>CM026395.1:21448058-21743331 GCA_014843695.1 Archivesica marissinica | reverse complement strand
ACCTCAGTAGTTTATATCAGTATATTTCCCCTTTACCTCAGTAGTTTATATCAGTATATTTCTCCTTTACCTCAGTAGTTTATATCAGTATATTTCCCATTTACCTCAGTAGTTTATATCAGTATATTTCTCCTATACCTCAGTAGTTTATATCAGTATATTTCTCCTTTACCTCAGTAGTTTATATCAGTATATTTCTCCTTTACCTCAGTAGTTTATATCAGTATATTTCTTCTCTACCTCAGTAGTTTATATCAGTATATTTCTCCTTTACCTCAGTAGTTTATATCAGTATATTTCTCCTTTACCTCAGTAGTTTATATCAGTATATTTCTCCTTTACCTCAGTAGTTTATATCAGTATATTTCTCCTTTACCTCAGTAGTTTATATCAGTATATTTCTCCTATACCTCAGTAGTTTATATCAGTATATTTCTCCTTTACCTCAGTAGTTTATATCAGTATATTTCTCCTTTACCTCAGTAGTTTATATCAGTATATTTCCCCTATACCTCAGTAGTTTATATCAGTATATTTCCCCTTTACCTCAGTAGTTTATATCAGTATATTTCTCCTTTACCTCAGTAGTTTATATCAGTATATTTCTCCTTTACCTCAGTAGTTTATATCAGTATATTTCCCCTTTACCTCAGTAGTTTATATCAGTATATTTCCCCTTTACCTCAGTAGTTTATATCAGTATATTTCTCCTTTACCTCAGTAGTTTATATCAGTATATTTCTCCTTTACCTCAGTAGTTTATATCAGTATATTTCCCCTTTACCTCAGTAGTTTATATCAGTATATTTCTCATTTACCTCAGTAGTTTATATCAGTATATTTCCCATTTACCTCAGTAGTTTATATCAGTATATTTCTCCTTTACCTCAGTAGTTTATATTAGTATTTCTCCTTTACCTCAGTAGTTTATATATTTCCCCTTTACTTCAGTAGTTTATATCAGTATATTTCTCCTCTACCTCAGTAGTTTATATCAGTATATTTCTCCTCTACCTCAGTAGTTTATATCAGTATATTTCTCCTTTACCTCAGTAGTTTATATCAGTATATTTCTCCTTTACCTCAGTAGTTTATATCAGTATATTTCCCCTTTACCTCAGTAGTTTATATCAGTATATTTCTCCTTTACCTCAGTAGTTTATATCAGTATATTTCTCCTTTACCTCAGTAGTTTATATCAGTATATTTCTCCTTTACCTCAGTAGTTTATATCAGTATATTTCCCCTTTACCTCAGTAGTTTATATCAGTATATTTCTCCTTTACCTCAGTAGTTTATATCAGTATATTTCTCCTTTACCTCAGTAGTTTATATCAGTATATTTCTCCTTTACCTCAGTAGTTTATATCAGTATATTTCCCCTTTACCTCAGTAGTTTATATCAGTATATTTCCCCTTTACCTCAGTAGTTTATATCAGTATATTTCTCCTTTACCTCAGTAGTTTATATCAGTATATTTCTCCTTTACCTCAGTAGTTTATATCAGTATATTTCTCCTTTACCTCAGTAGTTTATATCAGTATATTTCTCCTTTACCTCAGTAGTTTATATCAGTATATTTCTCCTTTACCTCAGTAGTTTATATCAGTATATTTCTCCTTTACCTCAGTATTTATATCAGTATATTTCTCCTTTACCTCAGTAGTTTATATCAGTATATTTCCCCTTTACCTCAGTAGTTTATATCAGTATATTTCCCCTTTACCTCAGTAGTTTATATCAGTATATTTCTCCCTTACCTCAGTAGTTTATATCAGTATATTTCTCCTTTACCTCAGTAGTTTATATCAGTATATTTCCCCTTTACCTCAGTAGTTTATATCAGTATATTTACCTCAGTAGTTTATATCAGTATATTTCTCCTATACCTCAGTAGTTTATATTAGTATATTTCCCCTTTACCTCAGTAGTTTATATCAGTATATTTCTCGCATACCTCAGTAGTTTATATCAGTATATTTCCCCCTTTACCTCAGTAGTTTATATCAGTATATTTCTCCTTTACCTCAGTTGTTTATATCAGTATATTTCTCACATAACTCAGTAGTTTATATCAGTATATTTCTCCTTTACCTCAGTAGTTTATATCAGTATATTTCCCCTTTACCTCAGTAGTTTATATCAGTATATTTCCCCTTTACCTCAGTAGTTTATATCAGTATATTTCTCCTTTACCTCAGTAGTTTATATCAGTATATTTCTCCTTTACCTCAGTAGTTTATATCAGTATATTTCTCCTTTACCTCAGTAGTTTATATCAGTATATTTCCCCTTTACCTCAGTAGTTTATATCAGTATATTTCTCCTTTACCTCAGTAGTTTATATCAGTATATTTCTCCTTTACCTCAGTAGTTTATATCAGTATATTTCTCCTTTACCTCAGTAGTTTATATCAGTATATTTCTCCTTTACCTCAGTAGTTTATATCAGTATATTTCTCCTTTACCTCAGTAGTTTATATCAGTATATTTCTCCTTTACCTCAGTAGTTTATATCAGTATATTTCTCTTTACCTCAGTAGTTTATATCAGTATATTTCTCCTTTACCTCAGTAGTTTATATCAGTATATTTCTCCTTTACCTCAGTAGTTTATATCAGTATATTTCCCCTTTACCTCAGTAGTTTATATCAGTATATTTCCCCTTTACCTCAGTAGTTTATATCAGTATATTTCTCCTTTACCTCAGTAGTTTATATCAGTATATTTCCCCTTTACCTCAGTAGTTTATATCAGTATATTTCCCATTTACCTCAGTAGTTTATATCAGTATATTTCCCCTTTACCTCAGTAGTTTATATCAGTATATTTCTCCTTTACCTCAGTAGTTTATATCAGTATATTTCTCCTTTACCTCAGTAGTTTATATCAGTATATTTCTCCTTTACCTCAGTAGTTTATATCAGTATATTTCTCCTTTACCTCAGTAGTTTATATCAGTATATTTCTCCTTTACCTCAGTAGTTTATATCAGTATATTTCTCCTTTACCTCAGTAGTTTATATCAGTATATTTCCCCTTTACCTCAGTAGTTTATATCAGTATATTTCCCCTTTACCTCAGTAGTTTATATCAGTATATTTCTCCTTTACCTCAGTAGTTTATATCAGTATATTTCTCCTTTACCTCAGTAGTTTATATCAGTATATTTCTCCTTTACCTCAGTAGTTTATATCAGTATATTTCTCCTTTACCTCAGTAGTTTATATCAGTATATTTCCCCTTTACCTCAGTAGTTTATATCAGTATATTTCTCCTATACCTCAGTAGTTTATATCAGTATATTTCTCCTTTACCTCAGTAGTTTATATCAGTATATTTCTCCTTTACCTCAGTAGTTTATATCAGTATATTTCTCCTTTACCTCAGTAGTTTATATCAGTATATTTCTCCTTTACCTCAGTAGTTTATATCAGTATATTTCTCCTTTACCTCAGTAGTTTATATCAGTATATTTCTCCTTTACCTCAGTAGTTTATATCAGTATATTTCCCCTTTACCTCAGTAGTTTATATCAGTATATTTCCCCTTACCTCAGTAGTTTATATCAGTATATTTCTCCCATACCTCAGTAGTTTATATCAGTATATTTCTCCTTTACCTCAGTAGTTTATATCAGTATATTTCTCCTTTACCTCAGTAGTTTATATCAGTATATTTCTCCTTTACCTCAGTAGTTTATATCAGTATATTTCTCCTATACCTCAGTAGTTTATATCAGTATATTTCCCCTTTACCTCAGTAGTTTATATCAGTATATTTCTCCTTTACCTCAGTAGTTTATATCAGTATATTTCTCCTTTACCTCAGTAGTTTATATCAGTATATTTCTCCTTTACCTCAGTAGTTTATATCAGTATATTTCCCCTTTACCTCAGTAGTTTATATCAGTATATTTCTCACTTAACTCAGTAGTTTATATCAGTATATTTCTCCTTTACCTCAGTAGTTTATATCAGTATATTTCCCCTTTACCTCAGTAGTTTATATCAGTATATTTCCCATTTACCTCAGTAGTTTATATCAGTATATTTCTCCTTTACCTCAGTAGTTTATATCAGTATATTTCTCCTTTACCTCAGTAGTTTATATCAGTATATTTCTCCTTTACCTCAGTAGTTTATATCAGTATATTTCTCCTTTACCTCAGTAGTTTATATCAGTATATTCTCCTTTACCTCAGTAGTTTATATTTCTCCTTTACCTCAGTAGTTTATATCAGTATATTTCTCCTTTACCTCAGTAGTTTATATCAGTATATTTCTCCTTTACCTCAGTAGTTTATATCAGTATATTTCTCCTTTACCTCAGTAGTTTATATCAGTATATTTCTCCTTTACCTCAGTAGTTTATATCAGTATATTTCTCCTTTACCTCAGTAGTTTATATCAGTATATTTCTCCTTTACCTCAGTAGTTTATATCAGTATATTTCTCCTTTACCTCAGTAGTTTATATCAGTATATTTCTCCTTTACCTCAGTAGTTTATATCAGTATATTTCTCCTTTACCTCAGTAGTTTATATCAGTATATTTCTCCTATACCTCAGTAGTTTATATCAGTATATTTCTCCTTTACCTCAGTAGTTTATATCAGTATATTTCTCCTATACCTCAGTTGTTTATATCAGTATATTTCTCCTATACCTCAGTTGTTTATATCAGTATATTTCTCCTATACCTCAGTAGTTTATATCAGTATATTTCTCCTATACCTCAGTTGTTGATATCAGTATATTTCCCCTTTACCTCAGTAGTTTATATCAGAATATTTCTCCTTTACCTCAGTAGTTTATATCAGTATATTTCTCCTTTACCTCAGGAGTTTATATCAGTATATTTCCCCTTTACCTCAGTAGTTTATATCAGTATATTTCCCCTTTACCTCAGTAGTTTATATCAGTATATTTCCCCTTTACCTCAGTAGTTTATATCAGTATATTTCCCCAATACCTCAGTAGTTTATATCAGTATTTAAGCTGCATGCATGTATACTTTGCAAACAATTGACCTTTCTGCAAACGCTACTTAGGCACGCCCCCCATAGTTACAGGTGCTCGCTGTAACTACGCGAGACAAGCTATCTAACAAAATGGCGTCTTAACGCAGACCTGCATCTAGTTAATCTAGATAAAATTCCGTGGAATTTCTCAGTTTTATTTTACCCAGATATTAATATTATTAGCTATTTAGGTAATTAGACACAATTATGAATGGGACTATGTAGCCGTGTGTTTGCCATACCAGGAGTGATTATCTATCTAGGTTTCAGGCCACTAATCAAGATTAATTAAAGTGAATGGGGGAGAATAAATAAATCATAGACCGTCATTAAAATAATATATTTATTGTACATCAAAGCATTAAATTATTTACAATGACATAAAATTACATAAAAAAGGTACATAGATTAATACAATGACAATGAAATTTACAGTGTGTATCTATTTTTTATTGTATTTGTATTGTATAATCAGCAAAAAACGCATGGAAATATAGACGCCATGGTTGTAATGAAATTGATGTGAAGAGCATGATATTTATACATGATGTAAGGGCTTGGACATATGGCACGGCTCAGCTCTAAAGCTGATAAAACACGGGCATACAAGCCAGCATCACAAATGTTTGAGCCGACCAATCAAGGTGTGAAAAATAATATATTCTCCAGTATTTGATTAATTTGTCAACAGCCCATCTCATAATTGGCGTAGGCGTGATAATATACTATTAGACGAATCCACCACAATGTTTCACTCTATATTGCCTTGTATACGAAGAAGTAGTTATACGAAACCACTGACACCCGAACAACCACATCGTGTCAACTTTGACATTAAAAGACATGAAATATGCCACCGTCTTGAGAGACTCGACCCTATGCCTCCTAGAAGACTCGAACATTAGGCCCAAAAACTGAACACCAGTACGTTCACTGAGCTAATATGGGAATCCCACAGCTCTGCACATGCATGGGTACTATTACTTCTATCTGATCCCTAGTCCACCATCCACGACAATATGTATGAACCACATGTATAATTTTAATCATCATTATACTCACATATCTCTTGTGAACAGTAGATCTATAAATGCAGAATATATTTTTTCGAAATATTTTATTATGCATAAATAAATTAATGTCAACTTACTTGTGTGCAAATATATATGTTTGCATTAATTTTGGATGTATTCAGCTGGTCGTCCACACAACTTAATCCACCTTAGACATTTTTCAAGATTTGTCTTGGGTTTTGAAATGGCACGAATTAAACGTCACCTATTAATCGATCTGGATATCTACTATCACTGTCACACAGCATACATTAATAAAACAGCCCGTAACTACATCTTTTCACCATTGTCAATGACAGTCACACAGCATACATTAATAAAACCGCCCGTAACTACATCTTTTCACCATTGTCAATGACAGCATTAATTAATTTGTAATTATTTTTCAAAAAATAATTTCAGATCACGATCACTCGTTATCAGATTTGATTAAAATTTTACTAAATAACTCGTTTGTCTGACAGAACGATAAAACAATGACTCGGTGTAGTAATCAATACTATAATTGTGTGCACACATTTTATAATTGACCAATTATTAGCACAATCAGTGCTAAATTCCTGATCTTGACAGTAGGCCTCCAACGGGATATTATGTGGCGGTCTCTGTGATGTACCAGTAAGTTGTTGATTTAATACTTCCAATAAACAGTGTGACACGCTTAAATTTGATTTCTGTGTTTGCGATAAAAGAATGACTATATGGGGTCAGTCGGTGTTTTTATAGATGCATTGTTTTTAAAGCAGCTGTCTGGTATTTTGTGGTTCATATACACACTTTTAGATTTGTCCAATGATTTTGAAATGGGTTGAATTTAACGTCGATCACCAGGATATCGACTAATTTTGTACTATAACTAACCCACACACCAACGCTACACATTTTCAACATCATTAAAACAATTTAAAACCCGTATTTTCGATCAAATTCACGCCTTTTCAAATTTGTCTACTCGTTACTAGTTTGTCTAATATGCATTGTTTGTCTAACAAGATGGCGGCGATAAACCGTTGCCGGGGGTGTGCGCTAATGGTGCGATGCGATTGACTAACGCCAGCTGTCAATCAAAATCGGCAGAAAGGTCAATTGCCACACACATTGGCCATAGCAGGTCACATTTCCGTACTAGGACACGGGTTCTGTCAGCAACAAAAAAAAAATCTTCGTCGGGAGAGTTTTAACTGTGAATAACATTATCAATAAAATGTGTTTCCACTAACGTGTAGGTTTATTCGGCAAAAATGTACGTCAAAAAGAGATTTCGTAGCATTTTCAATTTGTTTTGAAAAATTCTAAAGCGGCGCAATTCGCGTTGAAACGAGCGTTCTGATTGGATTATTAGAATGTAACAAGATGTTTTTTATATATGAAGAATAATCATAATCCATAGAAAGCATAGAAAGTCTTTTCTACCCTTCAAACAATGTATAAAGCCAGTTTTAAATTTCAGGCACTTAAAGCATCTATGGACCTGCCTGCTGTTGGCAGAATGATAAAATTACTGATGATTGACAATGTTCCAACTAAGAAATATTGCGTTTTTCCCCCCCCCCCCCCAAATTTCTGCACCACAGAGCCACCACTTATTGCTGCTTCATTTGCTCTGCCAGTCTATGCTGTATTTTACTGCGAAAGTCCAACAAAATGCCAGAACCTGGCAAGTTATCTGTGAAACTGCACTATTTTCACACATTCAATTACATTGAGAATAAATAGCCTTGACTGGGTAATGTGTTGTTTTCAGGCTAGTTGCCTGACTGGTAGTTCGCCGTTTTCAGGTATCCCACCATTCTGCGCTGATCAACTGGTACATTCCTGTAAACGTCTCATTCAAGAGTTATGTATTGAATGCACAAAGTGCTATATTGCACAATACAACCAGTCCAGATCATGACGTCTTTAAAAAACCTATTGCTGGTCGATTGCATTCGGTCAGAAATGTGCCGTCAGTCTGTCTATTTCCATCAAATCGTCAACAAGCTGAAATACAGAAATATAAGTAACTTGTGATGCTTGTAGTCTGTACATAAGTGATATTTGTAATCTGTATATAAGTGATACTTATAATCTGTAGACAATTATTTTGCAATAATCAACCAAGTTTGATCATAATCTGGCTATAAGTAATTTTGAGCAAGATAAGTTTATACAACTTTAATGTAGCTCGCAACTTATATTAATCACTCGAGAGAGAGAGAGAGAGGAAGCAACGTGGAATTTAAATGCCTTGCTTAAGGGCACAATCGTAACGGTTCCAGCGGGGCTTGGACCTGAAGCGAACGGGCATCTACTGCGCTATCACGACTTTCCACTTCATAGGACAAGTAGGGGTCAACATGATGCAGAAGACGAAAATGCTTCAGATGATGATAAATGCCGGCAGAAAACGACCAAGCTGATGACAATGTTAATGTAGAAGTCTAATTTTGACATTGTATAAAACATTGCTATACCTGTTCTACAGAAGTTCCAATTCGCTTTGCCATTTCTGATTTCTCTAGAACGCTGAGGTGCAGAAATTTCCACAAGAGTTCACCGTCGAGGATGTTCTTTTGCGAGTTGGAGAGATCTACCGATAGGTTCTGTACAGCCCTGTAAATGATAGAACATATATTATATTATAAATATGCTTTTCTCCACCTTTTTGAGGCTGCAAACAACACATTAATCATAATGTTTAAACTATATTTATTTTCTGTCAATACATGATTATTTACAACAACTGATATAAGGAATTGGTCAGAAAGCTGTATACCGTATTTAGCTGTGTATAGTGCGCTACCTAGTATAGTGCGCACCCACGATCTGGCACGAAAATCGGCGGAAAAACTGAGTTCCTATGTATACTGCACTGCGCACGTGAAAAACGCAATTTTCCAAGTCAAAATTTAACATTTCTCAAGAATCGCTAAAAATTGTGCTCCGTGATTTTTACAACTTATATTAGTCACTCGAGATATACCTCATCGAGTAACGGTAACGCACTCGGGCACACCTGCTCAAATGTCTCGACACGTTCTCAAACATCTCAACACGTTCTCAAACATGTCAGCAGATGCTCAAACTTCTCAACATGTGAAGCCTACCTAATTAACTGGGACCCATTGTGAAAGGTTTGTCGAAATTAATTATCGCTACAATCAATTGAAATACTGCAGCTTTTTTTTTATGCAATGCATTGTACATTGTATGGCGAAGTACGCGAAAAGTACGGGAAATATTACATACGATAAAACCACGTGATGTTATCAAATCGCCATTTTTTATGCATTTACCTTTTCAATTAAATTCATCAAAGTTTGCCAAAATAAACGAAATATATGCTAATTTTGTGGTCTTATTCATTTGATTTATTTATATAGACTATCGGCAACTGGTTTTAATAGCTAGTTTATAACGATTGTCGAATGTAACAACTTATAGAATGACTGTGGGCCGTTGGGTCGAATTTCAGTTTTTTCACGAAATTTTGGTCCGGAAAAAAATGTCCTGATGTCTGTACTGGTGTATAATGCGCAGTAGATAAAATGGATGAGGATTTCAGTAAGAAATGTGCGCACTATACACAGCTAAATACGGTAGCTTATGATTGTCCTCCTTTTATTTTACGATTGTGAAGCAAGTTTTAACAACTTGTATTAATCACTCTCGTTGGCGTGAGCGAAAGCATATATGTGGTCATTCGTGTGGGAGGTACCCGGAGAAAACCCATCTGGCGACCAACGTACCATCTCGCATACTTCCCAGTCCGAGTTGCATTGGTGAGAAGCGAGCGCGCTAATCGGACAGCCTTACATTAATCATAAGTTATTTATAGTAAGAAGTTGGATTACAAAGATATGAAGATGTATGAAGCATGTGAACCAGAAATAAAACGCTCCAATGCAAAACGTTAAAACTATTTATAGTAACAAATTGGCCATCTTGGCTGTAATGAAAATGCAGACCTTCTCAAAGGCCCAGACGCACGATATTTCGTATGCAGTATTCCCCAAAATGACACGTAGGACACAAAATCTATTGACAAGTAGACCATCGTGGACATGAAATTATTTTTGTGTATGTTAATGGCCTGAATAAGCACGATACATTTGAAGATGATATGTTTAACAAAGACACGCAGACAAAAAGGATCAACAGCTGATTTAGCCCGGCTGTGTAAAGTACATACCTGTAAGCTCTAGGATTTAGCTCGGCTGTGTGAAGTATTTACCTGTAAGCTCTAGGATTTAGCTCGGCTGTGTGAAGTATTTACCAAGCTCTAGGATTTAGCCCGGCTGTGTGAAGTACATACCTGTAAGCTCTAGGATTTAGCCTGGCTGTGTGAAGTATTTACCTGTAAGCTCTAGGATTGAGCTTGGCTGTGTGAAGTATTTACCTGTAAGCTCTAGGATTTAGCTTGGCTGTGTTAAGTATTTACCTGTAAGCTCTAGAATTTAGCCCGGCTGTGAAGTATTTACCTGTAAGCTCTAGGATTTAGCTTGGCTGTGTGAAGTATTTACCTGTAAGCTTTAGGATTTAGCTTGGCTGTGTGAAGTATTTACCTATAAGCTTTAGGATTTAGCCTGGCTGTGTGAAGTATTTACCTGTAAGCTATAGGATTGAACTTGGCTGTGTGAAGTATATACCTGTAAGCTTTAGGATTGAGCTTGGCTGTGTGAAGTATTTACCTGTAAGCTCTAGGATTTAGCCTGGCTGTGTGAAATATTTACCTGTAAGCTCTAGGATTGAGCCCGGCTGCATGAGGTAACTGCATGTTGAGAGCATTTTGTAACATAAGCAATCTTCTATACACCTTCTCAATGATTGGCAGCAAGTATCCCAGACTACCATCCAATGACGCTAAATGAAATGTAACATAACCCATTCAATGTAACATAATATAACATAACCCATTCAATGTAACATAATATAACATAACCCATTCAATGTAACATGACCAATGTCACATAACCAATGTAGCATAACCAATTCAATGTATCATAACCAGCTTGAGTGAGTGCATATTTGGTTTAACGGCGCATCAGCACAGTTCAGGCTATATCGCGCCGGGTTAAGTATATTGTATACAAGATAGTTAAAAATATATGTAGAGAACATACCGGTTAAGCTTGAAGTCTACATAATTAAACATTATATTTGAGACAGACCTCCGATTTATCATTAATACACTGAATCTGTTTCCATGGAAACAGTGATATCTGACTTAGTACAGTTCTTAGTTTCTACCTAACTGGTACATACTACGATATAGCAACAAGCTTCTTTAGAGGCAGATCAGATAAACAAGCTTCTTTAGAGGCAGATCAGATAATCATGATTCTTTAGAGGCAGATCAGATAAGCATGCTTCTTTAGAGGCAGATCAGATAATCATGCTTCTTTAGAGGCAGATCAGATAAGCATGCTTCTTTAGAGGCAGATCAGATAAGCATGCTTCTTTAGGCAGATCAGATAAGCATGCTTCTTTAGAGGCAGATCAGATAAGCATGCTTCTTTAGATGCAGATCAGATAACTGTGCCATCATTATCAAGAATAATTCTACAATAGTTAGCTAATCCACGTGTCCGATTGGCAGATCGGCAATGTCTGACAATCTAAGGTATCTGCTTTGGTCAGTTGTCATCTCATGTAATGTAGACTCATAGGAATCGAATGATGGTAACCAAACAAGGCATGCATCCTTATCCTGTATATTTGTATACTCTCTGTCAACAACAAGCCTAGGGTTATCATACAGTTCACATACAGGGGGCTTAATTTTGAACACATGATATCCTTTTATGACGGAGTTTTGTATCTCAATGTTGTGATCTGTCACATTGGATGAAGGACCGGTATCACTGGTACTTGATGAAAGCCCGGGATCACTTCGATTATCGTTCGTTATAGACCCCGTTACAGACCCCTATGTGTCAAACCAGCCTGAAACACAAAGTTTCATAAACCTAACTTGTATTTTTGAAGTCATAGTTGCGCCATCACAGGTATTATTACCATGTAGCAGTAAAACTGTTTGAGTGACTAACGACTCATGTATGTTGACAAGTCAATGGTTAAAAGAACTTGCTAAACGCATTCATTGACGGGTCTATTTTTGTCATGGTGGGTTCAACCAGCTATATTTCTTAGGGTTCCGATCAAATTCTTAGCCTTGACATATATACGATAAGCACATGTTTTCCGAAATATGAGGGGTCTCAGGACCCAAACCCCCCCCTCCCCCACTGGAGTCGCACATTGAATCCCACTACAGACACACGTACAGTACCTTATATATACAGATCTATTCCCAAAAAAACGCATAATGTGTTGCTATATCAGTTGCAAAATGCATGAAAAACTATTAAATATTTAAAATAAAATGGTTTGCATCATTCAATATAAGATTATCATGCGTTTTCATATTTTTGAGTTGACCCCTCTACTTTAATTCCGTGATCCGCTATACACAAAACGATGCGGTCACTTTGAATCCAATTTACTAATATCTGTGTCAAGATAAATACAATGTGATCAGTATAGACACAATTAGGATGTTATAATCAACAAGTGTATGTATTTTTTTCTTCCAAAAGTTGTACTTTACCTAGGATAATTAAGGTCAATTATCTGTTTACCGTTTTCCTCGTGCGTGTTTTTCCCGCTTCACTGCGTATGTCAATTGCCATCCATAAAATTAGCACGTCGTTTAAATATGTCATTTGTAAACAAAGTTGATGACGAGGCGTCGAAAAGGTTCAATTATATAATCAATCATTAAAACATTGTGATTCTTCTGGGAACTTATATAATTTCTTCGCGTTTCTAAGACTGATCCGTTATTCACCAAGATCCGCTATACCCTAAAGAACTGTACATGTCCCCGCGAGGGTTTGACATTAGAGGAAGATAGATAGATAGTTGTTTTTGTGCTTTACTCAAATATCCAAATTCACTGGACAAACAAGTTTATCACACCACAGTTCTTCTTTTTGTATGTATGTATGTTCCATTAATGTCAGACATGTTTTCCTGGGCAGGCTTAGCCGACCTAAGTGGTTAACCAGTACTAAGCAATGTGTGTGAGGTGCCTTGCTCAATGACACTAAATACGTGGCCTGACCGAGTATCGAACCCGGGACCGTTCGATTCCAAATCCGACACTGGACCACGGACGCCACATGTCCCGCACACTTCAGTGGAAACAGTCACTTTTCTAGTCCTATAAATAGAGGTCTCTACATAAACAATTCTGTTATTTTGAGGTATTATCGTTAACGCTCATTTTCGCATAGCACTTTCCGCCCTGATCTGATGGAAGAATTTCTCGCCAATATTTTGAAGCTTTCCGAACAAGAACGGTTATAAATGTGTGCATTGGTGTTAAGAATAATCATAAATATAGATATTAAGAACGTTGAAAATATATTGTCTTACCGTTGTGCATATCATTTAGCTGTTTAAGTGGACAGGTGAGATTCTCCCATATTTTCTGTGCAGTCTTCACAAAAGAAATCTGAATGAATTGTTTTATGCGTAATAACAATTTTATATATTGAACGAAATCTTATTACAATGTACAGGGATCATTTTAGAGGGCGATGTGGGCGAAATAGTCTCCCTAGGGACCTTGACTTCGCCCTCTGGGGGGGGGCCCCCCACTTCTCCCTTTTTTTTTTACAATTTTCATACAAAATTTTGGCCAGTAAGATACACTTGCCCATTATAAAGCACTCCTTCTATTAAAATGTTGTATTTAATGGTCATACTGTGCATTTTAACCAAATTTTGTTGAAATTTATTAAATAACACCATTTAAGGACGTGATTGCACACTTCCTCACTTCTCCCAAAAATTCTGACCTAGAATGAATCCTGAATGTAGGTTTACTGTAATGGCACGCGAGATCAAATTTCGTCTAATTATTTCCATTTTTGTTTTTCGCAATAATCAAATATTTAAAATGGACGATTTGGAATGGCGAAACTCTGCCATGAAATTTAAACGTTGATTTCTTGTATAATATTGTGTCAAGAGACGTTATAGACTGCGCAGAATTCAAACAACGGTTTGTGTGTTCATTTTGTTAACAATTTTAATTTATAAAAACATCTTTTTAGAATATAAAATATGCTACGCGTAATTGAGGTTTAGCAGTTAGACTTTGAAAAATGCCTGGATAGTAAAATGTCACTTTTATGTCTATATATTTGGACTATCACTTTTCAGTCCAGTGACTGCTACAATTTCATGTAATTCATGTATATCGACATTGGTTTCTGTAACTTGTCAGCTC
This sequence comes from Archivesica marissinica, assembly GCA_014843695.1. Classification (NCBI taxonomy): domain Eukaryota; kingdom Metazoa; phylum Mollusca; class Bivalvia; order Venerida; family Vesicomyidae; genus Archivesica; species Archivesica marissinica. The sequence continues at coordinate 21,728,957 of CM026395.1, read as the reverse complement.
TTTCTTTGCTTATTCACTAACTCCAAATCCGATGTACTAATACTGGACCACGGACGCCACACTTATGGAGATGGAGGATATCTTGTTGGGTGGCGATGGATGGAGGAGATATCTGGTTGGGTGGCGATGGATGGAGGAGATATCTGGTTGGGTGGCGATGGATGGAGGATATCTGGTTTGGTGGCTATTATGGATGGGGGATATCTGGTTGGGTGGCAATGGATGGAGGATATATGGTTGGGTGGCAATGGATGGAGGATATCTGGTTGGGTGGCAATGGATGGAGGATATCTGGTTGGGTGGCAATGGATGGAGGATATATTGGTGGCGATGGATGGAGGATATGGGTGGCGATGGATGGAGGATATATGGTTGGGTGGCGATGGATGGAGGAGATAATCTGGTTGGGTGGCGATGGATGGAGGATATCTGGTTTGGTGGCTATTATGGATGGAGGATATCTGGTTTGGTGGCTATTATGGATGGAGGATATATGGTTGGGTGGCAATGGATGGAGGATATCTGGTTTGGTGGCTATTATGGATGGAGGATATCTGGTTTGGTGGCTATTATGGATGGAGGATATATGGTTGGGTGGCAATGGATGGAGGATATCTGGTTGGGTGGCAATGGATGGAGGATATATTGGTGGCGATGGATGGAGGATATGGGTGGCGATGGATGGAGGATATGGGTGGCGATGGATGGAGGATATATGGTTGGGTGGCGATGGGTGGAGGATATATTGTTGGGTGGCGATGGATGGAGGATATCTTGTTGTGTAGCGATGGATGGAGGATATCTTGTTGGGTGGCGATGGATGGAGGATATCTTGTTGGGTAGCGATGGATGGAGGATATCTTGTTGGGTAGCGATGGATGGAGGATATGGGTGGCGATGGATGGAGGATATATGGTTGGGTGGCGATGGATGGGGGATATCTGGTTGGGTGGCGATGGATGGAGGATATCTTGTTGGGTAGCGATGGATGGAGGATATCTTGTTGGGTAGCGATGGATGGAGGATATGGGTGGTGATGGAGGATATATGGTTGGGTGGCGATGGATGGGGGATATCTGGTTGGGTGGCGATGGATGGAGGATATATGGTTGGGTGGCGATGGATGGGGGATATCTTGTTGGGTGGCGATGGATGGAGGATATATGGTTGGGTGGCGATGGATGGGGGATATCTGGTTGGGTGGCGATGGAGAATATCTGGTTGGGTGGCGATGGATGGAGGATATCTTGTTAGGTGGTGATGGATGGAGGATATCTGGTTGGGTGGCGATGGAGTATATCTGGTTGGGTGGCGATGGAGGACATCTGGTTGGGTTGTGATGGAGGATATCTGGTTGGGGTGGCGATGGAGGATATCTTGTTGGGTGGATCTGGTTAGGTGGTGATGGAGGATATCTGGTTGGGTGGATCTGGTTAGGTGGTGATGGAGGATATCTGGTTGGGTGGCGATGTAGGATATCTGGTTGGGGATGGCTATGGAGGATATCTGGTTGGGGTGGCGATAGGATATCTGGTTGGGTGGATCTGGTTAGGTGGAAATGGACGATATCTGGTTGGGTGGCGATGTTTTAATCTGTCTGTCTTACAGGAAGGCAAAGGAGTATTGCCAGTTAGTCGACATTCGTAGCAGTAGCACCAGTCTAGCGGCACTGAAGCTGACTGGTTCATGTAAAACTGTAGCGTGCCTCGATCTGGCAGCATCAACATCTGAATCTCATATTGACAAGGTGAGTTTGTAGTTACATGCTGTTAGCTATCATCTACTTGCACTGCCCACTTTGTGTTGCTTGATTTTCAATTCATTTTACAGTTTATTATTGTCAAGGTCTTTGCAAAGCAAATATTAGCATTATACCTATTTACCAATATTTTGTCATCATCTAGAACTTGATGGGAGATTTGATCTTAAACCAGGATATGCCGCACTTGTGTATCTAAAAGAGTTGTCGCTGGTTATAGTTGAGTTGGTATGTCGTTACGGGACAGCTCACCTCGTTACGGGACAGCTCACCTCGTTACGGGACAGCTCACCTCTACTGCGATATAGGAGAAATATACTGATATAAACTACTGAGGTAAAGGGGAAATATACCGATATAAACTACTGAGGTAAAGGAGAAATATACTGATATAAACTACTGAGGTAAAGGGGAAATATACTGATATAAACTAGAGGTAATGGAGAAATATACTGATATAAACTACTGAGGTATAGGAGAAATATACTGATATAAACAACTGAGATATAGGAGAAATATACTGATATAAACTACTGAGGTAAAGAGGAAATATACTGATATAAACTACTGAGGTATGTAGAAATATACTGATATAAACTACTGAGGTAAAGGAGAAATATACTGATATAAACTACTGAGGTAGTGAAGAAATATACTGATATAAACTACTGAGGTAAAGGAGAAATATACTGATATAAACTACTGAGGTAGTGAAGAAATATACTGATATAAACTACTGAGGTAAAGGAGAAATATACTGATATAAACTACTGAGGTATAGGAGAAATATACTGATATAAACTACTGAGGTAAAGGAGAAATATACTGATATAAATACTGAGGTAAAGGAGAAATATACCGATATAAACAACTGAAGTAAAGGAGAAATATACTGATATAAACTACTGAGGTAAAGGAGAAATATACTGATATAAACTACTGAGGTAAAGGAGAAATATACTGATATAAACTACGGAGGTAAAGAAGAAATATACTGATATAAACTACTGAGGTATAGGAGAAATATACTGATATAAACTACTGAGGTAGAGGAGAAATATACTGATATAAACTACTGAGCTAAATGGGAAATATACTGATATAAACTACTGAGGTAAAGGGGAAATATACTGATATAAACTACTGAGGTAAAGGAGAAATATACTGATATAAACTACTGAGTTATGTGAGAAATATACTGATATAAACTACTGAGGTAAAGGGGAAATATACTGATATAAACTACTGAGGTAAAGGAGAAATATACTGATATAAACAACTGAGGTATAGGAGAAATATACTGATATAAACAACTGAGGTATAGGAGAAATATACTGATATAAACTACTGAGGTAAAGGAGAAATATACTGATATAAACTACTGAGGTAAAGGGGAAATATACTGATATAAACTACTGAGGTAAAGGGGAAATATACTGATATAAACTACTGAGGTAAAGGAGAAATATACTGATATAAACTACTGAGGTAAAGGAGAAATATACTGATATAAACTACTGAGGTTAAGGAGAAATATACTGATATAAACTACTGAGGTAAAGGAGAAATATACTGATATAAACTACTGAGTTTAAGGAGAAATATACTGATCTAAACTACTGAGGTAAAGGAGAAATATACTGATATAAACAACTGAGGTATAGGAGAAATATACTGATATAAACTACTGAGATAAAAGGGGAAATATACTGATAAACTACTGAGGTAAAGGAGAAAAATACTGATATAAACAACTGAGATAAAGGGGAAATATACTGATATAAACTACTGAGGTAAAGGAGAAATATACTGATATAAACTACTGCGATATAGGAGAAATATACTGATATAAACTACTGAGGTAAAGGGGAAATATACCGATATAAACTACTGAGGTAAAGGAGAAATATACTGATATAAACTACTGAGGTAAAGGAGATATATACTGATATAAACTACTGAAGTAAAGGAGAAATATACTGATATAAACTACTGAGGTAAAGGGGAAATATACCGATATAAACTACTGAGGTATAGGAGAAATATACTGATATAAACAACTGAGGTATAGGAGAAATATACTGATATAAACAACTGAGGTATAGGAGAAATATACTGATATAAACTACTGAGGTAGTGGAGAAATATACTGATATAAACTACTGAGGTAAAGGAGAAATATACTGATATAAACTACTGAGGTAAAGGAGAAATATACTGATATAAACTACTGAGGTAAAGGAGAAATATACTGATATAAACTACTGAGGTAAAGGAGAAATATACTGATATAAACTACTGAGGTAAAGGAGAAATATACTGATATAAACTACTGAGGTAAAGGAGAAATATACTGATATAAACTACTGAGGTAAAGGAGAAATATAAACTACTGAGGTAAAGGAGAAATATACTGATATAAACTACTGAGGTAAAGGAGAAATATACTGATATAAACTACTGAGGTAAAGGAGAAATATACTGATATAAACTACTGAGGTAAAGGAGAAATATACTGATATAAACTACTGAGGTAAAGGAGAAATATACTGATATAAACTACTGAGGTAAAGGAGAAATATACTGATATAAACTACTGAGGTATAGGAGAAATATACTGATATAAACAACTGAGGTATGTGAGAAATATACTGATATAAACTACTGAGGTAAAGGAGAAATATACTGATATAAACTACTGAGGTAAAGGAGAAATATACTGATATAAACTACTGAGGTAAAGGGGAAATATACTGATATAAACTACTGAGGTAAAGGAGAAATATACCGATATAAACTACTGAGGTATAGGAGAATAATGACACGGTCACATTTTAGACAAATCAAGAACCAGACAAAGAAGACTATGCTGCAGTAAGGTGTACACAGAGGGGTTTCGAGTAGTGATAAATCGATTATCGCTAAGTCGCCGACAATCGTTCGCCGGCATGGACATCGGCGATAATCGATTGTGAAAATGTGTAATCGATTATAATCAACGAGTCTTTATTTTTAAAAAAAGGCCCGTTTATTTTCCTCGTCATAGGTGACCTGTGGGTCGAGGGCATCCCACAAGCACCTTACAATAATGTACATTTTTTAACGAGTAGAATAAACAAACGACATGAATAATAGTGTATATAAATATATCAAGTCATTATCATGTTGGCCTTAAAGTGGTGAAAAAATGTTCAGTTACACTTAGAAAAGAAAAAAAAGAGAAAAGTGGTCTGCAAGCCTACATTCTACCAAGTGATTGAGGACAATTATTTTCAATATAATTTTAAATTAAAACTTTTTAGCATATTGCTTCCATATTTCGTCAAATTCAAATAATTAAAATTTTTTGTTCTGTATTGAAGCTGCCTCAAGTTCAGTATCATATAATAGTTTTAATCGACACATCAGATGTTGAACGGATGGTTTTATGTCTTTATTTTTGTCTCTTACTTTTATGTTTGTTTATACCTCAAATAAAATTTACGATTTACTATTGGCTGTATTTTATTAGCATTGCACGTTTGCAACAACAATTCTAACTGTATCTAGTACTAGACTTTTCACTAGTATGTCTCTAAGTGTTCTGTCCTCTATTAACTTAAAAACTAATTTTATATCAGGTGGCAGTCCAGTAACTTAAAGTCAGATGTAACTGAGTAACTAATTTGTCGAAACTAGTAACTTGTAAGTAATTTATTAGTACTAAATAGATTGTTAAACTCACAAATTAGATGGAATGATTTTGATTTATAACTATATCAATTGCCCGTTTAATAATCAATTATCTAATCGGTTTACCCGTCCGATTAATCGATTATGGATTTTGAAACCGATGCACATCACTAGTTTCGAGTGTCAGTCGCGTCAGAGCCACGGTGGTGCCGACCGTAGACAAGAAACTTGATATCCACATTGCCTCTTCTCTCGCTCATTGCGATAGATTCCACCAGAAATGAGGCATCAAGAGAAATTAGTCCACAAAATGCTATGAACTTGTTTCGCAATCGAACTGCTGTTCACTAGAAACAATACGCAAGATTAGAAAGGATTACTTCACGCAGTTTCCGAGATATGACGTATATTATATACAATTCTTGTACGTCGGAATATTTACCATTCCAACATGACTCAGCAGTTTGTCTGTATACGCAAACAAGGAGTTTACCGTAGTTAAATCTGCAATAAAACATGGCTTAGTGCGTGATGCCAAACTGATACAAATCCGATATTATTTCAGATGGATTCATTTTTCATGTTTGAAGATCGCTATCCAAGAGCAGATAACCTTGTGTCTGGCATCGTGGCACTGCTAGCGGTAGTTGAAGCCATTGGCAAGGTGAAGGCCAACATTCAAACCTCGAGTGTCACCAGGACCGAGATGGCAAATAATTGGTGTTATATTTTAGAAAACATAAATGACCTTACAAAACTACAAAAATGACTTCATTGATGCTTTATAAAATATAACACCCAATTATTTCTGCACATTTTAGATATTTTGGTCATGTTAGAATCAAAATAATATTTGTATTTAGAGTTATTTATAGTAGAATAAAACATCATTTGTCGTTCTGCGTGCCAGAATTAACCACTTAGGACTCCGAACCATGTTTTATTCGCCAAAAATAAACAACGGACATACAATTATCTTAAATTAAAAGTAAAGCAGTAAAACATGTTTAGTTTAAACTTTATTTATTTTAACGATTGCGAAGCAAGTTTTAACAACTTATATTAATCACTCTCGTTGGCAAGGTTGAAAGCGTAAAAAAAATGTGGGAGGAAACCGGAGTACCCAGAGAAAACCCACCTGTCTGATCTAGCGACAACCGTACCATCTCACATACTTCCCGATCTGAGGATCGAACCCAGGTTGCATTTGTTAGAAGCGAATGCGCTAATCGGACATGTCTATGTACATTTCCGGTTGTTGATTCGCTTCACACGTCATTTTGTACTTTTTCTCTTGGATTAAACAATGAATACCTTCTACAGCGTCTACAAGTTTTTCCATATCGGTAACTAAGGTATCAAAGCACGACTTCTTCACAGCACATAGCTCTTTCAACTTTCCCCTATCCACACGGATCTTCAATTTCCTGATCAAATATAGAAACAGCAACAGTTAAAACAGGGTTCCCTCTGTCTGAATATTTGTCTGCGCCACTTCTGTCGCCAATTGAAAAACACTAGAGCCAATTTAAATTAACTTGGAGTTAACTAAGAACTATATAGTAACATGTGCCAAAAAAAAAATACTAAAAAATTTAGCACCAATATTTGTTTTTTGTCGCCATTTGCGACCAACGGTGGAAACTAATTACAGTTGATCAATTAAATATATGTTTCCAAATTATATTCATTTAATTGTTCAGGCATTAACTGGTAGAGTTACTAAATCCTCATGGTTATTATTTACCTATCCAACTACAGCCATGTTTAAATTATTCAATTATGTTCTAATGAGCAACACTAACCTTTGTTGTGTTACATGATGAGTCATATTGTACGCATTTATGCCTTAATTTTTCCGACATTCATCTTAGAACAAATTCATATCATCTTTATCTCACAATCCCTGGAACTTACCTACAGGCAGCACAAAGGGCTGCACCTTGGAACAAACTTGTATTAAAGTTCATGTCATCACCTCACACGCCCTGGAACTTACCTACAGGCAGCACAAAGGTCTGCACCTTGGAACAAACTTGTCATCCTTACCTCACACTCCCTGGAACTTACCTACAGGCAGCACAAAGGGCTGTACCTAGGAACAAACTTGTCATCATTACCTCACACTCCCTGGAACTTACCTACAGGCAGCACAAAGGGCTGCACCTTGGAACAAACATGTCATCCTTATCTCACACACCCTGGAACTTACCTACAGGCAGCACAAAGGGCTGCACCTTGGAACAAACTTGTCATCCTTACCTCACACTTCCTGGAACTTACCTACAGGCAGCACAAAGGGCTGCACCTTGGAACAAACTTGTCATCATTACATCACACTTCCTGGAACTTACCTACAGGCAGCACAAAGGGCTGCACCTTGGAACAAACTTGTCATCCTTACCTCACACTTCCTGGAACTTACCTACAGGCAGCACAAAGGTCTGCACCTTGGAACAAACTTGTCATCCTTACCTCACACTCCCTGGAACTTACCTACAGGCAGCACAATGGGCTGTACCTAGGAACAAACTTGTCATCATTACCTCACACTCCCTGGAACTTACCTACAGGCAGCACAAAGGGCTGCACCTTGGAACAAACATGTCATCCTTACCTCACACACCCTGGAACTTACCTACAGGCAGCACAAAGGGCTGCACCTTGGAACAAACTTGTCATCCTTACCTCACACTTCCTGGAACTTACCTACAGGCAGCACAAAGGGCTGCACCTTGGAACAAACTTGTCATCCTTACCTCACACTTCCTGGAACTTACCTACAGGCAGCACAAAGGGCTGCACCTTGGAACAAACTTGTCATCCTTACCTCACACTTCCTGGAACTTACCTACAGGCAGCACAAAGGGCTGCACCTTGGAACAAACTTGTCATCCTTACATCACACTTCCTGGAACTTACCTACAGGCAGCACAAAGGGCTGCACCTTGGAACAAACTTGTATTAAAGTTCATGTCATCACCATGCACTCCCTTAGAATCTTCATATCTAAAATCAGTGAACCAGTAAACATAATGCCAACATATCCGTGAACCAGTAAACATATGCCAACATATCAGTGAACCAGTAAACATAATGCCAACATATCATTGAAACATTAAACATAATGCAAATGTAACAGGGGCTAATATATAGTAGGCACTCTGGCGTAGGTTCGTTATATTTCTTTATTTACAGTTTCCGTATATGGAAAAATGCCTAAAACATAAATAAATACATACAAGAGCATATAAAAACAAAGTATAAAACATTTCAATCATTGCATAAAACCAGACATATACATGTGGAAAATCGATATTAATATAATACAAAACTTACCACAGTGTCTGTATGCAACTACTCAATATCTATTGGTAGACTATTTAGTATTATAATTGCTCTATAATTTTAACACGTTACTCGTAAGAGTTCTCCTGGGTTATGACCAAGCACGGAGGTATGTATAGTTGTTGAAAGAGATTAATCTTTCATTCATACAAATACAACAAACAAAACGATTGGACACAGTACAAACATAGACTGACAAGTGTTCACGAGACAAAACACGTGCACGGCAAATTGTCCCGGGAAACATCACTAATTTCCGTCTCCGACGTAGATTGTCGAATATCCCCGATTCAATTCCGTTGCATACGACATAAAGAATGAAGATACACGAATTTAAAAGGCGGTAAACGCATGCGCGATGTTTAAGCAGTTTTATATATTAAGCTACGCCGTTCACGGTAATACACGATTGTACTCCTATAGTACAACCTGTGACACAAACATATCAGAGAAACAGTAAACATAATGTATCAATGAAACAGTAAACATAATGCCAACATAATATACAAGAGAAACAGTAAACATAATGCCAACATATCAGAGAAACAGTAAACATAATGCCAATATAACATACCAGAGAAACAGTAAACATAATATATCAGTGAAACAGTAAACATAATGCCAACATATCAGTGAAACAGTAAACATAATGCCAACATAACATATCAGGGAACCAGTAAACATAATGCCAACATATCAGAGAAACATAATGCCAACATAACATATCAGTGAAACAGTAAACATAATGCCAACATCTCAAGGAACCAGTAAACATTATGCCAACATATCAGAGAAACAGTAAACATAATCATAATGCCATCATATCCGTGAAACAGTAAACATAATGCCGACATATCAGTGAACCAGTAAACATAATGCCAACATATCATTGGAACAGTAAACATAATGCCAACATATCAGAGAAACAGTAAACATAATGACAACATATCAGTGAACCAGTAAACATAATGCCAACATATCAGAGAAACAGTAAACACAATGCCAACATAACATACAAGAGCAACAGTAAACATAATGCCAACATATCAGTGAACCAGTAAACATAATGCCAACATATCAGTAAACTAGTAAACATAATGCCTACATATCAGTGAACCAGTAAACATAATGCCAACATATCAGAGAAACAGTAAACATAATGCCTACATATCAGTGAAACAGTAAACATAATGCCAACATATCAGAGAAACAGTAAACATAATGACAACATATCATTGAACAAGTAAACATAATGTTATGTTATCATGTGTGGAACATGTACTATCATGTGTGTGGAACATGTACTACCATTTCACTGACCTTTTCAATATTTGTTGAGCAAGAATAACAGCCCTTGTACATCCAAACTGTATGGCCAGGTCTCGTACCGTGTTCACTTGTTGCAGCTCTAGGATACTCTCAATGCTCTTTAAGCACATTATGTACAACTTCTTTGTAGTTCCTGATAATATCGCAGCAGCATTCTATATCAGAGATTGAAAGATACGTGAACCATAGTCTGGTTAGCATCTCAGAGATGCAACCCGGGTTCAATCCTCTGACCGGGAAGTATGTGAGATTGTACGGTGGTCACCAGATGGGTTTTCTCCGGGTACTCTGGTGTCCTCCCGCACGAATGACCACATATACGCTTTCATCCGCGCCAGCGAAAGTGATTAACACAAGTTGTTAAAGCTTGTTCCACAATCATTGTAAAATAAATAAGTATTTATAAAACTGTGGATATATTTTGTCTAATTTGCTATAACAATTACGCATACAGATGAGCTGTCCGGTAACGAGGTGTCCTGTCCCGTAACGAGGTGAGCTGGAGGTGAGCTGTCCCGTAACGAGGTGAGCTGTCCCGTAACGACATACCAACTCAACTATAACCAGCGACAACTCTTTTAGATACACAAGTGCGGCATATCCTGGTTTAAGATCAAATCTCCCATCAAATTCTAGATGATGACAAAATATTGGTAAATAGGTATAATGCTAATATTTGCTTTGCAAAGACCTTGACAATAATAAACTTTAAAATGAATTGAAAATCAAGCAACTTTTAAAAAGCAACACAAAGTGGGCAGTGCAAGTAGATGATAGCTAACAGCATGTAACTACAAACTCACCTTGTCAATATGAGATTCAGATGTTGATGCTGCCAGATCGAGGCACGCTACAGTTTTACATGAACCAGTCAGCTTCAGTGCCGCTAGACTGGTGCTACTGCTACGAATGTCGACTAACTGGCAATACTCCTTTGCCTTCCTGTAAGACAGACAGATTAAAACATCGCCACCCAACCAGATATCGTCCATTTCCACCTAACCAGATCCACCCAACCAGATATCCTATCGCCACCCCAACCAGATATCCTCCATCGCCATCCCCAACCAGATATCCTACATCGCCACCCAACCAGATATCCTCCATCACCACCTAACCAGATCCACCCAACCAGATATCCTCCATCACCACCTAACCAGATACACCCAACCAGATATCCTCCATCACCACCTAACCAGATCCACCCAACCAGATATCCTCCATCGCCACCCCAACCAGATATCCTCCATCACCACCTAACCAGATCCACCCAACAAGATATCCTCCATCGCCATCCCAACCAGATATCCTCCATCACAACCCAACCAGATGTCCTCCATTGCCACCCAACCAGATATACTCCATCGCCACCCAACCAGATATCCTCCATCCATCACCACCTAACAAGATCCATCCAACCAGATATCCTCATTCACCACCCAACAAGATATCCTCCATCCATCGCCACCCAACCAGATATTCTCCATCGCCACCCAACCAGATATCCCCCATCCATCGCCACCCAACCATATATCCTCCATCCATCGCCACCCAACAAGATATCCCCCATCCATCGCCACCCAACCATATATCCTCCATCCATCGCCACCCAACCAGATATCCCCCATCCATCGCCACCCAACCATATCCTCCATCCATCGCCACCCAACCATATATCCCCCATCCATCGCCACCCAACCAGATATCCCCCACCATCGCCACCAACCATATATCCTCCATCCATCGCCACCCATATCCTCCATCCATCGCTACCCAACACGATATCCTCCATCCATCGCTACCCAACAAGATATCCTCCATCCATCGCCACCCAACAAGATATCCTCCACCCATCGCCACCCAACCATATATCCTCCATCCATCGCCACCCATATCCTCCATCCATTGCCACCAACAAGATATCCTCCATCCATTGCCACCCAACCATATATCCTCCATCCATCGCCACCCATATCCTCCATCCATTGCCACCAACAAGATATCCTCCATCCATTGCCACCCAACCAGATATCCTCCATCCATTGCCACCCAACCATATATCCCATCCATCGCCACCCATATCCTCCATCCATTGCCACCCAACCAGATATCCTCCATCCATTGCCACCCAACCAGATATCCTCCATCCATTGCCACCCAACCAGATATCCTCCATCCATCACCACCCAACCAGATATCCTCCATCCATAATAGCCACCAAACCAGATATCCTCCATCCATCGCCACCCAACCAGATATCTCCTCCATCCATCGCCACCCAACCAGATATCTCCTCCATCCATCGCCACCCAACAAGATATCCTCCATCTCCATAAGTGTGGCGTCCGTGGTCCAGTATTAGTACATCGGATTTGGAGGTAGTGAATAAGCAAAGAAAGAGCTGACAAGTTACAGAAACCAATGTCGATATACATGAATTACATGAAATTGTAGCAGTCACTGGACTGGAAAGTGATAGTCCAAATATATAGACTTAAAAAATGTGACATTTTACTATCCAGGCATTTTTCAAAGTCTAACTGCTAAACCTCAATTACGCGTAGCATATTTTATATTCTAAAAAGATGTTTTTCTAAATTAAAATTGTTAACAAAATGAACACACAAACCGTTGTTTGAATTCTGCGCAGTCTATAACGTCTCTTGACACAATATTATACAAGAAATCAACGTTTAAATTTCGTGGCAGAGTTTCGCCATTCCAAATCGTCCATTTTAAATATTTGATTATTGTGAAAAACAAAAATGGAAATAATTAGACGAAATTTGATCTCGCGTGCCATTACAGTAAACCTACATTCAGGATTCATTCTAGGTCAGAATTTTTGGGAGAAGTGAGGAAGTGTGCAATCACGTCCTTAAATGGTGTTATTTAATAAATTTCAACAAAATTTGGTTAAAATGCACAGTATGACCATTAAATACAACATTTTAATGAAGGAGTGCTTTATAATGGGCAAGTGTATCTTACTGGCCAAAATTTTGTATGAAAATTGTAAAAAAAAAGGGAGAAGTGGGGGCCCCCCCCCCCAGAGGGCGAAGTCAAGGTCCCTAGGGAGACTATTTCGCCCACATCGCCCTCTAAAATGATCCCTGTACATTGTAATAAGATTTCGTTCAATATATAAAATTGTTATTACGCATAAAACAATTCATTCAGATTTCTTTTGTGAAGACTGCACAGAAAATATGGGAGAATCTCACCTGTCCACTTAAACAGCTAAATGATATGCACAACGGTAAGACAATATATTTTCAACGTTCTTAATATCTATATTTATGATTATTCTTAACACCAATGCACACATTTATAACCGTTCTTGTTCGGAAAGCTTCAAAATATTGGCGAGAAATTCTTCCATCAGATCAGGGCGGAAAGTGCTATGCAAAAATGAGCGTTAACGATAATACCTCAAAATAACAGAATTGTTTATGTAGAGACCTCTATTTATAGGACTAGAAAAGTGACTGTTTCCACTGAAGTGTGCGGGACATGTGGCGTCCGTGGTCCAGTGTCGGATTTGGAATCGAACGGTCCCGGGTTCGATACTCGGTCAGGCCACGTATTTAGTGTCATTGAGCAAGGCACCTCACACACATTGCTTAGTACTGGTTAACCACTTAGGTCGGCTAAGCCTGCCCAGAAAAACATGTCTGACATTAATGGAACATACATACATACAAAAAGAAGAACTGTGGTGTGATAAACTTGTTTGTCCAGTGAATTTGGATATTTGAGTAAAGCACAAAAACAACTATCTATCTATCTATCTATCTTCCTCTAATGTCAAACCCTCGCGGGGACATGTACAGTTCTTTAGGGTATAGCGGATCTTGGTGAATAACGGATCAGTCTTAGAAACGCGAAGAAATTATATAAGTTCCCAGAAGAATCACAATGTTTTAATGATTGATTATATAATTGAACCTTTTCGACGCCTCGTCATCAACTTTGTTTACAAATGACATATTTAAACGACGTGCTAATTTTATGGACGGCAATTGACATACGCAGTGAAGCGGGAAAAACACGCACGAGGAAAACGGTAAACAGATAATTGACCTTAATTATCCTAGGTAAAGTACAACTTTTGGAAGAAAAAAATACATACACTTGTTGATTATAACATCCTAATTGTGTCTATACTGATCACATTGTATTTATCTTGACACAGATATTAGTAAATTGGATTCAAAGTGACCGCATCGTTTTGTGTATAGCGGATCACGGAATTAAAGTAGAGGGGTCAACTCAAAAATATGAAAACGCATGATAATCTTATATTGAATGATGCAAACCATTTTATTTTAAATATTTAATAGTTTTTCATGCATTTTGCAACTGATATAGCAACACATTATGCGTTTTTTTGGGAATAGATCTGTATATATAAGGTACTGTACGTGTGTCTGTAGTGGGATTCAATGTGCGACTCCAGTGGGGGAGGGGGGGGGTTTGGGTCCTGAGACCCCTCATATTTCGGAAAACATGTGCTTATCGTATATATGTCAAGGCTAAGAATTTGATCGGAACCCTAAGAAATATAGCTGGTTGAACCCACCATGACAAAAATAGACCCGTCAATGAATGCGTTTAGCAAGTTCTTTTAACCATTGACTTGTCAACATACATGAGTCGTTAGTCACTCAAACAGTTTTACTGCTACATGGTAATAATACCTGTGATGGCGCAACTATGACTTCAAAAATACAAGTTAGGTTTATGAAACTTTGTGTTTCAGGCTGGTTTGACACATAGGGGTCTGTAACGGGGTCTATAACGAACGATAATCGAAGTGATCTCGGGCTTTCATCAAGTACCAGTGATACCGGTCCTTCATCCAATGTGACAGATCACAACATTGAGATACAAAACTCCGTCATAAAAGGATATCATGTGTTCAAAATTAAGCCCCCTGTATGTGAACTGTATGATAACCCTAGGCTTGTTGTTGACAGAGAGTATACAAATATACAGGATAAGGATGCATGCCTTGTTTGGTTACCATCATTCGATTCCTATGAGTCTACATTACATGAGATGACAACTGACCAAAGCAGATACCTTAGATTGTCAGACATTGCCGATCTGCCAATCGGACACTGGCAATTCGCGTTGAAACGAGCGTTCTGATTGGATTATTAGAATGTAACAAGATGTTTTTTTATATAGGAAGAATAATCCAATCAGAACGCTCGTTTCAACGCGAATTGCGCCGCTTTAGAAATTTTCAAAACAAATTGAAAATGCTACGAAATCTCTTTTTGACGTACATTTTTGCCGAATAAACCTACACGTTAGTGTAAACACATTTTATTGATAATGTTATTCACAGTTAAAACTCTCCCGTCGAAGATTTTTTTTTGTTGCTGACAAAACCCGTGTCCTAGTATGGAAATGTGACCTGAGCTATGTCTGTGGCAATTGTTTGCAAAGTATACATGCATGCAGCTTAAAGTTGTGTTTTATTTGAAGAACAATATAAAGACTAGGGATAGGCGTTATATTTGGACAGATTTGTACAAAATTGTTTCAGATAGGGCCATTTTACTGATCGATGCGAAATCTGACATCCAACAGAGTAGAATCCCTGTACTTAAATATATATACTAGTACCCCCAAACGTGCCGAATCCCCGTGCCCTAAAGAACTGTACGGGGATTTAGACAAGTGTATCAAAGGAACATATTAATTACAAATGTTGGCTGAATGTACATTTTCTTAATGACAATCATTTATACAACCTCAATATTCTCGGTGATGTCACTCCAATACAAGCAGCCAATTTTGATATTGTCCCGCCACATGTCGAAACTCGGATTACCCCAGTAGTTATCGTGACAAACTCATAACGACCACAAAACATTATAATATACAACAAGAAACTGATGTGTACATGCATGTTCCATTATATCAAACCCCTTGCGGGACGTATACATGTTTTCCTAGGTAGGCTTAGTGACCGAGTATCAAACCCAGGACCGTCCTATTCTAAATCCGACTCTCTACTACTGGACCACGAACGCCACACATCATCAATATCTATATACAGGTTAAGTTAATCTGAAAACTTAGTATATACAAATTTATTTTAGCTCGATTGCGAAACAAGTTCTTACAACTTATAATATTAATATGGCCAAGCCTCAAAGCGACCAATCATAGATCAATAGCATACATTTCTGCATACAGATACAGATAGCATAGCCAAATCCGAATGAATAAATCCACGGTCGGGGCTAATAAAACTCTAATTATTATCATGTAGTGTATCACCATATTATGAACCTATGCTCGGCGTAATCCTATGCTCGGCGATTTTTTCCCATTTACATCCGTATTTAAAATATTCAAATAGTTTTAACCTATTTTCGTTAACAAAGGTAAAGCATGGTTCAATAGCATTCCGTTGTGCGTACCGGTAGCCTAATGCAACTGTCACCTGACTGGGTCAGTAGCCGAATATAAACAGACAACTTGTTGGGAGAATTTTTCCACCGAAATGATGCAATGTATGAGCATTTCAGGTAGCTATCCGAATTGGGGAAAACATGTACAAATAACCAGGAAAAAAGTTTCTTATATGTTGTAATATTGTTAGTTATTGATGTTACTAAGTCAAAATAATATATTCAACATTTACCCATGCATAAATAAAAAACTTCATATACGCCGTGCATAGGTGCCCTGAAGTATCTAGTTCCCCATGTAAACAGCTGCCGTTGCGATAGCTGTATTGAGGCGCATGGTCATGTAATGAAGCTAAACTTTTCAATAACAATTTTTTGAAAGTTGTGTTCATGACTTAAGAAAATAATAATATACGGCAAGTGCATTTAACTTTTTTTTATAGGCCATGATATGTAGGATTTATGCCGAGCATAGGTTCCACCACTATATAGATATGTCTTTCAATATGATACTGTTACTGCTGTTGTTACTATTTCTACTGTCTTCAATCAATGATCTTACATTAGTGGTTATTTCATAGCATATTTTATGAAACGAGTTTTTCTTAGCTTGCTATTATATTAAACGAGCCTTTCAACGGTTTGAACATTTTGGTAATTTCGTGTACATTTATATCCTTTGCTGTAGTTATAATGAATCACATGACCTGTCAAAATGGTGGGTGTCTGCATAAATTTTCTAAGAATTTATCTGTTTAATGAAACAATACGTATTGTAGTTCAATTTATACAGATACCATGTGCTTTTTTTACATCAAGCAGTTAAAGACAATGTTCAAAGGTTATTTATTGGCAAATGTTTGCCTCAAAACCTGACGATTTTCATAATTGTCACATGAGTTCGCGACGTATATAATTTGACCAGCCATGATAATTTTATTTATCAGTTGTTTATTATTGTATTGCACGTGATGAATGCTTTACTAAATGACAATTTGTCCGCTCTACTTTCAGTCATGTACCAATGATTACAATCGGTAACCATGAAGCCGGTAATATTGCTATGCGCACATGCTAAATAATGATACTTCCTGGAAAGTGGTATACTGTGTAGTTTTGGATTTTGATGCCTTTAGTTTAAGCATATTTATTCCACTATATACATTAACAGAACCATATATGTACACGAAATCAAAGAAGTAAGTATATAAGAAAGGATTAAAACGGAAGCAGAGCTTAATTAGTTTCTCTCCTTGATGCCTATGAGGCGGGGACTGTAATGTTTGAGTCGATGCTGTCATAGGTGATAAATACATACAGGACATAGTGATTTTAGTGCATTTTTTAATAACTGCACCCTCGTTACTTTCTATCTTTAACCTTAGTATGTAGTTCTTTTGTCATTCCGTACCCTGGATATTTCGTATCCAATGTCTGTGCAACGTTTTGTACCTAATGTCTAAGACAATTCGTACCCTAGGATTAAGGGTTAGTGTACAGTTAAAGACGGTTCGTACCAAAGTCTGGATAGTTTGTACCGTAGGATTATAGGTTACGGTTGGGTACGAAACGTCTCTAACGCCAAGACTAACCCTTAATACTAAGGAGTAAGGTACGAAACATCTTTAGCTCTAACACTAACCCTTAATCCTATCGTACCAACTGTCCAGACTTGGGGTATGAAACGTCTCGGACATTTGATACGAATAGTCTCGGACATTAGTACGAATCATCTCAGACATTGGGTACGAAACGTCCAAACTGGGTACGAAACATCCAGGGTACAAAATGACCTTAATTCGTTCTCTTAACACTCTCTGTTTCACTTATTGAGATTTTTAGCCACTGTCCCTGACAAGCGCATCCAAGTCATACTCAGCATCGTGTATGTGTAGATGTAGCTCTTTTATCTCTCTAGTTCAGTTGTATGAATAGTTCCCAAGAGTTAGAACTATGGAACCTGGGAAATGTTGAATCTACATGTATGCTGCGTTATCCCACATTTCATCTGAGCACACGTTTTTCAATTTCCGTAGTTTTAGTACCGTATGCTAATAAACCGCATACTAAAATTAGTAATTTAAGGGAAATTCAAAGAAAATGGATGGTCGATGATCGATACAAACATTGCTTCCTTATTGAACATGAATAAATACACAGTCTAAATAACAGATTATAAAAGGTAATATCAATGAGATTTATGAGTTGCCCCTATTTCAGCGTGTGTGGGCCGCAATGGCCCCATGTTGAAATCCTGAATTGAACACTGCCTGGGTATTGTTACTGTTCATATATTTCCTTTTTAGCCGTCAACCCCACAACTGTCGCCACAGGAAGAGCAGGAGAAGCTGCTAGAGGAAGCTTTAAGTATTGTTAAAAACCAGTCTTTCCAGATGAAGAGATGTCTTGTAAGTAAATTTATATGTTGTAATTTGTAAACCTACAGTCACACTATTATTCAGGTAGCAGCCAAGGGAATAAGATAAAGTGGCTGCTTTTTTTGTTTAAACTTTATTTGTTTTACAACGATTGCTAAGCAAGTTCTAACAACTTATATTAATCACTCTCGTTGGCGCGGATGAAAGCGTCAATGTGGGCATTCGTGTGGGAGGAAACCGGAGAAAACCCACATGTCCGATCTGGCGAACACCATACCATCTCACATACTCTGCTGCTTAATAGAGCTCAACTGTATAATAAAACAACATACAGTATTGGGAATCTGTAAACTGGCTGCTTAACCCATTTCATTCTGGATACCGTTCAAACAGTATTTGCAAAGAACATAGAGCCAGATCAACCGCCACGTAATGTTCCGTCTGATCAGGTTCTATGCTGTTTGCTATTCAGATGCTCTTGGCTATGCAGCAAACAACATAGATCCTGATCAGCACACAGCGTCACGCTGCGGCTGATCTGGATCTATGTTGTTCGCAAAAGCCTTTAAATTTATCCAGAATGAAATGGGTTAATACAGATTGTCACTAACACAGGTTTGACTCAGTTTTCATTGTTGTTTTTTATTATGGTACATGTTATCTATTTTCCAGGATAAAGGAAAATTAATGGATGGATTGAAGCATGCCTCTACAATGCTGGGAGAGCTAAGAACATCCATGTTGTCACCAAAAAGTTACTATGAACTCTGTATCCTTATCCATAATTACATTTTAGTAAACAAATCACTCTGACATTTCCTCAACTTGCACTGGCCAAACATGCAATTTATATATGGAAGTCGTGATAGCTCAGTGGTAGAGCGTTCGCTTCATGTGCGAAAGGCCCGGAGTTCGAGCCCCGCTGGAACCGTTGCTTGTTAATGAGTGGGGTTATATGCATATCAACCTATTTTCTACTCTACTAGCCAATTCCATAATCGAGCCCCGCTGGAGCCGTTACGATTGTGCCCTTAGGCAAGGCATTTGAAGTTCCACATGCCTCTTCTCTCTCCCTCGTCGCGATGGATTCCATCAGGAATGAGGTCTCGAGAGTGATTAATATAAGTTATAAGAACTTGTTTCGCAAATGAGCTAAACTAAATTTTAGTTCTGAGAATGAAACTTGTGAACATATATATATGTAATTCAATACAGTAAAACCTGTCTTAAGAATCAGAAATCACAGAAAGTGGTTGCTTAGCAAAGGTGGCTGCTTAAGAAAATAACATTTTGGGAATCTAGAAACTGGCTGCTTAATACATGTTGGCTGCTTAATGGAGGTGACCACTCACACAGGTTTGACTGTATGCAACAAATGTGACCTGAATTTGTAAAAATGTCAAAATAATCTACCGTACATCATCTATATTCACATACACGCTGCTTATGACTCCATGACCATATTTAGATATGTCTATATCGGACGAGCTGAGACACTTGGAGTTGTATTTGGTTGATGAATTCCAGAAGGGACGTAAAGTATCCGACCTGTACGAGCTGGTGCAGTATGCTGGAAATATTGTACCTCGATTGTAAGTTGGACAACTACACGGCTGTAATATTCAAAGTATTACGGTTGATTCATTCCATAGATTGAGTAATATTTGCGAGAGTATTTCTAGATCATCCTAGAATTGTGCTGAGAAATGACATGACGAATCAACTGTCGACCACTTTAACGATAGAGGCAGTAACGAAATATACAACTGGCAGTAATCATGGGACAATTGGCAATAATCTGGGCATTAGGGTTAGGGCTAAATTTGATCTTCAATTGAAGAGTATTCTACTGTTCAGCTCTAGTTTACTGCCATCCATTTTGTATCGCTAACCTGTCGGCCGTGTCAACATTTAGATGTTTATTTTATCGCATAATAAACAACCGATTAAAGGAAAGTATAAAATAGACTGTTACATTTGCCACAACAGGTATTTATTAAATATGTGATTGTTTTGATTGAATTTCAAAGTGGTTTCCGATCATGTTTACTGATGCTTTATGTTTTCCATTATATTGTACACATTTCTTCTTAAAGCGACACTACATCGGTGAAAACGCAAATGTCTGCAGAATGTAATTTCCTATTACATGTTTATGGTATATTTTCTCTCCAATATTTGCCTCAAAAGTATTAAGAGCCATATAGTTCACAGATAAATATTTGATGCCAGGTATTTGACAAAACGTTTGCCAAAAAACAAATTTTTAAAAAATGTTGTGACAAATATTTTCAGCAATTCACAAAATTTAGCGACAGTATTTGTTTTTTGTCTTAATTGCTGCCATTGGTGACTGACAGCGGGAATCGTGACGTGGTTATAAATACAGAGAACCATTGGAGTATGTTTGAATGGAAACACGATTATGTTCATATTAAGTCTCGTACTACAATATGCTTATAGTCCGCCTCCGTGGTCGAGTGGTTAAGGTCGCTGACTTGTATACCACTGTAACCTATCATCACTGATGGTCATGGGTTCGAGCCCCGCTCAGACCGTGGCTCATTTATATGAAAAAGTTGGCAGTTTCTTACGGAGGTTGGTGCACCCAAGTACTGGTTAACCGTTGGAGCCTGCCCAGGAAAAGTGTTGTTAGGTAAACTGCCCGCCGGCGATATAGCCCAAAATGGTGCTGATGCAGGAGTAAACCCCGAAATATAAATATATAATATGTACCCGATAGTACACGATAACACATTGCCTTTGTGTGAAGCTATTCACGGCAGTTGTACCCGATAGTAAGCAATAACATATTGCCTTTGTGTGAAGCTATTCGCGGCAGTTGTACCCGATAGTACACGATAACACATTGCCTTTGTGTGAAGCTATTCCCGGCAGTCGTACCTGATAGTAAGCAATAACATATTGTCTTTGTGTGAAGCTATTCATGGCAGTCGTACCCGATAGTACCCGATAACACACTGCCTTTGTTTGAAGCTCTTCACAGCAGTCGTAACTGATAATATATGGGTAAGTTAGTTGCTTGCAATTATTTGTGGGAAGCTATTCACAGCAGTCGTAACGGATAATATATGGGTAAGTTAGTTGCTTGCAATTATTTGTGGGAAGCTATTCACAGCAGTCGTAACGGATAATATATGGGTAAGTTAGTTGCTTGCAATTATTTGTGGGAAGCTATTCACAGCAGTCGTAACGGATAATATATGGGTAAGTTAGTTGCTTGCAATTATTTGTGGGAAGCTATTCACAGCAGTCGTAACGGATAATATATGGGTAAGTTAGTTGCTTGCAATTATTTGTGGGAAGCTATTCACAGCAGTCGTAACGGATAATATATGGGTAAGTTAGTTGCTTGCAATTATTTGTGGGAAGCTATTCACAGCAGTCGTAACGGATAATATATGGGTAAGTTAGTTGCTTGCAATTATTTGTGGGAAGCTATTCACAGCAATACTTCTGATTATATACAGCACGGACTATTTAATATATGCTTGTGCTATTGTTACAGGTATTTGTTGATCACCGTCGGTGTTGTTTATATCAAGACAAACGAGTTGTCGAGGAAAGACATTCTGAAGGACCTTGTGGAGATGTGTCGAGGAGTCCAGCACCCCCTCAGAGGCCTGTTCCTCAGAAACTATCTACTGCAGTGTACCAAGAATGTTCTACCAGATGTGGAGATAGAATCCAAGTAGGTGATTTGGAAAATAATTAAAGCAGCATTACATCGTATGCAATAAAAGATATTTGAAAAATTAAAATTTTACGTATGGGTAGCAATGCTGCTACACATTCTAACATTATACTTTGTATACTTATGTTCAATTGGTAAACAATGTCTTTTGCGATAAAACAAACTCGAAACCGATAGTAGGACTTTCCGAGTCGATCGGTCACGCATTTGTTTACAACCAGAACGCATCATCCGCACTTGTTTACATTCGGAATGCACCGTCCCCATTTGTCCCACGTTGTCTTTTTTACTTAAATTACTTGAGATGTTGATTCATACCTCTGTTAGCTAAGTCTTTTAGTGACATGTCTACATCCCCGCGAGGGGTTTGACATTAGAGGAAGATAGATAGGTAGTCTTTCATGTTCAAAATATATACGTTGTTTTATACATCCTCTGTTGTTTCACGCATGCGCGCTGTGCGTGTTTACATTTCGTGTGTTGATAAACAAATTCGCGTATACGACGGTTTATATTTATTGGAATTTTATCGTTTCTGAGCGACTATTTCGATTTTTGTAAACACACACACATTAGTATTTATATTTTACCCAAAACATCCTTTATTACGATGTAATGCTGCTTTAAATATATATATATATATATATATTAGTTGTATTAAGCCGTAACCTGCCGCATAAATTGGACAGAATGTGCAAACAACATAGATCCAGATCAGCCACGGCGCAACACCATGTCTGATCAGGATCTATGTTGTTTTCTATTCAAACAAGTGTTTAGCTCCACTATCCATCTAGCAAACAGTATAGATGGCACAGTTTTGCAGTTGCTCTATAGAAACATTTTAATAATCTTTGCTTTTTCAGTTCCGGGGAGTATGAAGCGGGTACCATCTCAGATTCTATAGACTTTATTTTACTGAACTTTTCCGAGATGAACAAACTGTGGGTGCGAATGCAACATCAGGGCCACACACGAAACAAGGAAAAAAGGGAAAGGGAGCGACAGGAATTGCGTATTCTC
This sequence comes from Archivesica marissinica, assembly GCA_014843695.1. Taxonomy (NCBI): domain Eukaryota; kingdom Metazoa; phylum Mollusca; class Bivalvia; order Venerida; family Vesicomyidae; genus Archivesica; species Archivesica marissinica. Next base: position 21,705,302 of record CM026395.1, on the reverse strand, counting down.
GTCGGAACAAACCTTGTCCGACTGAGTCAGCTGGAATGTATAGACATGAACAGATACAAGAAGGTACACATGCTGGTCTTACTAGAGGGATCATGTTGATCATGCATAATTCAGGCCCCAACGGTATACAACTCTCTCCAATCTCAAGCTTCTAATTGGTTGAGCCGAGTGAAGATCTCCGAATCAACCAATCAAATTTCTTGAGCTTGAGTTTGAGATATGATAAAAGTTTTATAACCTCCAGGCTGGGTTATTCAGAATTAGAATCGGTCTTGTATCCTGCATGCTTCTTAGGTGTTTAATCTTTCTGAGAAATGTTATTGTTTGGGTGGTGTAGGCGTGGTATTGTGTGGGGGTATGAGTTACTTACATTAATTGCTATTTTAAAGTGTCATGTAGAAAGCAATTTTTTTAAATTAATTTTATTTTATTATAATAGGGTTTTTTTCTAGGAATTTAAAAGGGCAGGGTGCTACTAAAAAGGGCAGGGTGCTATTAAATAGGACAGGTTTGACCACTCAGCTCGAAGCGCCGCCGTATCGAGGCGTGATGCGCCGAGTGTGGGAGGGGGGCTCCCCCGGAAATTTTCAGAATCTAGAACGTCTGTGGTGCATGTTGGCATACTTAAGACACTTAGATTTGGGCAGAAAGGATTGACAAGGGTCAATAATAATAAATAAATACCCTAATAATATCTATGTTACATTCGACTTGTATTATTCTTCATACGTGTAGTTCATACTTTAATCATAGTGTGAGTGCAATAGTTTACAATCTAGCTGCAAGATTTATCAACCTAGGCTATGTAATAATACTTGTGGAGTGTCATGATCAGGTAGTCTAAAGCTAAGTCTAAATTATAATTTATAATAACTGAAATGTAAATAACTAGTTGCAACTCCGGGTTCAGACGAGCCATTCTCAGAGTAAGCTACTGGTATAAGTGGATCATTCGGCGTGTTGCAACTCCGGGTTCAGACGAGCCATGCTCACAGTAAGCTACTGGTATAAGTGGATCATTCGGCGTGTTGCAACTCCGGGTTCAGACGAGCCATGCTCACAGTAAGCTACTGGTATAAGTGGATCATTCGGCGTGTTGCAACTCCGGGTTCAGACGAGTCATGCTCAGAGTAAGCTACTGGTATAAGTAGATGTCGTCGTCTTTGTCCACAATTTATTACAACAACTATGAAACTGCTAGACAAATTTTTGGCAACCATCTTGAAAATCTACATTTGACTACTGCTACCATACCAAGATTTCCTGTAATTGTTCAATGACAATAGAGTGACTAGTAGGACATATAAGTAGATTAAACGTAGCCTCTGACCCGGATTCCAAGATGACCATAAAACTGTATTTCTTCGACTTCAACGTAAGAATGTCAGGTGAACAACTCTAGACCATTTCAATGATCCCCTTGTTTCATATTTTGTATATCTCATATTTAGAAATGAAATATCGTGTATTTCATATTATTCGCCATAGTTTGCAATGCAAAATGTCATCGCATCAGAAATTGCAATTTCGTTAGTTTCTACATTTGTACAATATGCAGAATGTTGTATTTCGTTACGGCCTACGAAAAAAAGAAGAGAGTCCGCCTCCGTGGTCGAGTGGTTACGGTCACTGACTTGTATACCACTGTAACCTATCATCACTGGTGGTCACGGGTTCGAGCCCCACCCAGGCCCTGTCTCATTTATATGAAAAAGTTGGCAGTTTCTTACCGAGGTTGGTGCACCCAAGTACTGGTTAATCGCTGGAGCCTGCCCAGGAAAGGTGTTGTTAAGTAAACTGCCCGTCGGCGATATAGCCCGAAATGGTGCTGGTGCAGGCGTAAAACCCGAAATATAACATAACATAATGGGAAAAAGAACAAAATTGTCATTTTTGCCTCCAGTTATAAAATTGTTAAAAATATTGTTGGCTATAGATATTTATATTCTGTTTATAATAATCTAATTTGAATGAATGTTTATTTGGTTTTCCACAAAGTGAGGATCCACGAACGGGTGTTGGGTTCTGAGCTTAAGCTGTCAAAATCGGGAGAAGCTTAAGGTAAAGAACTTCTCCCTGAGATCAAATTAGGGTGAAGTGAGACACCTGATCAGCTGAAGCACTGTAGGTTATGTTTGCTGTGTGTTTCTAGGCACCTGATCAGCTGAAGCACTGTAGGTTATGTGTGCTGTGTGTTTCTAGACACCTGATCAGCTGAAGCACTGTAGGTTATGTGTGCTGTGTGTTTCTAGGCACCTGATCAGCTGAAGCACTGTAGGTTATGTTTGCTGTGTGTTTCTAGACACCTGATCAGCTGAAGCACTATAGGTTATGTTTGCTGTGTGTTTCTAGGCACCTGATCAGCTGAAGCACTAGATTATGTTTGCTGTGTGTTTCTAGGCACCTGATCAGCTGAAGCACTGTAGGTTATGTTTGCTGTGTGTTTCTAGGCACCTGATCAGCTGAAGCACTGTAGGTTATGTTTGCTGTGTGTTTCTAGGCACCTGATCAGCTGAAGCACTGTAGGTTATGTTTGCTGTGTGTTTCTAGGCACCTGATCAGCTGAAGCACTGTAGGTTATGTTTGCTGTGTGTTTCTAGGCACCTGATCAGCTGAAGCACTGTAGGTTATGTTTGCTGTGTGTTTCTAGGCACCTGATCAGCTGAAGCACTGTAGGTTATGTTTGCTGTGTGTTTCTAGGCACCTGATCAGCTGAAGCACTGTAGGTTATGTTTGCTGTGTGTTTCTAGGCACCTGATCAGCTGAAGCACTGTAGGTTATGTTTGCTGTGTGTTTCTAGGCACCTGATCAGCTGAAGCACTGTAGGTTATGTTTGCTGTGTGTTTCTAGGCACCTGATCAGCTGAAGCACTGTAGGTTATGTTTGCTGTGTGTTTCTAGGCACCTGATCAGCTGAAGCACTGTAGGTTATGTTTGCTGTGTGTTTCCAGACACCTGATCAGCTGAAGCACTGTAGGTTATGTTTGCTGTGTGTTTCTAGGCACCTGATCAGCTGAAGCACTGTAGGTTATGTGTGCTGCGTGTTTCTAGGCACCTGATCAGCTGAAGTAATGTAGGTTATGTTTGCTGTGTGTTTCTAGGCACCTGATCAGCTGAAGCACTGTAGGTTATGTTTGCTGTGTGTTTCTAGGAATCTGGTCAGCTGAAGCACTGTAGGTTATGTTTGCTGTGTGTTTCTAGGCACCTGATCAGCTGAAGCACTGTAGGTTATGTTTGCTGTGTGTTTCTAGGAATCTGGTCAGCTGAAGCACTGTAGGTTATGTTTGCTGTGTGTTTCTAGGCACCTGATCAGCTGAAGCACTGTAGGTTATGTTTGCTGTGTGTTTCTAGGAATCTGGTCAGCTGAAGCACTGTAGGTTATGTTTGCTGTGTGTTTCTAGGCACCTGATCAGCTGAAGCACTGTAGGTTATGTTTGCTGTGTGTTTCTAGGAATCTGGTCAGCTGAAGCACTGTAGGTTATGTTTGCTGTGTGTTTCTAGGCACCTGATCAGCTGAAGCACTGTAGGTTATGTTTGCTGTGTGTTTCTAGGAATCTGGTCAGCTGAAGCACTGTAGGTTATGTTTGCTGTGTGTTTCTAGGCACCTGATCAGCTGAAGCACTGTAGGTTATGTTTGCTGTGTGTTTCTAGGCACCTGATCAGCTGAAGCACTGTATGTTATGTTTGCTGTGCGTTTCTAGGAATCTGATCAGCTGAAGCACTGTAGGTTATGTTTGCTGCGTGTTTCTAGGCACCTGATCATCTGAAGCACTGTAGGTTATGTTTGCTGTGTGTTTCTAGGAATCTGATCAGCTGAAGCACTGTATGTTATGTGTGCTGTGTGATTCTAGGCACCTGATCAGCTGAAGCACTATAGGTTATGTGTGCTGTGTGTTTCTAGGCACCTGATCAGCTGAAGCACTGTAGGTCATGTGTGCTGTGTGTTTCTAGGAATCTGATCAGCTGAAGCACTGTAGGTTATGTTTGCTGCATGTTTCTAGGCACCTGATCAGCTGAAGCACTGTAGGTTATGTTTGCTGTGTGTTTCTAGACACCTGATCAGCTGAAGTACTGTAGGTTATGTTTGCTGTGTGTTTCTAGGCACCTGATCAGCTGAAGCACTGTAGGTTATGTTTGCTGCGTGTTTCTAGGAATCTGGTTATATTTACAGGGTGTGTTGCCGGGTGTTCTGGAACAAGTTGTGAGTTGTCGAGATGCTATTGCGCAGGAATACCTGATGGAATGTATTATACAGGTAATAACTCGCTGATTGATATTGTTGAATCACAGCAGTATCGTCTATATATATATGTGTAAATATTCCCCGTAAGTTGATCTAAACCCAAAAGTAGATCTCAACCCATATGTCAACCTCAACCCATAAGTAGATCTCAACCCATATGTCAACCTCAACCCATAAGTCAGGCAGCGATTTGGTTTATACAATGTAACTTAGCTCGAAACAAGTTATTACAACCAACATTAAATTAATCTCTCTATGTGGAATACATAGCCAGGATGGGTTGAGAAGAGGCAATGTGGAATTTAGTGTCTTTACCTAAGGATATCACCACTGTGGATCTGACCAGGCTCGAACCCACAACCTCTAGGTTAGCAGACAGACTCCGTATCCATTACACCTTTTTATGCTTAAATTTATTACTGGTAGTCGTGCTTGCAAATTTCAATGTGTATAAATGTGTGTTGCAGGTATTCCCGGATGATTTTCATCTACAGACATTGAGTGCATTCCTACGAGCTTGTGCAGAACTTCATGCTATTGTTAATGTTAAAAACATCATCATTTCTCTAATTGACAGGTATAGTACTCAATATTTTATCCATTGTATTTGTATGTCCATCTAACATTTCTATATGATCCAGTGTATTTGTATGTCCATCTTACATTTCTATATGATCAGATCCAGTGTATTTGTATGTCCATCCACCATTTCTATATGATCCAGTGTATTGTATGTCCATCTACCATCTCTATATGATCCAGTGTATTGTATGTCCATCTAACATTTCTATATGATCCAGTGTATTGTATGTCCATCTACCATCTCTATATGATCCAGTGTATTTGTATGTCCATCTAACATTTCTATATGATCCAGTGTATTTGTACGTCCATCTAACATTTCTATATGATCAGATCCAGTGTATTTGTATGTCCATCCACCATCTCTATATGATCCAGTGTATTTGTATGTCCATCTACCATCTCTATATGATCCAGTGTATTTGTATGTCCATCTAACATTTCTATATGATCCAGTGTATTTGTACGTCCATCTAACATTTCTATATGATCAGATCCAGTGTATTTGTATGTCCATCCACCATCTCTATATGATCCAGTGTATTTGTATGTCCATCTACCATCTCTATATGATCCAGTGTATTTGTATGTCCATCTAACATTTCTATATGATCCAGTGTATTTGTACGTCCATCTAACATTTCTATATGATCAGATCCAGTGTATTTGTATGTCCATCCACCATCTCTATATGATCCAGTGTATTTGTATGTCCATCTACCATCTCTATATGATCCAGTGTATTTGTATGTTCATCCACCATCTCTATATGATCCAGTGTATTTGTACGTCCATCTAACATTTCTATATGATCCAGTGTATTTGTATGTTCATCCACCATTTCTATATGATCCAGTGTATTTGTATGTCCATCTAACATTTCTATATGATCCAGTGTATTTGTATGTTCATCCACCATTTCTATATGATCCAGTGTATTTGTATGTCCATCTAACATTTCTATATGATCCAGTGTATTTGTATGTTCATCCACCATTTCTATATGATCCAGTGTATTTGTATGTCCATCTAACATTTCTATATGATCCAGTGTATTTGTATGTTCATCCACCATTTCTATATGATCCAGTGTATTTGTATGTCCATCTAACATTTCTATATGATCCAGTGTATTTGTATGTTCATCCACCATTTCTATATGATCCAGTGTATTTGTATGTCCATCTAACATTTCTATATGATCCAGTGTATTTGTATGTTCATCTAACATTTCTATATGATCCAGTGTATTTGTATGTCCATCTAACATTTCTATATGATCCAGTGTATTTGTATGTCCATCCACCATTTCTATATGATCCAGTGTATTTGTATGTCCATCCACCATCTCTATATGATCCAGTGTATTTGTATGTCCATCCACCATTTCTATATGATCCAGTGTATTTGTATGTCCATCTAACATTTCTATATGATCCAGTGTATTTGTATGTCCATCCACCATTTCTATATGATCCAGTGTATTTGTATGTCCATCCACCATCTCTATATGATCCAGTATATTTGTACGTCCATCCACCATCTCTATATGATCCAGTGTATTTGTATGTCCATCCACCATCTCTATATGATCCAGTGTATTTGTATGTTCATCCACCATCTCTATATGATCCAGTGTATTTGTATGTTCATCCACCATCTCTATATGATCCAGTGTATTTGTATGTCCATCCACCATCTCTATATGATCCAGTGTATTTGTATGTTCATCCACCATCTCTATATGATCCAGTGTATTTGTATGTCCATCTAATGTTTCTATATGATCCAGTGTATTTGTATGTCCATCCACCATCTCTATATGATCCAGTGTATTTGTACGTCCATCCACCAGCTCTATATGATCCAGTGTATTTGTATGTCCATCCACCATCTCTATATGATCCAGTGTATTTGTATGTCCATCCACCATTTCTATATGATCCAGTGTATTTGTACGTCCATCCACCAGCTCTATATGATCCAGTGTATCTGTACGTCCATCCACCATCTCTATATGATCCAGTGTATTTGTATGTTCATCCACCATCTCTATATGATCCAGTGTATTTGTATGTTCATCCACCATCTCTATATGATCCAGTGTATCTGTATGTCCATCCACCATCTCTATATGAGCCAGTGTATTTGTATGTTCATCCACCATCTCTATATGATCCAGTGTATTTGTATGTCCATCTAATGTTTCTATATGATCCAGTGTATTTGTATGTCCATCCACCATCTCTATATGATCCAGTGTATTGTATGTCCATCTAATGTTTCTATATGATCCAGTGTATTTGTATGTCCATCCACCATCTCTATATGATCAAGTGTATTTGTATGTCCATCCACCATCTCTATATGATCTAGTGTATTTGTATGTCCATCCACCATTTCTATATGATCCAGTGTATTTGTACGTCCATCCACCATCTCTATATCATCCAGTGTATTTGTATGTCCATCCACCATCTCTATATGATCCAGTGTATTTGTATGTCCATCCACCATTTCTATATGATCCAGTGTATTTGTATGTCCATCTAACATTTCTATATGATCCAGTGTATTTGTATGTTCATCCACCATTTCTATATGATCCAGTGTATTTGTATGTCCATCTAACATTTCTATATGATCCAGTGTATTTGTATGTTCATCTAACATTTCTATATGATCCAGTGTATTTGTATGTCCATCTAACATTTCTATATGATCCAGTGTATTTGTATGTCCATCCACCATTTCTATATGATCCAGTGTATTTGTATGTCCATCCACCATCTCTATATGATCCAGTGTATTTGTATGTCCATCCACCATTTCTATATGATCCAGTGTATTTGTATGTCCATCTAACATTTCTATATGATCCAGTGTATTTGTATGTCCATCCACCATTTCTATATGATCCAGTGTATTTGTATGTCCATCCACCATTTCTATATGATCCAGTGTATTTGTATGTCCATCCACCATCTCTATATGATCCAGTATATTTGTACGTCCATCCACCATCTCTATATGATCCAGTGTATTTGTATGTCCATCCACCATCTCTATATGATCCAGTGTATTTGTATGTTCATCCACCATCTCTATATGATCCAGTGTATTTGTATGTTCATCCACCATCTCTATATGATCCAGTGTATTTGTATGTCCATCCACCATCTCTATATGATCCAGTGTATTTGTATGTTCATCCACCATCTCTATATGATCCAGTGTATTTGTATGTCCATCTAATGTTTCTATATGATCCAGTGTATTTGTATGTCCATCCACCATCTCTATATGATCCAGTGTATTTGTACGTCCATCCACCAGCTCTATATGATCCAGTGTATTTGTATGTCCATCCACCATCTCTATATGATCCAGTGTATTTGTATGTCCATCCACCATTTCTATATGATCCAGTGTATTTGTACGTCCATCCACCAGCTCTATATGATCCAGTGTATCTGTACGTCCATCCACCATCTCTATATGATCCAGTGTATTTGTATGTTCATCCACCATCTCTATATGATCCAGTGTATTTGTATGTTCATCCACCATCTCTATATGATCCAGTGTATCTGTATGTCCATCCACCATCTCTATATGAGCCAGTGTATTTGTATGTTCATCCACCATCTCTATATGATCCAGTGTATTTGTATGTCCATCTAATGTTTCTATATGATCCAGTGTATTTGTATGTCCATCCACCATCTCTATATGATCCAGTGTATGTATGTCCATCTAATGTTTCTATATGATCCAGTGTATTTGTATGTCCATCCACCATCTCTATATGATCCAGTGTATTGTATGTCCATCTAATGTTTCTATATGATCCAGTGTATTTGTATGTCCATCCACCATCTCTATATGATCAAGTGTATTTGTATGTCCATCCACCATCTCTATATGATCCAGTGTATTTGTATGTCCATCCACCATTTCTATATGATCCAGTGTATTTGTACGTCCATCCACCATCTCTATATCATCCAGTGTATTTGTACGTCCATCCACCATCTCTATACTATAGTAATCGTTCTTGAGACCTCAGTCCTAATGGATTTCATCGCCATGAGTGAGAAGAGGCAGTCTGAATTTAAGTGTCTTTCCTAAGCATACCACCTTGAACATACCACCACCGTGGTTCTTGCAAGATTCAAACTCGCAATCCCTCGGTTATGGGTGGACACTGTATCATATTCACAACACAACGGAGGCCTCACAACACAACAGAGGCCTCACAACACAATGGAGGCCTCACAACACAATGGAGGCCTCACAACACAACGGAGGCCTCACAACACAACGGAGGCCCCACAACACAACAACGGCCTCACAACATAACGGAGGCCCCACAACACAACGGAGGCCTCTCAATACAACGGAGATACTCATTTACTTTAATAAATGTTTAAATGACCAACTTCAGATTGGCCCAGTTTGCACAGAATGAGGAAGGTGTTGGCATCCCGCCAGAGATACAGCTGTTTGATATCTTCTCTCAACAGATCGCTCAAGTTATTCAGGTAAACCATTAACATTTTAAACAGCAGCAGCACAATTATTTCTTTATAGAACTTCATCTTTAGTTTATACAAATTTATGTTAGCTCGATTGCGAAACAAGTTATTTCAACTTATATAAATCACTCTCGAGACCTCATTCCTGATGGAATTCATCGCCACGAGGGAGAGAGAAGAGGCAACGTGGAATTTAAATGCCTTGCCTAAGGTTATTTGTGTCAATGTCTTCATCCCCTGATTATTCGAGACAATGTCTTTAATGCTTGCCCCCTTGTTACCGGTATTACGGCCAATATCTTCGTCACGCTAAGCCCTGGTTATTTGTGTCAATACTTTCGGTTCTCTCCCACTGTTAGCGATGTCAATGTATTCACTGCTCATATGTACTCCCAAGATGCTACATAGAAACAACATGTTAGCTTCCTGTCTTGCAGGAACGACTCTTTAATAATTATGTGTCAATACTGGATACTGTCACATATGTGTCAATACTGGATACTGTCACATATGTGTCAATACTGGATACTGTCACATATGTGTCAATACTGGATACTGTCGCATATGTGTCAATACTGGATACTGTCACATATGTGTCAATACTGGATACTGTCACATATGTGTCAATACTGGATACTGTCACATATGTGTCAATACTGGATACTGTCGCGTATGTGTCAATACTGGATACTGTCGCAGGTTTACATTTTCCAAATTAATTATATTGGCATTATACAGATTTTGAACCCATCTAGCCCGGGTTTATTATGACAACACCACAGACTATTACAGTGAGACTTCTTACTGCCACCATAACCGAACAAATACTGCCGTTAGTTTATACAAATTTATTTTAGCTTGATTGCGAAACAAGTTCTTTCAACTTATATTAATCACTCACGAGACCTCATTCCTGATGGAATCCATTGCCACGAGGGAGAGAGAAGAGGCAATGTGGAATTTAAATGCCTTGCCTAAGGGCACAAGCGTAATGGCTCCAGCGGGGCTCAAACTCTGGACCTTTCGCACCTGAAGCGAACTCGCATCCATTGCGCTATCACGACTTCCAATACGGTTGTTGTAATTTACAAATCCAAAGTACTGTTTTCAGAATCGTGCAGACATGCCACCCGAGGATATTGTGTCGCTACAAGTGGCCATTATTAACTTGGCCCTGAAATGTTATCCTAACAAGGTCGAGTATGTAGACAAGGTCCTAGAAACCACAGAGGACATCTTTAATAGACTTAACTTGGATCAGTAAGTACATAGACCTATGAAAGGAACAGTATATATACTACTTATGATTGTGATGTAGGCGGATGAAAGGAACAGTATATATACTACTTATGATTGTGATGTAGGTGGATGAAAGGAACAGTATATATACTACTTATGATTGTGATGTAGGCGGATCTGTAGCCCAGTGGTAAAACGCTGGACTGGTAATCCAGGGATCGCAGGTTCGATTCCCCGTCAGACCCTAATAAAATTAAGCGTCTTTCAGATGGGACGTTAAACCGAGGTCTTGTGTCGGTGCTTTACACTGTGCACGTAAAAGAACCAGAGGAGACTCTGGAATGGGTCTCTGTCTCTATCGTTGCACTATCCTCCAAATATTTAAAATTACTAATCTCTTCAGGAGGCGTTGCTCATATGGGCAACCGGTAGCGACGATAAATAAACGTAAAACACACAGATGTAGGCGGATGAAAGAAACAGTATATATACTACTTCTTGATATCTATTCTATATATTTCAAAACCGATCCGTCTCTGTTGAAATAGCTTACTATGTTTCACCTCTTGCCCTTGGTAAATATAACCACATTTTATTGAAAGCAATGAGATAAAATAGTTTATATTTGCTTACATATTATGTTGTTATAATTGTTGTGATGAGGTAGGAGGTGGGGGGCTATGTGCTAATGGGGCTATGTTACTATTTAATTATCTTTGGGTCAATTGATACTTTTCTGCACTTCCTTACTCTTTGGCTCCTTATCGTCAGTTTTTGAAAAGAAAGACAATTCAGTGACACAGTTTTCAGAGAAGCTTTTTTATTTTTACCACATTACCTCCCCTCCACCCACCGGACTAGCTCGTCCAACTTTATGACACTGTCTCTCTATATATATATACGTTTTTCTGGTTATTTTGATCTTATTGTATGTATTTTCTGATTAAAACGTCTGGCATGGGTTACATGTCAGATATAGTCAATTCCACCGCAGTGTTTGTTTTTCCCTTTTCATAAATGAACTTCAGAGACAAGGACACGCAAATATATATATATATATACACTAATTATAATATTTTACTTGACACGTGTTTCATGTAGTCTCGAACATGGCAGTTCCGTATCTAAGGAGTTGATGCGGCTGATGAAGATACCAGTGGACAACTACAACAACATCCTCACAGTGCTAGAACTGCAGCATTTTGGTCCGCTGTTTGAATACTTTGATTATCAGAGTCGGAAGGTGATGAGTTGCTACCTCATTTCTAATGCATTGGAAAATGAGACGGCAGTGCCCAGTCAAGATCAGGTAATTCTGTCTTATTTCGGCCACGGCATGATGGTACCCGGTATTTAGTATATGTACTGATTAGCCAGAGACCATCTAGGTTAGCTTCGTTAACAACCAAGCTGATTGGTAAGTTTTGTCACATAAGAAAACCTGTATGGAATTAATAGCCACTGTGACAACCGTAAAATATTAAACCTGTCTTTATCGTGTTTGTTTATTATAGTGTCACCCCTATTTAAAGGGCCAGCCATTTCTGACTTATGAGACACCTCTTTGTTATGAACATTTGTACTGAATCCTATGCTTGTATGCCAGGTGCCAGGCTGGTAGGCAATCAGTAACCATTATTTAACTAGCTGGCGGCTCACCAATCGGTCATATCAGAACGGACCCCTGATGAGATTCGAACCTTCGACCACTCACTCCATGGGCAGATGGATGCCTTAACCACTAGGCCACGGAGCAGCCAGCCAAGCGAGTGATGAAACATGGCTGCTTAATCCAGGTGACTGCTCAACAGAGGTTAGTTGATGAACATATTGATACATTCGCAATGCTGTAACTGGCTGCTTAATACAGATTGGCTGCTTAATAGAGGTGACCACTAACATGGGTTTGACTGTAATGTTAGATCTGTAACATTGTAGGTGGACAGTTTACTGTCGATCATCAGCGTACTAGATTAGTAATATTGTAGGTGGACAGTTTACTGTCGATCATCAGCGTACTAGATGTGTAATATTGTAGGTGGACAGTTTACTGTCGATCACCACCATACTAAATGTGTAATATTGTAGGTGGACAGTTTACTGTCGATCATCAGCGTACTGGTACAAGATCAGAATGACCAGCCGGATGAAGGGGAGGATCCCGAGGACTTTGCGGAGGAGCAGGGTATTATCGGGCGGTTCATCCACCTACTTTTATCAGAGGACCCCAACCAGCAATATCTAGTGAGTCTCGGGCATACCTCTGTCTGAATTTTTGTCTACGCCATTTCTGTCGCCAATTGAAAAAAACTGGAGCCAATTTTAAAAACTAAGAGCCATATAGTTCACAGATAAATATTTGAAGCCATGTATTTGAGAAAACAGGTTTGCCAAAAAAAAAAAGAAGAAAAAAAAGTAGCACCAAATATTTTCGCCAATTCACAATTTTTTTGGCCAGTATTTGGTTTTTGTCGCCATTGGGGACCATCAGCTGGAATCCTGTGAATATAAATGAAATAAATACAATGTATGCATAACTAAAACCCTAGTGAACATTCTATAACCGTTATGTTTGAGTTGTTTCGTTAGCTTATGTATCTTGAGTTGTTTCCATATTGAAGAAGGAAAGCTGCTGTACTGCTCCCCCGCCTGACCCTAATAAAAAATTTCAGATGGGACTTTAAGCCGAGGTCTCGTGTCGGTGCTTTACATCGTGCATGTAAAAGAACCAGAGGAGAATCTAGAATGGGTCTCTGTCTGTATCATTGCACTATCCTCCAACAATCTAAAATGACTAATCTCTTCAGTATGCGTTGCTCATATGGGCAACCGGTAGCGACGATAAAAAAATGTAAAACACACACGCTGTATGTTACCTTTAATTAATACTATCCGGTAAATGAAATGAATAGGTTCAGTTTGATGAATGCAGGGGGGGGGGGAGATAAAAGCGGGGGGGGGGTAGAGGGATGGGGGTATTTAGTTTAAACTTTATTTATTGTTCTTCTTTTGTACAAAGAGCATAATATGCATCGAAATTATATACACACACAGGTTGCAGGAAGTTAACAAAGGATTGGAAAACAAGATAAATACAATCTTATATAAATTCCTCTCCTAGAGGGGGCTATTTGGATTTGCTAATGAAATATTGTGTTGTAGTATTACCCAGCTTTGGGCCTCTTATTCTGCCAGAAGGCTTCATAATGAATCATAAATGCATTTCCCAGATATAAAACATTCAGTTTATACAAATTTGTTTTAGCTTGATTGCGAAACAAGTTCTTACAACTTATATTAATCACTCTCAAGACTTCATTCCTGATGGAATCCATCGCCACGAGGGGAGAGAGAAGAGGCAGTGTGGAATTTAAATGCATTGTCAAAGGGAAATCGTAACTGCTCCAGCGGGGCTCGAACTCTAGGCCTTTCGCACTTGAAGCGAACAATCTACCACTGCGCTGTCACGACTTCTGTGCATAAAACCTTTTAGCAAGTATAAACATTAACTATTATGTCTCAAAGTAATTTAGTTTATACAAATTTATTTTGGCTCAATTGCGAAACAAGTTCTTTCAACTTATATTAATCACTCTCGAGACCTCATTCCTGATGGAATCCATCGTCATGAAGGAGAGAGAAGAGGCAATGTGGAATTTAAATGCCTTGCCTAAGGACACAATCGTAACGGCTCCAGTAAAGGCTCAAAGTAATTTGCCTGAGTTCATCTTATCTCCGATGGAAATGTGTTTGTGTATATCTTCAGATTTTGAATACGGCAAGGAAACATTTTGGTGCAGGTGGCGACAGGAGGATAAAGTATACATTACCGCCGATTGTGTTCGCTGCATACAGACTGGCTTACAGATATAAGGAGCAATCGGACGAGGTTTGCTTCCATATGTTTATGTTCAGTTCAAGTGTATATACATGTATACTGTATTTAGGGACTGAAAGTGTGAGTTTACACCCAGGTGCTTGCCACAGTCTGAATCAATGCTTGATGGGGAAGTTGGGGGTCGGAATTGTGAGCATACACCCAGGTGCTTGCCACAGTCTGAATCAATGCTTGATGGGGAACCTGGGGGTCGGAAGTGTGATCTTACACCCAGGTGCCTACCACAGTCTGAATCAATGCTTGATGGGGAACCTGGGGATCGGAAGTGTGAGCTTACACCCAGGTGCCTACCACAGTCTGAATCAATGCTTGATGGTGGAACCTGGGGGTCGGAAGTGTGAGCATACACCCAGGTGCCTACCACAGTCTGAATCAATGCTTGATGGGGAACCTGGGGGTCGGAAGTGTGAGCATACACCCAGGTGCCTGCCACAGTCTGAATCAATGCTTGATGGGGGAACCTGTGGGTCGGAAGTGTGAGCTTACACCCAAGTGCCTGCCACAGTCTGAATCAATGCTTGATGGGGAACCTGGGGGTCGGAAGTGTGAGCATACACCCAGGTGCTTGCCACAGTCTGAATCAATGCTTGTATCATATGTATCATAAACATGGTTGTGTCTTGGTTGTGTCGATATAAATAGATCATCTTAATATAGCCATCCAATAGCATATAGCCACTATGTCCACTACTACAATGTGCTATTTATAGACTGTTGCACCCTGGGTACACTACTACCATGTGCTATTTATAGACTGTTGCACCCTGGGTAGACTGTGCCCACTACTACCATGTGCTATTTATAGACTGTTGCACCCTGGGTAGACTGTGCCCACTACTACCATGTGCTATTTATAGACTGTTGCACCCTGGGTAGACTGTGCCCACTACTACCATGTGCTATTTATAGACTGTTGCACCCTGGGTAGACTGTGTCCACTACTACCATGTGCTATTTATAGACTGCATCCACTGTTTGTTGTATCTTTTCAGGATGAGAATTGGGAGAAAAAATGTCAGAAAATATTCCAGTTTTGTCACCAGACGATTGGGGCTCTGATCAAAGCGGAGCTGGCTGAGATACCGCTCCGGCTCTTCTTGCAGGGCGCCATGGCTTCTGGTGGCATTGGGTTTGACAACCATGAGACAGTTGCGTATGAGTTTATGTCGCAGGTATGTCACAGTTGACAGACATATTCGTCAAGTTGAAAGAATCAAGCGCTTTTGTGTCAGTTCTTCCACCATCTCTCTATGGTTGTTAAAAGCTAAGTTTAGTCATGGTGCTACCTTTAACGATCGTCGGGGCCAGGCTCTGTGTATATTGCTTGTGTAGGGAAGGCTTGTGTAGGGAAGGCTTGTGTAGGGACTGCTAGTGTAGGGATGGCTTGTGGAGGGACTGCTTATGTAAGGCCTGTTTGTGTAGAGATGGCTTGTGTATGGATGGCTTGTGTAGGGACGGCTTGTGTAAGGACTGCTTGTGGAGGGACTGCTTGTGTAGGGACTGCTTGTGTAGGATTTGCTTGTGTAAGGCATGTTTGTGTAGGGATGGTTTGTGTAGGGATGACCTGTGTAGGGACTGCTTGTGTAAGGACTGCTTGTGTAGGGATGGCTTGTGTAGGGATGGCTTGTGTAGGAACTGCTTGTGTAGGGACGGCTTGTGTAGGGATGGCTTGTGTAGGGATGGCTTGTGTAGGGATGGCTTGTGTAGGGATGGCTTGTGTAGGGATGGCTTGTGTATGGATGGCTTGTGTAGGGATGGCTTGTGTAGGGACGGCTTGTGTAGGGACTGCCTGTGTAGTGACACCTAAATATCGTTATATGTTGATCCAGTTATGATCTGATTAATTATTTGGCTAGTATTTTAGTATTTACCTTAAAATTGTTTTTAAAATAATTGAGAATTAAACCTTAAAATATGGATGAGCATGTGCTTTACTTCTATTTATCGTCGCTACCGGTTACCCATATGAGCGAATCCTCCTGAATAGTCATTTTAGATTTTGGAGGATAATGCAATGATATTGATATGTACCGCATATAGACGAGAGAAGTTACCGGGTATGTGTTATTGAGGTTAAGTGTTTACCTCTGGTATGTTTTTATAGACCTCGTCATGAGATATGTGTTATTGAGGTTAAGTGTTTACCTCTGGTATGTTTCTATAGACCTTGTCATGAGATATGTGTTATTGAGGTTAAGTGTTTACCTCTGGTATTTTCTATAGACCTTGTCGTGAGATATGTGTTATTGAGGTTAAGTGTTTACCTCTGGTATGTTTCTATAGACCTTGTCGTGAGATATGTGTTATTGAGGTTAAGTGTTTACCTCTGGTATGTTTCTATAGACCTTGTCATGAGATATGTGTTATTGAGGTTAAGTGTTTACCTCTGGTATGTTTCTATAGACCTTGTCATGAGATATGTGTTATTGAGGTTAAGTGTTTACCTCTGGTATGTTTCTATAGACCTTGTCATGAGATATGTGTTATTGAGGTTAAGTGTTTACCTCTGGTATGTTTCTATAGACCTTGTCATGAAATGAAGCATGAGACAAGTCACCATCCCTTAAATATGTATGCCGAACTGGATATATTTGCAGGCCAGCTGACATATGAAACACACAATGCTTGCCCGTTCAAATCCGATTTATTCTTTCGTCTTTTCTGATTTCCTCGCACTTGTGTCCGATTTATGTGTAAAGCACCGACACGAGACCTCAGTTTAAAGTCTCATCCGACAGACTATGATACAAGTTATTTTCGTATGGTATAGTGGGGAACGAACCTGTGACCCCCGAATTACAAGTCGAGCGTGTTAACTGGACTACTGATCTGCTACTATGGATGATTTAAATATTAGTGCAAAGGGCATTTTAAAACATTTTGTAGGATTTCCCTTAAAATGTCAGCGATTTTATTAGGAAAAATTTGTTAACATAATTCCTAAAACAGCCCAAAACAAGTTCACCTGACACAAATATATTATATACATTCCTAAATGAGGCAGTGTAATACACGTGTATGTGTACATGTTTCAGGCATTTTCCCTGTACGAGATCTCGGCAGTGTAATACACGTGTATGTGTACATGTTTCAGGCATTTTCCCTGTACGAGATCTCGGCAGTGTAATACATGTGTATGTGTACATGTTTCAGGCATTGTCCCTGTACGAGATCTCGGCAGTGTAATACACGTGTATGTGTACATGTTTCAGGCATTGTCCCTGTACGAGATCTCAGCAGTGTAATACACGTGTATGTGTACATGTTTCAGGCATTTTCCCTGTACGAGATCTCGGCAGTGTAATACACGTGTATGTGTACGAGATCTCGGCAGTGTAATACACGTGTATGTGTACGAGATCTCGGCAGTGTAATACACGTGTATGTGTACATGTTTCAGGCATTTTCCCTGTACAAGATCTCGGCAGTGTAATACACGTGTATGTGTACGAGATCTCAGCAGTGTAATACACGTGTATGTGTACAGGTTTCAGGCATTTTCCCTGTATGAGATCTCGGCAGTGTAATACACGTGTATGTATACGAGATCTCAGCAGTGTAATACATGTGTATGTGTACATGTTTCAGGCATTTTCCCTGTACGAGATCTCGGCAGTGTAATACACGTGTATGTGTACGAGATCTCAGCAGTGTAATACATGTGTATGTGTACATGTTTTCAGGCATTTTCCCTGTACGAGATCTCGGCAGTGTAATACACGTGTATGTGTACATGTTTTCAGGCATTTTCCCTGTACAAGATCTCGACAGTGTAATACATGTGTATGTGTACGAGATCTCGGCAGTGTAATACATGTGTATGTGTACATGTTTCAGGCATTTTCCCTGTACGAGATCTCGGCAGTGTAATACATGTGTATGTGTATGAGATCTCAGCAGTGTAATACACTTGTATGTGTACGAGATCTCAGCAGTGTAATACACGTGTAACTGTACATGTTTTCAGGCATTTTCCCTGTACGAGATCTCGGCAGTGTAATACACGTGTATGTGTACATTTTCAGGCATTTTCCCTGTACGAGATCTCGACAGTGTAATACATGTGTATGTGTACGAGATCTCAGCAGTGTAATACACGTGTAACTGTACATGTTTTCAGGCATTTTCCCTGTACAAGATCTCGACAGTGTAATACACGTGTATGTGTATGAGATCTCAGCAGTGTAATACACGTGTATGTGTACATGTTTCAGGCATTTTCCCTGTACAAGATCTCGACAGTGTAATACACGTGTATGTGTACGAGATCTCGACAGTGTAATACACGTGTATGTGTACATGTTTCAGGCATTTTCCCTGTACGAGATCTCGGCAGTGTAATACATGTGTATGTGTACATGTTTCAGGCATTTTCCCTGTACGAGATCTCAGCAGTGTAATACATGTGTATGTGTACGAGATCTCGGCAGTGTAATACATGTGTATGTGTACATGTTTCAGGCATTTTCCCTGTACGAGGATGAAATCTCCGACAGTAAGGCCCAGCTGGCTGCTATAACGTTGATTATTGGTACCCTGGAGCAGATGTCATGTTTCGGCGAAGAGAATCACGAACCTTTACGGACACAGTGTGCGCTGGCGGGATCTAAGCTACTGAAAAAACCAGATCAGTGTAGGGGAGTTGCTACATGTTCACATCTGTTCTGGTCCGGGAAAAGTACCGCGCAAGAAGGGGAGGTAAGTTTGATACATGAATTGTTATGAATACAGGGGAGGTAAGTTTGATACATGAATTGTTATGAATACAGGGGAGGTAAGTTGGATACATGAATTGTTATGAACACAGGGGAGGTAAGTTGGATACATGAATTGTTATGAACACAGGGGAGGTAAGTTGGATACATGAATTGTTATGAACACAGGGGAGGTAAGTTGGATACATGAATTGTTCTGAATACAGGGGAGGTAAGTTTGATACATGAATTGTTATGAGCACAGCACATACTGGCTGGATCCTTACTTCAATCATACCAGGTAGAGATGTTTAATACATGTACCTTAGACGTAAACTAGAACTATGAGAAAGGTCCGGAGTTCGAGCCCTGCTGGAGCCGTTACGATTGTGCCCTTAGGCAAGGCATTTAAATTCCATGTTGCCTCTTATCTCTTCCTCGTGGTGATGGATTCCATCAGGAATGAGGTTTTCGAGAGTGATTAATATAAGTTGAAAGAACTTGTTTCGCAATCGAGCTAAAATAAATTTGTATAAACCAACTATGAGAAGGAATTGCTCTTTTATTGTTATAAATGACCTATATTAACTCATTTCGCGGGGCCTCCAAGCAGTTACGATCGTTTATTTCAAATCATTTGCCCCTCATAGATGTAGGTCTGAATCCCACTTGAGTGTCGAATGTGGAAGCCATCCAAGTCAAACTTTGGTTATGTCGAAGTATTTTGTTCGATCAGACAAAGGATGGAAAGAAAGTGTCAGATTCCTGGAAAATGAATCCTATTATAATATATTATTTCAGACAAAGGATGGAAAGAAAGTGTCAGATTCCTGGAAATGAATCCTATTATAATATATTATTTCAGACAAAGGATGGAAAGATATTGTCAGATTCCTGGAAAATGAATCCTATTATAATATATTATTTCAGACAAAGGATGGAAAGAAAGTGTCAGATTCCTGGAAAATGAATCCTATTATAATATATTATTTCAGACAAAGGATGGAAAGAGTGTCAGATTCCTGGAAATGAATCCTATTTTAATATATTATTTCAGACAAAGGATGGAAAGAGAACGTCAGATTGCCTGAAGAAAGGAGTTAAGATAGCCAACCAATGCATGGACAATTCTGTACAAGTACAGTTGTTTGTCGAACTACTAAACCACTATATCTACTACTATGAAAAAGGAAATGAGCAGGTAAACATTATTTTGTCCACCATACATTGTCTAATTTAGTTTAAACTTTGTTTATTTTACAACGATTGCGAAACAAGTTTTAACAACTTATATTAATTAATCACTCTCGTTAGCGCGGATGAAAGCGTATATGCATATATTGTCTAATTGACACGGGGATCATACGGTATTCACCCGCTATCCAGCTCTTGTCTGATCCGGCTCTATGTTACCGTAGTTACCATAGTGGAGCCTCCATGGTGATATGGATATGGTGTGCGCCTCGTAATTGAGAAGTTGTGAGTTTGAATCCTGCCAGAACCACGGTGGTGATATCCTTAGGCAAGACACTGAACCCACATTGCCTCTCCCTCATCAGGGTTCCCTCTGTCTGAATTTTTGTCTGCACCACTTCTGTCACCAATCGAAAAAAATTGAAAAATTTGAAAAACTTGGGCGCCAAACTAACAGCCATATAGTTCACAGATAAATAGTTGGGGAAAAAAAGGTTGCGCCAAATATTTTCGCCTTTTCACCAAAATTATTTTTTGTCGAACCGACAACGGGAACCCTGCCCTCATGGCGATGGATGCCAAATTAAATCTCGAGCTTGATTCTATGGTTCTACTATGGTTGTAAGAATTTGTTTCACTATCAAGCTAAAAGAAATTTGTTTAAACTTCATAGAACACTCAATATTTGTTGTTATTATTTCAGGTAACGATACAAGTACTGAATCAGCTGATAGCTAAAGTTTAAGTTTAAACTTCAATATTTGTTATTATTATTTCAGGTAACGATACAAGTACTGAATCAGCTGATAGCTAAAATAAAAGAGACACTTCCAAACTTAGAAGCTAACGAAGAAACAGAACAAATCAACAAACATTTCCAGAATACCGTAGAACATTTACAGTTGATGAAACAAGCAGGAGATTCCGACGGACCAGATTATAGTGGACTTGTTATCTAAATCAATCGACAAACATTACCCAGAAAAATACGGTAGATCATTTACACTCGGCGATAGGACTGGTACTCGATGATAGACTGGTACTCGGTGATATACTATACCAGAGGATAGTGAATTGATGTGCTCTAATACAATAATATCAATAGGTGAAAAATACTTCAACACCCAGGGTTCACGCTGTCGGTCGCCAATGGTGCCAAAAAACAAATATTGGCGCTTTTTTTTTTGGCACATGTTTTGTCAAATACATGGCTTCAAATATTTATTTGTGGACTATATGGCTCTTAGTTGGCTCCAAGTTTTTTAAATTGGCTCCAGTGTTTTTCAATTGGTGACAAGGGGCACAGACAAACATTCAAACAGAGGGAACCCTGACACCAATTTCTCTTCCAAGTGACAAGTTCGTAATTACCCCCACACTCAAGGAATGAAAACATTCAGAAAATACAGGGATGTACTTGATCATTTGAATTTATGACGATGTACCACTAGGAGTCTCATAGAAAAATATGTCCATATACGTTCATGGCTAAATATACATGTCCACAAGTCCACCGTATCTGTTGCTAATAAGTGCTGTAGGGAGATTTTAAAGACAATTTTATGAAAAAGTTGCATGGACTTATGGGTGAGTGTATGTAAATACAAGATTTCTAGACAACAAAGTTCCACCAACACTAATGGCAGAGTACATGTACCGTAAAACAGTTTAATAACATTTTATTGCAAAATCAATAGCAAATATGTCGTGCACAAAGAGATACCCTAAATCATTCATTACTTGTGAATACACATAATTTTTAAACTTTATCCTGCATTTTGAAACAACATTAAGACCAAGCAGATGACGAAGAAGAAAATAAAGTTGTTATGGGCTGAAAGTCTAGCGTCAGCCTGCACGAGTTTAAATACAGGTATACATGTGCAATATTTATACAAGAATAAATATGAAAACACAGAATGGTTCTTAATATTTCATTGAAGTGAGTGAGTTGTCATTGGAGATTAAGAGTACAGAAACAAAGAAAGGTCAGCATATATTCTACAGGACAATTACTGTGTAGTCTGTTTGAAGGGTCCAGTTAGATTAATGGGGCTCAGTTTAATTAATGGGACTCATTAATGGGGCTCAGTTTGATTAATGGGACTCAGTTTGATTAATGGGGTACAGTTTGATTAATGTGACTCAGTTTGATTAATGTGACTCAGTTTGATTAATGGGACTTAGTTTGATTAATGTGACTCAGTTTGATTAATGTGACTCAATTTGATTAATGGGACTTAGTTTGATTAATGTGACTCAGTTTGATTAATGGGACTTAGTTTGATTAATGTGACTCAGTTTGATTAATGGGACTCAGTTTGATTAATGGGGTACAGTTTGATTAATGGGGTACAGTTTGGTTAATGGGGTACAGTTTGGTTAATGGGGTAGTTTGATTAATGTGACTCAGTTTGATTAATGGGGTACAGTTGGATTAATGGGGTACAGTTTGATTAATGGGGTACAGTTTGATTAATGGGACTCAGTTTGATTAATGGGGTACAGTTAGATTAATGGGGTACAGTTTGATTAATGGGATACAGTTTGATTAATGGGGTACAGTTGGATTAATGGGGTACAGCTTGATTAATGGGGTACAGTTTGGTTAATGGGGTACAGTTTGATTAATGGGGTACAGTTTGATTAATGGGGTATTGTTTGATTAATGGGGTACAGTTTGATTAATGGGGTACAATTGGATTAATGGGGTACAATTGGATTAATGAGGTATAGTTTGATTAATGGGGTACAGTTTGGTTAATGGGGTACAGTTTGATTAATGGGGTATAGTTTGGTTAATGGGGTACAGTTGGATTAATGGGACTCAGTTTGGTTAATGGGGTATAGTTTGATTAATGGGGTACAGTTTGGTTAATGGGGTATATTTTGGTTAATGGGGTACAATTTGATTAATGGGGTACAGTTGGATTAATGGGACTCAGTTTGGTTAATGGGGTATAGTTTGATTAATGGGGTACAGTTGGATTATTGGGACTCAGTTTGGTTAATGGGGTATAGTTTGATTAATGGGGTACAGTTGGATTAATGGGGTACAGTTTGATTAATGGGGTATTGTTTGATTAATGGGGTACAGTTTGATTAATGGGGTATTGTTTGATTAATGGGGTACAGTTTGATTAATGGGGTATTGTTTGATTAATGGGGTAGTTTGATTAATGGGGTATTGTTTGATTAATGGGACTCAGTTTGATTAATGGGGTACAGTTGGATTAATGGGGCTCAGTTTGATTAATGGGGTACAGTTTGATTAATGGGGTACAGTTTGATTAATGAGGTACAGTTTGATTAATGGGGTATTGTTTGATTAATGGGGTATTGTTTGATTAATGGGGCTCAGTTTGATTAATGGGGTATTGTTTGATTAATGGGGTACAGTTGGATTAATGGGGTATTGTTTGATTAATGGGGTACAGTTGGATTAATGGGGTATTGTTTGATTAATGGGGTACAGTTTGATTAATGGGACTCAGTTTGGTTAATGGGGTACAGTTTGATTAATGGGGTACATTTTGATTAATGGGGTAGAGTTTGATTAATGGGGTATTGTTTGATTAATGGGGTATTGTTTGATTAATGGGGCTCAGTTTGATTAATGGGGTATTGTTTGATTAATGGGGTACAGTTTGATTAATGGGGTACAGTTTGATTAATGGGGTACAGTTTGATTAATGGGGTACAGTTTGATTAATGGGGTACAGTTTGATTAATGGGGTACAGTTTGATTAATGGGGTATTGTTTGATTAATGGGTATTGTTTGATTAATGGGTATTGTTTGATTAATGGGGTATTGTTTGATTAATGGGCTCAGTTTGATTAATGGGGTATTGTTTGATTAATGGGGTACAGTTTGATTAATGGGGTACAGTTTGATTAATGGGGTACAGTTTGATTAATGGGGTACAGTTTGATTAATGGGGTACAGTTTGATTAATGGGGTATTGTTTGATTAATGGGGTATTGTTTGATTAATGGGGTATTGTTTGATTAATGGGGCTCAGTTTGATTAATGGGGTACAGTTTGATTAATGGGGTACAGTTTGATTAATGGGACTCAGTTTGGTTAATGGGGTATAGTTTGATTAATGGGGTACAGTTTGATTAATGGGGTACAGTTTGATTAATGGGGTAGAGTTTGATTAATGGGGTATTGTTTGATTAATGGGGTACTGTTTGATTAATGGGGTATTGTTTGATTAATGGGGTACAGTTTGATTAATGGGGTATTGTTTGATTAATGGGGTACAGTTTGATTAATGGGGTATGTTTGATTAATGGGGTCAGTTTGATTAATGGGGCTCAGTTTGATTAATGGGGTACAGTTTGATTAATGGGGTAGTTTTATTAATGGGGTATAGTTTGATTAATGGGGTACAGTTTGATTAATGGGACTCAGTTTGATTAATGGGGTAGTTTGATTAATGGGGTATAGTTGGATTAATGGGGCTCAGTTTGATTAATGGGGTACAGTTTGATTAATGGGGCTCAGTTTGATTAATGTGACTCAGTTTGATTAATGGGGTACAGTTTGATTAATGGGGTATAGTTGAAACAGTTTGATTAATGGGGACAGTTGATTAATGGGTCTCAGTTTGATTAATGGGGTACAGTTTGATTAATGGGGTACAGTTTGATTAATGGGGCTCAGTTTGATTAATGGGACTCAGTTTGATTAATGGGACTCAGTTTGATTAATGGGGTACAGTTTGATTAATGGGACTCAGTTTGATTAATGGGGTACAGTTTGATTAATGGGGTACCGTTTGATTAATGCGGTACAGTTTGATTAATGGGGTATTGTTTGATTAATGGGGGTATTGTTTGATTAACGGGGCTCAGTTTGATTAATGGGGTACAGTTTGATTAATGGGGTATTGTTTGATTAATGGGGTACAGTTTGATTAATGGGGTATTGTTTGATTAATGGGGTACAGTTTGATTAATGGTGTATTGTTTGATTAATGGGGTACAGTTTGATTAATGGGGTATTGTTTGATTAATGGGGTACAGTTTGATTAATGGGGCTCAGTTTGATTAATGGGGTACAGTTTGATTAATGGGGCCCAGTTTATTTAATGGGGTCGCATTTAATTAATGGCCAGCATTGTTTTCAAGTGGATAATACCCTGTATACGAACATTACATGTAATACATATACTCACCCCTGCTGAAACAAGAGATGACCACCAGATTGGCAGAGTCTTAGTTTATACAAATTTATTTTAGCATGATTGAGATACAAGTTCTTAAAACTTATATTAATCACTATTGAGACCTCATTCCTGATGGAATCCATCGCCATGAGGGAGAGAGAAGAGGCAATGTGGAATTTAAATGCCTTGCCTAATGGCACAATCGTAATGGCTCCAGTAGGGCTCAAACTCTGGGCCATTCACATCTGAAGCGAACGCGCTACCACTGCATTATCACGACTTCCACATTATCGAATAACCCTTGCCATCCTAAGTAATTATTTCGAGGACTAGGGTTGGTTCTGTTCAATATATGTGATAAAATGCTGAGTGATAAAACACAACCAAATGTTTGCTGCAAATTACTTTATTAATTCAAACATCAACATATTTTTACATGTATGTCAGTAGAATGTTACATGTATGACAGTAGAATGTTACACGTATGTCAGTAGAATGTTACACGTATGACAGTAGAATGTTACACGTATGTCAGTAGAATGTTACACGTATGACAGTAGAATGTTACACGTATGTCAGTAGAATGTTACATGTATGACAGTAGAATGTTACACGTATGTCAGTAGAATGTTACACGTATGACAGTAGAATGTTACATGTATGACAGTAGAATGTTACACGTATGACAGTAGAATGTTACACGTATGACAGTAGAATGTTACATGTATGACAGTAGAATGTTACACGTATGACAGTAGAATGTTACACGTATGACAGTAGAATGTTACATGTATGACAGTAGAATGTTACACGTATGACAGTAGAATGTTACACGTATGACAGTAGAATGTTACATGTATGACAGTAGAATGTTACACGTATGACAGTAGAATGTTACACGTATATGACAGTAGAATGTTACATGTATGACAGTAGAATGTTACATGTATGACAGTAGAATGTTACACGTATGACAGTAGAATGTTACACGTATGACAGTAGAATGTTACATGTATGACAGTAGAATGTTACACGTATGCCAGTACAATGTTACACATAAATGTCAGTTGTATTAACAGCAAGTGGCATACATTGCGTTTATGATGAAAACTGTACTGATCGCCATTGATAATGCACTCTTGAGTATTGAATACTTTCCCACAATCTGAACTTTTGGACCTTCATGTGACTGAGGTAGGGGGGTATATCAGACTGTGTCACATTTCTACCTTGAGCATCTGGCACACAAATCTGGTGGACAATCACAAAATTTGACCATCTAAATCCAAAGAATGGAAAAAAAATTCAGACAGAATCGTAATTGTTTTTATTGATATGGCATTTTCCTTTTCTTTCTCGATAACAACACTCCTCAAATGTTTACCTTTTGCAAGTTGGTATTCGTGAATTGTGATATAAATTATATATATATATACACACGCGCGCGCACGCACGCACACGATTATCCAAATATATATGAAACTAATGTCACTAAATTTTCACCAACATGAACGATGACATGCCTCCAATAAAATGAGGTCGGTTTTCCCGATTTTTTCATACTCAAAAGTTCATATATTTTACAACAGAAATATGAACGTATACGCAAATGATGCTGTGGCACGCATAGGCTATGACAACACAAATCAAATATTAGAGGGCTGTGAAACAAACAGAAAATTAATCTACCGGATACGAGACGTCATCTACAATTGTTCCAAATTTAAACTTATAATGCAAGGCTCATTCTAGAGGGTGACTTAGGGGTGAAACCATTGCCATAGGGACCCTGAATTCGCACCATTTCTCCCTACATACACAATTGTGTCCTCATTCTAGAGGGTGACTTAGGGGTGAAACCATTGCCCTAGGGACCCTGAATTCGCACCATGGGAGCCCACTTCTCCCTACATACACAATTGTATCCAGTAAGATACACTGGCCCATTTTAAAGCACTCCGTCATAGTGTGTATTATACCCTATTTTGTTGACATTTTATAAAATAACAATTTAAGGACGCAATCTCGCGCTTTCTCACATCTCCCAAAAATTATCAGGGTATCCGCTGGTGGTCGCCAATGGTGCCCATTGCGACAAAAACAATACTGGCGCTAAAGTGTGTGAATTGGAATTTTTTTTGGGGTGCAATATTTTTATCAAATTGCTTCAAATATTTATTTATCTATGAACTATATGGTTCTTGGCTCCAAGTTTTTCAAATTGGCTCCATTTTTTCTCAATTGGCAACCTGAGAGGCGCAGACAAAAATTCAGATAGAGGGAACGATTATGTCTATAAAATGAAAATTCTAGGCAAAAGTGCACAGATATTTGGGTAATCCCTCATACATATATATATATAGATAGATAAACATGTCTTAATCCTTTGCATGCTAGCAGCAGATAAAATCACTTTTGCAATCAGACTCTGCTGTTTACTATTCGGATAGTGGAGCTAAAACACATGGCTGAATAGCAAACAACATAGATCCTGATCAGATGCGGCGTTACGCCACGGCTGATCTGGATCTATGTTGTTTGTAAATGTGATATTTTATTTACATAGCAGACAAAGGGTTAAGAAACTAGCCAAGGGAATCACAGAAAGTGGGTGCTTAGCACAGATGGCTGCATGTGTATAAGAGGGCAAATGTATAATAAAACAAGATATTGGGAATCTGGAAACCGGCTGCTTAATGGAGGTGACCATTAACGCAGGTTTGACTGTATGCTGATTACTGGTATCAAAAGCACGTTTTCTTCTGCTTCTCAAGCTGGCAACCAGTCATCACAAGTCCACCTTTGGGCTCATACCGATCGGAATAGCTTTAATCTCTGTCCGCATACACAAGAACTCGCCAAGAACTGTCATTAAGGTCACTCCCACTAGGTTTAAAATCCACCATGAAACAGTGCGAGGAATGTGTCCGTAGTAACACCAGCATATCAAGAACTGGATAAAATGCATTGTCACAGCAAAGTCTAAACACTGCTTCGTTCTTCCTATTATGAACCAGAGACCCAGAGCACTGAAATATAGAACAAACAACAATATGAAAGAATTCTCAGAGCATTGAAATATAGAACAAACAACACTATGAAAGAATTCTCAGAGCACTGAAATATAGAACAGACAACAATATGAAAGAATTCTCAGAGCACTGAAATATAGAACAAACAACAATATGAAAGAATTCTCAGAGCATTGAAATATAGAACAAACAACAATATGAAAGAATTCTCAGAGCACTGAAATATAGAACAAACAACAATATGAAAGATATTATCAGAGCACTGAAATATAGAACAAACAACAATATGAAAGAATTCTCAGAGCACTGAAATATAGAACAAACAACAATATGAAAGATATTATCAGAGCACTGAAATATAGAACAAACAACAATATGAAAGATATTATCAGAGCACTGAAATATAGAACAAACAACATATGAAAGAATTCTCAGAGCACTGAAATATAGAACAAACAACAATATGAAAGAATTCCCAGAGCACTGAAATATAGAACAAACAACAATATGAAAGAATTCTCAGAGCACTGAAATATAGACACAAACAACAATATGAAAGAATTCTCAGAGCACTGAAATATAGAAGACATCTGTCTTTTTTATACAAATTTATTTTAGCTCGATTGCGAAACAAGTTCTTACAACTTATACTAATCACTGTCGAGACCGTATTCCTGATGGAATCAATCGCCCCGAGGGAGAGAGAATAGGCAATGTGGAATTTAAATACCTTGCCTAAGGACACAATCGTAACGGCTCCAGCAAGGATTGAACTCCAGGCCTTTCGCACCTGAAGCAAACATGCTACTACTGCGCTATCATGACTTCAATGGATTAACCCAGATTCCAGCTGGGACTCGGGGTGTTTTTAGTTTAATCATATTGTATTGCTATATATATGTACATAATAAATTCAAAGACATATATAATAAGAGCAAAAGCAAATGGGTTGGGCCACAAGTTCTGAACAACATTAGTAATTGGCCCTTCCCATGAGAGTATGTTGAGCTTAGTGCAATACTGGCGAATATGTAACTTATGACATGCATATTTGAAGTATAATGAGATATTATTTATCAAGTCGAAAGGCAATTGAAACAGTGTTTGAATGATAAAAAAAAAAAAAATCAACTTTTACTAACGCTGTTGCTAGGTTCCGTTCCCCAGGTGAGAGATCCCCATGGTGCGCTCGATCGGAAGTAATATCTAGCGGGGTGTCTATATACATGTACAGAACAGGACAAAGTGTTAAAGTGCACTGCCTGCTTATCAGGAATGACAATGCCATAAACATTACTGTACATATTGATTGTATGGCTCTCTGTTGCTCTCCTAATTGCCTATCAGCAGTATACATGTACATTTATAGTCAGAGCTCTACATGTACAGTATTAGATGTAACTACGTACAGATCTTTGTTAGTCATGTGTGACCTCCTTCAAAGATCTACATGCACATTATTAGATGTAACTACATACAGATATATGTTAGTTATGTGTGACCTCCTTCAAAGATCTACATGCACATTATTAGATGCAACTACGTACAGCTCCGTGTTACCTGGTCACACAGCTAAATGAGTATGTATACCTGGTCACACAGTTAAACGAGTATGTATACCTGGTCACACAGTTAAATGAGTATGTATACCTGGTCAGACAGTTAAATGAGGATGTATACCTGGTCACACAGTTAAACGAGTATGTATACCTGGTCACACAGTTAAATGAGTATGTATACCTGGTCACACAGTTAAATGAGTATGTATACCTGGTCACACAGTTAAATGAGTATGTATACCTGGTCACACAGTTAAATGAGTATGTATACCTGGTCACACAGTTAAACGAGTATGTATACCTGGTCACACAGTTAAATGAGTATGTATACCTGGTCACACAGTTAAATGAGTATGTATACCTGGTCACACAGCTAAACGAGTATGCATACCTGGTCACACAGTTAAACGAGTATGTATACCTGGTCACACAGTTAAATGAGTATGTATACCTGGTCACACAGTTAAATGAGGATGTATACCTGGTCACACAGTTAAATGAGTATGTATACCTGGTCACACAGTTAAATGAGGATGTATACCTGGTCACACAGTTAAATGAGTATGTATACCTGGTCAGACAGTTAAATGAGTATGTATACCTGGTCAGACAGTTAAATGGGTATGTATACCTGGTCAGACAGTTAAATGGGTATGCATACATGGTCAGACAGTTAAATGGGTATGTATACCTGGTCAGACAGTTATATGGGTATGTATACCTGGTCACACAGTTAAATGAGTATGTATACCTGGTCACACAGTTAAATGATGTGTATGTATACCTGGTCACACAGTTAAATGATGTGTATGTATACCTGGTCAGACAGTTAAATGGGTATGTATACCTGGTCACACAGTTAAATGAGTATGTATACCTGGTCACACAGTTAAATGGGTATGTATACCTACCTGGTCACACAGTTAAATGGGTATGCATGTACCTGGTCACACAGTTAAATGAGTATGCATACCTGGTCACACAGTTAAACGATGGTATGTATACCTGGTCACACAGTTAAATGAGTATGTATACCTGGTCACACAGTTAAACGAGTATGTATACCTGGTCACACAGTTAAATGAGTATGTATACCTGGTCACACAGTTAAATGGGTATGTATACCTGGTCAGACAGTTAAATGAGTATGTATACCTGGTCACACAGTTAAATGAGTATGTATACCTGGTCACACAGTTAAATGGGTATGTATACCTGGTCACACAGTTAAATGGGTATGTATACCTGGTCACACAGTTAAATGGGTATGTATACCTGGTCACACAGTTAAATGTGTATGTATACCTGGTCACACAGTTAAATGGGTATGTATACCTGGTCACACAGTTAAATGTGTATGTATACCTGGTCAGACAGTTAAACGAATATGCTATTGTGTTTGCTTTCCCTGGTCCCTCTGTGAACAAACCTTTATCCTGCAACAAAATGAAGCACATCGTGGAATAATCACAAGACAGTAAATCTTCATACGTCGGCTCTGTTCCAATTTGGAACCATCACTTCAAAGTAAATTATGTCATGTTTTAATTGCATTGCCTAAGGGCACAATCGTAACGGCTCACGGACCTTTCGCACCTGAAGTGAACACGTATCCACTACGCTATCACGACTTCCACTTAAACTGTACTTTACATTGAATGTTATAGCAGACTGAAGTACTCAACATGTACATAATTAAAGTCCCATTGGTTATATATTTTAGTTTTCAGAATATTAATCTATATAATAAAATAATTTGAATTTAATATTTACTTAATACATTCTTAATAATTGCATGAAAGGTGTTTGGTGTGTTATTTATAAAAATAAAGCATTTAAATCTTATTAAAGCATTCTTCCTCTATATTATCACATATAAATATTTGCTTTAGTGTTACATAATTAATTAGATATATTGACATAGAGAATTGCTGTCGCCATTGTTTATATGTACATGTATGCCACATGGGTCTGAGACCTTCTGGATTTAAACAAATAAACTTTGAAACTTGTTGTATAGATATGCTATTTATTCAGTCGACTAATTAATGAAATTACCCCTCTGCATCTCTAGGACGGGCCTCTTTTGTACAAACAAGTTTTTAACCCATTTCATTCTGGATACATTTAAAGGCTTTTGCAAACAACATAGATCCAGATCAGCCGCAGCGTGACACTGCATGCTGATCAGGATCTATGTTGTTTGCTACATAGCCAAGTGTCTTAGCAAGATCATCTGAATAGCAAACAGCATAAAGCCTGATTAGACGGCACGTTCCATGGCGGATGATCTGGCTCTATGTTCTTTGCAAATACTGTTTGAACGGTATCCAGAATGAAATGGGTTAAGACAATTGCTTGCATGTCGTTGGACTAGTAAGTGTATCCAAATA
Source organism: Archivesica marissinica (assembly GCA_014843695.1). Classification (NCBI taxonomy): domain Eukaryota; kingdom Metazoa; phylum Mollusca; class Bivalvia; order Venerida; family Vesicomyidae; genus Archivesica; species Archivesica marissinica. The sequence continues at coordinate 21,672,756 of CM026395.1, read as the reverse complement.
GGCTTATAGTAGGATAATATGAAAAGTCGGAAGCTCCACCCGCACTATTCTATGTGCCACCCTACTCTGGCGAGTGCTGCCCTTATAACAGGTCAAGCGTATGCAAATTTAGTTTAGCTCGAGGCTCCATGGGTCAAGTTTTGAACAAAGAATGGCAGAAACTGTAGATTAAGACTTACTGCCTGTTTGAAGAGCTGATCTATGGTTGTATCATATCCACAGATAAGGTTGAGAAAATATACCCATATACCGAGCGTGACAATGAACTGACACTGCAAGCTGATAATCTGGCTAATAATGAGAACCGGATCCCAAACATTGCTCCTAAATGTTCCCATCCTTCCTGGTCTACAGCGAAACAAATTCTCTAACATAACACTTCAAAATAGGCTCGAATCTTCATTGAAATTGATTTGTGTATAATGTATGTGTTTGTCTACATAGTCAGCACTTCAGATTATCAAGTCCAGACAATGGATGAATAGCTGGCATACCTGAAATGACAAAGAAATGAATACAATTGGAACATGAAAACGGATATTTTGTCCTAAGAGTATGTATACAAGTATGTGTGTTTATCAGATAGATGACTAACCGAAATTGATTTGAATACATGCAGGGATCCCTCTGTCTGAATGTTTGTATGCGCCACTTCTGACGCCAATTGAGAACAAACTTGGAGTCAACTTTTAAAGAGCCATATAGTTCACAAATAAATATTTGAAGCCATGAATTTGATAAAACATGTACTAAAAATTTAGCCCCAATGTTTGTTTTTGTCGCAATTGGTGATCGACAGCGAGAATCCTGACATGTGGTGAGAAAAACATGCAGTCTGTCTGGGACTCAAACCTGGGGACTCTCGTCTACAGGTCAAATGACTGAGCAAGAAGTGGTACCGACATAACATCTCATATAATGGGTTAACTATAATCTATGCACTCCTAACTCCTTTACTCGAGGATTTCAAGAGAAGGAATTTACTCATATTTTATCTTTTTCAATGTTCCTTTCTTTCCCATATTTGTGTCACTGAATAAATTACTCGAGTCAAAGCCAAAACCCAATGAATAGACTATGAGTATGACTCTGTCTTGCTAGATCTAGCAGGAAGCATGTTATTATTAAAAAAAGATAGAGGGGGGGTGTCCTAGGATAGAGGTACGAGACCTTTGGTGGCTTATGGATAAAATTTCAAGTTCCTGTGGTATGAATTACTAAGATTGAGCTGAAAAACAGATTCAAGTTCCATTAGGTACGTCATTGTGTACACATGTTGGGGGACATAAAGACATGTTTTCGCTAAAGCAGTACTAAGCAATGTGTGTGAGGTTCTTTGCCCAAGGGCACCTCATATGTGACATGATGAATATAACCAGGGTCCCCTCTACTCCAAACCCCATGCTCTACCACTGGACCACGTCCAACCACTTGTCAAAAGTAACTGAAACAGAACATGATGAGAGTTAGTGAATGATGAAGAAGTCGCAATATAATGTGAAAAATAGCTAATTTATTAATTATGAAGTTTTGACTTTTGTATCCTGGTACGAGAGGAATGTAGGACGAATGTTAAGCATCCCGTAGATGATGCCCTGTTCCCATAATGAACACACTAGTCTAAATGAGCTTGAAATACCTCAAAGTTCACTTTATGCCAATTCAGATATGAGTATTCCCCTATTTACACCAAATAATGATAAATCTCCACATCAGAAATAAATCCGTATCCGAAAACGATTATAAACAAGCGTTTGAAAGATGAAGACGATTTATTAAACCCAAATAAACTAAAACACTAAAAAGAAAACGAAAGCACCGCGCTAGATAATAAATATACCTACGACCTAAGCTTTTAGACAGGTTTAAAATATCGATACGAATCAACAGTAGTGGAACCATCAGCCATACCGTTCATTAATATCAGAAGCCTATTGTCGCCTAGTGAAGTTTGGATATGTTTCTCTGTTTATGTGTTTTCTTTATCTGTACAGGGCCCACTCTAGAGCAGTATCATACTAGTTACAGCCTGGGACCAGGCGTTGATATATGTTGCCTGGTCAGCCATATCAATTTATTTTAATACCGAGATCATTAATTAGGCCGTATTGAGTTTCTGATAATATCAACGTTTTTGCCAGAAGTAAATTGATGAAAATCGACAGACTGGGACCCAGGCTAGCATTATCGTACACAGTCAATATGTTGTAGTGGAGAATATCACCCACATTTAGTAGAAACCAGCACTCCCCCCCCCCCCGAAAGCAACTGACACCTTTCTCACATATCATAATTTTAGCACTTGTCCATAACATGGGGAGCGAACCTACGGTCCTGGTGATAGTCGTGAAAGGCGAGTTCTAACAATGGCATGTTAGACCACTCGGCCACAGAGGCTCATGTAGTCCAGTGGTTTAATGTCGTATTTGGAATATAGTGCCACATGTTCGATACTTGGTCTTTGCACGTATGTGTGTCATTGAGCAAGGTACCTAACACACGTTGCTTAGTATTGATTCACGTCTTAAATTAAGTTAAGCCAGTCCAGGAAAATATAGGTCTCCGCAATGGGGTTTGACATAAATGGAAATACATATGACCCATCTACAAGTAGAACATATATACTGAACAATAGGTAATATGGGGTCTATAGAGCCCCTGCATAAGTAGCATGTGTCTGTTTTTGTGCAAGCTAACATGGTGTCGTAGAATCACATCACTATGGACCTTTATGATGATTGTGATTATTTACCCTAGGCAATGCACTTAAATTGTCTATCTCTCTCCCTCGTGGCGATGGATTCCATCAGGAATGCAGGAATGAGGTCTCAATAATGAATACTATAAGTTGTAAGAACTTGTTTCACAATCGAGCTAAAATAAATGTTCATATACTAATCTATATACACACGTATAATTATATATATATATCCGTTAAGATCTAGAGTGAAGTAAAAATCAATTATTATATTTTATTATTATATTTCGGGTTTTACGCCTGCATCAGCACCATTTTGGTCTATATCGCCGGCGGGCAGTTTACCTAACACCACCTTTCCTGGGCAGTCTCCAGCGGTTAACCAGTACTTGGGTGCACCAACCTCCGTAAGAAACTGCCAACTTTTTCATATAAATGAGACACGGCCTGAGCGGGGCTCGAACCAGTCATCAGTGATGATAGGTTACAGTGGTATACAAGTCAGCGACCTTAACCACTCGACCACGGAGACAGACTAAGTAAAAATCAAATCAACGCACTAATTGTAAATTTATATTAGTATTTACATGTTTCGACAATGATGTATTTCTCAGACAACACACACTACCAGCTATGTTCCTGTCACCTATGTTTATAGATGCAATATTAGAGCGACACATGTATTGCATAGCAACCATTTCATCTCTGTATGGATATATTAACACGTTGGGCAGAAGAAGGGCGATTACTGGTGTCAGTATATTAATGCCCATGCTAACCGGGTATTGAATTGTCTCCCCTACACTGGAGCGGCTGTATTTTATATACTATTATGAACATAGCCTATTTTGTTCGCTAGAGATATCAATTAAACGCGTGGTTGCTAGATATACATATATGCAGATGTACAGATATACACAGATGTACAGATATACACAGATGCACATATGTACAACTATACTGATGTACAGATGTACAGATGCACATATGTACAAATATACTGATGTACAGATGTACAGATATACACAGATGCACATATGTACAACTATACTGATGTACAGATGTACAGATGCACATATGTACAAATATACTGATCTACAGATGTACAGATATACACAGATGCACATATGTACAACTATACTGATGTACAGATGTACAGATGCACATATGTACAAATATACTGATGTACAGATGTACAGATATACACAGATGCACATATGTACAACTATACTGATGTACAGATGTACAGATGCACATATGTACAAATATACTGATCTACAGATGTACAGATATACACAGATGTACAGCTGTGTAGTCAAACTTGTATTAAGAGACCACGAACGGGAAGGACAAAAAGCGATCTCTAAGCAGGAATGGTCTCTTAACACAGGTTGATTTGTTCATGAACAGCACAAACCGGAACTGAAACAGTGACCTCTTAATACAAGTGGTCTTTCGAGCAAGTTTCACTGGACTGTATATAGTTATATACCTTGTATGTTATTGGTCACGTATATAACTACTGTCCATATCCGTTGCTAAAGATAATCGCCGAATACTGATCATCTTTAGATTATGGGGGATAGTGCAATGATACAAACAGAGGCCAATTCCAGAGTATCCTCTGGTTCTTTTACGTGCACTGTAAAGCACCGATACGAGACATTGGCTTAAAGTTCAGGGTCAGACGGATGATCGACACAGTCCTAACGTGTTAACCACTGGACAACTGAGTCCTCAATAATAAATGTGTTATGCAATTTAGTTAAATTTATATCACTGTAAGACATAGTAAGTACATTAAGTTTAAAATTTATTTACTATTTATTTATTTTACAACGATTGTGAAACTTATATTAATCACTCTCGTTGGCGCGGATGAAAGCGTAAATGTGGTCATTCGTGTGGGAGGAAACTGTAGTATCCGGAGAAAACCCACCTGTCCGATCCACAGGGATTCGGCACGTTTGGGGGTACTAGTATATATATTTAAGTACAGGGATTCTACTCTGTGGGATGTCAGATTTCGCATCGATCAGTAAAATGGCCCTATCTGAAACAATTTTGTACAAATCTGTCCAAATATAACGCCTATCCCGAGTCTTTATATTGTTCTTCAAATAAAACACAACTTTAAGCTGCATGCATGTATACTTTGCAAACAATTGCCACATACATTGGCCATAGCAGGTCACATTTCCATACTAGGACACGGGTTCTGTCAGCAACACAAACAAATCTTCGACGGGAGAGTTTTAACTGTGAATAACATTATCAATAAAATGTGTTTCCACTAACGTGTAGGTTTATTCGGCAAAAATGTACGTCAAAAAGAGATTTCGTAGAATTTTCAATTTGTTTTGAAAATTTCTAAAGCGGCGCAATTCGCGTTGAAACGAGCGTTCTGATTGGATTATTAGAATGTAACAAGATGGGTTTTTTATATGAAGAATAATCATAATATACCACATCTTTATTACAAAACAAACTGAACAACTAAAACTATTCCAAAATGTTTAATACAATGTATTTATATATTTATTGTGCTTCCTGTAAAAACACACTTATCCGAAGTGTGCGTTTTCTTCTATGTCCTCTAGTATATGTGTCGACTTTGCATTATGAGTATCTACGTCCGTGTATTAGTTTCAAAGTTATACATATGAACAACAATACACATATTGCAACACACAAGCGAATATTAGCAAATGAATAATGGTTACACGTGTTCTAACAACATTAGTAATTGGTCAAGTGAACAATAATAGTAAAAAGAAAATGGGGCAGACATTTCTGACTTTTCAACTTATATTAATCACTCACGAGGCTTATGAGACACACCTTATGGACATCACATATATGAGTGTGTACGTGTATGATTGTGTACATATATGATTGTGTACAATGTAATGGCTTCCTATACATTCTACTGGCATTGTTTCTCATTTACTTCTGCATCTGTTATAGAAAGTGAAACAATAGCTTGCCGATTACTATAATTCCCCTAGAAAATTGATTTGAATAATTTTCATGTCCCGATGGACCCCGAATTACTCCGAAAATATGCACGCGGAAGGCGATAGGCTCTGTGTAATTCCCGTACTGGAAAAGTGGTTTAAAATACTCGACTTGCTATCGAACATGATCTGGCCCTTTGCCATTCAGATCGTACTCATCTTGCACGCTAAGTCGTTTTGACTTTCTGTGGCGCCATAAGCCTTCAGCTAATTCCGCGCGAGATACAGTAGTTTTGAATAATTTTGTGTTATACATATCTATTACCAGCCAAAACCCATAATGCGTTGTCCGGAAATCGTTATGGCGCTTATTTACTTCAAATAAGGGTCTTAAGCAACTAAATTAGGAGGTTTATAAAGGTTTATAAATGTTTGGTAAAGTTATCAAAATGTACAGAAATGGCCAAAGCTGTTAGACTTATGGCCCTGAGCCTAAAATGATCTATGCTGTATGGAAATATAGCGTGAATATCAATGAATATTTATAAGACAGTGAGAAAATGGGTGTTCTTGGGCCACGTTTTATAGACACAGTGGAAGCACAGATGATTTGGGTACTTACTAGGGTCATAATTTGTCATTTCTATGATGTTATGTCTGTGATATGATATATAGCACACGCGGTTTTTGTGCGCAAATTTGACATATTTGATGGAAATAAAAGACAAACAATTTGACTTCAGTATAAAAGTTTACACGATGTATATGAAATATGTATGAAGCATAAAAAACGAAAGAACTAAAATGTGTGTTTAACTCCACGTCCCGGGATACAATCAATCAGATTAAAGGTTTTGATCATATCAAGGACATAATAATACCATTTATGTTTATATATATTTGATTGTTGTGCATATAAACTTACTTTAATAGCAGAGGGTAACGGGAAATAAATAAGACGCTAGGCATTTATGTTTTATTCTTAAATTTTATATCTTCATTTATCAAGGAATCAATGCTACCATTTACTCCCGCGGCTATTATTAATACCGTTTTGTGAAAACGCTATCAAAGTTTAATAGATTGTTAAATCGCTGACTATTTTTTTCTGCGGAATGTCTCCAATTTTATTCAACTAACTCAAGCTTACTGTTTTGGCTGGAAAAAAGATAGATATTTCTCAATCTACTGATAGCATACTTGCCAAACAAGGCGGTGATATAGTTATATTTCAATACCCGATGTTCCCCGGAGAGAGAGGGCTATTATCGAACTATCAGATTATAACCAATCCAATGCGCGAGACCTCACAGTATCACGCGTAGCGGTTGGCTCGCATCAACTGTCCATTAACCAATGGGAGTCTTTCACACAAAAAGGTGCGGAGTTAGAATGAAATTTGAGATGAATGTAAAAGATATACAACTTAACGTCAAGTGATTCTTCTAGATCGCGCTAACAATATGTCCTACGTTGCCATCAAAGTCTGCAAACATTTTAATAGTTGGATACTCACATTGTTTTTTCAGTTCCACGCTGTTCGGATAATGTCGCAGATAAAACGACTCTTTTTTTAAATATGTTTATTCTAGTTGAGATATATATATAAATAAATACTATCTTACAGTCAACACTAGTTTTGTTCTGAATTGCAAATCTGTGATATATTTTTGTTTATATATATATATTTGTAACGATGGATCATAGTAGTGAAGATTCGAACTCATCCGTTGGAAGTTACCGCGAGCGCAACAGTCCGCTCAACTTTTCAAAATCTCAGTGCCAGATGTCGTCAAAAGCGTCGGCGTTTTCAATCGATGCCTTAATCGGTAAAAGAACACTAGCACATATGCGATCTTGTGACCTTTTGTCGGGAAACAGTCCCGACGGAGAACGTGAAGACAGTAATTCACCAAAACGTCCGTGTTGTGATTCACCGCCGACGAAACGTGTCCGACATTCCGACGGGATTTCTCTAGCCCCTCTAGGTTAGTATGACTGATGATCAAATCTAGTAAAATGAAAGAAACACAGACACACATGTAGTTCATTTCATTTTATAATAAACAAAAACCACTTCGGAAATACATGTTTTGTGATTTTATTGACAAGCATTTTTCAATCCCTTTGTAGATGAACTCAACTGTTCTTTATTTATTGTTATATATTTTTGTTCAATTTATTCCTGAAGTCTCGACAATTCCTTATTAAATTTAATATTATATTCGCACGAAAAAGGAAGTGTACACTTGGTTAGAGGGACACTTATAATACTTATATTCACACGTGAAACGGTGTTCTGATAATTATCAAATTTCAATTAATAGTTGATACCAAATTTGCCTATTATTTTATTGCTTCTATATATATGTATACAATGTTCCCCCTAACCAAGTGCACACTTTCTTTTTCGTGCGAGTATGTTTCAGGTGCAAGCAACTAAATATTAAGCATGCTATTATCTCATTAGTGTAGTACCTGTACTTTCACTGAAATCCATGTAAAATAGAATAGAGAACACACCGTACGTACCCTTGCACAATCACAATCATTATTTCATACATAATCTGATATATGTACAAAACAAAAATGTAACAGATGGTATATTTGTTTAATACATTTAATACTATATTGTATGTGTGAATTCAGCGTTGAATATCTGATTATGTGTGTATATTATGTACATTGTTTTTGATAAATAACTGATATCAGTGAACTTGTTCACCCATGGGACAACCCTTTCTTATGATTTACTTTGTTATTCTGTAACATATAAACATGATTTTCAACCCTATTAACACTATACATGGCACTAAATGAATGTATAGTATATTCATTAACATGCTTACAATTATTTCAAAATTCATTTCTATGCAGTGTGCACGTTATAAAAAAATGTCATTTTACAATGTGTACATTTTTATCAAAATTTTGAATCATGAAAAAAGTAAAAACTCTTCAGAGAAAAAAATGTAAAAATACTAACATGTGTAGAGGAATTTTTTGTCTTATTATTATCACATGTCCCCAACTTAGCACCTTTTTAACGTTTATTTATCGTCGCTACTGGTTGCCCATATGAGCGACGCCTCCTGAAGAGATGAGTCATTTTAGATTTTTGGAGGATCGTGCAATGATACAGATAGAGACACATTCCAGAGTCTCCTCTGGTTCGTTTACGTGCATGATGTAAAGCACCGACACGAAACCTCGGTTTAAAGTCCCAAACTGAAAGACCGTTAATTTTATTAGGGTCAGGTTGGGGATCGCACCTGCGATCCATGAAGTTAGCACTTTAATTACACGCTTCTATTTGTAGCTTGAGCAGATGGGCCAAACCTATTTTTGTTTACCATGATCGCAAGAGGCAAAAAGTAGCGCATACTTTAACATTATTTTATTTGCTGCTTTACATTTACATACATACATTCTTGCAGCTTATATCTTATTTCCTATAAAAGATTTACTGGTTACTATTTACATGTTTCATTATGCTATTTCATATTATATAATTTGTTGAAGGCCTCATGGTAGATTGACTTAATTGTTCAAATGAGTTCTCTCGTTAAATAAATTCTTTATTATTATTATTATTATTAGTAGTAGTAGTAGTAGTATTATTATACTCAATCATGACACAAGAAATAAAAAAGCAAAATAAGTTGGGCAACAAATTCTAACAACATTAGCCCTCCCCATGAACACTATTTGAATTATTGGGAAACATCTTCATATCTTTATCACAAAACATAGTTTTGGCAGTTTCTTACGGAGGTTGGTGCACCCAAGTACTGGTTAACCGTTGGAGCCTGCCCAGGAAAGGTGTTGTTAGGTAAACTGCCCGCCGGCGATATAGCCCAAAATGGTGCTGATGCAGGCGTAAAACCCGAAATATAAAAAAAACAAAACACAACGGAACAACTAAAAATATTCCAAAATGTTTGAAACTATGTATTTATATAGTTATTGTTTTTCATGTAAAAACACACTTATCCGAAATGTGCGTTTTCTATGTCCTCTAGAATAGTAATACAATAGTTTTAATCCTGTTTAGTAACTAATACCCAGAATACCTGCCTATATGGCCTTCGCTTGAAGTAGCTCACCAAAAATAGTGGTTGTCGTACATCTTCGATAATTTTCGACCGAATGGATTAAGTAAATATTAAATAGATATCATACATGTTTAGTAAATAAAATACACATACATTATCGCCAAAATGCAACATGTAACAACAGCTCACAATTCCCCGACCAGAACATTAACAAATTACAACATGGTGCCAACCTGTATGATTATTCCTATCTTGTCTAATCATTGTCTGATCATGCATAGGATCGGGAACTATAGTATGCATTATACAGACGGATCTGTAGTCCAGTGGTAACACGCTGGACTGGTAATCCAGGGATCGCAGGTTCGATCACCCGTCTGACCCTAATAAAATTAACAGTCTTTCAGATGGGATGTTAAACCGAGGTCTCGTGTCGGTGCTTTACACCGTGCACGTAAAAGAACAAGAGGAGATTCTGGAATTGGTCTCTGTCTGTATCATGCACTATCCTCCACAATCTAAAATAACTAATCTCTTCAGGAGGCGTCGCTCATATGGGCAACCGGTACCGACGATAAATAAACGTAAAACACACAGTATGCATGATCTAAGTCTCCAATAAAACCTCCGTGCTGATGACACCGGAATAAAAAATTAGTCACCCCCCCCCCCAATACAAATAATCAGTTTGATATTTTGATTAATTTTAAAGAATTTTTTTAAAATAAAATAAAATAATCTATTATCTGATAACCCGACAACAAATTTGCCGTGTAAACGGTTACCATTTACAATGTACTAATCGTCAAACAAATCTTCACAAGCAATTACTTTATTTTGAAAATCGTCACATTTACAACGATACAGATCTCTGGGTTGCTACGATATATTTTGATATTTATCAATTATCTATACAAATATTTCGGCATGATATCACAATCTAGGTTTTATTGCATGTATATCACATTTGGTATTTGTTTTGAAGTAGATTCTTGTACATTTGTCATATTTAGTTCAAGAAATCATTATTATGATCGATATCGATCTATCAAGTATAAAAATGTTCGTGCAATATTTTTCAACATTCAACGACGGCATAATGTTGTACAGAAATTGCTATTTTGAAAATTGATTTTGTTCCAGTAAAATATATGTTTCTGTATATGTTACATAATTAACTGTAAACAATGCTAATGAACATAGATCAAGAAATATATACTAGAGAACATAGAAAACGCACACCTATATTATATGATTATTAAATATTAAATACGAAGGATTTCATCTTACTTAACTTACTATATATATATTACAACTAAAAATATTCCAAAATGTTTAAAATTAAAAATATGTATTTCCCCCAAGAGCATGTCCAGACATATATCCCATTCCCAAGAACATGTCCAGACACATACCACATCTACTCTACTAGCCAATTCCATATATCACCATATTCCATAACATATTATAACTATGATTGTATTTGATTTGTATAATGTCGAGGGCCTCATGGTATTTTAACTTTGTTAAATGAGTTCTCTCGTAAAAATTCTTTATTATTATTATTTATTATTTATTATTATTATTATTATTATTATTATATCCAGACATTTCAATCTAATATCGTACTGTTTTATACTTCAGAACAACTAGTAGAGTCGGCTACTTCACTGACCTCACAAAAGATCACTAGCTCTGAGGAGCTCTCCAGTCCCAGAAAAGGGGACACACCCACACCGACACTCATACCCAAGATCGAGGAGGACACAGATCACGACGATATCGACGTGGTCAGTCCTACTACGACGTCACCGCCATGTTGCAAGGAGTTAGCTGACGTCGAGTGTCGTCTGGAAACCAAGGACCTCTGGGATAAGTTTCACGAGCTTGGCACAGAGATGATCATCACTAAAACTGGCAGGTACGTAACGGCATGATTATGTACTGCATGTATAGTTGTTATCCTTACCAAATATACAGCAGAACACTATGGAACGGTCGGCTGGTACACAACAAGTTATACGCATGCGCCTCACATCTCAAACATTGTTTCCAGCATTCTAATTGGTTGAGTGGATTGAAAGTCGCAAATCCAGCAAATCATAATATCTGACACATCAAACTCAGTTTCAAGCATTCTGATTGGTTGATCCGAGTGAAAATGTCATATTCCGCAAATCATAATGTCTATATCTTAAGCTCAGTCTTCATCATTCTGATTGGTTGAGCCGAGTGCAAATCTCAAATCCAGCCAATCATAATAGCTACATCTCAAGATCAGTCCTTCTGTATTTTGATTGGTTGAGCAGAGTGCACATCTCAAAGCCAGCCAATCATAACGTCTTCATTTCAGGCTCAGTCTCTCGCATTCTGATTGGATGAGCCGAGTGCATATCTCATATTTAGCTAATAATAACTTCGAGTATATGTTTCTATCTAATACGTCCCATGAAATGAGACGAGCTAAATTTAATGAGTATAATTTAGTTTAGACATTATTTATTTCAGTATTTATACATGTAATGAAGATATGAACATTTTACATATAATTTAACAGCAGTAGACTGAAAGGGATTAGAACGAAAGAAAACTTATATAGTTATTCTCCCTATCAATTAATTGACATAAAATAGGCAGGGTAATATATATATATATATAAGTTTTCTTTCGTGTCATGTCTTGATTACATGTACACATACTGAAATAGATAATGTTTAAACTAAATTATATTTGTTAGATTTAGCTTGTATATATATATATATAACAATGAAAATACGTGAAATATATTCTAGGTTTATGCTAAAAATATAATTTGATATGCCAGAATGGAAATGAAGAAGAAACGGAATCCAATAAGGTTTCTATGTAACATCCAATCCTAACTGTTGTGTTGTATCTATTCATGTATGATGTCTTATTCTTGAATAAATATTGTTTCAACTAAACTAAATTAAAATGATATTCATCCATTTCCTACAATATTGCAGACTGGACTTTTCAATAAGCCTACTTTGCTGATGTTATTTGCATGGTTGAAGACATTAGTTTTTCAATTATGGTCACTGGGCCAATTAAGTCATTTGACTTTCAAACCCAAATAAACACCAACATTTATGTAGAAACGTCACAGCATTGAATGTCAAAGTTTAGCGGCATAGGTCAATACAAACAATATATTTTCCCCGATCATGATTACACGTCAGTGAGTGATGTTTAACTGCGGTTTCGCTTAGAACACAATATTTACTTAAAATCACCCACCTATTTATTCATCCTCACGCCCATTGTTTGGACGTAAATGTCCGTAAAACTATAAAACCTGATATCTTTGATAGGCCCTCTTAAGTAGAAAATTTCCACCATTGAGCAATTTCGAGGGTCTTTTGTGGGTTGAAGAGCATTTGAGATGCTAATGCAAATATGCACAGTGTAATTTTGTTTAAATTAACTGAAAATCAAGATGGCGGAGAAGTGCTCTATGCGCTCTACACATGCAATTACCGTCACCCAATGGAGGCATCGGTTTCAAGTGGAATTTTCTCAGTTATTTTATCAGGAAAAGCTGTTCCTGATTGCGATATTGGTGCATTCATGGTCAGACGTTTAATCATATTAATTGACGGCACGTTTCCATAAAGTGTTCAGCCCATTGGTACTCCTTTCGCCTCGTTGCATTTGACTGGCACTCGGCTTCATTGCCATAATAGTTCTACAGAAAGCTTTGGTGCAACTATGTTTGAAGTTATCGTTTATTATGTTAAACTAACGTCACATGGCATTAATACCAGAGGTAAATATGAGTACACATCTAAGACATACTAAATGGCTATGAATGATGTTTTATTGGATCACTGTTAATTGTATTTAAATAAGTGCCCCCTTGATGTCTATTCGATATTTATGTTACGTGTATGTAAAATGTCACGGTTGCAATTCTGAACTAAGCGTTACGTAATACGCACCGCAAGTCAAATCAATGCCTTCATTTCCGCAGTTAGTATGCAACATAATAGTACAGACATGTGATGTTTACATATATAGCATGACTCTGAGATATATGCATAAACCTCACACCAGTAACGTAGACTTATTAAGACTTATGTAAATATATCCATTTGTGCTTGTACACACATACACGCAATTAATACATTTAATATCCTAATGTCGGATACTTTATGTCGATCCATGAACACATATTATGTTGGGTCATTAACCAACGTGTAGCATTCAGTTTTTATCATATTATATTACTCCATCCATTATATATATAATACAACACATGACAATTTCAACAAAAGCAAACGGGTTGAGCCACACGTTCTAGCAACATTAGTTACGGCCTTTCCCAAACTTGTAGAATAACTTCTAAGAAGAGCACCACACACAGTGTAGCCGGTCCAGTGATTGGATATATCCTTAATGCAACACATGTACCATGGCACCCCTCCCAGGAATACACACTGATTGGACCATTGAGCCGACCTACACCAAGTCCATACAGTTATCCAGTTTAACAGACGGAGTTGTAGTCCAGTGGTAACACAATGTACTGGTAATCAAAGGATTGCAGGTTCATTCCTTCGTTAACTTTATTAGGGTCAGACTGGGGATCGAACCTACAACCCCTGGATTACCAGTCCAGCGTGTTAACCACTTACACTGTATAGCACTTATGTTATATACACATATCTGCATAGCATTTAAGCCGAACTATGTTAAATATTGCAACATTTCTAAAACCCCATTATTCTGCTCCATATAAATGGATCTGTTTTATAGTCTTTATTGAATAATTACACTCCATGTGCAAACTTTCCCCCAGTAAATATGATGCACATTAAATTTTACAACTCCCTCCTATGTACATCTGAATATCTGCAGCTATTTGTTCATTTCAGAATGTTGTATTAATTATTTAATAGTGTATAAAAAAGAGGATCTTACGAATATTCATAAAGCATTTTATGTTGCTTAAACAATGTAACTATTGAATAAGGATGCAATGTTCGCGCATGCGTAAACTGCGACACAACAATGTTTTATTTTCATGAATCATTCTTCCTGAGTTTAATTTTCTTGAAGTAAAGACAGATTTTGTCAAGGTTAGGTTGGGGTGCATAAATCATCACCTTGGTTACACAAGTGACCACTTGCTCTACTTCCCGTCTGTAATTAACTGGTCATCTCCATTATAAAGTTAAACAGAGACCATAATTAACCGTGTGCCACTGGGCCCCGTCTGTCGGCGCGTTGCCGCCTCCAGGGGTGAGCCCTTTTTGCTTGTAATTTACTCCCAAGGGAAGTCCTTTTCAACAGCGAACTGGACAATGAAAACAAATACGGTTATAAATGAGCGGTCAGTCAGCACATAGATGACCGATGGTCATTCTTTTGAAAATAATTCAAGAATAATCTAACTGTATTATTATCAAATATCTTAAATTTACAATTAAATTAAATGTATTGTTATCAATGTAACGACTGTCTTACCATTGCATGCTCGTACTAGCAATTAATACGAATTTGGACGCTGCTATTTGCTGCATATACATGTAAGAGGCACGAGGTTGGACGCTCCTATTTGCTGCATATAAATGTAAGAGGCAACTAACACGAGGTTGGACGCTCCTATTTGCTGCAGAGGCAACTAACACGAGGTTGGACGCTCCTATTTGCTGCAGAGGAAATTAACACGAGGTTGGACGCTGCTATTTGTTGCATATACATGTAAGAGGAAATTAACATGAGGTTGGACGCTGCTATTTGTTGCATATAAATGTAAGAGGCAATTAACATGAGGTTGGACGCTGCTATTTGCTGCATATAAATGTAAGAGGCAATTAACATGAGGTTGGACGCTGCTATTTGCTGCATATAAATGTAAGAGGCAACTAACACGAGGTTGGACGCTCCTATTTGCTGCAGAGGCAACTAACACGAGGTTGGACGCTCCTATTTGCTGCAGAGGCAATTAACACGAGGTTGGACGCTCCTATTTGCTGCAGAGGCAATAAACACGAGGTTGGACGCTCCTATTTGCTGCATATAAATGTAAGAGGCAATTAACACGAGGTTGGAGGCTCCTATTTGCTGCATATAAATGTAAGAGGCAATTAACACGAGGTTGGACGCTGCTATTTGCTGAATATAAATGTAAGAGGCAATTAGCACGAGGTTGGACGCTGCTATTTGCTGCATATAAATGTAAGAGGCAATTAACACGAGGTTGGACGCTGATATTTGCTGCATATAAATGTAAGAGGCAATTAACACGAGGTTGGACGCTGCTATTTGCTGCATATAAATGTAAGAGGCAATTAACACGAGGTTGGACGCTCCTATTTGCTGCATATAAATGTAAGAGGAAATTAACACGAGGTTGGACGCTGCTATTTGCTGCATATACATGTAAGAGGAAACGAACACGAGGTTGGAACCTGCTATTGGTTGCATAATGTAATAGGCAATTAACACGAGATTGGATGTTACTTGTTAATGCATAAACGCAAGAGGCAATTAACACGAGGTTGGAACCTGCTATTGGTTGCATAGCGTAAGAGGCAATTAACACGAGGTTGGAACCTGCTATTGGTTGCATAGCGTAAGAGGAAATTAACACGAGGTTGGAACCTGCTATTGGTTGCATAGCGTAAGAGGCAATTAACACGAGGTTGGAACCTGCTACAACAATTAACACGAGGTTGGAACCTGCTATTTGTTGCATAGCGTAAGAGGCAATTAACACGAGGTTGGAACCTGCTATTGGTTGCATAGCGTAAGAGGCAATTAACACGAGGTTGGAACCTGCTATTGGTTGCATAGCGTAAGAGGCAATTAACACGAGGTTGGAACCTGCTATTGGTTGCATAACGTAAGAGGCAATTAACACGAGGTTGGAACCTGCTATTGTTTCATGTCCGTTTACAGCGGGTGTGATGGAGGTTTTGGGTGTGATGGAGGTTTTGGGTGTGATGGAAGTTTTGGGTGTGATGGAGGTTTTGGGTGTGATGGAAGTTTTGGGTGTGATGGAGGTTTTGGGTGTGATGGAAGTTTTGGGTGTGATGGAGGTTTTGGGTGTGATGGAGGTTTTGGGTGTGATGGAAGTTTTGGGTGTGATGGAAGTTTTGGGTGTGATGGAAGTTTTGGGTGTCGATGCGATGGGAGTTATGGGTGTGGATGTGATGGAAGTTTTGGGAGTAATGGAAGTTTTGGGTGTGGATGTGATGGAAGTTTTGGGTGTGGGTGTGATGGAAGTTGTGGGTGTGATGGAAGTTTTGGGTGTGGATGCGATGGGAGTTATGGGTGTGGATGCGATGGAAGCTTTGGGTGTGGATGTGATGGAAGTTTTGGGAGTAATGGAAGTTTTGGGTGTGGATGTGATGGAAGTTTTGGGTGTGGGTGTGATGTAAGTTTGGGTGTGGGTGTGATGGAAGTTTTGGGTGTGGGTGTGATGGAAGTTTTGGGTGTGGGTGTGATGGAAGTTTTGGGTGTGGGTGTGATGGAAGTTTTGGGTGTGGGTGTGATGGAAGTTGTGGGTGTGGATGTGATGGAAGCTTTGGGTGTGGATGTGATGGCAGTTTTTGGTGTGGATGTGATGGAAGTTTTGGGTGTTGGTGTGGTGGAAGATTTGGGTGTGGATGTGATGGCAGTATTGGGTGTGGATGTGATGGAAGCTTTGGGTGTGGATGTGGTGGCAGTATTGGGTGTGGATGTGATGGAAGTATTGGGTGTGGGTGTGATGGCAGTTTTGGGTGTGGATGTGATGGAAGTTTTGGATGTGGGTGTGATGGCAGTATTGGGTATTCGTTTGTAATGCTATTGTTATTTCTGATAATCATAAACAAACCCGTTCTAGCATCATATCAACATACACATATAAGTACACCCGTTCTAGCATCATATCAATATACACACATATAAGTACACCCGTTCTAGCATCATATCAACATACACATATAAGTACACCTGTTCTAGCATCATATCAACATACACATATAAGTACACCCGTTCTAGCATCATATCAACATACACATATAAGTACACCCGTTCTAGCATCATATCAACATACACATATAAGTACACCCGTTCTAGCATCATATCAATATACACACATAAGTACACCCGTTCTAGCACCATATCAACATACACACATAAGTACACCTGTTCTAGCATCATATCAACATACACACATAAGTACACCTGCTCTAGCATCATATCAACATACACACATAAGTACACCCGTTCTAGCATCATATCAACATACACATAGTACACCGTTCTAGCATCATATCAATATACACATATAAGTACACCCGTTCTAGTTCTAGCATCATATCAACATACACATATAAGTACACCCGTTCTAGCATCATATCAATATACACATATAAGTACACCCGTTCTAGCATCATATCAACATACACACATAAGTACACCCGTTCTAGCATCATATCAACACACACACATAAGTACACCCGTTCTAGCATCATATCAACATACACATATAAGTACACCCGTTCTAGCATCATATTAACATACACACATAAGTACACCCGTTCTAGCATCATATCAACATACACACATAAGTACACCCGTTCTAGCATCATATCAACATACACACATAAGTACACACATAATTAGTATGTAAATAATACGTATGTCTTGTCATTCTATATTAAGAGTATTATTGTACTAAATAGTATACTATTTCTGTTTATTACCGTAACTGATCTTCACTGAACAAGTATAAGATATTATGCGATTCACTTGCAGTGTTTATTACGTGATGATACAGTTCATTTATTAGTACACGATACGACAAGTAATGTATTGCTAAGCAACAGAATCATGCATATGCTAATGCCTGTACATCCTCGTTTTAAGTTTTAATTGATTTAGTGAATCCATAATTATGTTAAAGACAAAAACCCATAATAATTTATTTTTTAATTTTATTTAAGTTTATTTAACGTCGCTACCGGTTTCCCATTTGAGCGACGGACAGTTTACCTAACAACACCTTTCCTGGGCAGGCTCCAGCGGTTAACCAGTACTTGGTGCACCAACCTCCGTAAGAAACTGCCAACTTTTTCATATAAATGAGACACGGTCTGAGCGGGGGCTCGAACCCGTGACCATCAGAGATGATAGGTTACAGTGGTACTTGATATTATACGATATTCTGCTTATATATAGTGCTCATCTTCTGTTACTAATACAATGAACACACTTGATTATGTAACTAACAAGTCACGTGATGTAAATAAATATATTATATATTACGTATTATATGATTGTGTACTATGTACAAGTCTGGTAATAAAATGTTGTTCTGTTCTGTTCTGTTCTAATGTCCTGTGAATGTATAAGTGGACATGTACATTATTTATGTATACATGTATAAGTTAATAAGTATTTGTTTTAAACTTTATTTATTTTACAACGATTGCGAAGCAAGTTTTAACAACTTATATTAATCACACTCGTTGGCTCGGATGAAAGCGTATATGCGGTCATTCATGTGGGAGGAAACCGGAGTACCCGGAGAAAACCCACCTGTCTGATATAGCAACCATCGTACCATCTCACATACTTGAGGATTGAAGCATTGGTTATTAATAGACTAACTTTCTATAAAAAAAATTAAAATAATTTATATTTTGCAATTTGAAAATTGCCAGTTTATTCTCTAAGTAATATATAGCTATACTAATTCTACTATAAAACATCATACTGAGGATTATAATTAATTTGCTTTGTATTTCATCAATACTTACATATATACTAGAGTACATAGAAAAACGCACACCTACATTATATACTAGAGGACATAGAAAAACGCACACCTACATTATATACTAGAGGACATAGAAAACGCACACCTACATTATATACTAGAGGACATAGAAAAACGCACACCTACATTATATACTAGAGGACATAGAAAACGCACACCTACATTATATACTAGAGGACATAGAAAACGCACACCTACATTATATACTAGAGGACATAGAAAACGCACACCTACATTATATACTAGAGGACATAGAAAACGCACACCTACATTATATACTAGAGGACATAGAAAACGCACACCTACATTATATACTAGAGGACATAGAAAACGCACACCTACATTATATACTAGAGGACATAGAAAACGCACACCTACATATTATAGAGGACATAGAAAACGCACACCTACATTATATACTAGAGGACGTAGAAAACGCACACCTACATTATATACTAAAGGACATAGAAAAACGCACACCTACATTATATACTAGAGGACATAGAAAACGCACACCTACATTATATACTAGAGGACATAGAAAACGCACACCTACATTATATACTAAAGGACATAGAAAAACGCACACCTACATTATATGATTATTATTACATGAAAACGAAATACGAAGGATTCCATCAAAGAGATATCACATCTTTATTACAAAACACAAACTGAACAACTAAAAATATTCCAAAATGTTTAAAACTATGTATTTATATAGTTATTGATTTTCATGTAAAAACACACTGAAGTGTGCGTTTTCTATGTCCTCTAGTATATATAAACACATACGTCTTAATATAAGCTTCTGTTCTATTATGTTCTATTCTGTTCCTATAAATCAGCAAACTTTCTATCTATACCATGATATACACAGCACTCGACGTGGGACAGATACGTATGCAATTATTTTGGAATATGTTGATAATTATTGTCATCGTGTGGGGAAAGTGGGAATTGACGACGTGCATGGAATTCACGTGCATTTTACAATTCAACAGTGTGACGTACCTGCATAAGTACTGTCTTATCATTATTATACTGTTATATGTATATATGGCTTCCCATTAACTGAGGTATTGTCATTTAATTATTATGTCGATAGTTAAATAGCATAGATTACTTTAATTAATTGTGTAATTCGTAGACATACAATGAACCTTAAAGCGACACTACATCGATGAAAACGCAAATGTCTGCAGAATGTAATTTCCTATTATATGGTATAATTTTCTTTCCAATATTTGCCTCAAAAACTGAGTATTTCAACAAATAAACAAGCGTCGTATACGCGGTTTGTTGACATAACAAAATAATGTAAATAGGGTCAGCAATCATGCGTAATACAATGCGTGTTTCCTGAATAACACGAGTTATCGTACATATTTACCGTTATATCTCACAGTTGTGCCTATGCATATTTATGTGTACGCTAATCTTAGTTAAATTATCTCTAAACGAAATAGTGCGCGTTTAGTATTGACTCCATTGACAAACAAACGTCATATCAGGAGCGTGGATGACCGCAATGTGAAATCCTACTTTCACTTTTGAAAGTTTGTAGTCAAACAAAAACGCTATTTATTGATTCAATGTTAGTGTTCGAATGTATTTAGAAGAATGTGTAGTAGGAATGCATTTATACGTGAACACTTGCATTTTATTGGCTTTATGTGATGCAATGTTGCTTTAATGTTCTGTTCTATAACATTTCTGCATTTCTACAAATTACAGGACATACAAGGCACAGCAATACATCAATGACATAAATAATATGACAAACCACTATACTACTACACTATATGACAAACCACTATACTACTACACTATATGACAAACCACTATAATACTACACTATATGACAAACCACTATAATACTACACTATATGACAAACCACTATAATACTACACTATATGACAAACCACTATAATACTACACTATATGACAAACCACTATACTACTACACTATATGACAAACCACTATACTACTACACTATATGACAAACCACTATACTACTACACTATATGACAAACCACTATAATACTACACTATATGACAAACCACTATACTACTACACTATATGACAAACCACTATACTACTACACTATATGACAAACCACTATATACTACGCTATATGACAAACCACTATAAATACGCTATATGACAAACCACTATAATACTACGCTATATGACAAACCACTATACTACTACGCTATATGACAAACCACTATACTACTACGCTATATGACAAACCACTATAATACTACCTATATGACAAACCACTATAAACTACACTATATGACAAACCACTATAAACTACACTATATGACAAACCACTATAATATCACCACTATATGACAAACCACTATAATACTACACTATATGACAAACCACTATAATACTACACTATATGACAAACCACTATAATACTACACTATATGACAAACCACTATAATTACACTATATGACAAACCACTATAATACTACACTATATGACAAACCACTATAATACTACACTATATGACAAACCACTATACTACTACACTATATGACAAACCACTATAATACTACGCTATATGACAAACCACTATACTACTACACTATATGACAAACCACTATACTACTACACTATATGACAAACCACTATAATATATCACACTATATGACAAACCACTATAATATATCACACTATATGACAAACCACTATAATATATCACACTATATGACAAACCACTATATTATATTACGCTGTATGACAATACACCTACAAGGTAATACATATTACGACACAGTTCATAGTGCATGTTGACAAATGCGGAATTTGCGAGTAAATTAACACAAGGAATACAAATGCATGTCTAGCAATATGCTGGAAGATATTGCTGCACGTGGCAATATGGTACATTGTTACATGGGCGCTGAGAGCACCGGGGAGCCCGGTGGTGAACACGGACAACTATCTCTCCTATCCGAGGACGACCACTCATCCCTTTGTCTGGCCTTTCAAACCCAATTATAGGCAATGAAAATTGTAATTATCAACAACAATAGACAGTTTTATATGATACTACAAGAACTGGTTGAGACAAATGTCCAACTGGTCATTTTCAAAATAAGCGGGTAATGATTTTAGGGACAATTTAAAGGTGATAAATATTTCTGACAAAATAAAGTTGAAACAAGAAATTGGATATGCTTAGATGAGACTAACTCGCGGTATAGCAGTACATCGATACAGAGAACTTGTCCAAATCCCCTCAATGCTTTTCTCCCCTGTCTTATCTCTTCTTCATCGGTTTGTGATGGGCAGTTTGGGTGAAAATGTGTAATTTAGACACTGGTCATTTTCTGATCAAATTGACCAACGTATCGACACAATCTAGGACATTTCGACACGCTTATTGTTATGGTTACAGAATCTAATTTCGAAACCTTCTATTTTCACCTACACGTGGTTGTTATAGAATCACCTCGGGGTACTAGTCTTGCTGATTTAGGATCTTCTTTTGGACTTCGTCAACTTAAAATAGTAAATTTCAGACGCGAGTGACATGAGGTGATTGGGAAAGTACGGAAGTCACGAAGATACGTGGTATTTTGTTCAATTGATCAATCGCCGATGGCTAGGATCGAGAAGGAAACAACGGCTGTTGCCTAAGACAAAACAATTATAATTAGCCGCTATATAATAGGCACCGTCTAGATATTTCATCCTTGGGCATAGGAGTTAATATAATTAATAAAGCGCTTCGAAAAGAATGTGACCATGTAGATGCTACAGGCTAACCTGTCTTAAATAGCCAGCCAAGGGATGCCGCAGGGCACCGTTACTTTTGTTCTGACGGAGCT
This sequence comes from Archivesica marissinica, assembly GCA_014843695.1. Classification (NCBI taxonomy): domain Eukaryota; kingdom Metazoa; phylum Mollusca; class Bivalvia; order Venerida; family Vesicomyidae; genus Archivesica; species Archivesica marissinica. The sequence goes on along the minus strand of CM026395.1, from coordinate 21,649,395 downwards.
CGAACGCAACAACCATCAGTGACCAGGCGAGCACAGTATCCACTACACACCGTGGAGGATCCGTACACATCGTGGGGGTATTACATCACGGAGGATCCACACATACACATCGCGGAGGTATTACACCACGGAGGATCCACACATACACATCGCGGAGGTATTACATCACGGAGGATCCTCACACGCATCGTGAAGGTATTCGTCAATGACGCGACACTTAGTTTATACACATATATTTTAGCTCGATTGCGAAACAAGTTATTTCAACTTATATTAATCACTCTCGAGACCTCATTCCTGATGGAATTCGTCGCCACGAGGGAGAGAGAAGAGGCAACGTGGCATTTAAATGCCTTGCCTAAGGGCACAATCGTAACGGCTCCAGTGGGGATCGAACTCCGGACCGTTCGCACCTGAAGCGAACGCGCATCCACTGCGCTATCACGACGTCCACGCGACACTTGAAGTTCGCGGAATCATGTATATGAATAAATTTAGTACACTGAAATTTCGGGAAGAAAGGTACATGGCTCACATTAACCGCTTTTCGTTATTTTGGTTGTAATTATTTTCTTTGAAGATGGAGTTAAGTTTCAACACATATAAACTTTTATAAATAGCGCGGAATAATGATAGAAAAGCTATTAAAGGAACACAATTAAGTTCACTCTTAATAAATAAAGATTAAAACTTTTAAACCGGTGAGACAATTTTACAATTTTGCAAACCATACTGGGAGGAGGACGATCTTATCACAACGCGCAACACCACAATACCTTGCGAAAATCATCGGTTTACAGCACTGGGCCAGCCTGCTTCCTCCAACCCCCCTTTCTCCCCTCTTCCAGTCTTTTACACCTCCTTCCTCACTCCCCTCTATCACTATCCCCTTCTTTTTCCTCCCCGTTCCCCTATCTCTTTTATCCTTCATCTACCCCCCCCTTCCCCTTATTTCCCTCTCCCCACCCTTTTGACCTCTCTCCTCTTCAACTCCTCCCCTCGACTACTAGTGCTCTTCCTACCACTCCTCACTTCTAGTTGGATTCTGTTGCAAATACTTATCACCACTCCTACACCCATTCCACCTGTGTCCCTCATGCAACACCTATTTCTCAACAACTCACTTCTTTTTTTCGATTTTTTTTTTTTTTTTTTTTATTTTTTCTTTTTTTTTTTTTTTCTTTTTCTTTTTTTTTTTTTTTTTTTTTTTTTCTTTTTTTTTTTTTTTTTTTTTTTATTTTTTTTTTTTTTATGTATAGATTGTCCTTCTATTCAGGTGGTGATGACTCGGTGGACATATAAGAAGTGGTCTTTAGGTTGCGTTTGGCCTCGCGTATTTGGGTTCAACTGAAGTGTGATACAAGCACAGCTATGTGATAAATATAGATATGACCAAACATCTATTGAAGAAACATTGAAATCTCATAAAGTTATTTGAAACTGTTGCTATATAATGTTGCTATCACCGAACTTGTATATTCACATACATACCTACATGTATACTAAACTATCTCGGTTAAACATACACCACTAACAAAGTGACACATTTTATATATTGTACACAAAATGACTTACTAAGTGTTGTATGAAGTGTTGACCTTTATTTCGTGTATTTATTAAGTGGGGGGGGGGGGCAGGGGGCGAAGTCATGGTCCACAGTGCGACGATCTCGCCCAAATCGCCCTCTAGAATGAGCCCATGTTTACAGATCATGATCAATGGATAAGCAGTCCACTTAATTGCACATATGATACTGGGACTTACTAAGTGCTGTATGTAGTCTTGACCTTTATTTCGGAGTCTTCTGTTTATTTGAGCATTGAGCAATGTATATCGAATCGCAATGAAGTCAAAAGGTGCTTGAATAGATCTAGAATAGATTTCACGTATTTTCATTATTAAAATTTATTATATATATTATTCTCCTGCATATGGTATATCATCCAATTGATAAGGAGAAGAACTATATCAGTTTTCTTTCGTTCTAATCAGTCTACTGCTGTTAAATTATATGTAAAATGTTCATTTCTTGATTACAAGTAAAAATACTGAAATAAATAATGTTTAAGCTAAAAGGTGTTCCTATGTGGTGAGGAGTTTGAAGACACAAATGCTTATTTTCATTTGAAAGTATATATACTTCATTGAGCATGCGCACAGCGATATGATATGCATATAGGACGATGTAATGTAGATCTAGTTACAGCTAACCGTGTGTTTGTCAATGTATTGCAAGGTCATATTGCGTCATCTAATCTTAAACCAACATGGCCGCCAATGAAGACTTGTTGAAAACGTGTAGAAACATTCAGATATGTTAATGTTCACGCATGATATAGAAATGTTTAAATTACATAAATTATTATGTAAGTAGATTACCGATGGATAATAAATAATTTATTATAGTTAACACCCAACCACCAAAAATGGTAAGTTAGGTAAGGTTAATTTCTCAATTTACAAACATCAGTAGACAGGTTTGGTCAATGATACATAACTACAACACATGTTACACATGTATAAAGTCACATGAATTGGTGGGAAAGTTCACTGAAGTTATTTATAAAAAAAGGAAAATAATATACACAATTAATCAGATATTAAACCCTGGATACATTCATACAATATACTATTAAACTGATATACCAATACATACCATATGTTACATTATATTATGTATGTTACATTATATTGTGTACAAAGCATATAATACATATATATTAATAGGACCATTCCTTGACAATTCCGTGACCGCTTAAATAAAACCGCTATAAAATTATCTCTAGTAGAAGTTTTCTAAGCCGCAATTTTGATCTCGTGTGTGTCCTCCGTACAATACTGCAATTATAACATACCAACTTGTCCCGTCAGTGTGTGTCATGCTTAACGTATGCACTTATTACATACCAACTTGTCCCGGCTCCCCACGTCTAGTGCGGGGAGGAGGAAACTGTTCTCTTAAGTGTGAACACGAAACCAACAATTGGCACGACTCTCGCTGTATACCAAAACACATTAACAATATTGTCTGTTTGCTATGATTAATGATTAGCGATTAGAGACAAGATCTCAAGCTTCCTGGGCCCTCCTTGCCGATACAAATTGCCATCTCCTGCCTCATCCATTATAATACATCTTCCAGAACCACCCAGCATCTTTACAGCACATTCTGACACAGGGGTGTGCATAAAGTACGTGTAATCTATGTATACAGTATCTTCATTCTTCTATGGGCATTACTTGTTTAATACATATGTGTTTGTTTATATGATGCGCGTCCTTTCGTCAAACAATTATTGTAAAACATATATTATGCATTCCTAGACGATATCTGTACGTACAAATAGCCTGGGTTCCAGGCTGCCAATTTTTCACTGTTTTAGTTTTGGCAAAACGACACGTTGATATAACCAGAAACGCAATACTGCTCATTAATTGTTTTAGTGTTAAAAAAGGAGAGAAACTATATAAGCTCTGCTTCCGTTTTAATTCTTTCCTATATTCTGATTTCTTGAATTTTTGGGTGTATGTATATAGTGGAATAAATACGTTTAAGAAAAACTAGATTTATATGACAGACAAGGCAACATATATCGACCCATGTTCCCAGGCTGTGCACATAATATGAGTAGCAAGCAATATAGATATATCAATACAATATTTATTATGTTTCCCGAACCGTATATAATCCGTGGTGGGGTTCGAGGTCATACCGTGTGTCTGGTTATTACAACCGTATTCCTGTCATTGCAATGGCGTTTTAAAATTGAAACATGACAGCATTACACGTTGTCCAAATGTAGTATACACGATGATGTTGCAAAGTGTTCGGTTGGCTAACCTGACGACCTAGTAACCACTGGCCCTACCCAGCCATGACATATCACTAGATATGTACTGCATATATCCCTACCACTTTCCAGTTGGCACACTCCTGAAAAACAGCTATTTTTGATACTCAAAATAATATTTTACTAAAGAAATGAGATTAAATAACTAAAATGCTGGATGTGCATTACCGCGGAAATGGTATTCTGTCAAACTCTCAAACTACTAAAACCTTTATTACACCCGTGGCTAGCTTTCGTCGCAGTCTGTTCGTTTGCACAGCACAATCCTGACAGTACAATGTAGTCAATGTTCATTGAAAAACACGAATCATTTGCCCCTGTGCCTCCAGTTTCCTTGGCAACAACTCGAAACGCTTTCGAGTAGCTAGTTTTCTCTTCCAAGATAAACATAGAGATAAGTTCCATTGTTTCCTATGACTTGACCCATCATTTACCATTTGCAATTCGGAACTGTCATTTAGCGAATTTATGATGAAAGAACTACTATTTCCCGTCAGTAGCGGTCCCGTGGGTCCACCAATCACTACAGAAATCTAAGTGATTGTCGCTGCTAGGTGATAAATGGCTGCGATAAAATTTGAGTCTTCAGTCACATTCCAAAACAAATCTGTAGCGGATTTTTTGCCAATTTTGGTGCCGATTTATGTGTCGTATGGGGCAGATCATACTCTCAAACGCTTACGGCTTTGGCAAGCGCTTTTCCACAGGGAATAAAAGTGTTTAAATGGCGGCTCAGATATCATGCTAATGGCCAACCGAATAGTTATTGAATGATTTGATATCGGTGAATTATCCGTGTCTGGATTGTGTTTTCCAGCAATCTTAATTTGTTTTTATTCACAAGTTCTCATATCAACCTATCCATCACGAAACACAGCCGCTCTAAAAGGCCGAGTATGTGTTTATTGTAACAGTTTATTGATATATTCACAGGAAATCGCAAGAAAGGAAATCCCACGAGCAACGTATGTAAGAAAGAAAAAGATAAGTCTAGAATATTCAGCGATAACTGAGAGACATGTTATATCTTTCATTTGCGTCTGATGAACTTCATTCACATTCTTGAAGCAAACTATCAGACGAACATTAGAATATATTTTACAGACACGCGTATTCTAATCACTGCAGGTTGAAACTATGTAGACTACTCGGTCATGTAGTACTATTATATCTGTTATAGACATCTGCTGTTTATAAACTAATTCATAAAGTAATGTCGTGTTATGAATGTTTTAGAAAATCTTTCTTATATTCAGGGTCACACTTGTGGAATTCCCTCCATTATCACACCCAAAACAGTCCATTCTGGTCCACACTTCAAAGCTGTATACATATCTGGTGGTGCAAAGAACAGACCGTTAAAACATAATAAACTGATACATTATAATTATACATCATGTATATAAGTATTAGTTCTTGCAGCTTATATATTATTTGAATTTATTTCCCATGAATATCTTACTGGTTATTGTTTACATGTTTCACTGTGCTATTTGACATTTTAAACATTGTTTTTATTTATTTTCAGAAGAGAAAATGATTAGCATATCTTTTGTAACAGTTGATGCTCTTCGTCCAAGCTTTCTGCTAATATTTGATTATATAGTATGCCAACGATACACTGTTCTTCTTACTTGTAGTCACCGAAAGTATTGTTGTATATTTTCAGACGTATGTTTCCAACTGTCCGTGTGTCGTTTACTGGCCTCGACCCGGATACTAAGTACAGTGTGCTTATGGACATTGTTCCGGTGGATAACAAACGCTATAGATATGCCTATCATAGATCATCATGGCTGGTGGCAGGCAAAGCTGACCCACCTCTACCAACAAGGTACACTTTGCATTTCCTCAAGCCTCCTTACAGTGCATCCATATGTATTAGCCTCGTAATAGTTCGGTAGTAGGGGATGTGTGTGTGTGCGTGCGCGCGTGGTGTGCGTGCGTGTGATTTACTTATTTACCGTCGCTACCGGTTGCCCATATAAGTGACGCCTCCTGAAGAGATTAGTCATTTTAGAATTTGGAGGATAGTGCATGATACAGACCAATTCCAGAGTCTCCTCTGGTTCTTTTACGTGCACGGTGAAAGGCATCGACACGAGACCTCGGTTTAAAGTCTCAATCGAACGACTTTTAGTTACTTAGTAATTGAGTATGGAATAGTGGGGATCGAACCTGGCAAGTCCAGCGCGTTAACGGACCACTGGACCACTGATCCCCTACCCGTGTTTCAATAAACACAGGCCTAAATAACTAGCTTATGTAATTGTAACGATACATTTGTAATGTTAATGTCAGTATATGAATATGCGTATACAGTCAAACCTGTGTTAGTGGTCACATCTATTAAGCAGCCAACATGTATTAAGCAGCCAGTTGCCAGATTCCATGTTGTATTATTATACATTTGACTTCTACGAAGCACCACCTGTGCTAACAGCCACTTTCTATGATTTCCATGACTGGCTGCTTAAGCATTTTTAAGGTTTAACTGTATAAACAATATATTCTTATCAAACGGTCGACTATAAACTTCTCATGTCAAAATGACAGTCAGTTTGTTCTATGCTTGTTGGAAATGACAATCAGTCTATTCTATGCTTGTTGGAAATGACAATCAGTCTGTTCTATGCTTGTTGGAAATGACAATCAGTCTATTCTATGCCTGTTGGAAATGACAATCAGTCTATTCTATGCTTGTTGGAAATGACAATCAGTCTATTCTATGCTTGTTGGAAATGACAATCAGTCTGTTCTATGCTTGTTGGAAATGACAATCAGTCTATTCTATGCTTGTTGGAAATGACAATCAGTCTATTCTATGCTTGTTGGAAATGACAATCAGTCTGTTCTATGCTTGTTGGAAATGACAATCAGTCTATTCTATGCTTGTTGGAAATGACAATCAGTCTATTCTATGCTTGTTGGAAATGACAATCAGTCTGTTCTATGCTTGTTGGAAATGACAATCAGTCTATTCTATGCTTGTTGGAAATGACAATCAGTCTATTCTATGCTTGTTGGAAATGACAATCAGTCTGTTCTATGCTTGTTGGAAATGACAATCAGTCTATTCTATGCTTGTTGGAAATGACAATCAGTTTGTTCTATGCTTATTGGAAATGACAATCAGTTTGTTCTATGCCTGTTGGAAATGACAATCAGTTTGTTCTATGCTTGTTGGAAATGACAATCAGTTTGTTCTATGCTTGTTGGAAATGACAATCAGTTTGTTCTATGCCTGTTGGAAGTGACAATCAGTTTGTTCTATGCTTGTTGGAAATGACAATCAGTTTGTTCTATGCTTGTAGGAAATACAATGTTGACGTGATAATTATTTGTCAACGGTTTTTATTGTTATTCTGTTTTCATTCCCATTTCAACGTTAAGTCGTGCAATTTTGCTTGCTTCATCAAAAACCACTGTCCCCATGTCTACATACCCTTGTACAATATTGTGTTGCCTTTTATGCCACGTTGTTACATAGTAGCTTGACATTGAAAAAACGTAAATGTTGCTGTTGTTATTATTATATCTATATACGAGTATGTATACATTTTATTTCCATATATTATTGTCATGTGTAAATGTTTAAAATTGCATCTGTAATTGTGACGCGCAATGAATAATGTTTAATATTTGCGCTATATAAATGCTATGTATTTGTATTTGTTGTTGAAAGTAATCCATTGTCCTTTTAGTGTACACATGAGATTATGATGACAAACGTTATTTGAGCAGTAGAAGAACACGAGGGAAAAACAAGATTTAATTGAATTGACATTACATCAGCGCTACATTAATAATTGTTACTCTAGTACACATAAGCGTATTTACCTATGATTAATATAGTTGCAATGTAATGAATCTGTGATATCAAACCACCATGTATCGTATCTATTTTCAGGTTTTATGTTCACCCTGACTCACCATACTCCGGAGAACAGCTTGTTAAGCAGACAGTGTCATTTGAGAAGTTAAAACTTACCAATAATATGCTTGATAAAAATAGTCAGGTAACTACTTGTTGTATTTGTGTGACCTCTCTGGTGTACAATGGTGTCATCCCGCAACACAATGAAATCCACATTGCCTCTTCTATCTCCCTCGTGTCCATGGATTGCACCAGATGTGAAGTATCGAGCTCGACTAAACTAATGATACAAAACGTATTCCGTCTCAGAGCTGTAAACTAAATTTGAATATAATAAATATTGTTGTAAGCTATATCATGTGTGTGTGTGTTTTACGTTTATTTATCGTCGCTACCGGTTGCCCATATGAGCGACGCCTCCTAAAGAGATTAGTAATTATAGATTCTGGAGGATAGATTCCAGAATCTCCTCTGGTTCTTTTACGTGCACGGTGTAAAGCACCGACACGAGACCTCGATTTAACGTCCCATCTGAAAGACTGATAATTTTATTATGGTCAGACGGGGGATCGAACCTGTATATCATCATTTAGCTCAAACTATATATACCCGATTAGTTCACACCTCTATAACGATGCGTTATATTGTATTCGCTATCTGTTTGTCATTTACCAACTAGTGAGTGCCGTGAAACAAAATCGTTTTCATTACACACAATTATTTTAATTTCAGATTATTCTGAACTCGATGCACAAGTATCAACCACGAATACACATAGTTAAGAAGAAAGACAGCACCCCAAATCTCCCATCCATAACTACACTAGAAGCCGAGGAATTCAAGACATTTATTTTCCCTGAAACAACATTCATCGCTGTTACAGCGTACCAAAACCAACTGGTAAGTACAGAGCTAAATACATTGTGTTCATATTTAATATTCATTAACCCTTTCAACACCACATACCTCTAAATAGGCTTACAAAAAGTGTAGATCCAGATGAGCCGGCTCGTGACGAGCCGTCTCATCAGGATCTGCACTTTTTGCCAGTGATATGACTATTTTTAGACATAATTACCCATTTTGATAAATGAACTTGTCCAAATGTGATTTTCTGATTCATTTATTGGTTTATGAATATCATGGACCAGTTCATGTGAGTTACTTGGTGTTGAAAGGGTTAAGCATTGTTTAATGTGTGTATACGTGTTAAGCTATTGGACAGTATTTCATGGGGTTCTTATTAGCAGTACTATCAGATACAATGTCTTGATAAGTGAACTTGTTTTATCTTTTAGAAGACATTATTATTATATACAGTCTACAATCGTTATGTTAAAGTCGGTTGTGTCGAATTCTCCGGTTATCTCTCGAAGTCGGATTAAAGTCCCGTTTCAGACACTATCATTGTACATATAACTAGCTCCGTTTATAACGAATTTCTTTAAGTCAAACTTCGGTTATGTCGAAGTATTTTGTTCGGTCCGACGGAATTCGACATAACGGATGTAGACTGTATAAGATAACAGACGGTGACAAAGTAGCATTAATTAACGTTGTTCTTTGTCTCTGTCTAGCAGTGTTAACTAACTATAAGCATGCATGTATATAACTATTAGTTATTGCAGCTTATATCTAATTTCCCATGATAGTAAATAATATTGGTCAGTGTTTAAATATTTTCATTTTCAGTTTTAATTTGTTGAGGGCCTCACGGTATTATTACAATACTACACATTTAAAAATAATGCAGCATGCACAGATTGTAAAACTACTATCCATCTATTAATTGTGAGTTATATTACCCACAATTTATATACAGATCGCATCATATGTCCATTTCAAAAGTGTATCCCTACCATTTCAGATTACAAAACTAAAGATAGATAGCAATCCATTTGCTAAGGGATTCAGGGACTCTACTAGACTGACGGAGTTTGACAGTTTCTACCCCTCCCGGGAGAGCATGGAGAGTCTTATGCAACAACACACGTACGCTCGATCCCCACTAAGGGCGTACACAGAGGCGGAAATTGAAGAATCGCTCAAACAACACAGAGAAATGCTTGCAAGAGGTATGTTTATAGTAATCAGACATTCGGACAGCGGTAACATAAATGTCAAGGTCGACGAAAATGAGAGCAAAGGATGTTTAAATACCGAAACGATACTGACAGGTTCTTCTTGCAAGTAGGCTAATCATCGTTGCAATAATTTCAATATATTTTTTAAATTAAAGGTGGTCGATGCAATGAATTCGTTATTGGGTTTGCTACTGACCCCCACGGAGCTATGTAGCGTCAGGCTAACCCCTCACCCCCACAGTTTACTGACCCCACATAACTCCGTGGAGGAACAATATCAAACGCAATAATTATACCCACATAGAAGCGTCTCTGGGTGTCAGTTATTTCACATACCACATACATTGGCGTATCATAGGGAAAGAAACAGAAAGGTCCAAAATAAAAGCCAGAATATCATAGTGAAAATATACCTTAAGCAATTGTCAGTCACCTCTATGGAGGTGTGGTATGTCAGTTGCACTCTATAAGCAACATTCTTTGAGGGGGCGTGGCGTCAGGGCCGCATGGGAGGGAGATAATTGATGTATGTATTGCATTAGAGTTTTCTTTGCAACTAATAACGTGTAGTTATTTGCATATAAAATGACTGTGTGTCCGCCTCCGTGGTCGAGTGGTTAAGGTCGCTGACTTGTATACCACTGTAACCTATCATCACTGATGCTCACGGGTTCGAGCCCCGCTCAGGCCGTGGCTCATTTATATGAACAAGTTGGCAGTTTCTTACGGAGGTTGGTGCACCCAAGTACTGGTTAACCGCTGGAGCCTGCCCAGGAAAGGTGTTGTTAGGTAAACTGTCCGCCGGCGATATAGCCCAAAATAGTGGTGATGCAGGCGTAAAACCCGAAATATAACATATTGAAATTACTGTGCTCTTTTCTATATGCGTGTAGGAGAAGCTTGTTCCGCGTCCTATTTAATAATATAAGTCTTGTGTTTTCTTACAACGACCACGTAATAATTATAATATTGTTGAAGGATTATTTTTATGACTTTTTTATTTGCTTACAGAAGACCCAACTGCACTGGAAAAGCAGGGCATGATGGCATCACCTTGGTCAATGTGGCGTCATATTCCAACGTCACTTCTGGGTGGCGCCCCCTATCAACCAACAGATCGCTCCCTGTATGCACTATATGGAGGTCTTTTTGGACTGAATAATTCTAATTTTGTACTTCCGGCGCTTGGACTCCATCCGTTTATGGCTGCAAATAATATAAATACAATGAGACTTAGAGAAGGGGTACCAGCAACGTCAGGATATAGTCCAGAAAGTAGTCCAGGGTCCCAGCTTCATTATCCCACAGCACTGTACAGGTACCATCCATATCTGAACGCTGAGAAACTTGCGTCTGCTCAGAAATCAACTCCGAATTCCTCAGAATCATCACCGACAATAGATCCAGCACGGCCATAGCAGTAGTCTCATTACAATGAGTATAATGCAGATTGAAATAGTGCCACAGAAACCTTGTGATAGTAACGTTCAGATTATATAGAAAATATCAACCCTGTAGCCAACATGATTTTAGAGCACTAGTAATATGAACAGTGCTCCGATTATTGTAGCCTGAGTGCCAGTCTGTCGATTTTTCACTTTTTTAACTTCTGGCAAAATGACAGCCTGGGGAAACTTGATTTCCGATCGTAGCGCCATTTACTTACAATCTCCTCATTTATGAGGGTATAGATTTGAAGAACGACAACTCTTCTCTACAAGATACTATCGCTAAATATAGAAACAGAATTATATCGGAAATCGCCGAACAGGCACGATTATATACGATCATTTCCGAATATACACGAATGCTCCCGTAGCATCATTTACATCGCAAACATATACGTTCCCGTTTCTGTGTTATATCGACGAGATGGCGGATTTTAACTATTAAGTTTAAGTGGTAATGGGTCGATTCGGCGTAATTGAAGTAAGGACGACTTAAATCTTGAGTAAATATGTCAAATCAGACGCACATTGTACTTTTTAAAACTATTTATCGTTATGTTGACCCGTAAACAATGGCGGCCAATTATAAAGTGTTATCAATATTGCAGTGCCTCGCTTTCGATTCAAGTACGTCATTAATTAAGTCACGTGCTAATATGCCTATTAATAGGATTAATGCTAGTCAATAAGTACACGGACAATCCGTCCAGTTTCCCCAGGCGTTGATATTATCAGAAGCTCAATACGGCCCGATTAATAGTCTCGGTGTTAAATTATATTTCTTTGACTGATCAGGCAAAATATATCGACGCCTGCTCCCAGGCTAGGATTACTGATGATAATCGAAGAAGCAACCTGAAGAATGGTGTTAATGCCTGTGCATGTACATGATATTATTGAATGATGTATATTCTGGGTTGCCAACATTGTTATAGAATTCCACAGTGTATACGGCCATCTTCAGCATGGCACATCAACGTTTCTGGTCCTGAGTGTAGATATTTATTATCGTAGTGTGATAACTGTAGAACACTATTTATTTGCGAGATTTTATATTTCGCTAATTTTCATGATTCTCTTGAATAATAATGTGTCCGAATGTAGAGCTATATCCGTAAATATATACATTTTATCAAAATTTTGAAAGTCAATACAATTATAAGCGATCTACACAAACAGTCACCTTCATTTTTCGCGATGCATCATGGATGCGCGAATTCAAAAGCGAATTAATTGAAATGGTGAAAATCGCGAAATAAAATATTCGCGAAATTATAGTATTTTACAGTAAGCCAATTACATAAGTATTTATATCTCTACTAGAGAGCAAACATTCATGTAATAAATGTGTACCTTAGTTCAGTACTAGCATTCAAGAGACATACATGTTGTACATGTTGATATATCTAAATGTATTCAACCACAATTAAAAGAATCTGCACTATAGAAATTCACTTTTCGGATAAATGAATGTTTCGCTTGGTTTTAGTAGTGTTTAAAAGTAAATAGATGAATGATATCTCGTTGGTTAACTGCACTAAGCGAAATATATATCTATATATAATTATGGGTTCTAAGCTACATCCTGTTTGTCGTCAGTGCACTGTACCTATTTAAGCGCAATTCTACTCATTTACTTAAAAATTAATAATTAAAATAAACTTTAAGCTTAACTAGGTCACTTGAATTTGGAAAAATGGTTTACTTATTATGTGTCGGTTGTATTTGTTTTCATTATTTTGGCAAATATTGAGATTTTTTTCATCACCATAGCTACCCACAAAATGGCAGCCATTTTGAAACTATTTCATTTCAAAATTTCAAATTCTCAGAACTAATTTATTATCATAATTATTTCAGTATTATGGTCACATTTCCAATTATATGGTGGTTTTAAGGACAAACAAAATACAGACGTGTTCCCTTTAAATGACTTCTCAAAAATAGGTGTAAATGAAATTACTGCTAACGTCTGACTATGCCTACATATATTAGAGGTTTCCAAACGCTATAATGTGTATTATTGATACGTGGACTTTCAAGAGGATTCGTCAATGTTATAATTGAAACAAAAGCTAAATATATAACTGTCTTCTCTAAAAACGAAGTTTCCTTCATAGAGATTTAGGTTAATGTACTATTATATCTCAATACAAACGACACATTTAGCTATCATGCAGTGGATAAGTAGTCGCCATATCTATCCCACCTCCATATATATTACTGGGACTACATAGAGATTTAGGTTAATGTACTATTATATCTCCATACAAACGACACATTTAGCTATCATGCAGTGGATAAGTAGTCGCCATATCTATTCCACCTCCATAGATATTACTGGGACTTCATAGAGATTTAGGTTAATATACTATTATATCTCCATACAAACGACACATTTAGCTATCATGCAGTGGATAAGTAGTCGCCATATCTATTCCACCTCCATAGATATTACTGGGACTACATAGAGATTTAGGTTAATGTACTATTATATCTCCATACAAACGACACATTTAGCTATCATGCAGTGGATAAGTAGTCGCCATATCTATTCCACCTCCATAGATATTACTGGGACTACATAGAGATTTAGGTTAATATACTATTATATCTCCATACAAACGACACATTTAGCTATCATGCAGTGGATAAGTAGTCGCCATATCTATCCACCTCCATAGATATTACTGGGACTACATAGAGATTTAGGTTAATATACTATTATATCTCCATACAAACGACACATTTAGCTATCATGCAGTGGATAAGTAGTCGCCATATCTATCCCACCTCCATAGATATTACTGGGACTACATAGAGATTTAGGTTAATATACTATTATATCTCCATACAAACGACACATTTAGCTATCATGCAGTGGATAAGTAGTCGCCATATATATCCCACCTCCATAGATATTACTGGGACTACATAGAGATTTAGGTTAATATACTATTATATCTCCATACAAACGACACATTTAGCTATCATGCAGTGGATAAGTAGTCGCCATATCTATCCCACCTCCATAGATATTACTGGGACTACATAGAGATTTAGGTTAATATACTATTATATCTCCATACAAACGACACATTTAGCTATCATGCAGTGGATAAGTAGTCGTCATATGTATCCCAGCTCCATAGATATTACTGGGACTACATAGAGAATTAGGTTAATATACTATTATATCTCCATACAAACGACAGCCATTTAGCTATCCTGCAGTGGATAAGTAGTCGCCCTATATATATCCCACCTCCATAGAGTATCAATACTGGAACTATATGAGATTCTGGCCTTTATTATGAACATTGGTTTGGCTACTACATTGTCCATGTATGTCGTATTGGTAATGGCGACAAAAGCGTTTCTATGAGGGAAAGGGTTAAAAAGCCTTTTTCAAGGACAACACAAATCCGGCTAATTCATTTTCTTAAAGATTAATATGAATCAATATCAAAATAATAGTAAACGGATGCAAATACAATGTCTGGTTCCTAACAGAACTACATGTAGTTCCATTGGTTGTTTTACAAGACTATCAACACTCATAAGTGCCGATGTGTTTCGAGTGCAACCCTAGCCACATATCGATCTACATTATTCTGCTCTAGTGTTGAACACGCTCATCTATGTATTTATTAGTACCATAGCCGAGCCCAGCCTAGCCCACCCAGCCGGAGCCTACACAACAACATGCTACCAACAGGGCACCTATGATTGATCTATTTTACACATATAAACCATACAGTTGGATGACACTGGGGCAAGTCGTTTCTATATCATGAGTGAACATTAACATATCTGAATGTTTCAGCAAGTTGGCAGCCATGTTGGTTTAGGATTAGATGACGCAATATGACCTTGCAATACCTTGACAAACACACGGTTAGCTGTAACTAGATCTACATTACATCGTCCTATATGCATATCATATCGCTGTGCGCATGCTCAATGTAGTATACATACATTCAAATGAAAATAAGCATTTGTTTCTTCAAACTCCTCACCATGGAGAAAATCTCAATAAGCTTTAAGCTTCCGATTTAATCCATTTTCGTTTTGTATACAATGTATATGTAATGTACATTATTATCGAATAAATATGTTTAAACCAAACTCCTCACCGCATAGAAACACCTTTTAGCTTAAACATTATTTATTTCAGTATTTTTACTTGTAATCAAGAAATGAACATTTTACATATAATTTAACAGCAGTAGACTGAAAGGGATTAGAACGAAAGAAAACGTATAGTTCTTCTCCCTATCAATTGGTTGACATACAATAGGCAGGAGAATAATATATGTAATACTGAAAATACGTGAACTCTATTCTAGATCTATTCAACCACATTTGACTTCATTTATCAATGCTCAAATAAACAGAAGACTCCGAAATAAAGGTCAAGACTACATACACCACTTAGTAAGTCCCAGTATCAAATGTGCAATTAAGTGGACTACCTATCCATTGCTCATGATCTGTAAACATGGGCTCATTCTAGAGGGCGATTTGGGCGAGATCGTCGCACAATGAACTTTGACTTCGCCTCCCTGCCCCCTCCACTTCTCCCTAAAAAGTATTTATTAAAATTAAATTATTTTATTAAAATAATTTTCATACACTATTTTGTCCAGTAAGATACACTGGCCCATTAATTATAATGCACTCCTATTCAAATGGTGTATTTAATGGTCAAACTGTGTATTTTAACACTTATCTATTGGGGAGACGGTAAAACTACAGACATATGTATGGAGATATACAAATATATGGTGATACACACATACTAGCCTGCAAGAAACTATTAAAAAAACAGCACTGCACCATTTGAAAATACACCATCCTGTTTATGCGCATTGCTGTTGAAACGCAGCCGGATGTCGATAACCAATTTCATGCCCACGTGAAGTCAATTGACAACTATACAAAACAATACCATTATTCAATTTCTCAAGTCAGTAAGAATATCATCACGGTTTCTCACAATTCACAGCTCACTCTCGTCTTCATACAAGCTAGCTTCAACGGAAGTGACAGACGGGCGATTGGCAATTTTGACCAGTCAATAAGATTCTTCTGACGATGGAAAACAATCATTTTGAGTTAGTCAAGTGTTAAATCGAATAAGAATTACAGTTAGTATGTGTTAATCCGTGTGAAATCGACAAGACTGCTTCAAAGGGACTCGACGCTTTTCCTACAAAGTGACTGGAGTTTGTGATTTGTTTTGTTAATTATTGTAATATTTATTTGTAATTTTACATGTTTCCGGTCTTGCCATGGTTACGATTTATTTATTTATCTCATGTTTTGTTGAATATGACAACATGATTATTATGAAAAAACAATAAACTACAATCAATACAATTTTATTTTCATTTTATATATGACACCTCTGTTGCCGAGTGGTTACGGTCGTTGACTTTAAACCACTTGCTCTCACCGCTGAAGGTTTGAATCCCACGGGGGTATCGGATTATTTAAAGACATTGCCTGTAATACGGCTCCACAGACGGATCGGTAGCCCAGTGGTAACACGCTGGACTGGTAATCCAGGGATCGCAGGTTCGATCCCCCGTCTGATCCTAATAAAATTAACAGTCTTTCAGATGGGACTTTAAACCGAGTTCTCGTGACGGTGCTGTACACCATGCACGTAAAAGAACCAGAGGAGACTCTGGAATGGGTCTCTCTCTGTATCATTGCACTATCCTCCAACAATCTAAAATTACTAATCTCTTCAGGAGGCGTCGCTCATATGGGTAACCGGTAGCGACGATAAATAAATGTAAAACACACACACTTATTAGTCTGTTACAGCTATGCAGTGGTGAGAAGGACATGTTGCTGTTACCTACAAATAAAACGGGACTTTAAACCGAGTTCTCGTGACGGTGCTGTACACCGTGCACGTAACATAACCAGAGGAGACTCTGGAATGGGTGTCTGTCTGTATCATTGCACTATTATCAAGAAACTAAAATGACTAATCTCTTTAGGAGGCATCGCTCATATGGGCAACCGGTAGCGACGATAAATAAACATAAAACACCGAGTGGTTACGGTCGTTGGCTTTAAATCACATGCTCTCACCGCTGAAGGTTTGAATCCCACTGGGTGTCGGGTTATATCAAGTCAGTACCTGTATTACGGCTCTGAGGAGCACCCGGATTTTCCAACACCGGTAATCGATGGAGAGTCGCCATATGGCCAAAGCTGCCGTGCCAATTTAAACCGCACAAGAAGAAAAAACAATCATTTTATATGTCATTATGACGTTGTATTAACAGTCATATATTTACTTCCATTGGCCTGAGACAAACAACTTCACTTCTCGCTTCCTTAGATCTGATTACACGCATACATGTGTCTTCCGGTTAGCGCAATAGAATATCAAAGTAAAGTACAGAATATGAGTTTCGCACATGAAATTTGAATTAAATGATTTAATTTATACATTTTAATCTATACTGACACCAAAAAGAAACTGTGCACTTGCCTTAGAACTAAAATTTGTATCCTTTTAGAAAACAATATAGGCATATTTGGTATGAAACTGTGCGAAATATTGGGTATATTAATGCAATGTGTGAAGGATTATTTTCTTCACTCATGATAGTAATATCTATAATTCTAAAATTTGTAACGAAAAAGTAACGAAAAAGTAACGGTCGATATAAAAGTGCACAGGTTTTTTATGGTGTCGGTCCGCTCGCCCATATGGTTCGCCGGAGGCGAGGGTAAATAAGCTCAATCATCATCATATGGTGTCAGACAGACGGATCTGTAGTCCAGTGGTAGCACACTGGACTGGTAATCCAGGGATCGCAGGTTCGATCCCCCGTCTGACCCTAATAAAATTAACAGTCTTTCAGATGGGACGTTAAACCGAGGTCTCGTGTCGGTGCTTTACACCGTGCACGTAAAAGAACCAGAGGAGATTCTGGAATGGGTCTGTATCATGCACTATCCTCTAAAATCTAAAACGACTAGAGGCGTCGCTCATATGGGCAACCGGTAGCGACGATAAATGAACGTAAATACACCCTTATTGTGGCAGAGTATATTTTGACATTCTGTGAACATGTCTGTTTCATATATAAGTATTTTACTAACGAACATTGGAAGTCACTGGCTCAGACGGTGTTCTGATATCGAGTTAATGGGTGCCACATTCACAGCTATAGTAGTATTCTTTCCTCGGAAATGCCTAAAATAAAAAGTAATTCAGTGAAGTGGCCCTGCAGCGCATGGATAGCACCATTTTATCAGTTGTATCATAGATACTATAATTTATATTCCCTACATATTCAACTTGTCCCAGAAACTAAACGAGGTAAAGGCGACAGAAAATAAAAGACTAATAATTCGCTCCCATGTATTATGTACATAGGTCAGTTTTCATTTAAAGTCCCACATTTGCGTTTACTTAGAATGTGGTGTACACCAACATATTATAAGTAGCGGATGATTAGATATGGTGATTATTGTCTTATATTTTTCAATGATACATTATTACGGTAAGAGTAAAATTTGTAAAATATGGCCACAAACGAACCCGTTTTTTGTGAAATTACCATTTGTAAATTACCTCCCTTTATGGATATTTTTTAACAGAATAACCAAAAACTCTGTAAATGGTGACTTACTAAATATTAGTCACATAATTTTTTTTTTTTTTTTGCATAATAATAAATAATAATGATGATAATAATAATAATAATTTATTATTATTAATAATAATAATAATAATCATCATCATCATCATCATCACACATCCATCATCATCATCATAACTTGCACCGGTTGTTCGGAGCTGAAGCGAAACAGGCTTAATATCTATCTCAAATAATTCCCACAGAAGACACATAATCACATTTGTTACCTATATTTAGATGGGCGCAGTCAGTTCAAACCATTGATCTATATATGATTATATCTCTAATTCTGAATATGCCAACGCCGCGTCACCACACAGGTACTGCAAAATACCTTGCAGATATGAACTATATCTATTTAGTTATTGACCCTGATTTTTGCTTACAGTATATCACTCCTGATTATGCGTTATATGATACTATTATCGCAGGAGAAAAAGTGCTTTCGAACGTTCAGGAAATGTGGGAATTATCTGTAGGAGTTTTCTCTTCAGCACAATCTGCAACACGTTCTGCTAGGGCGCTGTCTACGGTTTGGCAGCAGACGTGATTGACAGAGGTCAGTTTTCAGCATTTCCTGTATTCACTGACATCCAGACGTCTTTCTGATAACTCCAACTGAGGTGTTGATGAAATTCGTTCGTATCCGAATTGCTGATATGCACACTTTTATTGTAATACTTAAAATACAATGTTTTTAATGGCAATAGCCACGATTGAGAACCTTATGCTGGTTGTCAAAGCCACTGCACCGCATTAACAGTCTTTCAGATGGGACTTTAAACCGAGGTCTCGTGTCGGTGCTGTATACCGTGCACGTAACAGAACCAGAGGAGACTCTGGAATGGGTGTCTCTCTGTATCATTGCACTATTCTACATCTTCTAAAAATCTAAAATGACTAATCTCTTCAGGAGACATCGCTCATATGGGCAACCAGTAGCGACTATAAATAAACGTAAAACACACACACACTGCATCCTTGTGGTATATATAAATATAAATATTACAAGGACGCAACGTGGCTTAGACTATGGTGTCCACTTTTGAATTGTATACTAAACGACTCCACGACCTGCATGCATGTGTATGTAGCAGAAAATACCGGAAGACAAAGCGATGGGGATACATACTAGTTCATACCTCATTGGCTGAAAGAGGTACATGTATATACCTACCTCAAAATACAAAGTAAAATAAAGTATTTGTTTATTATAAAATACACCTATTTAAAGGGCCAGACATTTCTGACTTATGAGACACCTATTTTTTTTATGAACACCAGTACTCCCCGAATGCCATGCTTGTATGCCACGCGCCAGGCTGGTAGACAATCGGTAACCATTATTTAACTAGCTGGTGGCTCATCAACCGGCCATAACATACGGATCTGTAGTCCAGTGGTAACACGTTGGACTGGTAATCCAGGGATCGCAGGTTCGATCCCCCGTCTGACCCTAATAAAATTAACAGTATCAGATGGGACTTTAAACCGAGGTCTCGTGTCGGTGTTGTACACCGTGCACGTAACAGCACCAGAGGAGGCTCTGGAATGGGTCTCTGTCTGTATCATTGCACTATCTTCTAAAAATCTAAAATGACTAATCTCTTCAGGAGGCATCGCTCATATGGGCAACCAGTAGCGACTATAAATAAACGTAAAACACACACAACCGGCCATATCAGAACAAACCCCTGACGACATTCGAACCATCGACCTCACGCTCCGTATGCGGGCGCCTTAACCACTAGACCACGAAGAATGTGACATACATGTGTTGATGTTGGAATACTACAGATTGTATATAGCAACAACATACGTTGGAAGTCTTAAAGTAAATCAAACGAAAAATGCGTTTACCCAATTTTAATAAGAAATAGCCATTATCATTTCTCGCAAAATGTGCGGTCTAATACTGAGATATAGATCTCTAAGATTTTGTATATAACATTAATAATACATCAATATATGTGATATGCAAAATACATAGCGCAAAATATGTCACAAACACGTTAATGGCGCTATTGTAATTGTACCAATGGTGCGAGATGTACCTAGTGGTTTAGCTTCCTGGACTTCAAAATAACCTGCCTCCTCAATATTGCAATTGTAACTAATCATAAGCTACTTTCCAAATTGTGAAAATCTCACCAATGCAACCCGGGTTCGATCCTCGGACCGGGAGGTATGTAAGATGGTACGATTGTCGCCAGATCGGACAGGTGTGTTTTCTCCGGGTACTCCGCTTTCCTCCTACACGAATGACGACATTTACGCTTTCATCCGCGCCAATGAGAGTGATTAATATAACTTGTTAAATGCTTCGCAATCGTTGTAAAATAAATAAAGTTTAAGTTGTTAAAAAACAACTGTAAGTTCGAATCCCATGTAAGGATTCGATCCAATTGACTTGTGGTGACTCTACCTGGGTGCACCAACTACTGCTCGGAGGAGCATCCAGGATCTTCCTCCACCAATGCCAGTTTGGGAACCGCCATATGACTTAAGTTGTTGGGGCGACATTAGCCCCCGACAGCGAACAAACAAACAAAGGTGTGGATTAATGACATGTCTTGATATCACTTTTGAATTAACCTAACATCCAACGCATGTCCTGACATGTACTTAGCATGGTGTGTTGGGCTTAGATTACACGGATATGTATTTCTAAAATGATATAAATGTTACCCCTAAGGCAAGTGCACAGTTTCATTTTAGGGTCAGTATATATTGGAAAATATTAAACGGCAACCACAGACGGATCTGTAGTCCAGTGGTAACACGCTGGACTGGTAATCCAGGGATCGCAGGTTCGATCCCCCGTCTGACCCTAATAAAATTAACAGTCTTTCGGATGGGACGTTAAACCGAGGTATCATGTCGGTACTTTACACCGTGCACGTAAAAGAACCAGAGGAGACTTTGGAATGGGTCTTTGTCTGTATCATTGCACTATCCTCCAAAAATCTAAAATTACTAATCTCTTCAGGAGGCGTCGCTCATATGGGCAACCGGTAGCGACGATAAATAAACGTAAAACACACAGGCTTAGATTGGCTGCGCACTGTCATACTTGTAGGTGGTATGTGTTGTGCTATGCATTCGCGAATATCATAAATCAGTATTGGGGGGGGGGGCCTTGTTATTTGCTGTTTTATAATGACTTCCGTTTTGATGAAACAGAATTAGGTACGAAATTATTTCATACACCATGTATTGTTTCAAGGTGTTTCGGTTGCCAATTAAGCTGGCAACGTGTCAAGTGGAATTGGAGAACCAAAAATAAAACCCATTGCGTGCATGGTTCTTGAAAAATAGTTTCAAGGTTACTGTATTTTCTGTTCAATGTTTGCTCATAATCAAATAACGTATTCAGGGTATCTCAAAATAGTGGAATGCATTGCCCAGATCGGATTCATAATTTGAGCCCAACACCGTGAGAGAATACACCGTCGTAATTAGCTTTATAACGCTGAGATGCTTAATTGTTCTTTGACGGGTTTCTGCTATACACAGTGTGGAGAAAAATAATACCGTAATGAACAATGGATTCAGCTGGCACCAAGCAACCCAAGACCTCGCGGGCATCTTATAAAACAAATACAAATATAGCGTTTCTAACCGCTACAAGAATTAAATGTTCAGGCTTGCGTGCAAGCTTGCAATAAGCATATACGTGTTTGGCAAACACTGAGTATTCATTGTTCGGATGCAGATCATATTTGGCTCTCATGGCATATCATTTGCCCACGTGGTAGGTCTACTAATGCATGACGGGTAATCCAAGATGGCGATTCGAATACTTCAGAAGATGTCGCTTTGTCTGTATACTCTGGCCAGATAGCTTCAATTCGTATAGAATTAATATTATATAACATGGTTAGTGAAATCTGATTCTTAAATATGTAATTATTTTATAAATGAATGCCTTCTCGTTTTAATTATTCCAAAATTTATGAAGGATAATTTTATCGCGCTGAAAATCTATACATCTGTTTACGATGTTTGCATGATGTCAGTAGTTTCAAACAATTATCTACATAGCATTTCACGAAGAGCAATCTCGGTTGTCGTTACATTAAACGACGCCTTGTTTCACATGTCTAATATCATACAGGACAGATAACGTATCCCATTATTCATGTATTTGTAATGGATGCCCATTGAATGGATTAGTCACCACTCTGTTCATAAAATACATAAACTTAGCATCTTCGATAGGTTTTATTTCAGATATATTAGTGTCTATAATATTGTATGCGGTTTTTTTCTTCAGTTGGAAAATTAATTCTATAGCTCATATGCAGATTTATCCTAGAGTTAATTTTAGAAAACCTTGTGGAAGTCGTGGATCCATGTTCGCTTCAGGTGCGAAAGGTGGCGTCCGTGGCGGTCCCGGGTTCGATACTCGGTCAGGCCACGTATGTAGTGTCATTGAGCAAGGCACCTCATACACGGTGCTTAGTACTTGTTAACCACTTAGGTCGGCTAAGCCTGCCCAGGAAAACATGTCTAGGTCCCCGCAAGGGGTTTGACATTAATGGAACATACATACATACAAAGATCCGTTACGAATGTGCCCATGCAAGGCATTTAAAGTCCACATTGCCTCTTCTCTCTCTTTCATGGCGATGGATTCCATCACGAATGCGGTCGCGAGAGTGATTAATTGAAAGTTGAAAGAACTTGTTTCGCAATCGAGCTAAAATAAATTTGTATAGACTAGAACACCACCATTTACAGGGTTATTGGTGTGTGTGTGGTTACGTTTATTTAGTGTCGCTACCGGTTGCCCATATGAGCGACGCTTCCTGAAGAGATTAGTCATTTTAGATTGTTGGATGATGGTGCAATGATACAGAGAGATACCCATTCCAGAGTCTCCTCTGGTTCTTTTACGTGCACGGTGTAAAGCACCGACACGAGACCTCGGTTTAACGTCCCATCTGAAAGACTGCTAATTTTATTAGGGTCAGACGGGGGATCGAACCTGCGATCCCTGGATTACCAGTCCAGCGTGTTAGGGTATTTCTTTAACATTTCATTTCAATAAAGGGGTGTAATTTACAATTGGTAATATCACAAAAGAAAGTTTGTTTGCGCCAATTTTTTTCGCATTTTACTTTCTATCGTAATAATTGATCATTGAAAAAGAAAAATATAAGACAATAATAACAGTATCTAATCATCCGCTCCTTACACTATCTTGTTGTGCAGAACATTCTAAGTAATCGCATTATGGGACTTTAACTACTTTACTCGTCACACGTATATTAAGCATACTCCAAATAGTAGTAATATATTGTTATATGTCCGCCCTCGTGGTCGGCTGGTTAAAGTCTCTGACTTGTATACCACTGTAACCAATCACTGATGGTCACGGGTTCGACCCCCGCTGGAGCCTGCACAGGAAAGGTATTGTTAGGTACACAGTCCGTCTCTCAAATGGGTAACCGGTAGCGACGTTAAATAAACTTAAATAAATAAAAAGAAAACCACCGATTGCTCATTTCAGCAACGGGTAGTTTACTTAACAACACCTTTCATGGGCAGGCTCCAGTGGTTAACAGGTACTTGGTGCACCAACCTCCGTAAGAAGCTGTCAAATGTTTTCATATAAAGAGACACAGTCTGAGCGGGGTAGCTTGGAACACAATCACGTTTATACATAAACCGTCGGATGCACGCTAGAAGACCATTCCACCAAACAGCGGATAAATACCCCATTTATATTGTTCATGAGTAATTACTGACTAATTGTCAATCAATGGATATAAAATTTGACACATTTTTTATCTGGATATCAATTAAATGTTTTGATGAATATCTCTTAGTTTCCCATCGTTAGACAACCAGATGAACAATGTACATGTATAAGGGGCCGGGGACACCTGTTAATTGAACAGGGGATGAGTCAGTTCCAACACTAGATTACAATATATATAATTATACAGGATGCACATATGCTGTCAATTGTTACAAATTTTAATTGTTTCCACTGAATAGGGGATTGTGTTTTAAGCTCAACTTATTATTTTTCTGCCGCACCATTAAGTATGTTCAGAATTTCCGTTCAGCTTTGCACGATTAATACATCTAATTATCTGTCACCTGTTATGGTATGACAAAGTTAAATTATGCTTAAAGTTGTTACTTAAATAAACTTTAATTGAAATGAGTTACACTATAACTATATGCAAAGCTATGGTCCATTAATGAAACACACATAGACACATAACGAATCCAGGGAACACAGGTTCGATCCACCGTCTGACCATACTAATATTAACAGTCTTTCAGATTGGTCTTTAAAATGTGGTATCGTGTTAGTGTTCGCAAAAGAACAAGAGGTGACTATGGAATTGGCCTTTTTCTGTATCATTGCACTATCCTCCAAAATCTAAAATGACTAATCTCTTCAGGAGACGTCGCTCGCCTGGACAACATGTAGCAACGATAAATAAACGTAAAACTCGCATAGAAACATAATCATATTTACGTAACAATCAATCAATTAATCAATTAATCAATTAATCAATCAAAAGGAGAGGACAATCATAAGCTATACAGCTTTCTGTCCAATTCCTGATATCAGTTGTTGTAAATAATCATGTATTGACAGAAAATAAATATGTTTAAACTAATTAATCAATCAACGGAATAACAAGTTATTATATTCAAGTCCTAAGATGTTCTTTCAGTAGCACTAAGGATAAATAGTTTAAACAATATTTCTTTCTTTGATAACACATAGTCAATTAGGATTGAGGAGAAAGCAATCTGCTTGCATGGTTACCTCCTTCCTATATATGTACATACATGTAGGATTGAGGAGAAAGCAATCTGCTTGTATGATTACCTCTTTCCTATATATGTACATACATGTAGGATTGAGGAGAAAGCAATCTGCTTGTATGATTACCTCTTTCCTATATATGTACATACATGTAGGATTGAGGAGAAAGCAATATACTTATATGGTTACCTCTTTCATATATATGTGCATACATGTATGATTGAGGAGAAAGCTACCTGCTTGTATGGTTACCTCTTTCCTATGTATATACATGTAGGATTGAGGAGAACGCAACCTGCTTGTATGGTTACCTCTTTCCTGTGTACATACATGTAGGATTGGGGAGAAATCAATCTGCTTGTATGGTTACCTCTTTCCTATGTACATACATGTAGGATTGAGGAGAAAGCAATCTGCTTGTATGGTTACCTCTTTCCTATGTATATACATGTAGGATTGAGGAGAAAGCAATCTGCTTGTATGGTTACCTCTTTCCTATATACATACATGTAGGATTGAGGAAAGCAATCTGCTTGTATGGTTACCTCTTTCCTATGTACATACATGTAGGATTGAGGAGAAAGCAATCTGCTTGTATGGTTACCTCTTTCCTATGTACATACATGTAGGATTGAGGAGAAAGCAATCTGCTTGTATGGTTACCTCTTTCCAATATGTACATACATGTAGGATTGAGGAGAAAGCAATCTGCTTGTATGGTTACCTCTTTCCTATGTACATACATGTAGGATTGAGGAGAAAGCAATCTGCTTGTATGGTTACCTCTTTCCTATGTATATACATGTAGGATTGAGGAGAAAGCAATCTGCTTGTATGGTTACCTCTTTCCTATGTACATACATGTAGGATTGAAGAGAAAGCAATCTGCTTGTATGGTTACCTCTTTCCTATGTACATACATGTAGGATTGAGGAGAAAGCAATCTGCTTGTATGGTTACCTCTTTCCTATATATGTACATACATGTAGGATTGAGGAGAAAGCAATCTGCTTGTATGGTTACCTCTTTCCTATATATGTACATACATGTAGGATTGAGGAGAAAGCAATCTGCTTGTATGGTTACCTCTTTCCTATGTACATACATGTAGGATTGAGGAGAAAGCAATCTGCTTGTATGGTTACCTCTTCCATATATATGTGCATACATGTAGGATTGAGGAGAAAGTAACCTGCTTGTATGGTTACCTCTTTCCTATGTATATACATGAAGGCTTGAAGAGAAAGCAACCTGCTTATATGGTTACCTCTTTCCTATGTATATACATGTAGGATTGAGGAGAACGCAACCTGCTTGTATGGTTACCTCTTTCCTGTGTACATACATGTAGGATTGAGGAGAACGCATCCTGCTTGTATGGTTACCTCTTTCCTGTGTACATACATGTAGGATTGAGGAGAAAGCAACCTGCTTGTATGGGTACCTCTTTCCTATGTATATACATGTAGGATTGAGGAGAACGCAACCTGCTTGTATGGTTACCTCTTTCCTGTGTACATACATGTAGGATTGGGGAGAAATCAATCTGCTTGTATGGTTACCTCTTTCCTATGTATATACATGTAGGATTGAGGAGAAAGCAATCTGCTTGTATGGTTACCTCTTTCCTATGTACATACATGTAGGATTGAAGAGAAAGCAATCTGCTTGTATGGTTACCTCTTTCCTATGTACATACATGTAGGATTGAGGAGAAAGCAATCTGCTTGTATGGTTACCTCTTTCCTATGTACATACATGTAGGATTGAGGAGAAAGCAATCTGCTTGTATGGTTACCTCTTTCCTATGTACATACATGTAGGATTGAGGAGAAAGCAATCTGCTTGTATGGTTACCTCTTTCCTATGTACATACATGTAGGATTGAGGAGAAAGTAACCTGCTTGTATGGTTACCTCTTTCCTATGTATATACATGAAGGCTTGAAGAGAAAGCAACCTGCTTGTATGGTTACCTCTTTCCTATGTATATACATGTAGGATTGAGGAGAAAGCAACCTGCTTGTATGGTTACCTCTTTCCTATGTATATACATGAAGGATTGAGGAGAAAGCAACCTGCTTGTATGGTTACCTCTTTCCTATGTACATACATGTAGGATTGAAGAGAAAGCAATCTGCTTGTATGGTTACCTCTTTCCTATGTACATACATGTAGGATTGAGGAGAAAGCAATCTGCTTGTATGGTTACCTCTTTCCTGTGTACATACATGTAGGATTGGGGAGAAATCAATCTGCTTGTATGGTTACCTCTTTCCTATGTACATACATGTAGGATTGAGGAGAAAGCAATCTGCTTGTATGGTTACCTCTTTCCTATGTATATACATGTAGGATTGAGGAGAAAGCAATCTGCTTGTATGGTTACCTCTTTCCTATGTACATACATGTAGGATTGAACAGAAAGCAATCTGCTTGTATGGTTACCTCTTTCCTATGTACATACATGTAGGATTGAGGAGAAAGCAATCTGCTTGTATGGTTACCTCTTTCCTATATATGTACATACATGTAGGATTGAGGAGAAAGCAATCTGCTTGTATGGTTACCTCTTTCCTATGTACATACATGTAGGATTGAGGAGAAAGCAATCTGCTTGTATGGTTACCTCTTTCATATATATGTGCATACATGTAGGATTGAGGAGAAAGCAACCTGCTTGTATGGTTACCTCTTTCCTATGTATATACATGTAGGATTGAGGAGAAAGCAACCTGCTTGTATGGTTACCTCTTTCCTATGTATATACATGAAGGATTGAGGAGAAAGCAACCTGCTTGTATGGTTACCTCTTTCCTATGTACATACATGTAGGATTGAAGAGAAAGCAATCTGCTTGTATGGTTACCTCTTTCCTATGTACATACATGTAGGATTGAGGAGAAAGCAATCTGCTTGTATGGTTACCTCTTTCCTATATATGTACATACATGTAGGATTGAGGAGAAAGCAATCTGCTTGTATGGTTACCTCTTTCCTATATATGTACATACATGTAGGATTGAGGAGAAAGCAATATGCTTGTATGGTTACCTCTTTCCTATGTACATACATGTAGGATTGAGGAGAAAGCAATCTGCTTGTATGGTTACCTCTTTCATATATATGTGCATACATGTAGGATTGAGGAGAAAGCAACCTGCTTGTATGGTTACCTCTTTCCTATGTATATACATGTAGGATTGAGGAGAAAGCAACCTGCTTGTATGGTTACCTCTTTCCTATGTATATACATGAAGGATTGAGGAGAAAGCAACCTGCTTGTATGGTTACCTCTTTCCTATGTATATACATGTAGGATTGAGGAGAAAGCAACCTGCTTGTATGGTTACCTCTTTCCTGTGTACATACATGTATGATTGAGGAGAAAGCAATATGCTTGTATGGTTACCTATTTCCTATGTATATACATGTAGGATTGAGGAGAAAGCAATCTGCTTGTATGGTTACCTCTTTCCTATGTACATACATGTAGGATTGAGGAGAAAGCAAGCTGCGTGTATGGTTACCTCTTTCCTATGTATATATATGTAGGATTGAGGAGAAAGCAATCTGCTTGTATGGTTACCTCTTTCCTATGTATATACATGTAGGATTGAGGAGAAAGCAATCTGCTTGTATGGTTACCTCTTTCCTATGTACATACATGTAGGATTGAGGAGAAAACAACCTGCTTGTATGGTTACCTCTTTCCTATATACATACATGTAGAATTGAGGAGAAAGCAATCTGCTTGTATGGTTACCTCTTTCCTATATACATACATGTAGGATTGAGGAGAAAGCAACCTGCGTGTATGGTTACCTCTTTCCTATGTACATACATGTAGGATTGAGGAGAAAGCAACCTGCTTGTATGGTTACCTCTTTCCTATGTACATACATGTAGGATTGAGGAGAAAGCAACCTGCTTGTATGGTTACCTCTTTCCTATGTACATACATGTAGGATTGAGGGGAAAGCAATCTGCTTGTATGGTTACCTCTTTCCTAACATTTCATTTTAACCCATTCATCACCAAGTAACTGACATGGACTGGTCCATGATATTTTTTAGACCAGTTCATTTATCAAAATGGGTAATTTTGTCTAAAAATAGTAATATCACTGGCAAAAAGTGCTGATCCTGATGAGACGACTCGTCACGAGTGAAGTGTAGTAAGTAGTTCGTATATTATTTCGTATAAGCATGTTTAATGTTTATGACATGGTCTGAATGGGCAAGATGTTTGACACGCTGTTTATTCCACACAATACACTCCAAGGTATCTGCTTACATGTCTGCTTCTCGTGTAGTTATAGTTTGGCATCGACATGTGTCAAGTATACAATGCAGAATATGAGATAACCAGATAACTAGTAGTAAGTGGTTTATCTAAAAACACCTAGGTTTTATCTAAAACACCTATATAACACTCGAAAACAACAATAAAACATCATCATAACGTGCACGTGACGTCGCTGATGTGTAAACTATCTGACAGTCTCATATAGCACGAGTGTCACGTTATCTGAAGATGTTCAGCATTAATTGTCAGTATTTAACCGTACAGCGCGTTTTAGATAACATAAGATTTATGAACCGTTTGCCAGGAAATAAATTTTATTCACAGATAAAAAATTTAAGAATAAAATCTACAACAACCCCTACTACAACAACAACGACAACAACAAACAACGTTTATTTAGCAAATCGACAAAATACATGCCTTTGGTTAATGAACAGTATAATCATATATACATACTTATAATCACAAACAAATATGAGTGAAATAATATTTCGTTATTATGGTAGTTTTACATATGATATATGTATACACACTTAAATTACACTATTTGATTTCTTAAAACATTTGTTGGAGGATAGTACAATGATACAGACAGAGACCCATTTCCGAGTCTCCTCTGGTTCATTTACGTGCACGGTGTACAGCACAGACACGAGACCTCGGATTAAAGTCCCATCTGAAAGACTGTTAATTGTATTATGGTCAGACGGGGGATCGAACCGGCGTTGACAATTCGGTTTAAGATTATATACCTTATACCTTGTGTGGTACAGGTTGATACTCATCCCGCTACTTTATTATCAGATTTGTATGCAATATTTTTTTAATTTCATAGAACAGAACAGAACAGAACAGAAATTTTATTAAGACTTGTACATGGTACATCGTCAAATACATATATACAAATATATATGATGTAAATATATACAACATATATTTAATAAACTCAAAACACAGATTTCCATGGCCATTTTCGGAGGTATTTGATTCTAACAATAGCATATTTAGGACAACACAATACAAAAGTGGTATTCGGATTCAATCACATTACATGTGCATACTTTACCAATTCGATTATTTCTATGAATTACTGAGAATCTACCAACTTCTATTTCAAGGTTATGTAAGCACAATCTAAAGCATGTTAATTGTTTTCTTATTGTACTAGTAGATATAACATCGAGATATATCAAACTAATGATGCGCATGCGCGTGCGCGTACGACGACGCGGCCATTAGGTTGCTCTATATACCACTTCATTTGCATATAAGCTATATTATATCTTTATTTCTGTCTCAGCTATGTACATCGGAACAAATTGATAGCAAAATTGACCTTTTGGAATTGGCTGTTGCTAGTGTTTTCAAAACGTGTAGCCCAATCCTTTTGCACTTTGAAAATGGCATGTATGTATATGGATATTGTCAGGTTATATGTATGTCATAAATGTGTGTTACCGTGTACGTAAAAGAATCAGAGGAGATTCTGGAATGGGGATCTATCTGTATCATTGCACTATCCTCCAACAATCTAAAATGACTAATCTCTTCAGGAGGCGTCGCTCATATGGGCAACCGGTAGCGACGATAAATAAACGTAAAACACACACTCATAAACGTGACAGTAATGTTATTGTGATATGTAATTGTGAATTGTATTCGTCATTATGAAAAAAGTTGCAATAAAATATTATTAAATCTATGTACAGTACGTACATGTCAATTTATATTGCAAACACATATAGTGCACATAGCCATTATACAAATGAGAATTATAAAAGACAATAACATATTATACTAGAGGACATAGAAAACGCACACTTCGGATATACGGACGGATCTGTCCAGTGGTAACACGCTGGACTGGTAATCCAGGGATCGCAGGTTCGATCCCCCGTCTGACCCTAATAAAATTAACAGTCTTTCAGATGGGACGTTAGACCGAGGTCTCGTGTCGGTGCTTTACACCGTGCACGTAAAACAACCAGAGGAGACTCTATAATGGGTCTCTGTCTGTATCATTGCACTATCCTCCAAAATCTAAAATGACTAATCTCTTCAGGAGGCGTCGCTCATATGGGTAACCGGTAGCGACGATAAATAAAAACGTAAAACACACTAAAAATATTTAAAATACTGGGATTAAGATTCTGACAGGGAAAAATAGCACTATCGCGCAAATTAGAATATGTTTTAAGAAATCAGAACCACCTCTGATCAGATCAGGGATTGGTGGATTAGTAGCGTTTACATATTTCACATAAAAATGTGTTCACAAATAAAATAATGTACACATTATTTACATAGATAAGAACTACACGACGCAGGGTTTCCTACATACAGTCCCACCTCCATAAACATCACCTCCCATGAGCGACACCCTCTTTAAAACGTCACCTTTAATCATACCAGTTGCGTTTTAATGCAATTTCACCTCTCATGAACGACACCTCCCAACAACACACAACGTTGGTCAATTTCCCACCCAGCGATGTAGAAAACCTCCATAGAACAGACAATCATTTTGTCGAGAAACAGTCTGTACATATAATGAAAGTAGTACCCCCCCCATTCTGTATACAGTAACACCTGTCTTAAGCAGCCAGGCAAGGGAGTCAGAGAAAGTGGCTGCTTAGTACAGGTGGCTGCTTAATAGAGGTGAAATATATAATAAAAGAACCGATTGGGAATATGGAAACTGGCTGCTTAATACAGGTTGGCTGCTTAATGGAGGTGACCACTAACACAGGTTTGACTGTATTCTATATTCAAATCAGCACGAGCAATCATCACTGTCGAAACTGACTATTCCCGTATTTCCAAACTTCAAAAAGTTGAACCTCCTTAGAACAACAACCCTCCACAACAACCAATCGTGGGTGTATCCGGATGGTGTTTGCTCTGGAGAGGTTTGTTCTGCAGAGGTTTGACTGTATATGTGTATAACTGGTATTGGTGTCTATTACCAAATTAGCATACATGTATATGCTTCAAATGGTGACGGTTTTGTATGGATGTCTTGTTCATGGGTTATACATAGCTTCGGAATTAGTGATAGCGCAGTGGTGCGAAAGCTCCGGAGTTCGAGTCCCGCTGGAGCCGTTACGATTGTGACCTTTGGCAAGGCATTTAAGTTCCACGTTGCCTGTTCTCTCTCCCTCGTGGCGATGGATTCTATCAGGAATGAGGTAGTGAGGTCTCGAGAGTGATAAGTTGCAAGAACTTGTTTCGCAATCGAGATAAAATACATTTGTAGAAGCTATACATAACTTAATACTAAGGAAAGAGATATATAGCTATATTAATTACACAGTGTATTTAACGATTACACCAGCTGCATTTTGGGCAATAATAAAGTAAAGTATAGATGTCTATAGACGATGTGATCCGTGTACCCATGTTTACAGTTTATTATTATTATTATTATTATCATTATTATCATTATTATCATCATTATTATCATTATTATTATTATTATTATTAAATTCCATGACATGTGCAAAGTATCATGAGAAGGGACACTACTCGTGTGTGAACATGCAGTACAGACTTGCAGACTTGTAGACTTGTAGACTTACATACTTGCAGACTTGCAGACTTGTAGACTTGTAGACTTACAGACTTGCATACTTGTAGACTTACAGACTTGCAGACTTGTAGACTTACATACTTGCAGACTTGAAGACTTACAGACTTACAAACTTACAGACTTGCAGACTTACAGACTTGCACCATCTTCATTAAAGACTATAATATAACATGAAGCAGGCGCGTAGCTGACTGTTCACAACTACGCAGCTGCGTCCTTAACAATTCTGAAATAAAAACATTAAAAAGCCAAACATGCAATGGTGCGGGGTGGGGGTTATGAGTTGACGGTAATGGAACACCCTGATCACTCTGGCTACGCGCCTGACGTGACGCTGAACCCCATAGATATATACACGCATGTATATGAGAAAACTGCAATAGCTTACGCTATATTCTCCCGCCGATGTCACACACGCCTACCCCTTCAGCTCTTTAAAAGTTTTATCAATCATTTACGTTTCCATACATCTTTTCAGTATGCCAGATATATAGGCCATAAAATGGCAGCTTACATAATTTTCAAGTAAATACAGAGTGCAAACGTGAAAACGAGCACATATATCTGTACAGACACAGGCTGTGAACGTATACATGGCTGTATACGCTTGCGTTTATGGTCGGCTATAAAGAGTTATGACTGGATTCCAGATCACCTCGTTTATAAACCTGGCACAATAACATTCTTTCACTGGTGTAACTTTGGTGGTCTTTTCCTCTCAGACTGGGTTTGGTTAGCCTGGGTTCCAGTCTGTCGATTTTTCACTTTTTTAACTTCTGGCAAAATGACATATGATCAGAAACTCAATACGGCCTAATTAATAGTCTTGGTGTTAAAATATATTTATTTGACTGTCCAGGCAAAATATATCGACGCCTGTTCCCAGGCTAGAGTTTTGCCAGTGCGATAGGGAGTGTGTGTGTTTTACGTTTATTTATCGTCGCTACCGGTTGCCCATATGAGCGACGCCTCCTGAAGAGATTAGTAATTTTAGATTTGTGGATTATAGTGCAATGATACAGACAGAGACCCATTCCAGAATCTCCTCTG
This sequence comes from Archivesica marissinica, assembly GCA_014843695.1. Taxonomy (NCBI): domain Eukaryota; kingdom Metazoa; phylum Mollusca; class Bivalvia; order Venerida; family Vesicomyidae; genus Archivesica; species Archivesica marissinica. Next base: position 21,614,720 of record CM026395.1, on the reverse strand, counting down.
GTTCTTTTACGTGCACGGTGTAAAGCACCGACACGAGACCTCGGTTTAAGGTCCCATCTGAAATACTGTTATTTTTATTAGGGTCACTCGGGGGATCGAACCTGCGATCCCTGGATAACCAGTCCAGCGTGTTACCACTGGAATACAGATCCGCCTGTGATAGGAAATCTGTACCGCAATAATACTATATTGCTACATTACAGACAGTGGTGGTGGTGGGGGGGGGGGTCAGTTTTTAAATTATTTTTTTACAACTGTTCATATACACCCAACAACAACATTCCTATAATCGGTCACGTGGTATTTTATAATATTTGGAGCCAATTAATAATCATACAATATAAATATTTTCTTATGGTCATTTAATGCATTTTATCCGAAATGATTATACAGACAACGATCTGTAATAAAACATAGCCAATAAGAAGATATGAATATTGATTTTATTTGTTTATTAGTTTGCTCCAAATACTGTAAAACATCAGGTGACCGGTTAGCAATTGTGTTGAGTGTATTTTTCTAGACTGTAGACACTTAGTGTGAGTGCGATGCTTTCAGGTTTCAGGTGACCAGTTAGCAATTGTGTTGAGTGTATCTTTCTAGACTGTAGCCACTTAGTGTGAGGGCACCACAACCAACAAAACCAACACCACAAAGATGCTTTCAGGTTTCAGGTGACCAGTTAGCAATTGTGTTGAGTGTATCTTTCTAGACTGTAGCCACTTAGTGTGAGGGAGATGCTTTCAGGTTTCAAGTTCTATTATTGTTTTGATTGTTTTTATTTGTTTGTTATGTAACAACATGGCGCACTGACAGCTTAGCGACTCTCCCACTGTTATTGATTGAGGAATAGAAGACCCATGGCGCCCCTCCGTGCGACTCTCCAACTGTTAATGGCGGAGGAATAGAAGACCCATGGTGCCCCTCCGAGCAATGCTCCAGGCACTGACGGAAATCAGAGTAGAACCACCGACCTTCCACAATCCAGCGGGGATATGTATTCTCACATGAAATAATTCAAGATCCCATTGAGGCTCGAACCTGCCACGAGGGGCAAGTGATTTGAAGTCAACGACTGTAACCACATATATGATGGCCCATTTGGATTTTTCTCATTTTCTGTGGCACTATGCAGGCCCCCGGCACTTCCTTCCTTATAGGAGCTACGCGCCTGATTGCAAATTCTAAATTGTAATTAACAGTGAAGAATTATTTATTCATCCCCATATCATAATTATCAAATGTAGATTGTGGTATGTTGCCAGGGAGGTACGTGAAAACCCGTTAGCCTACCAACGAGAGGCAACATCAAAGGAACACGAGCATTGTAAACATTTTCCACAATTAACTAATGTATGAATTTGTAAGTTATCCAAACACACAATCATTTCTTTCACAAATCACACCGTCTTTGTTACAGAGATGCTTGAAGAATAACAATAAGCATCTGCGTGACTTTGATCTGGAAGAACACGTCGCCAGGCAACACTTTGGAATTGGTCACAGACGAATAACAATTCCATTGGCAACAGACCGAAACATTAATTGTCCATGATTATCCGTCAAAATATCACAGAAGTGTCTAAGATTCATATAAAACTACAAAACAGAGAGTTGCGTATGTTGCCATGATACGTTGATATTGTTAGGTGCTTGTTTTGTTGAAACAAGTACATACTCAGTGGTGTGGCTATAACCAGTCGGTCCATGTGTACAGACCAGCTATGACTTGGGACAACAATCAAGATCGCACAACCACATTCCTGCAATAATGTGTATTACTAGCTTTAAAATATATCTTAACTCTTTTAGCGCCGAATAAATTCAGAGTAATGTGCAAACAACATAGATCCAGATCATCCGCGGCGTAACGCAGCGTCTGATTAGGACATGTGCTTCAGCTCCACTGTCTGAAGAGCAATCAGCATATAGCCTGATCAGACGGCACGTCCTGTTCTGTCTGATCGGGTTCTCGGCTGTTTGCTAAGGCGCTTTTATGCGACATTGGCGGTGAACGAGTTAAAGGAAAAGTGCCAACAACGTTCTCATGGCCTGCAATCGACCAATACCTTTACAGAAATGTATTCATACTACTTTTAAAGGAATATTGTGCAGTAAGTTAAAATTGCTAAATTAATCAGACGACAGCGATATAGGCCGCCGCCATTTATGTTTCCTGTGTGACGTGTGACGTATGTTAGACACTGTTTCAATATAAGGTGATACAGCTAGTGTTCGAGAATATATAGACTGATCTCTAGTCCAGTGGTAACGCGCTGGACTGATAATCCAGGGATCGCAGTCCCCCGTCTGACCCTAAAAAAATTAACAGTCTTTCAAATGGGTCATTAAACCGATGTCGGTGCTTTTACACCGTGCACGTAAAAGAACCAGAGGAGATTCTGGAATTGGTCTCTGTCTGTATCATTGCACTATCCTCCAAAATCTAAAATGACTAATCTCTTCAGGAGGCGTCGCTCATATGGGCAACCGGGAAACATACACAGGTAAAATGGTCATCCTTAGAAATAATAATGATACTAATAATAATAAAGACGTTATTTAACGAGAGAACTCATTTGAACAATTGAGTAAATCTACCATGAGACCCTCAACAAATTGAAACATGTATTGCTTTGTATTAGCTCATCAAGAACTGGTCATACGAATCACATCCCTATTAATATATACATATCATTTTTCTGTGATCGATTATTATGGCGGAAATGTCATAGGGTCGAGCGGGCTTGAGGACGACAGGTGTGTTAGGATCAGTAACTACTGATGACCGAACGCGATAACAGCCTGTTACTGTAACCAAACATGCATATCACGCACTTTTCGTGCGTTAATAATCAATTATAGTTCAATGAAATCGCATCACTTTTCGATGATGAAGGAATGATATGAATCGACCAACTTGTTATGTGCCGAAATGAAATAATTTTAAACGGATATGCCAACATGTCAGAAATAGCGGATAAAGAAATAAAGAATTGCCCTATTTTACTTGTTGATAATAATAACCTCCAACAATTAAAATGCTACAGTAGTCAGAATTTGTTTTCATTTAACTTTATTTAACGTCGATATCGGTTGCCCATTTCAGCGACGGGCAGTTGACCCTTTCCTGGGCAGGCTCCAATGGTTAACCAGTACTTGGTGCACAAACCTCCGTAAGAAACTGCCAACTTGTTCATATAAAGAGACCGAGTCTGAGCGGGGCACGAACTCGTGACCATCAGTGGTGATAGGTTACAGTGGCATACAAGTCAGCGACCGTAACCACTCGACCTCGGAGGCTGGCGTACTCAGAATGATAACACACCGCCCTTTTATGCATTTTCAGTATACGACTTCTGTATTCTGATGCATTATGTACTGGAAACATTTAATACATAAATGAACATAGTGATGCGCGTTTTACTTTAGAAGAGACGTCTGGTCATTTACTGTAGAAGATACGTCTGTCTGGTCATTTACTATAGAAGAGACGTCTGGTCATTTACTGTAGAAGATATGTCTGGTCATTTACTGTAGAAGATATGTCTGGTCATTTACTGTAGAAGAGACGTCTGGTCATTTACTGTAGAAGAGACGTCTGTCTGGTCATTTACTGTAGAATATACGTCTGTCTGGTCATTTACTGTAGAATAGATGTCTGGTCATTTACTGTAGAAGAGACGTCTGGTCATTTACTGTAGAAGAGATGTCTGGTCATTTACTGTAGAAGAGATGTCTGGTCATTTACTGTAGAAGAGATGTCTGGTCATTTACTGTAGAAGAGACGTCTGGTCATTTACTGTAGAAGAGATGTCTGGTCATTTACTGTAGAAGAGATGTTTGGTCATTTACTGTAGAAGATATGTCTGGTCATTTACTGTATAAGATATGTCTGGTCATTTACTGTAGAAGAGATGTCTGGTCATTTACTGTAGAAGAGACGTCTGGTCATTTACTGTAGAAGAGATGTCTGGTCATTTACTGTAGAAGAGATGTCTGGTCATTTACTGTAGAAGAGATGTCTGGTCATTTACTGTAGAAGAGACGTCTGGTCATTTACTGTAGAAGAGATGTCTGGTCATTTACTGTAGAAGAGATGTTTGGTCATTTACTGTAGAAGATATGTCTGGTCATTTACTGTATAAGATATGTCTGGTCATTTACTGTAGAAGAGATGTCTGGTCATTTACTGTAGAAGAGACGTCTGGTCATTTACTGTAGAAGAGACGTCTGGTCATTTACTGTAGAAGAGACGTCTGGTCATTTACAATAGAAGAGAAGTATGTCTGGTCATTTACTGTAGAAGAGATGTCTGGTCATTTACTGTAGAAGAGACGTCTGGTCATTGACTGTAGAAGAGACGTCTGTCTGGTCATTTACTGTAGAAGAGATGTCTGGTCATTTACTGTAGAAGAGACGACTGGTCATTTACTGTAGAAGAGATGTCTGGTCATTTACTGTAGAAGATATGTCTGGTCATTTACTGTAGAAGAGACGTCTGGTCATTTACTGTAGAAGAGATGTCTGGTCATTTACTGTAGAAGATATGTCTGGTCATTTACTGTAGAAGAGATGTCTGGTCATTTACTGTAGAAGATATGTCTGGTCATTTACTGTAGAAGAGACGTCTTGTCATGTACTGTAGAAGAGACGTCTGGTCATTTACTATGGAAGAGACGTCTGGTCATTTACTGTAGAAGAGACGTCTGGTCATTTACTGTAGAAGAGACGTCTGGTCATTTACTATGGAAGAGATGTCTGGTCATTTACTGTAGAAGAGACGTCTGGTTATTTACTGTAGAAGATACGTCTGGTCATTTACTGTAGAAGAGATGTCTGGTCTGGTCATTTACTGTAGAAGAGACGTCTGGTCATTTACTGTAGAAGAGATGTCTGGTCATTTACTGTAGAAGATACGTCTGTCTGGTCATTTACTGTAGAAGAGATGTCTGGTCATTTACTGTAGAAGATACGTCTGTCTGGTCATTTACTGTAGAAGATACGTCTGTCTGGTCATTTACTGTAGAAGAGATGTCTGGTCATTTACTGTAGAAGAGACGTCTGGTCATTTACGATAGAAGATACGTCTGGTCATTTACTGTAGAAGACAGACATAATGCACAGAAAGCCAAGTTGTGAACTTACATAACAAAGCCAAATGAATTCTTAAAAAGTCTGTAGTTGGAACAATTACTGGAGTTATCTAATAATTAGTACTATTCATTTATAAACACATCTGAAAGTTTCTGATTTATTGTTCTACCTAACAACTTATTATTTGGGAAATCGAGTGCTACCCATATACTAGAGGACATAGAAAACGAGCATAATTATTCTGTAGGAGGTGTAACTAGGTTACATGGTTTTGAAGGATAGAGGAAGATAAGAAGACGTTCCTATTGTAGGATCGCCCCTAGTTCTTTTGCATGACAGATGCACATGATACTTCGGTTTGTACGTGTAATCACATATGTTCAAAATGTATGCTAATATTTTGACGGTCAGAATGGGAATCGAACATGCGATCCCTGCAGTTGTGGTCCAATGTGTTAACCACTGAGCCGCATATGAACATATTGCAAGGCGCAAGCAAACTAGACCAACCATAAACTGTTATAGCTATCTGATCAAATGCAATTCAATCATTAATATTGATTATAATATATTAAATGAAAAAGAAATACGTTTAACTCTTTCACCGCCAAGGTCGCATAAGAGCGACTTTGCAAAACGCAGAGAACCTGATCAGACAGAATAGAATTTGCCGTTTGTTCAGACTGTATGCTGATTGCTCTTCAGATAGTGGAGCTGAAACACGTGTCGGAATAGCAAACAACATAGATCCTGATCAGATGCGGCGTTACGCCGCGGCTGATCTGGATCTATGTTGTTTGCAAATATTCTGAATTTATTCGGCGCTGAAAGAGTTAAGCAAAGGAAACTATATATTCCCTAGCCTGGGTTACAGTCTATCGATTTTTCACTAATTTATTTCTGGCACAATTATCAGAAACTCAATACGGCCCAATTAATGGTCTCGATGTTAACATATTTATATGACTGACCAGCCAAAATATACCAACGCCTGTTTCCAGGCTATAGATTCCCTTTTGTTTAATTATTTCTGTAATATTAATACCTTTATATTTAGATGACCATTTAAATGTTGCTTACTCATTATTCCTATGCGTTTTGTTCTCCGTTTCACTTTGCAAGGCATCACTTTAAATTGATGTAATGACATGAGTAAGCATTGTTTAATGGAATAGAAACTGAACTGAAAACAAAACAACCGTCATGTGCACTGTTTACAGTTTCCGGTGACATTTGTATCGACACAGATCAGCAGATTATGTCATATATCATGTCACTAATCTAGATTAGAAGTCACCCAACCCGTCTTTGTGCGTTTCAGACATATATTGTGTCAGGCGTGTTACTCTAGATTGATACCATTTATATGCATCTCAAATGGTTTGTATTATACCATTTATCTCTTGCTTTAATCTTTTGTTGTTTATGGGCCTTAATTCTTGGCAGAGGAGTTATGGTCGTTGACCGCCGCATTGTAAGTTATAGCCCCGTCGGCCGGTAGCGGTGCAATGAATACGGTGTCCGCGGGGTAACCGCGGGGTTGTAAGCTATAGCCCCGTCGGCCGGTAGCGGTGCAATGAATACGGTGTCCGCGGGGCTGTAAGCTATAGCCACGTCGGCCGGTAACGTTGCAATACATACGATGTCCGCGGGGTAACCGCAGGGTTGTAAGCTATAGCCCCGTCGGCCGGTAACGTTGCAATGAATACGGTGTCCGCGGGAAAACCGCGGGGTTGTAAGCTATAGCCCCGTCGGCCGGTAACGTTGCAATGAATACGATGTCCGCGGGGTAACCGCGGGGTTGTAAGCTATAGCCCCGTCGGCCGGTAACGTTGCAATGAATACGGTGTCCGCGGGGTAACCGCGGGGTTGTAAGCTATAGCCCCGTCGGCCGGTAACGTTGCAATTAATACGGTGTCCGCGGGGTAACCGCGGGGTTGTAAGCTATAGCCCCGTCGGCCGGTAACGTTGCAATGAATACGATGTCCGCCGGGTTGTAAGTTATAGCCACGTCGGCCGGTAATGGTGGTTGTGTGTCCTTAGACCATGCTCTGAAATGCACTTTGTAACTTCTCTCTCGCTCATGGCGAGGCTTGACATCAAGAATGAAATCTTAGAGCATGTTTAATGTAAAATTGCAAGAACTTGTTTCTTAATCGAGATACAAACAGCTAGGCAACAGGGATGCGCGGCGCTCATAACAATAATTATACAAATAGAACTGGTTCCAATAACGAGTTTAGTTCCTTATCTGTTACAAGAATTGCAATGGCATCTCACCAAAAAAGTCTGTTTTAAGCAAGATGAATTGGTATAAAATTGAAAATTAAGATATGGTGGTTTTATACGGGTGGTCCGATAGCTTCCCAGACAATATGGCTGCAAACGTTATTGCGCATGCGTGCCAGAACCGACCCTCGCAAATTCACACCATCTTTCTTTAACTAACCATAGAACGCGTCAAGAAAACGTATTTATCTCATTATAAAGGAAGATTTGCTGGCATGTGTTTTCAAGACTAGAAAACATGCAAAAATTGAACGGAGTGGTATCAAATTTAAATATATGAGCCAACAAAAATGATTTGTATACTAACACACGGATCGTATATCCCAAGAATTATGTTGTCTACGTGGATAATGCAGCTACGGTAAAATGAACTCGAAATTTTAATTTGAATTTGGGGATTAATGGGTATACATTTAGTTAATTCAAAACTTAAACAAGATCACCTTTAGCGAGTTATGCTATGGTAGCTTGTACATCCTCCGTACAGCTTCCGTAGTGTACGGGGTACGGTATCCGCCTCTTATCATAGCGGTTGTAAGTTAGAGCCACGCCAGAGTCACTCCCAAACCACGGTGCTAATGTTCTAAGTCAAGACACTTAAATATACACTATCCCTTCTCTCTCCCTCATACATTCCCCCTCCCTCATGGCGATTCATTCCCTCTCCCTCATGGCAATGCACCCAATCTCCCTCATGGCGATGCATTCCTTCTCTCTCTCTCTCTCTCTCTCTCTCTCTCTTCTTCTTCTCTCTTTCTAGAGGACATTCTATATACTGTGACAGGAGTGACACTTCTCTAAGCACAGGGTGCGTACACTCGTGCACTGAATGAAACATTTACTAGTACTATCTCTGGTAACACTCTCCATTACTAAGGACAAGACATACATCTATTTTCTCGGCGTAAGCACCAAGTAAAACCCAACACTGCTAGTCTGTGACTTCAGATTCTCTCTCACCCACTCATCTCTTGCCAATGTGAGTGTGACTTGCATGCTGTGTGTAACAACATTGGGTATAAATTTTATCTCAGAATCCGTCGGCTAATTTAATACCAGCATATCATAGAAACTTCAGCTTAATTACATTTGCGGCTGACACATTTGACAATGTCTTACACAGATAACTAATAATATAACAAAATATGCAAACACCAAAGTGATTATTTCTGCGTATGAATATGATAACTAGTTTGAAAGTGAGAAATTGACAACATTTGCGTATGGAAATGAACACGAGATATGACTGCGATGCCAGACTGGCGACGTTATCTCGGAAACAGTTTTCAAATTGTCACAAAAAGTGTACACAGCTAGTCAGGTTGTCAGCTCTTTAAGCTTTCCGGATGTATGAATAGAAATCACCGCTAATAGGGTCTAGATATAACAACGATAGCACCGGAATACTTCCAGCTGAATGCTTGTCATTTGGAGAAAGTGCTCTTTGGGGATCATAAATGAGCGTGGGACTAGTAGAGGAAATTGCCGACAACTTATAGAACATTACGAAATAGTTAAAAATGTGAATGATGAATTTTATATTTTCATGTTTAATCAGGATTGATTGGAATTGTCATGTAAAAGCCAATTTTCACTGAACCTGAAAATTGGTAATATCTCTTGTATAAGTCGAAGACATTTGGAAAACAAGAAGTATTGTTTGTGCCTTTTGGAAATGCATATTAGTTGTGTTTACAATTCAATATGATTCTAACATACTTCGGTGTTTTGATAGTTTGCATATAATGTTATATACTTGGTATTTGTTTCGACATGTTTCATATTTATCTCATATTGTATATACAGTCTACATTCGCTATGTCGAATTCCGTCGAACCGAACAAAATACTTCGACATAACCGAAGTTTGACTTAACGATCCAGTTATGTGTAAAATGATAGTGTCTGAAACGGGACTTTGATCCTATTTCGAGATAACCGCAGAATTCGACATAACCGATGTTGGCATAACGGATGTAGACTGTATGTAACAACATGTTTCTTACATACAATAGGTATTGTTGATCAGTTTTATGGTATGTCTGTAATAGACGATGCATTCAGTACTATAAATATATATATTATATATATAAATGCCTTGCCTAAGGGCACACTCGTAAGGCCCCACTGGAGCCGTTACGATTGTGCCCTTAGGGAAGGCATTTAAATTCCACGTTGCCTCTTCTCTCTCCATTGTGGCGATGGATTCCATCAGGAATGAGGTATCGAGAGTGATTTATATAAGTTGAAATAACTTGTTTCGCAATCGAGCTAAAATAAATTTGTATTGCGTATGCTATTATCTCACCTGTCTTGACGACACAAATTTCAAACATTATATACTGAAATATTGTAGTATGCACCTTGATTGTTATTCATTTTTATTATTATATAATCGGCGGTTTTATAACAATAACTATATTAAATGTTGCTATGGATTTGGTTATTTTCAGATTTTGAAATTGTGAATTCCTAAGAATACTGCTTTAATTTGGCAAGAAATTAAAAAATGAAATAAAAATTCCACATCATACGAAAAGGGCTTGATTACCGAAATTAGAAGTCAATAAAGCAAATAAGAAAAGTAACAACGGAATCTCAATAATTCACGTGAATTAAGTATTACATCTTAATAATATTTTATTGTTCAAGCCAACAATTAAATAAAGTTTTTTTCTGTTAAATGTTTGTTTTTATTTTATTGCCACGTTTTCACAATGAGGACAACAATTTACAACTACATATCACAATAACATCACTGTCACATTTCATAGGGGATTGGGTGCAAGGTTTGACAACATTAGCAACAGCCCTTTCCAGAAGGTCAATGTTGCTATCAATTTGTTCCGATGTATGTAGTACTAATATAAATAATAAGTTGTTCCGATGTATGTAGTACTAATATAAATAAGTTGTTCCCATGTATGTAATACTAATATAAATAATAAGTTGTTCCCATGTATGTAGTACTAATATAAATAAGTTGTTCCGATGTATGTAGTACTAATATAAATAAGTTGTTCCCATGTATGTAGTACTAATATAAATAATAAGTTGTTCCCATGTATGTAGTACTAATATAAATAAGTTGTTCCGATGTATGTAGTACTAATATAAATAAGTTGTTCCCATGTATGTAGTACTAATATAAATAAGTTGTTCCGATGTATGTAGTACTAATATAAATAATAAGTTGTTCCCATGTATGTAGTACTAATATAAATAAGTTGTTCCGATGTATGTAGTACTAATATAAATAAGTTGTTCCCATGTATGTAGTACTAATATAAATAATAAGTTGTTCCCATGTATGTAGTACTAATATAAATAAGTTGTTCCGATGTATGTAGTACTAATATAAATAAGTTGTTCAAGAAACTTGTTGCTTAGATTGAATTAGAAAATGACGGGATACGTTTTGCATAATATTGAAAATGAACAAGATTAATTGAAAAATAAAAGAGTTTTAATAGCTGCCCTAATAGCTGCTTACTGCCTCTCCCCGAAACCCCAAACCTCCGAACATCTGTCAAGTTATAATTCTTTACAAATAGCAAATAGCAACTAACGCACGTTTAACAACACAGACACTCACTACAAAAACCAACAAAATGATAAACCTGATTTCATACAAATAACGCATGTTTACAAATTATATAGAAACTCGCCGCAATAACAAACAAAAAGGTCCATCAACTTCCCCTACAAATAGCGCATATTTCGTATGAACGGGATCACAAGTGGTCTACTTAAATGATTCCTGATAATGTCATAGATATCCGAGAAACTGTCCAGTACCGCCATTAAATTGTCAGATAGTAACGCATGGCCAGAACTATAACACTTGTCCTGAAATATTACCTCAAACTATTTTGATGTGGACCATATTTCACGAAGCAGGAAAGATGAATACCTCCATGAGTTGCTTGATACAAACGCTGCAAGCTTCTCAATGCTTTGAGAATATGCGTATGTTATGATATGCAAGTATTTCTTAAGTTATAATATTTATTATGATAGGACAACATTTCACGATGTATTAGAGAGAGAGAGAGAGAAGAGAGAGAAGAGAGAGAGAGAAGAGAGAGAGAGAGAGAAGAGAGAGAGAGAGAGGGAGAGAGAGGAGAGGAGAGAGAGCGAGAGAGAGAGAGAGGAGAGAGAGGAGAGAGAGGAGAGAGAGAGAAGAGAGAGAGAGGAGAGAGAGAGAGGGGAGAGAGAGGAGAGAGAGGAGAGAGAGAGAGAGAGAGAGAGAGAGAGGAAGGAGAGAGAGAGAGAGGGAGAGGGAGAGAGAGAGAGAGGGAGAGAGAGAGAGAGAGGGAGAGAGAGGAGAGAGAGGGAGAGAGAGAGAGGAGAGAGGAGAGGAGAGAGAGAGAGGGAGAGAGAGAGGGAGAGAGAGAGGGAGAGAGAGGGAGAGAGAGAGGAGCGAGAGGGAGAGAGAGAAGAGAGAGAGATCAGCGTGTGTTAACACTTTGCATGCTGGGTAAAATAAAGGCTATAAATAGTTCAAAATAAGTGTAACCGACGACAATTCATTAATCCTTTTTATCTTATATGTAGCTGAAAACTCTAAGATAAGATAAAATAAATTTTTATTTTGAGTCGGCAAGACATATTACAAATAACATTTGTAATATACCGAACAATCCAGCAAATAAAGACTTTATGACAATCTGAGTTCTAATAAACATGAACTTAACTTCAAGTATTAATGTCTTCAGTGCATGAACATGAGACCTGCAGACAGAAGTCCAGCATGTGCTTGTTTTTACGTTTATTTATCGTCGCTACCGGTTGTCCATATGAGCGACGCCTCCTGAAGAGATTAGTCATTTTAGATTTTGGAGGATAGTGCATGATACAGACAGAGACTCATTCCAGAATCTCCTCTGGTTCGTTTACGTGCACGGTGTAAAGCACCGACACGAGACCTCAGTTTAACGTCCCATCTGAAAGACTGTTAATAATGAAGTCCAGCCTATAAACAACATACATTTATATATGTTCATTGTCATTCCCTAACTGCAATGACAATGTATCGACATTAAACGTGTCCGTCGTGTGCGTTACAAATAAACTATGCAACGTTGCATTAGGCCATTGTGTCCATCCTCGAGATCCGATTGAAATGACGCACGTGGTCTCAAATCCACCGCCCCTGAGTTTGCATATTTGATGCAGTATTCATTTCTCCCAATTTCTTGGAATCTGTTATGTCAAATGACGTCTCGTGAGTCTGGTTACAAGACCCTGCAGCTTCTCGTGCTTTCCGCATTCATCAAATGAGAATCTGATTAATGTGCGCATTAATTTGATGAGTTATCCATTATTGACATAGATCTAGTTTATTTGAAGATATCCCCAGAATCGCATTCTATTTACATATTATCTATCCCAGGTGAGGCGACCGTATAAAGTTTATAAACTGATGCGATGTTAATTAGGCGTATGGCAGAACCTCGTTACAAACAGACCGTGGTTTGGTACCGGTTTTATACCGTGCCAGTTATTCGTGTTAGCAATTAGTCTATACCAAATTCAGCTTTATGAAGACCTCAGAGCATGACCCTGGGAGCAATTCTTCAAATTTACAACATAACATAAGGTTAACAGCAGAAAACATGTTTGTGTCTGGCACTTTTGACGGCAATGTGTGTGGCTAGTTGGCTGTGTAGGTGGTATAAAAGGTAGGCATATACAACTTATCAGCAATTTTATTCAAAGAACCATATGCAATATTCTGGCAACAAAGCAACAATGTAACACCTCTCATGTTCATATTCATATTTGTCATGCTGCCAGATTTATATGACGCATGTACAGCTATGCACACATTCCAGTAAATTATGACATATCGTGAGTTATTTTAATTGATTGCAAGTTTGTGCATATGCTTGTTAAAGACATGAATGGCAAGTTATTTTAATTGATTGCAAGTATGTGCATATGTTGTTAAAGACATGAATGGCACATTATTTTAATCAATCTTTTCAACACGTGCATTTCCTTCTATTCTCTTGCAAGACCGGATTATACACGTGCATTTCCTTCTATACTATTGCAAGACCGGATTATACACGTGCATTTCCTTCTATACTATTGCAAGACCGGATTATACACGTGCATTTCCTTCTATACTATTGCAAGACCGGATTATACACGTGCATTTCCTTCTGTACTCTTGCAAGACCGGATTATACAGGTGCATTTCCTTCTATACTATTGCAAGACCGGATTATACACGTGCATTTCCTTCTATTCTCGTGCAAGACCGGATTATACACGTGCATTTCCTTCTATACTATTGCAAGACCGGATTATACACGTGCATTTCCTTCTATTCTATTGCAAGACTGGATTATACACGTGCATTTCCTTCTATGCTCTTGCAAGACCGGATTATACACGTGCATTTCCTTCTATACTATTGCAAGACCGGATTATACACGTGCATTTCCTTCTATACTATTGCAAGACCGGATTATACACGTGCATTTCCTTCTATAATATTGCAAGACCGGATTATACACGTGCATTTCCTTCTGTACTCTTGCAAGATCGGATTATACACGTGCATTTCCTTCTATACTATTGCAAGATCGGATTATACACGTGCATTTCCTTCTGTACTCTTGCAAGATCGGATTATACACGTGCATTTCCTTCTATACTATTGCAAGACCGGATTATACACGTGCATTTCCTTCTATACTATTGCAAGATCGGATTATACACGTGCATTTCCTTCTATACTATTGCAAGACCGGATTATACACGTGCATTTCCTTCTATACTCTTGCAAGACCGGATTATACACGTGCATTTCCTTATATGCTATTGCAAGAACGGATTATACACGTGCATTTCCTTCTATACTATTGCAAAACTGGATTATACACGTGCATTTCCTTCTATACCATTGCAAGATCGGATTATACACGTGCATTTCCTTCTATACTCTTGCAAGACCGGATTATACACGTGCATTTCCTTCTATACTATTGCAAGACCGGATTATACACGTGCATTTCCTTCTATTCTATGCAAGACCGGATTATACAAGTGCATTTCCTTCTGTACTCTTGCAAGATCGGATTATACACGTGCATTTCCTTCTATACTATTGCAAGATCGGATTATACACGTGCATTTCCTTCTATACTCTTGCAAGATCGGATTATACACGTTCATTTCCTTCTATACTCTTGCTAGACTGGATTATACACGTGCATTTCCTTCTATACTCTTGCAAGACCGGATTATACACGTGCATTTCCTTCTATACTATTGCAAGACCGGATTATACACGTGCATTTCCTTCTATACCCTTGCAAGACCGGATTATACACGTGCATTTCCTTCTATACTATTGCAAGATCGGATTATACACGTGCATTTCCTTCTATTCTCTTGCAAGACCGGATTATACACGTGCATTTCCTTCTATTCTATTGCAAGACCGGATTATACACGTGCATTTCCTTCTATACTATTGCAAGACCGGATTATACACGTGCATTTCCTTCTATACTATTGCAAGACCGGATTATACACGTGCATTTCCTTCTATACTATTGCAAGACCGGATTATACACGTGCATTTCCTTCTATACTATTGCAAGACCGGATTATACACGTGCATTTCCTTCTATACTATTGCAAGACCGGATTATACACGTGCATTTCCTTCTATACTATTGCAAGACCGGATTATACACGTGCATTTCCTTCTGTACTCTTGCAAGACCGGATTATACAGGTGCATTTCCTTCTATACTATTGCAAGACCGGATTATACACGTGCATTTCCTTCTATTCTCGTGCAAGACCGGATTATACACGTGCATTTCCTTCTATACTATTGCAAGACCGGATTATACACGTGCATTTCCTTCTATTCTATTGCAAGACTGGATTATGCACGTGCATTTCCTTCTATGCTCTTGCAAGACCGGATTATACACGTGCATTTCCTTCTATACTATTGCAAGACCGGATTATACACGTGCATTTCCTTCTATACTATTGCAAGACCGGATTATACACGTGCATTTCCTTCTATAATATTGCAAGACCGGATTATACACGTGCATTTCCTTCTGTACTCTTGCAAGATCGGATTATACACGTGCATTTCCTTCTATACTATTGCAAGATCGGATTATACACTTGCATTTCCTTCTGTACTCTTGCAAGATCGGATTATACACGTGCATTTCCTTCTATACTATTGCAAGACCGGATTATACACGTGCATTTCCTTCTATACTATTGCAAGATCGGATTATACACGTGCATTTCCTTCTATACTATTGCAAGACCGGATTATACACGTGCATTTCCTTCTATACTCTTGCAAGACCGGATTATACACGTGCATTTCCTTCTATGCTATTGCAAGACCGGATTATACACGTGCATTTCCTTCTATACTATTGCAAAACTGGATTATACACGTGCATTTCCTTCTATACCATTGCAAGATCGGATTATACACGTGCATTTCCTTCTGTACTCTTGCAAGACCGGATTATACACGTGCATTTCCTTCTATACTATTGCAAGACCGGATTATACACGTGCATTTCCTTCTATTCTATGCAAGACCGGATTATACAAGTGCATTTCCTTCTGTACTCTTGCAAGATCGGATTATACACGTGCATTTCCTTCTATACTATTGCAAGATCGGATTATACACGTGCATTTCCTTCTATACTCTTGCAAGATCGGATTATACACGTTCATTTCCTTCTATACTCTTGCTAGACTGGATTATACACGTGCATTTCCTTCTATACTCTTGCAAGACCGGATTATACACGTGCATTTCCTTCTATACTATTGCAAGACCGGATTATACACGTGCATTTCCTTCTATACCCTTGCAAGACCGGATTATACACGTGCATTTCCTTCTATTCTCTTGCAAGACCGGATTATACACGTGCATTTCCTTCTATACTCTTGCTAGACTGGATTATACACGTGCATTTCCTTCTATGCTCTTGCAAGATCGGATTATACACGTGCATTTCCTTCTATACTATTGCAAGACCGGATTATACACGTGCATTTCCTTCCATACTATTGCAAGACCGGATTATACACGTGCATTTCCTTCTATAATATTGCAAGACCGGATTATACACGTGCATTTCCTTCTGTACTCTTGCAAGATCGGATTATAAACGTGCATTTACTTCTATACTATTGCAAGACCGGATTATACACGTGCATTTCCTTCTATGCTCTTGCAAGTCCGGATTATACACGTGCATTTCCTTCTATGCTATAGCAAAACCGGATTATACACGTGCATTTCCTTATATACTATTGCAAAACCGGATTATACACGTGCATATCCTTCTATACTATTGCAAGACCGGATTATACACGTGCATTTCCTTCTATGCTATTGCAAGACCAGGTTATACACGTGCATTTCGTTCTATACTATTGCAAGACCGGATTATACACGTGCATTTCCTTCTATACTATTGCAAGACCGGATAATACACGTGCATTTCCTTCTATGATATTGCAAGACCGGAATTTACACGTGCATTTCCTTCTATACTATTGCAAGACCGGATTATACACGTGCATTTCCTTCTATATTCTTGCAAGACCGGATTATACACGTGCATTTCCTTCTATGCTCTTGCAAGACCGGATTATACACGTGCATTTCCTTCTATGCTCTTGCAAGACCGGATTATACACGTGCATTTCCTTCTATACTATTGCAAGACCGGATTATACACGTGCATTTCCTTCTATACTATTGCAAGACCGGATTATACACGTGCATTTCCTTCTATAATATTTCAAGATCGGATTATACACGTGCATTTCCTTCTGTACTCTTGCAAGATCGGATTATACACGTGCATTTCCTTCTATACTATTGCAAGACCGGATTATACACGTGCATTTCCTTCTATACTCTTGCAAGACCGGATTATACACGTGCATTTCCTTCTATGCTATTGCAAGACCGGATTATACAGGTGCATTTCCTTCTATACTATTGCAAAACTGGATTATACACGTGCATTTCCTTCTATACTATTGCAAGATCGGATTATACACGTGCATTTCCTTCTATACTCTTGCAAGACCGGATTATACACGTGCATTTCCTTCTATGCTATTGCAAGACCGGATTATACACGTGCATTTCCTTCTATACTATTGCAAGACCGGATTATACACGTGCATTTCCTTCTATACTATTGCAAGACCGGATTATACACGTGCATTTCCTTCTATACTCTTGCAAGACCGGATTATACACGTGCATTTCCTTCTATACTCTTGCAAGACCGGATTATACACGTGCATTTCCTTCTATGCTCTTGCAAGACCGGATTATACACGTGCATTTCCTTCTATACTATTGCAAGATCGGATTATACACGTGCATTTCCTTCTATTCTCTTGCAAGACCGGATTATACACGTGCATTTCCTTCTATACTCTTGATATACTGGATTATACACGTGCATTTCCTTCTATGCTCTTGCAAGACCGGATTATACACGTGCAGTTCCTTCTATACTATTGCAAGACCGGATTATACACGTGCATTTCCTTCTATACTATTGCAAGACCGGATTATACACGTGCATTTCCTTCTATAATATTGCAAGACCGGATTATACACGTGCATTTCCTTCTGTACTCTTGCAAGATCGGATTATAAACGTGCATTTCCTTCTATACTATTGCAAGACCGGATTATACACGTGCATTTCCTTCTATACTCTTGCAAGACCGGATTATACACGTGCATTTCCTTCTATGCTATTGCAAGACCGGATTATACACGTGCATTTCCTTCTATACTATTGCAAAACCGGATTATACACGTGCATATCCTTCTATACTATTGCAAGACCGGATTATACACGTGCATTTCCTTCTATGCTATTGCGAGACCGGATTATACACGTGCATTTCGTTCTATACTATTGCAAGACCGGATTATACACGTGCATTTCCTTCTATGCTATTGCAAGACCGGATAATACACGTGCATTTCCTTCTATGATATTGCAAGACCGGATTTTACACGTGCATTTCCTTCTATACTATTGCAAGACCGGATTAGACACGTGCATTTCCTTCTATATTATTGCAAGACCGGATAATACACGTGCATTTCCTTCTATACTATTGCAAGATCGGATTATACACGTGCATATCCTTCTATACTCTTGCAAGACCGGATTATACACGTACATTTCCTTCTATACTATTGCAAGTCCGGATTATACACGTGCATTTCCTTCTATATTATTGCAAGACCGGATAATACACGTGCATTTCCTTCTATACTATTGCTAGACCGGATTATACACGTGCATTTCCTTCTATTCTATTGCAAGACCGGATTATACACGTGCATTTCCTTCTATATTATTGCAAGACCGGATAATACACGTGCATTTCCTTCTATTCTATTGCAAGACCGGATTATACACGTGCATTTCCTTCTATACTCTTGCAAGATCGGATTATACACGTGCATTTCCTTCTATACTATTGCAAGACCGGATTATACACGTGCATTTCCTTCTATACTATTGCAAGATCGGATTATACACGTGCATATCCTTCTATACTCTTGCAAGACCGGATTATACACGTGCATTTCCTTCTATACTATTGCAAGACCGGATTATACACGTGCATTTCCTTCTATATTATTGCAAGACCGGATAATACACGTGCATTTCCTTCTATACTATTGCAAGACCGGATTATACACGTGCATTTTCTTCTATTCTATTGCAAGACCGGATTATACACGTGCATTTCCTTCTATATTATTGCAACACCGGATAATACACGTGCATTTCCTTCTATAATATTGCAAGACCGGATTATACACGTGCATATCCTTCTATATTATTGCAAGACCGGATTATACACGTGCATTTCCTTCTATACTCTTGCAAGACCGGATTATACACGTGCATTTCCTTCTATACTATTGCAAGACCGGATTATACACGTGCATTTCCTTCTATTCTATTGCAAGACCGGATTATACACGTGCATTTCCTTCTATACTATTGCAAGACCGGATTATACACGTGCATTTCCTTCTATACTATTGCAAGACCGGATTATACACGTGCATTTCCTTCTATACTCTTGCAAGACCGGATTATACACGTGCATTTCCTTCTATACTATTGCAAGACCGGATTATACACGTGCATTTCCTTCTATACTATTGCAAGACCGGATTATACACGTGCATTTCCTTCTATACTATTGCAAGACCGGATTATACACGTGCATTTCCTTCTATACTCTTGCAAGACCGGATTATACACGTGCATTTCCTTCTATACTATTGCAAGACCGGATTATACACGTGCATTTCCTTCTATACTATTGCAAGACCGGATTATACACGTGCATTTCCTTCTATATTATTGCAAGACCGGATAATACACGTGCATTTCCTTCTATATCTTGCAAGATCGGATTATACACGTGCATTTCCTTCTATACTATTGCAAGACCGGATTATACACGTGCATTTCCTTCTATACTATTGCAAGATCGGATTATACACGTGCATATCCTTCTATACTCTTGCAAGACCGGATTATACACGTGCATTTCCTTCTATACTATTGCAAGACCGGATTATACACGTGCATTTCCTTCTATATTATTGCAAGACCGGATAATACACGTGCATTTCCTTCTATACTATTGCAAGACCGGATTATACACGTGCATTTTCTTCTATTCTATTGCAAGACCGGATTATACACGTGCATTTCCTTCTATATTATTGCAACACCGGATAATACACGTGCATTTCCTTCTATAATATTGCAAGACCGGATTATACACGTGCATATCCTTCTATATTATTGCAAGACCGGATTATACACGTGCATTTCCTTCTATACTCTTGCAAGACCGGATTATACACGTGCATTTCCTTCTATACTATTGCAAGACCGGATTATACACGTGCATTTCCTTCTATTCTATTGCAAGACCGGATTATACACGTGCATTTCCTTCTATACTATTGCAAGACCGGATTATACACGTGCATTTCCTTCTATACTATTGCAATACCGGATTATACACGTGCATTTCCTTCTATACTTTTGCAATACCGGATTGTACACGTGCATTTCCTTCTATTCTATTGCAAGACCGGATTATACACGTGCATTTCCTTCTATACTATTGCAAGACCGGATTATACACGTGCATTTCCTTCTATACTATTGCAAGACCGGATTATACACGTGCATTTCCTTCTATACTATTGCAAGACCGGATTATACACGTGCATTTCCTTCTATACTCTTGCAAGACCGGATTATACACGTGCATTTCCTTCTATACTATTGCAAGACCGGATTATACACGTACATGTCCTTCTATGCTATTGCAAGACCGGATTATACACGTGCATTTCCTTCTATACTCTTGCAAGACCGGATTATACACGTGCATTTCCTTCTATACTATTGCAAGACCGTTAATACACGTGCATTTCCTTCTATTCTCTTGCAAGATCGGATTATACACGTGCATTTCCTTCTATACTCTTGCAAGACCGGATTATACACGTGCATTTCCTTCTATACTATTGCAAGACCGGATAATACACGTGCATTTCCTTCTATACTATTGCAAGACCGGATTATACACGTGCATTTCCTTCTATACTATTGCAAGACCGGATTATACACGTGCATTTCCTTCTATGCTCTTGCAAGACCGGATAATACACGTGCATTTCCTTCTATACTCTTGCAAGACCGGATTATACACGTGCATTTCCTTCTATGCTATTGGAAGACCGGATTATACACGTGCATTTCCTTCTATACTCTTGCAAGACCGGATTATACACGTGCATTTCCTTCTATACTATTGCAAGACCGGATTATACACGTACATGTCCTTCTATGCTATTGCAAGACCGGATTATACACGTGCATTTCCTTCTATACTCTTGCAAGACCGGATTATACACGTGCATTTCCTTCTATACTATTGCAAGACCGTTAATACACGTGCATTTCCTTCTATACTCTTGCAAGATCGGATTATACACGTGCATTTCCTTCTATACTATTGCAAGACCGGATTATACACGTGCATTTCCTTCTATACTATTGCAAGACCGGATTATACACGTGCATTTCCTTCTATATTATTGCAAGACCGGATAATACACGTGCATTTCCTTCTATACTATTGCAAGACCGGATTATACACGTGCATTTCCTTCTATACTATTGCAAGACCGGATTATACACGTGCATTTCCTTCTATATTATTGCAAGACCGGATAATACACGTGCATTTCCTTCTATACTATTGCAAGACCGGATAATACACGTGCATTTCCTTCTATACTATTGCAAGACCGGATTATACACGTGCATTTCCTTCTATACTATTGCAAGACCGGATTATACACGTGCATTTCCTTCTATTCTATTGCAAGACCGGATAATACACGTGCATTTCCTTCTATACTATTGCAAGACCGGATTATACACGTGCATTTCCTTCTATACTATTGCAAGACCGGATTATACACGTGCATTTCCTTCTATACTATTGCAAGACCGGATTATACACGTGCATTTCCTTCTATACTATTGCAAGACCGGATAATACACGTGCATTTCCTTCTATACTATTGCAAGACCGGATTATACACGTGCATTTCCTTCTATACTCTTGCAAGACCGGATTATACACGTGCATTTCCTTCTATACTATTGCAAGACCGGATTATACACGTACATGTCCTTCTATGCTATTGCAAGACCGGATTATACACGTGCATTTCCTTCTATACTCTTGCAAGACCGGATTATACACGTGCATTTCCTTCTATACTATTGCAAGACCGTTAATACACGTGCATTTCCTTCTATTCTCTTGCAAGATCGGATTATACACGTGCATTTCCTTCTATACTCTTGCAAGACCGGATTATACACGTGCATTTCCTTCTATACTATTGCAAGACCGGATTATACACGTGCATTTCCTTCTATATTATTGCAAGACCGGATAATACACGTGCATTTCCTTCTATACTATTGCAAGACCGGATTATACACGTGCATTTCCTTCTATACTATTGCAAGACCGGATTATACACGTGCATTTCCTTCTATACTCTTGCAAGACCGGATTATACACGTGCATTTCCTTCTATACTATTGCAAGACCGGATTATACACGTGCATTTCCTTCTATGCTCTTGCAAGACCGGATAATACACGTGCATTTCCTTCTATACTCTTGCAAGACCGGATTATACACGTGCATTTCCTTCTATACTATTGGAAGACCGGATTATACACGTGCATTTCCTTCTATACTCTTGCAAGACCGGATTATACACGTGCATTTCCTTCTATACTATTGCAAGACCGGATTATACACGTACATGTCCTTCTATGCTATTGCAAGACCGGATTATACACGTGCATTTCCTTCTATACTCTTGCAAGACCGGATTATACACGTGCATTTCCTTCTATACTATTGCAAGACCGGTAATACACGTGCATTTCCTTCTATACTATTGCAAGACCGGATTATACACGTGCATTTCCTTCTATACTATTGCAAGACCGGATTATACACGTGCATTTCCTTCTATACTATTGCAAGACCGGATAATACACGTGCATTTCCTTCTATACTATTGCAAGACCGGATTATACACGTGCATTTCCTTCTATACTATTGCAAGACCGGATTATACACGTGCATTTCCTTCTATACTATTGCAAGACCGGATTATACACGTACATGTCCTTCTATGCTATTGCAAGACCGGATTATACACGTGCATTTCCTTCTATACTCTTGCAAGACCGGATTATACACGTGCATTTCCTTCTATACTATTGCAAGACCGTTATACACGTGCATTTCCTTCTATTCTCTTGCAAGATCGGATTATACACGTGCATTTCCTTCTATACTATTGCAAGACCGGATTATACACGTGCATTTCCTTCTATACTATTGCAAGACCGGATTATACACGTGCATTTCCTTCTATACTATTGCAAGACCGGATTATACACGTGCATTTCCTTCTATACTATTGCAAGACCGGATTATACACGTGCATTTCCTTCTATACTATTGCAAGACCGGATTATACACGTGCATTTCCTTCTATACTATTGCAAGACCGGATAATACACGTGCATTTCCTTCTATACTCTTGCAAGACCGGATTATACACGTGCATTTCCTTCTATACTATTGCAAGACCGGATTATACACGTGCATTTCCTTCTATACTATTGCAAGACCGGATTATACACGTGCATTTCCTTCTATACTATTGCAAGACCGGATAATACACGTGCATTTCCTTCTATACTATTGCAAGACCGGATTATACACGTGCATTTCCTTCTATACTATTGCAAGACCGGATAATACACGTGCATTTCCTTCTATACTCTTGCAAGACCGGATTATACACGTGCATTTCCTTCTATGCTATTGCAAGACCGGATTATACACGTGCATTTCCTTCTATATTATTGCAAGATCGGATAATACTCGTGCATTTCCTTCTATACTATTGCAAGACCGGATTATACTCGTGCGTTTCCTTCTATATTCTTGCAAGACCGGATTATACACGTGCATTTCCTTCTATTCTATTGCAAGACCGGATTATACACGTGCATTTCCTTCTATACTATTGCAAGTCCGGATTATACACGTGCATTTCCTTCTATTTTCTTGCAAGACCGGATTATACACGTGCATTTCCTTCTATACTATTGCAAGACCGGATTATACACGTGCATTTCCTTCTATACTATTGCAAGACCGGATTATACACGTGCATTTCCTTCTATACTATTGCAAGACCGGATTATACACATACTTAGCTCACAAAACAGACATACATCGAGCGGTCTACATTACAGTCAACAACACATGCGTGAGGCGTCCGTCGTCCAGTGGTAGAGCGTCGGATTTGGAATCGAACGGTTCCCGGTTCCATACTAGGTTAGACCACGTATGTAGCGTCATTGAACAAGGCACCTCACACACATTGCTTAGTGCTGGTTAACCACTTAGGTCGGTTAAGCTTGCCCAGAAAAACATGTCTACGTCACCGTAAGGGGTTTGACATTAACGAGACATACATACATACATACATACATACATACACTATGTTTCCCGATAATTTGTTTATGTCTTACGTTTATTTATCGTCACTACCGATTGCCTATATGAGATTAGTCATTTTAGATGTTTTGAGGATAGTGCAATGATACAGACAAAGACCCATTCCAGAGTCTCCTCTGGTTCTTTTAATGTACATGGTGTACAGCACCGACACGAGACCTCGTTTTAAAGTCCCATCTGAAAGATTGTCAATTTTATTATTGTCAGACGGGTGATCGAACCTGCGATCCCAGGATTACCAGTCCAG
Source organism: Archivesica marissinica (assembly GCA_014843695.1). NCBI lineage: Eukaryota > Metazoa > Mollusca > Bivalvia > Venerida > Vesicomyidae > Archivesica > Archivesica marissinica. Next base: position 21,589,844 of record CM026395.1, on the reverse strand, counting down.
CGTGTTACCACTGGACTTCGGATCCAGCTGTTTTCCCGATAAAATAGGGAGCATTCCTAATATAATGGTGCAGTGTGGATAGCAAACGACACACATAATTAATGCGGTAAAATAGTCATTTTAGCATGCAATACTTTACCAAAGATACATTTAATTAATGTAATCTGGATAAGTCGTAAAATGTGGACATCCCTCGCAAGTATTTGGTAATATATGACACCTGTTCCAAATGTTACAAATTACCACGACGTAAATGAGCACACAATGACAATGCTATCATATCATCCTATATATCACAGTAATTGCGTCATAAACCCCTAGTATACCTTGTTCCATCACTGGTGCTTGATTGTATTGGCCATTTAGGACTACCAGATTAACACCGGTCACTATTAACGAGCTATTAAGGGTCAGCTTGTTAAATTGGTGTCTGTATTCAGATATCACCAAAACCATCGCCTTGGGAAACAAAGCGTAGGCCGTATGTAATAACTAACATACAATTACGGGCTAACCTCATCTTGGTGTATGCCAATTACAGCAATTTAGGGAATTACTTATGCCCTTAATGTGTGGTGTTTCTTTTCGCATAAAATGTTCAATATACAGTCTACAACCATTGGGTGTTTCTTTTCGCATACAATGTTCAATATACAGTCTACAACCATTATGTCAAAGTCGGTTATGTCGAATTCTCCAGCTATCTCGAAGTCGGATCAAAGTCCCGTTTCAGACACTATTATTGTACATATAACTGACTCCGTTTATATAAAATGTCGTTAAGTCAAATTTCGGTTATGTCGAAGTATTTTGTTTGGTCCGACGGAATTCGACATAACGTATGTAGACTGTAGTATAGTTACATTACAAGTCAAGTCTTTGTGTCCTCCTCAATGGGAGATAGTTTGTGTCCTCCTCAATGGGAGATAGTTTGTGTCCTCCTCAATGGGAGATAGTTTGTGTCCTCCTCAATGGGAGATAGTTTGTGTCCTCCTCAATGGGAGATAGTTTGTGTCCTCCTCTATGGGAGATAGTTTGTGTCCTCCTCAATGGGAGATAGTTTGTGTCCTCCTCAATGGGAGATAGACATAGAATCAATCAAACACAAAATACAGCGAACATTGTATATTATAATATATATTCTACTGAATATGAGTGATACAATGCATCTACTCTTGTGTGTTACAGAACAGAACATATTGTTTATTAGACTTAAGCATTACATAGCTCATATTAGACTTAAGCATTACATAGCTCATCATCATAATAATACATATACAATTTGCATGCATACGTTTTGTCTGTAGTTTTTAATTTTGACAGCAAACAGAAACTATCGTGACAATTATACAGGAACTATTTCTTATTACGGACGTTCACAGAAGTTGTTTGTGTATTGTAGTGCAATGAGGCTCACGACAGGGCAGTTAAAATGAATAAATAAAGAAAATAAAGATTTGACTTGACTTGACCTCATTGATTTCATGCTGTGGATGTGTCACAGTGTATGTGTTTATATTATGTACATATAATGTATTCGTCAAAATAAACCGTTCTATTCTGTTCTGTTCTGAAATCAAGTCACATGCAATCTCGCTATCGATGCTTGTTAATGAGTGGGGTTATATGCATACCAACCTATTTTCTACTCTACTAGCCAATTCCATAATCGAGCCCCGCTGGAGCCGTTACGATTGTGCTCTTAGGCAAGGCATTTAAATTCCGCGTTGGCACTTCTCTCTCCCTCGTGGCGATGGATTCCATCAGGAATGAGGTCTCGAGAGTGATTAATATAAGTTGTAAGAACTTGTTTCGCAATCGAGCTAAAATAACTTTGTATAAACTAATTCCATATATCATCATATTCCATAACATATGATATATAGTTTCTCTACGGTTCAGCTTTTACATTACTATATAATTCCAATGTGCAGTTCTCACTAATAATAGTCCTATCTTTAGATTGCATTGGATTTGTATATACATGTATGTTGAGGGCCTCATGGTAGATTAACTTTTGTTAAATGAGTTCTCTCGTAAAATAAAGTATGTATTTTTATTATATTCAATCCAGATGCATGCATTTAATACTATGCAAACTTTATTTACATGGTAGATTAACTTTAATTTGTTAAATGAGTTCTCTCGTTAAATAAAGTCTTTATTATTATTATTATTATTTTATTATTATTATTATTATTATTATTATTATTATATTATTCATCTTCTTCCAGTATGACACATGAATTTAACATGTTCTACATTGAATATACATGTAGCATTTCTAATTTCGTTTGAAATGTAACTATGTTCCGTTATGTCTATTGTTCAAAGTAAAGCATTGTAAATCATTGCTGTCCCCAGATAAGAAATATCATATATGTATATTTATACCCACACTATCATAAAGCTTAATTAGTCATGTTGTTATATATGTAACTAGCCTTGGAACAGGCGTCGATATAGTTTGCCTGGTCAGTCAAATAAATATAGTTTAACACCGAGACTATTAATTTGGGCCGTATTGAGTTTCTGATCATAACATGTCATTTTGTCAGAAGTTAAAAAGTGAAAAATCGACAGACTGGCACCCAGGCTAATATGTAACCTGACACTAATAAAAGTAATGGTTGTTGTTGTTGATGTTGATGTTGTTGTTGTTGTTGACATCAGGCGCAAGTTGTTAGTGGTAGTTTTGTGGCCCTAATCGGACACCAATTTGAAAGCTACTCTGAATGTGAAAGTTAATTACCGAAATAAAATTGTTTTTATTTCTGATTTACTTTTACTATTTGATCTTCAAATAGCAGAAGTTACGCGTGCTAGCACTGTTTGACAAATAGACAGTAATTTAATGCATAATTTCACGCATATCTCCCGGCTTATATACGTAATCACATTACTTGGACGGTCTATTTAGCCATCCCCAGCGGCGATCAAATAACCGTGGTATCTAGTTAGCGCAAGTTAATGTGTCAAGCCAAACGGCCATGTGCTAAGTGGACGTCCTAATCACCATTAATGCCATATATGGTGTTGTATTTGATTAGGAAGATGACACCAATTTCAGGAACTCTAGGCGATGTAAACGATCCATAGATCGCCTATGCATGGTAATCAAATTGTGTGAGTTTGACGCGTAGGGATATAAATCAAAGATGACGGTTTATTCTGCGGTTATTAATGTGTGACGTAAAGTGTCTGAAGTAACAATATTTCACAACTTTGCAGGAGCCGAATAGGACGAGCATGTTGCAATTGTAGTCAACTCTCTCTCCATATCAAAACATGAAAAGGCCACACGCGTGCATTTTGAAAATGGTTGACAGTGAAGTGTTTGAAATGGCGCAAGAGTTCAAAGGACTGGAATTATTGCGATTTTAAGAAAATAGGCAATTTAAACAACCAATCATTCTGATCACACAGCGTTGTAGATGAAATAAAAATCTACATTTGATGTAAACGTAATATCACAAATACCAAACCAATCAAACTATCTATTACTTAATTAACCCTTTCAACCCCACAGGCCTCTAAATAGGCTTATGAAAAGTGTAGATCCAGATGAGCCGGCTCGTAACGAGCCGTCTCATCAGGATCTGCACTTTTTTGCCAGTAATAATTATTACTATTTTTAGATAAAATTACCCATTTTGATAAATGAACTGGTCCAATGGTAATTTTCTTATTAATTTATTGGTCTGAAAATATCACGCACCAGTCCATGTCAGTTACTTGGGGTTGAAAGGGTTAATTAAGCAATAGTTATGAACAACAAGTCAGGGTGCATACAACACGTTTGAGCTTAAATCTTTGCTCTGCATAATAACTGATACACTAGTACTTAGATGTTCATATATCGTTAGTATACTAAAGGACATAGAAAACGTATATAATGTAGGTGTGCGTTTTCTATGTCCTCTAGTATATAATGTAGGTGTGCGTTATCTATGTCCTCTAGTATATAATGCAGGTGTGCGTTTTCTATGTCCTTTAGTATATAACGTAGGTGTGCGTTTTCTATGTCCTCTAGTATATAATGTAGGTGTGCGTTTTCTATGTCACCTAGTATATAATGTAGGTGTGCGTTTTCTACGTCCTCTAGTATATAACGTAGGTGTGCGTTTTCTACGTCCTCTAGTATATAATGTAGGTGTGCGTTTTCTATGTCCTCTAGTATATAATGTAGGTGTGCGTTTTCTATGTTCTCTAGTATATAATGTAGGTGTGCGTTTTCTATGTCCTCTAGTATATAATGTAGGTGTGCGTTTTCTATGTCCTCTAGTATATAATGTAGGTGTGCGTTTTCTATGTCCTCTAGTATATAATGTAGGTGTGCGTTTTCTATGTCCTCTAGTATATAATGTAGGTGTGCGTTTTCTATGTCCTCTAGTATATAACGTAGGTGTGCGTTTTCTACATCCTCTAGTATATAATGTAGGTGTGCGTTTTCTATGTCCTCTAGTATATAATGTAGGTGTGCGTTTTCTATGTCCTTTAGTATATAATGTAGGTGTACGTTTTCTACGTCCTCTAGTATATAATGTAGGTGTGCGTTTTCTACGTCCTCTAGTATATAATGTAGGTGTACGTTTTCTACGTCCTCTAGTATATAATGTAGGTGTGCGTTTTCTATGTCCTCCAGTATATAATGTAGGTGTGCGTTTTCTATGTCCTTTAGTATATAATGTAGGTGTGCGTTTTCTATGTCCTCTAGTATATAATGTAGGTGTGCGTTTTCTATGTCCTCTAGTATATAACGTAGGTGTGCGTTTTCTACATCCTCTAGTATATAATGTAGGTGTGCGTTTTCTATGTCCTCTAGTATATAATGTAGGTGTGCGTTTTTTATGTCCTTTAGTATATAATGTAGGTGTACGTTTTCTACGTCCTCTAGTATATAATGTAGGTGTGCGTTTTCTACGTCCTCTAGTATATAATGTAGGTGTACGTTTTCTACGTCCTCTAGTATATAATGTAGGTGTGCGTTTTCTATGTCCTTTAGTATATAATGTAGGTGTGCGTTTTCTATATCCTCTAGTATATAATGTAGGTGTGCGTTTTCTATGTCACCTAGTATATAATGTAGGAGTGCGTGTGCTATGTCCTCTAGTATATAATGTAGGTGTGCGTTTTCTATGTCCTCTAGTATATAATGTAGGTGTGCGTTTTCTATGTCCTCTAGTATATAATGTAGGAGTGCGTGTGCTATGTCCTCTAGTATATAATGTAGGTGTACGTGTGCTATGTCATCTAGTATAGCAACATTAGATACAATCTGCTAGCCTGGATGCCAGTCTGTCGATTGTTCACTTTTTAACTTCTGGCAAAATGACACGATATGATCAGAAACTCAATACGGCCCAATTAATAGTATCGGTGTTAAAATATATTTATTTGACTGACCAGGCAACATATATCGACGTCTGTTCCTCAATAAACATATTATACTGTTACAACTACCAACAGCATTGGTTAGATATCAGAAGAAATATCAGAAGAAACGTACACTATCTCCGTATCTCTGCACCATCTCAATGCCCTCAATATCGGTGTCTGGTCAATCATCTGGTGCTTTACCAATTCCACAAAGTGTTAAACTGTATATAATTGATTGGTGACAAATACTCTAATCTCGCCATGCTCACTGTGTCAACAATCTCAAACACTCACCATTTCTTGATGAACCTTTCATGTGCAGTGATTACAATCGGAATGCTTTGATTTTCTGTGATTCTAAAGGGCCGGAGATAGGGTTTTCATTTACTCTAATGAGGATTTGGAGTCTGGACAATTTTATGAGTTCCTTGTAAAATTTGAATTGTCTTTGCTAATTAATTGAAGGATAGCAGACGAAAGGAACGGTAAAAGGTCGACAGTATGGACATACAAGGTGCACTCGATGCAGCCGCAGACTGGAATACCACTGTAACGTGTCATCATTGATTTGATTTGAGATCTCGAGAGTGATTAATATAAGTTGTGAGAATTTGTTTCGCAATCGAACGAAAATAAATTTGTATAAACTAAATATCTGAACAACATTTATACAACTGTAATGCTATGTTTATGCCTGCACACTGTGAGAACGGGGAGTATGTGAGATGGAACGGTGGTCGCCAGATCGGACAGGTGGGTTTTCTCCGGGTACTCCGGTTTCCCCCCACACGAATGATACAATTTACGCTTTCATCCGCGCCAACGAGAGTGTTTAATATAAGTTGTTAAAGCTTGTTTCGCAATCGTTGTCAACTAAATAAAGTTTAAATAAGACTGTTAGAATAAAAATCTAGAAGCAAATTGGTTAGTTTATACAAATTTATTTTAGCTCGATTTCGAAACAAGTTCTTTCAACTTATATTAATCACTCTCGAGACCTCATTCCTGATGGAATCCATCGCCACGATGGAGAGACGAGGCAACGTGGAATTTAAATGCCTTGCCTAAGGGCACAATCGCAACGGCTCCAGCGGGCTCGAACTCTACACCTTTCGCACCTGAAGCAAACGCGCATCCATTGCGCTATCACGACTTCCACTGCAAGCACATGGGTTGGGCAACAAGTTTTACCAACATTAGCTAGTGCCCTCCCAAAATACACGAAACTATTCCGAATACACTGATGGAGTCAGTATTGTTATAATAGGATAAGTAGCTATTTGGTTTGCAGATTTATCTTGTAGCCAAAAGTCTTAAGACTTCGCGTGGCATTTCTGTGTAAAGATTCCTCAGAATTTAAATGAAGATTTAAGTCCGTGTTTAAATTTCAGAGGTCTAGATTAGGCCCCAGTTTTATTGCAATAACAACTTCGTTTTAACCAAAACAGTTCTGCGTGAACTACCATTATCACAAATGGATAATAATAATTTGAAGTTATCTCAATGTTTTGCAGCATTTGTGCGATACGAGTGCTGGAAATAGAGATGAGGTCTGCGTACAGATTCGTGATTATCTTATAGAATGTATCACATTTTGGAGTTGTTTCAGTGTTTCGATTTCTGGTACATGGACGTTGTTGCTGATAAGTATGTGTAGGAAATATAATCGAACGATAATAAAGCTATAATAATTAGTTTACGTTTCTTTTGTCAACGAACGATCCAGAATATTTTAAGTGAAAAATCGAGTTTTCTGTTGGTGTATACAAATTAATTTTAGCTCGATTCCGAAACAAGTTCTTACAACTTATATTAATCACCCTCACTCTCGAGACCTCGTTCCTGATGGAATCCATCGCCACGAGGGAGAGAGAAGATGCAACGTGGAATTTAAATGCCTTGCCTAAGGGTACAATCGTAACGGATCCAGCGGGGCTCGAACGCCGGACCGTTCGCACCTGAAGCGAACGTGCATCCACTGCGCTATCACGACTTCCACGAGTTTAATGTTATTGGTACCCAGGGTGCTATCATATACACACTATTTAGTTTAATCATATTATATTGCATTAATTCTGTATATACAATGTACAGAACAAAACAAATAAACACACTTGTATAATTATCATGGTGTAGTCCTATTGTTCCCACTTATATAAAATTAGGTAAACATGGGTGTGGGACGGATAGACATGCAGATAGACAGAATGTGTTTAAGAGTGTTTAAGATCAAATACAATCAAACGGACGGAAAGACACGCAGTCAGACAACAACTATATATATACATACCATGAACCAATACTATACCAACATACCATACCAACGACAAGACGTTGTCCACCGGGTTTGTTGCGGACAAACTCAATTTGAACTTGTGCATTCGCCATAACTTTAAGTTGTATGCATATGACATATATGTCTACTGGACAACATCAAGTGGGAATAAAAGGATTAAACCATTATCATAGTATATACGATTCATGTCATTGTTTTGCACACGAATTGGCAAGGTCGTCCCCCGTCTGACCCTAATACAATTAACAGTCTTTTAGATGGGACGTTAAACCGAGGTCTAGTGTTGGTGCTGTACACCGTGCACGTAAAAGATCCAGCAGATATTCTGGAATTGGTCTCTTTCTGTGTCATTGCACTATCCTCCAAACTTCTAAAATGACTAATCTCTTCAGGAGGCGTCGCTCATATGGGCAACCGGTAGCGACGATAGATAAACGTAAAACACATAGCATGCATTGTCACGGATAAACATCTCTATATTCGTGTATTCAGTAGTATTACAATGTACGACGGTGTGCTTATTGGATCAACTACGGCAATTATAATAAGCTATGAAGGTAACATGAAACAATATTCACCTCGTGCCAGTAACATAATGACAACATTGTCAAAACTAATGTAGCATTCTTATAAATATAATATAAATTCTATTACTTGTCTATCATAAAACTAGTCAAGTGTTTGGAACCATTCTTTGAGATTTACAAACTTTCTGCAACGTTCGAAAAAACGAAATCTATCACTGCTAAGCTTGCAGCGTCTCTCCTGACAATTTATTTCTTCAAATTAGGCAAATTTAAGATGGGATCATATAGTCCTCACCCTGCGTGGTTTGTGTGATTAGTTTTGGCGCCAACGAAAATAGGAAACAATGCAATTACTTGATACCATCTTAATGCATTGCGGCAAGTAAGACGTCAACATTTACTGCGGCAAGAAATGCAATCTCTCTGAACCCATGTCATAAATATAAACGTCTCTTACAGTTCATCATAATTTTAGGATGGTTTAGTGTGCACGACGAGGATTCAGGATGCACTATTATTTAATGCATGTGTTAAGGTGCGTCTTAATTAGCATGTTCGAAATTTGGTATATAGGCGAAATGTTTTAAAATGTTTGAAATTCTTACGGTCTACGTACAGCTTAAATAAGTCGATTAAATGGATACCAAGTCGTGAGTGTGCAGTTGAAGCGCATTCGCTTCGTGTGTGAAATGTGAAATGCCCCGAGTTCGCTCCCAGCTGTAGTCGTTACGATTGTGTCCTTAGACGAGGCAGTTAAAGTCCACATTCTCTCTCTCTCTCCCTCTTTCGTGACCCGCCACCGCTGACTTGTATACCACTGTAACCTATCGCCATTAATGGTGAATGTATGTCGGGCATTAACTCTTTCAGCGCCGAATAAATTCAGAGCATGTGCAAACAACATAGATCCAGATCAGCCGCGGCGTAACGCCGGGTCTGATCATGATCTATGTTGTTTGCTATTCGGACAGGTGCTTCAGCTCCACTGTCTGACGAGCAATCAGCATATAGCCTGATCAGACGGCGTGTTCTGTTCTGTCCGATCGGGTTCTCTACCTTTTTACAAAGTCGCTTTTATGCGACAGTGGCGCTGAAAGAGTTAAAGCGACATCAGTGAAAACGCAAATTTCTACAGAATGTATAAAATGAAATAAAACGCATGAAATAAACAATAAGGTAAATAAAAATGAATAAATATAAAACTTTTAGCAACCTCAAATTTGGTAAATATCTTTCATTTATTAATAATTTGAATAAAAATATCATTTTAGATGACACAACTGTTTTGTACCTAATAAAATGAACATTATAGTTAACTAAATTTACACTCATGATTGTTTTCATTGTACAATGTTTCGAACTCACATGGTTCTGTAATATTGTAACGCAGTGCGAAGCAATAGCACAGTTGACCGCTCGGCTATTGCCACCTGTTGTTGTTTTTTTACGTTTATTTATCGTCGCTACCGGTTGCCCATATGAGCGACGCCTCCTGAAGAGATTAGTTATTTTAGATTTTGGAGGATAGTGCATGATACAAACAGAGACCCATTCCAGAATCTCCTCTGGTTCTTTTACGTGCACGGTGTAAAGCACCGACACGAGACCTCGGTTTAATGTCCCATCTGAAAGACTGTTAATTTTATTATGGTCAGACGGGGAATCGAACCTACGATCCCTGGATTACCAGTGCAGCGTGTTACCACTGGACTACATATCCGTCTATTACCACCTTGAATTGTGAAATCAATTTTATTCAATTAAACTGCAAAAATCCATTGCAAATGAAGCGTGTAATTATGATAATGTCTCAAGTAAATTTACGCCTGCAATATATCTATTAAATATTTGCATTGCAGGAACGTAGCTTGAGACACCTTTCTAGTTGAAGCGCTATCTTTCCCCCACGTTGGAATACTACGTCACAATTTTGTTTACCATCTCGTGTATCGGGACCATTATGTAGCTGTTTAAATGTATTACGTTATATATCCTCATGTTGTACACTAAATGTACCTGAGTGAAATAAAAGAATATGTCTGTCTGTCTGTCTGTCATTTGTAGATTAATCTCAGTATTGACTCCGATGGCAAACAAACGTCAATTCAGGAGCATGGATGACCGTTATATGAAATCCTACTTTCATTTTTGAAAGTTTGTTGACCACAAAGACACTGTTTATTCAATGTTAGTGTTCGAATGTATTCAGAAGAATGTGTAGTAGCAATGCATGTATACGTGAAAACAAGCATGTTATTGCTTTTTGCGATGTAATGTCGCTTTAACAGCACTCGCAGAAACACGTTGAAAATAACAGAAACTGTTGTTGCAGTTGCTGAATATGTGTTTTTGAAATAATACTTTCACCTTTTCACGTACGTATTTCTTGTTAAATATCAGACTAAATGATACAACTTCAGAACGATACAATTAATTGTCATAAAAACAATAAATCATAACTAGTTACACCAATCAATGTCTCTTTAATCACCTTAATAGCAAAACAATTTACTTCTAATCACAGGCTGCACAACCGTACAGATTCCAGATTTTAACTGTGTAAACCTCAACACTATAATTATCACGTGACAGTCATGCGCAGTGGCACTTGAAATTTGAAATATGGCTGCATAATTTTCATCAGATATTAATACCCTTTTTGTCATAAGAATGAAACCTTTTGTTATCATTTATGAGCTTTCATATGAAACCGTTTCTAATGATTGACTAATAACATGTTCTGGAGAGACACAACAATGCTTTGTGGCAATGTTTTTCCACGTGAAAGCCACAAAATGGGCAACGACGGTTCGAAGACGGTAATTTGGCAATTATTTCTGATTTATTTGCAAATATTAACCAAATTCGATTTGCTTCCGACAAAATATGCATTCATTACAATAACGTCTTCTTAAATAATAATCTCGCTGATGCTTTATACTTTCTACGCTCTGTTAAGGTTTGGGGATTTTTAGTATCGAAACAATAGGATAGAGAATTAATGTACTGCACGGATTTTGTTTGTAATAAGCTTTTGGCTATCGTCTCCATCTCTGGAGCCACCCCATGCATACGTAGTTGGTCAGATAATCGTTTGGATGGAACGTGCAAGTTACAGAAGATATTTATATTTTATTCTTTATTTCAGTCTCATCAATGTACAGCATATAACAAACATAGAATATAGTTTACATATTAAAAAGTACATTGCCACTCAATTCAGAGTTACAAGAGACTATGCATATATACATCATTCATCTATAACATATTGCACTACTATAGTATATACATGTACATGTGATAACTACATGTGTGAGATAAAGCTGAAAAGCAGTCGCTAATTGAAATTTAAAATCTTATTAAGAAGTAATGGAATGAAAAATACTGAACGCAAAATAAGCACTACTGCGCAAACTATAAAATGTTTTAAAAGATCAAATACCAATTCCAATCAGATTGGGATTAGCCTAATTAGCAAATGCTTTTCAGTTGTAATAAAATATGAAGACGACATATAAAACACTCAACAGACATTATTTACAAAGATAAGAGGTACGTCATTGTAAAATACTAAAACAGGTTTTGGCAGCTAATCTAATAATGGGTGCATTTGTGAATATGAACTTAAGTTGTTCTTGACTAGACATATTAAAAACACCAGGTTGTATAAGTTGAGCTCTATCAGAAGACGCACCAATTTCAGAAACACCCCTGGCTAGTCTATACATGTGCAGGGTCACATATTGTTAATATCGTTATGGTTGGGGGACCGTTCGAACTCACAACCCAGGGAACTTCAAAACCAACTTCAACTTCTTACTGCCGAACAATCAGTCATGATTATGACTGGCAGGCGCAGTCTAGAATTAGTTAATCTGAAATGGTATGTGCATGTTAAAAAGATAAAAGGATCTACACAGTTATAGTTAAAAGCAGACAGTACATAGATTGGAGAGAGTTCGAGTCCAGTCTGCTAACAAAGGTCGGCATACTGGGACTCGACTGTATATGTGTCGGTAGACTGTTCCATAGCCTAACTTAGTCGCATATTATTATAAAAGTACACAATAATGTTTTTTTAAATATTTATTTCACAAGTGTTATAGCAAAAACGTTTTGTTAAATTGCACACATTTCTGACAATAAGTGAAATTCATTGTATTTCGTCTTTGTTTCAAAATAAATCTATACCATTATAACATTGTTTTAAACATTGTTTTAAATAGTTCGCTGACAGTACAATATATGCGTATCCATTATTATTATTATTAATTAATAATAATAATAATATTATTATTATATTATTATTATAATTTATTATTATTATCATTATTATTTATTATTATTTATTTATTATTATTATTATTACATTATTATTATTTATTTATTATTATTATTTATTATTATTATTATCCTGCTACAAGATTACTATATATCGGGAGGTCCAGGCTGCTTGTTTATCATACTGTGTATATGTTGGTGGAGATAAAATACATGTACAGTCAAACCTGTGTTAGTGGTCACCTCCATTAATCATCCAACCTGCATTAAGCAGCCAGTTTCCAGATTCCCAATCGGTTATTTTATTATATATTTGACCTATATTATGCAGCCACCCGTGCTAAGCAGTTTCCAGATTCCCAATCGGTTATTTTATTATATATTTGAACTCTATTAAGCAGCCACCTGTGCTAAGCAGCCACTTTCTCTGACTCCCTTGGCTGGCTGCTTAAGACATGTTTGACGGTATATTTATATTACTTGAAATAGTAAATAGTATTATTGCACCGCAATCAACTCTAACGGAGAGATCAATGCATTATTGACAGAATTTTACATTATGTAAATATATAATAATATCTCTAAATCATTGTATATTTGAATGAAATTTTATTTCAATGTACATAGAAAACAAGTCAAATTAAACTTATATTAATATTAAATAATATTATAAAACATGCCACACATTATGAAGAAGAAATTTTCAAACTCCAGTAGGTCAATATGACCCATGAGGTACAACAAATATACATACAAACTATTTAAGAAATAATAAGTATCAACCGTGGTATATCGCATAATAACCCGAGTTTGAAATACCGCGGTTGATACTTATTATTTCGATTCTAACACGACTTACTTCTAATAATTTTAGACGAGAATCAAAGGAGTATTTTCTTCGAACGCCGTGCATTTGGCTTTCGAAATTTCCTCCCGCGTAAGGGGTGATGACGTTAATTGTTATGGAAAATATCAATCTAGTGCATATATGAACAAAAGTTGTAACTGATCAATAATTTTATTTATTTTGTCAAATAAAACTGTATAGAATAGTAACTGAAACGTTACTTAACAGAAAAACAAGACGGACAAGAGATTATCTGATTCTAAAAATAGCTCATTTCCGCGAATTCCCATGGTAGTATTTACAAACATTACGTGACTTTCATTCATAAAACTTTACACGCATTGTATAAATGGAATAGCCAAAACACGGTGCGCGCGCAGCATAGTTCAAAGTAGGTATATCGCAGAATAACCCGAGGTAGATTTTACTCTACAAGTATGTATGTTATTAGCTGGGTCGTGTTGGAATAACAAATAGTGGTGACAATTATGTGGAGAAGGCAAAGAATGCAATACAACATGATTATATAATGATCATATTACAATACCCCTGTACATAAACGCACTCAATTTCTAATTATTTCATCAATGTAAGATAAATACAAAGTCTCATTACATATTATTTAATGTCCGTATTTCAAAAGATTTATAAATAAATACACTCAATATTCGAAGTATCAGTATGAACAGACGAGAACAGAATATAATAGATCATACGATTATTCATGACGTATACATAAGTACATAGTAATAATATATCACACAATGATATACAAATAAACAAGTGATCAATAAAGCTGTCGTATTGTTACTGTATTCTAATTTAATATAGAGGATGAATATTTAGTGTGTGTGTTAGTTTATACAAATTTATGTTAGCTCGATTGCGAAACAAGTTCTTACAACTTATATTAATCACTCTCGAGACCTCATTCCTAATGGAATCCATCGCCACAAAGGAGAGAGAAGAGGCAATGTGGAACTTAAATGCCTTGCCTAAGGGCACACTCGTAACGGCTCCAGCGGGGCTCGAACACCGGACCGTTCGCACCTGAAGCGAACGCGCATCCATTCACTAGCACTTCACTATAACAAGACTATTCAAAACATGTAAACATAAACGTCATATCATATTTACAAAGATACATAAGTTTAAGCATTTAAATATGCTAAATGATTTTGTCTCTGTTTAAATGCTTTAATACAAAATAGAGCTAGCTAGTAATTTTGCGCTAGTCATATTGAATAGTTCAATACCATTGTATACCATTCATACGATGGACTGGTAATCCAGGGATCGCAGGTTCGATCGCCCGTCTGACCCTAATACAATTGACTGTCTTTCAGATTGGATGTTAAACCGAGGTAGGTCTCGTGTCGGTGCTTTACACTGTGCACGTAAAAGAACCAGAGGAGACTCTGGAATGGGTCTCTGTCTGTATCATTGAACTATCCTCCAAAAATCTAAAATGACTAATCTCTTCAGGCGGCGTCGCTCATATGAGCAACCTGTAGCGACGATAAATAAACGTAAAACACACACACAATTCCAAAACTCGTTTAATAAATTATTGTATGAATAACTCATGTAAGATCCTATATATATATATTTAGTGTATACGCTTTTATTTTAATGTTGAACATTATTTTAATCAGTAACATAAACATTTAGAATTTTAGTTTAATCATATTTCATTGCAAATCATTATTATATATGTCATGCATAAACAGATATAATACATAATATGAACATGCAAATGGTTTGGGCCACAAGTTTTAACAACATTAGACAACGGCCCGCAACATTTAGAATGGTCTACATGTACATTTTTATACATGTACATAGGTTAACTAACTAAACACATGCATTTCTCTCAACTAGAAATATACACGGAAGCCATTTGCAGGAACTAACTTATTGCCTTGTCAAATATGATAACTTAATACGCCAGCAATTGGGTTCGTATTTCGGATATCGCATAAAATTCCGGATTAATAACTCTCAACTTCACAAGGTTTTATACAGAATACCGCCATTTATCACGCCCCGTAAATCTTGCCGTGACATATTGAATGTTTTAATGTGGATTGTAACAAATAACGTTTAGACAAGAAACAGCGCAAGAGAGCTCGTGTCCTGTGATGCTACCTACAATAAATGTTTAACGATGTATCAATTTTTCAGAGAACATTTGAAAATGATTTTAATTCTCGGTATAAATGACCGCTAACAGGTTTCTGATCTGCATCCACTTAGTGGTAATTGCTTGGCAGTTTTTAAACCCTGGATCATGCTGTCAGTTAAAAGACAGGTGTGATTCTATCGCACGTGTAAAACACACGGTGGTGTGACCTCAATATGTGTTTAAGTTATTTCCTTGAATTAAATCGACATGGTGCATACCATTAAGTGAAAGGAAATATTGCAATACAACAAACCACAGAAGTAGATAGTGTATGTATTTATATTATGACAAAATGATTTAGAAAATAAGACAATTATAAATAGAGAAAATGTTTAATAATTCACAAAAGGTTCATATGGCGGATTCCAATCTGAATGCTGTCGTTATTGACACAACAACCGACCCTATTCAACCACTTTTCTCTATACTAATCTCTTTTTCTTCAAGAGCTCCGATTTGATAGTTCATGTTCTTGAACTTTCTTCATATATCCATTTAAATATTAACCATTTTCTTTTTTACATCCAAAACTATTGACTCACTAATACATTAAGTTCTGAAATTCTTTAGCAAATACATAGAATAGATTTCACGTATTTTCATTGTTATATTATATATTATTCTCCTGCCTATTGTATATCAATCAATTGATAGGGAGAAGAACTATATAAGTTTTCTTTCGTTCTAATCCCTTTCAGTCTACTGCTGTTAAATTATATGTAAAATGTTCATTTCTTGATTACATGTACAAATACTGAAATAAATAATGTTTAAACTAATTCAATAAGTACGATGCTATTTCGGACAGACGTTTTAAAATGGACACGATATATTAATCAACTCGTTTTGAATGCTGTGCACATGGAACAATCAGTTTTGATATACGTTTCCTTTCTGATCTAAAAGGTCAATCAAAGTTATAATTTCCAGCGCAATTTTCAAATCAAAATTATGGCCCATACAAAATGAAAATAACCAAAAATCATGACCGAAACATAATGAAAATAACTAAAAATAGAACAAAGATTTGAAATGTAATGGAAGACTTTTTTTAATAAATCTAAACGAATGTTTATAGAAGCAGTATTTCAAGCCTCTGGTTCCGTTGATTCATGTTTGATACGTTGTCTGGTTCCGCTGATTCATGTTTAGTACGTTGTCTGGTTCCGCTGATTCATGTTTAGTACGTTGTCTGGTTCCGCTGATTCATGTTTAGTACGTTGTCTGGTTCCGCTGAGTCATGTTTAGTACGTTTTCTGGTTCCGCTGATTCATGTGTGATACGTTGTCTGGTTCCGTTGAATCATATTTAGTACGTTGTCTGGTCCCGTTGATTCATGTTTAGTACGTTGTCTGGTTCCGCTGATTCATGCTTAATACGTTGTCTGGTTCCGCTGATTCATGTTTAGTACGTTGTCTGGTTCCGCTGATTCATGTTTAGTACGTTGTCTGGTTCAGCTGATTCATGTTTAGTACGTTGTCTGGTTCCGCTGATTCATGTTTAGTACGTTGACTGGTTCCGCTGATTCATGTTTAGTACGTTGTCTGGTTCCGTTGATTCATGTTTAGTACGTTGTCTGGTTCCGCTGATTCATGTTTAGTACGTTGTCTGGTTCCGCTGATTCATGTTTAGTATGTTGTCTGGTTCCGCTGATTCATGTTTAGTACGTTGTCTGGTTCCGCTGATTCATGTTTAGTACGTTGTCTGGTTCCGCTGATTCATGTTTAGTATGTTGTCTGGTTCCGCTGATTCATGTTTAGTACGTTGTCTGGTTCCGCTGATTCATGTTTAGTACGTTGTCTGGTTCCGCTGATTCATGTTTAGTACGTTGTCTGGTTCCGCTGATTCCTGCTTAGTACGTTGTCTGGTTCCGCTGATTCATGTTTAGTACGTTGTCTGGTTCCGCTGAGTCATGTTTAGTACGTTGTCTGGTTCCGCTGATTCATGTTTAGTACGTTGTCTGGTTCCGCTGAGTCATGTTTAGTACGTTTTCTGGTTCCGCTGATTCATGTGTGATACGTTGTCTGGTTCCGTTGAATCATATTTAGTACGTTGTCTGGTCCCGTTGATTCATGTTTAGTACGTTGTCTGGTTCCGCTGATTCATGTTTAGTACGTTGTCTGGTTCCGCTGATTCATGTTTAGTACGTTGTCTGGTTCCGCTGAGTCATGCTTAGTACGTTGTCTGGTTCCGCTGATTCATGTTTAGTACGTTGTCTGGTTCCGCTGATTCATGTTTAGTACGTTGTCTGGTTCCGCTGATTCATGTTTAGTACGTTGTCTGGTTCCGATGATTCATGTTTAGTACGTTGTCTGGTTCCGCTGATTCATGTTTAGTACGTTGTCTGGTTCCGATGATTCATGTTTAGTACGTTGTCTGGTTCCGCTGAGTCATGCTTAGTACGTTGTCTGGTTCCGCTGATTCATGTTTAGTACGTTGTCTGGTTCCGCTGATTCATGTTTAGTACATTGTCTGGTTCCGCTGATTCATGTTTAGTACGTTGTCTGGTTCCGCTGATTCATGTTTAGTACGGTGTCTGGTTCCGCTGATTCATATTTAGTACGTTGTCTGGTTCCGTTGATTCATGTTTAGTACGTTGTCTGGTTCCGCTGATTCATGTTTAGTACGTTGTCTGGTTCCGCTGATTCATGTTTAGTACGTTGTCTGGTTCCGATGATTCATGTTTAGTACGTTGTATGAGCCGCTGATTCATGTCTAGTACGTTATCTGGTTCCGCTGAGTCATGCTTAGTACGTTGTATGAGCCGCTGATTCATGTGTAGTACGTTGTCTGGTTCCGCTGATTCATGTTTAGTATGTTGTCTGGTTCCGCTGATTCATGTTTAGTACGTTGTCTGGTTCCGCTGATTCATGTTTAGTACGTTGTCTGGTTCCGCTGATTCATGTTTAGTACGTTGTCTGGTTCCGCTGATTCCTGCTTAGTACGTTGTCTGGTTCCGTTGATTCATGTTTAGTACGTTGTCTGGTTCCGCTGAGTCATGCTTAGTACGTTGTCTGGTTCCGCTGATTCATGTTTAGTACGTTGTCTGGTTCCGCTGATTCATGTTTAGTACGTTGTCTGGTTCCGCTGATTCATGTTTAGTACGTTGTCTGGTTCCGCTGAGTCATGCTTAGTACGTTGTATGAGCCGCTGATTCATGTGTAGTACGTTGTCTGGTTCCGCTGATTCATGTTGTATGTTCATTTAATACGTTGCGTGAGAAGACCATAGGAGAACCATTTATCAATTTAGGAATGGAGAAGATTCTGTTGATATGAAAACATACAAGTTGGATACAGAAATATCTCTATTGAAACGATTCATTTACTTTCAATCGCTATTACTCTTGATACACCAGAGGGTGGCGTCTATGAGAGACGGTGTATATAGCCGTTGTGGCCGCACATTTTCTATTAGCGTGCACGCCTCCTTATGGTCTCATAGGAGTATTATGCAATAAACTTTATTGTTTATTGATCTGTCATCATCGACCACATGTCAAAAGCGACCACCTGTAAACATTAGCCACCTATCAACATCGACCACCGGTCAACATCAACCACTTGTCAACATCGACCACCGGTCAACATCGACCACCTTTCAACATCGACCACCGGTCAACAACGACCACCTGTCAACATCGACCACCGGTCAATATCGACCACCGGTCAAATCGACCACCTGTCAGCATCGACCACCTGTCAAATCGACCACCTGTCAACATCGACCATCGGACAACATCGACCACCGGTCAATAAGATTAAATGTTGCCATTCTCATGGGTGGTATTAAGAGACATGTTTAGTTTATACAAATTTATTTTAGCTCGATTACGAAACAAGTTCGTTCAACTTATATGAATCACTCTCGAGACCTCATTCCTGATGGAATCCATCGCCATGAAGGAGAGAGAAGAGGCAATGTGGAATTTAAATGCCTTGCTTAAGGGCACAATCGTAACGGCTCGATCTCCGGAACTTTGGCACTTGAAGCGAACGCGTTACCACTGCGCTATTACGACTTCCACGTATATATATAGTCAAGCATCCCTCTTAAGCCCACCCACGATAATGACTATCAACTATCAATATGTAGTACGTGTTTGTTTTTATGACTGTCTATGTACATGTAATAAATGAGACAACGAGGCAATATGGTGGATTATGAAGATCGTCTTAGAATAAAATGTTTTAAAGTATTATCTTACCTGGGTAATATACATAGGATCTTACATGCGTGATGATGTCATACAACATTTTATGAAAAGTGTTTTGGAATGTTGCTATTAAGCGAGTCTTGTGGTGTGTTATGCGGTTCTTGGTTTGCTGGAAACAGTCGTAACTTGTCAGTTTCTCCGTAATAATATAGACACCTCAAGGTCTCGATGCTTATTTCCATTGCGGAGGTAATAAAGAAATCTATCTCTTGAATATTTAGGATATTTTGTACAGAGCTGTTCTGATTTGTAGTTGTAATACAATTTTTGAGTTCACTTGTCCTTGTGTTCCAAAATTCCAAATTTATTTGACGTGATTTCAAGTTAGACAAAAAAGTTATAAAATATCATTTGCATATCATTTAAGAAACTGCGTTCTCAGATTTCGTAGATAGAACCCGATAAGGTTATAAAATCCTCCATCGAAGAGTTGAAAATGAGCACTTAACAACAGCAATGTCAGGCACGCCAGAATGCGTGAATTTTTGAGGCATTTGATTTCGGTTTTATTTCCCTATAGAATAGAAATAACGGTTACGATGAAATTCTAGTTCCATGCAGATCAATTCATGACAAGTTGAATTAGTTTGATATTTTAAATAGATGAAGAGATAGCTGGTAACCTTGTTACGGTGAGGACATTATGTGCTCGGCTGGATGAAGAGATTGCTGGTAACCTTGTTACGGTGAGGACAGTATGTGCTAGGCTGGATGAAGAGATAGCTGGTAACCTTGTTACGGTGAGGACATTATGTACTAGGCTGGATGAAGAGATTGCTGGTAACCTGGTTACGGTGAGGACAGTATGTGCTAGGCTGGATGAAGAGATAGCTGGTAACCTGGTTACGGTGAGGACATTATGTGCTAGGCTGGATGAAGAGATAGCTGGTAACCTTGTTACGGTGAGGACATTATGTGGTAGGCTGGATGAAGAGATAGCTGGTAACCTTGTTACGGTGAGGACAGGATGTGCTAGGCTGGATGAAGATATAGCTGGTAACCTTATTACGGTGAGGACATTATGTGGTAGGCTGGATGAAGAGATAGCTGGTAACTTTGTTACGGTGAGGACATTATGTGTTAGGCTGGGTGAAGAGATAGATTTGTAACCTTGTTACGGTGAGGACATTATGTGCTAGGCTGGATGAAGAGATAGCTTGTAACCTTGTTACGGTGAGGACATTATGTGCTAGGCTGGATGAAGAGATAGCTTGTAACCTTGTTACGGTGAGGACAGTATGTGCTAGGCTGGATGAAGAGATAGCTTGTAACCTTGTTACGGTGAGGACATTATGTGCTAGGCTGGATGAAGAGATAGCTTGTAACCTTGTTACGGTGAGGACATTATGTGCTAGGCTGGATGAAGAGATAGCTGTAATGTTGTCCTTGCATACGTCGCACACTGAAACAACAAGATATCTAACGGTGCCGGAACAATCGGAAGTGATTCTAGAACTTTTATTTAAACTAACATCACTAACAACTAAAACCACTTACAACAAACACAACTAACAACTAACACAACTAACGACTAACACCGCTAACAACTAACACCACTAACACCACTAACAACTAACACCGCTAACAACTAACACCGCTAACAACTAACACAACAAACAACTAACACCACTAACAACTAACACCGCTAACAACTAACACAACAAACAACTAACACCACTAACAACTAACACCACTTGAGTCTCCTTCCGTTTTAGTTTAATCATATTTTATTGTTTATATATGTACAATACAATCATATGTTTAACCATGATACATGTATGTATTTACAATGAAACGGTACATGATACTGTTTTATTCACGACCACATCGAACATAAAAATAAAGTATAAACGGTTGTGGACATCAAGTTTTAGCAACATTTGATACCGCCCCCCACCCATCATTCATAGATTCACAATTGACTACATTAATTTTATTTTATAAATAAATAAGTACAGTCAACCCTGTCTTAAGCAGCCAGCCAAGGGAATCACAGAAAGTGGCTGCTTAGCACACGTGGCTGCTTAATAGAGGTCACGTGTATAATACAATAGCATATTGGTAATATATATATATTGGTTGCTTAATACAGGTTGGCTGCAAGAGGTGACCACCAAACAGCTGGAGCCGTTACGATTGTGCCCTTAGGGAAGGCATTTAAATTCCACGTTGCCTCTTCTCTATCCCTCGTGGCGATGGATTCCATCAGGAATGAGGTCTCGAGAGTAATTAATATAAGTTGAAATAACTTGTTTCGCAATCGACCTAAAATAAATTTGTATAAACTAAACAGTTTTGACTGTACTTAATTTAACTAAGGAATAATAAAATTTAAAGTAAATTATATGTTCTGATAGTGCACGAGATATATCGTTATATAATACAATTAATGACGTCATTTCTAATAAACAGATACTTTACAATTATACATGAATAGAACTATTAGTTCTTGCAGCTTATATCTTATTTCCTACGATAGTTTTACTGGTTACTGTTTACATGTTTCATTATGCTTTTTCATGTTTTAATTTCTTGAGGGCCTCATGGTAGATTGACTTAATTGTTCAAATAAGTTCTCTCGTTAAATAAAGTCTTTATTATTATTATTATTATGCAAATAACTTCTCTCGTTAAATAAAGTCTTTATTATTATTATTATTATGCAAATAACTTCTCTTGTTAAATAAAGTCTTTATTATTATTATTATTATGCAAATAACTTCTCTCGTTAAATAAAGTCTTTATTATTATTATTATTATGCAAATAAGTTCTCTCGTTAAATAAAGTCTTTATTATTATTATTATTATGCAAATAACTTCTCTCGTTAAATAAAGTCTTTATTATTATTATGCAAATAACTTCTCTCGTTAAATAAAGTCTTTATTATTATTATTATTATGCAAATAACTTCTCTCGTTAAATAAAGTCTTTATTATTATTATTATTATGCAAATAACTTCTCTCGTTAAATAAAGTCTTTATTATTATTATGCAAATAACTTCTCTCGTTAAATAAAGTCTTTATTATTATTATTATTATGCAAATAACTTCTCTCGTTAAATAAAGTCTTTATTATTATTATTATTATGCAAATAACTTCTCTCGTTAAATAAAGTCTTTATTATTATTATTATTATGCAAATAACTTCTCTCGTTAAATAAAATCTTTATTATTATTATTATTATGATTATTATGCCAAGAAAATTCATTAATTATGAATACTAAAATTAATGACAGTCCATCGTTGTTCTCACGTAGTCTAGTTTGACAGATGAATGGAAATAAAACAAGACCAACTACTTGACAAAGTTTAGTATGTTTCTTTGATATGTTTGCCATTTGCCCAAGTAAATCTCGGCCCTTTCTTGGAATCACAATCAATTTAACTGACAGAGCGACCGTTTGCGGTAATGAATCAACCACAGCATGTGAATGTGTTCCATTGTCACTCGATCTAATTATTCAATCATTATGAACCGTTTAGTGAAAAACTCATAAAGAATAACAGAGAATATTTCCAAGATGTCAAATAGCATTCATTTCTAGCGGATAATTCGAAATCGTTTGCGTTTTGTATTAAAAAATGACACTGCGCATGTCCACGTCACGTGACGATGACGTGATGAGATTTTAATAAATCTTAAAAGAAAAAATATGGAGATTGCAACCTATAATTTTGCTTTCAAACTAATCGTAAAGCGGTTGATGTTTCCGTGTATTGCGGTGCCTCCAATGCAATGTATTTTAATAACTAGAATAGTTCGCAATGAAAGAATGCATTGATTGATGCCAACTAAAATTATTACGCCCCTTAGTCGTCTGCTTGGAACAAAGAGGTCTGTTGCAAATCTGATTAGGTCATAACCATTAAGATAAATTTGAAATAAAACTCACTTTTTGTCTAAAAAGATAATTACCGATATTCTGATAGTTAGCTGACGACACCGGTTTTATTCACATACAATTAATGTATGCACAATGGCGATGGGTAGCCTGCGTATTTGAACTGTCCAACCTTCCCATGGAAAGCCGAGTGTTTCTTATAAGTTTGCTACATACAATCCAGCATTGGCAAAGGCACATGCCCTCATTTTATGATCAGTGTTCCAGGAAAGTCCCTTTTCGTATCTTAATAGCCGTTGTACTTGGTGTTAGTTGTATTTGTATATGAGTATGAACAGTCAATGTTATGCCTGGTTACCGTCGGCCGACAAGCAATGCAAAGCACTTGCTGTATTCCCCCATAAAAAAACAACAGAAATATAAAAAAAATCATTATTTCCCCACCCACCCAAATTGTAACCTCATTTATGAAATATTTCAAATAAAACAGAAGTCGCCGTCAACATTTTGCCATGACGTAGCGTCTATTTTGTCGAAACGATTCAAACCATTCTGCCCAATAACTGGCATATTCTCACTTCCTGGACTGGTACCCAGGGTCCATACCGGTGAATAATGATCAGTTAGCCCCGGGAGACAACTTGAAGAAGAAACCCGCCATTTTTGGTAGCACACTTCCTAAATCAAATTATCATTATGCTAAGCGGCACCATGCGGCGAGGTAACAAGCCACTAATTTATTTAGTCAGTGGTTAATTGCCTCGCATAAGCTTCCCGTAGAATGTAATTAGATCACATTTACAAATTGTTCTTTTGTGGTTTAATAAAACGAAAAACTTGGCCTGATCAAATATTTGCACATTGTTTCTTTATTTCCCCCGAGTGCGTTCCGTGTAAGATGATAAAATTAAATACTACTCCCCTAGAACCAGGAATCAATACATCTAACAGTCAGTGTACGGTCCAGCACATGGCGCTATAAATGTAAGATTATGTCAAGACGTTCGTACACAGCAGACGGATCTGTAGTCCAGTGGTTAACACGTTGGACTGGTAATCAAGGGATCGCAGGTTCGATCCCCCGTCTGACCCAATTACTCCCGATTCGTCGGTAGACGTTTCTAGTCACATAACGGTGGATCTGTAGTCCAGTGGTTAATACGTTGGACTGGTAATCCAGGGGTCGCAGGTTCGATCCCCCATCTGGCCCTAATAAAATTAACAGTCTTTCAGATGGGACGTTAAACCGAGGTCTCGTGTCGGTGCTTTACACCGTGCACGTAAAAGAACCAGAGGAGATTCTGGAATGGGTCTCTGTCTGTATCATGCACTATCCTCCAAAATCTAAATCTAACTAATCTCTTCAGGAGGCGTCGCTCATATGGGCAACCGGTAGCGACGATAAATAAACGTAACACACACACCACACACCACAACACACAACACACCACACCACACACCACACACACACACACACACACACACAGAGTTTATCTGAACATCCAATGGCTAGAACGAATCTCCACTACCACCATTCACCATAAACGAAACATTCCAAAATGCTGGCTAATCGTGTTACGTTCAAAGTGAAATATTGACAAGCTTGGCTAATTAGATTTGTGAGATAGAACATTGCATAATTAACCACAGAAATAGGGACGTTTCTTTGAAACAACAATTACATTAATATCGACTATATCTGATAGTTTGTGAAATTGACTAATGCCAAAATTATGATAGTGTCTCGGAATAATTTGATTGCGTTATGTTTGCGTTATCTGATACACATAACGTTCAAGCTAACGGTATAATTAGATTGAACTAGCACTACCCTTTAGATCGAGATTTCAGATACCGAACAAGTATGGCATGTTCGACATTTTATGCTTCTTTTCTTCTCGTGGGTGACATGTTTAAATGAAAGACAACAAACTACAGCAGTTTGGTACTTTATGATAAAAGATATTGCAAGAATGCTACAGCAGTACAGCAGTAGTCTTCTTGTATGAATGCTACAGCAGTAGTACGCTCGCCCACATGGTTCGCCGGAGGCGATGGCAAATAAGCTTTCCCCGTCTGACCCTAATGAAATTAACAGTCTTTCAGATGGGACGTTAAACCGAAGTCTCGTGTCGGTGCTTTACACCGTGCACGTAAAAGAACCAGAGGAGACTCTGGAATGGGTCTCTCTCTGTATCATTGCATTATCCTCCAAAAATCTAAAATGACTAATCTCTTCAGAAGGCGTCGCTCATATATGCAACCGGTAGCGACGATAAATAAATTGTAAAGCACCGACACGAGACCTCGGTTAACGTCCCATCTGAGACTGTTCATTTGATTAGGGTCAGATGGGGATCGAACCTACGATCTCTGGATTACCAGTCCAACGTCTACCGATGAATCGGGAGTAATTGGGTCAGACGGGGGATCGAATCCTTGATTACCAGTCCAACGTGTTAACCACTGGACTACAGATCCGTCTGTGTTGTACGAACGTGTGTTTTATGTTTATTTATCGTCGCTACCGGTTACCCATATGATCGACGCCTCCTGAAGAGATTAGTGATTTTAGACGTGTGCGTTGTCCACAGAGTTAGTTTATATATTTTAGCTCGATTGCGAAACAAGTTCTTTCAACTTATATTAATCACTCTCGTGACCTCATTCCTGATGCTTGTTCGTGCCTCCATACCGTGCACGTCGGGAACAAGGCACAGCTCACAGCAGGAAATTGGATCGCCGTTCCGAAGTGACCAATCCACGCCGCTGACGCATACAGACGAGGACCCGCATCGACTCTTTTGAGTGTCTATACACTTACCTAGATCAGCGACAGCTAATACTGGGGCGCTGAAGAGGCGACGAGCGACTGGGTAGGAGAAGATGGCAGTCGTTTCGCGTGGATGGCGCACTCGTCGCCTGGAACTCTTTTATCTGTCTCCAATGACGGGCGAGCGGTTGGAGACGGAGGGCTGCGACCTCGACCCCGGATGCGTCAACGGGGTGGACAACGACGGAACAACCGAACCATTTTGCTGCTGTGAACCGACTAATCGTAGAGGATGTGGCCCTAAAAAGAACCGAGAATAAATAACCACCTTGGACATGATGGCGGAGAGAGACACCAGTACCATAATCACCAGTACCATAATCTTCTAGAGCATAATCTTCTTAGACTTAAACAACTTAGACATAACCAACAAAGAATAATCATCGAGTAACCTAATCATCTTGGACCGAAATCTTCACGGGAATCCACAACTTCAATCTACACTACTCTACAAGACACCGACGACTACAACACTTCATCGAATAATCGACGATGCGAAAGCACGTTTGCTCGCCCATATGGTTTACCGGCGGCGAGGGTCAATAAACGGAATCATCATCATCATTCCTGATGTAATCCATCGCCACGAGGGAGAGAGAAGAGGCAACGTGGAATTTAAATGCCTTGCCTAAGGGCACAATCGTAACGGCTCCAACGGGGCTCGAACTCGAGCACCTGAAGCGAACGCTCATCCACTGCGCTATCACGACTTCCACAGAGTTTACATATGGTTCACAATCGTCATACTTTAACTAATGTGACACAACATGTATACATGTCCATGACCTAGTGGTTAAGGCGTCAGCATACGGTACGGAGCGGGAGGTCGAAGGTTCGAACCTCGTCAGGGGTTCGTTCTGATATGGCCGGTTTGTGAGCTGCCAGCTAGTTAAATAATGGTTACCGATTGCCTACAAGCCTGGCGTCAGGCATACAAGCATAGGATTCGGGAAGTGATGATGGTCATTAGAAGAGGTGTCTCATAAGTCATAAATGGCTGGCCCTTTAAATAGGGGTGACACTATAATAAACAAACACTTTACTTTACTTTGTATATTATACTTACCTAGCGACAAATCTACACAGTTGAACTGAGAACTATTTTGAATTTTGGTTTGCAGATAATACAGCAGATGTAACAGTTATTCAAACTAACAATTGGAAGTCGTGGTAGCTCAGTGGTAGCGCGTTCGCTTCGTGTGTGAAAGGCCCGGAGTTCGAGCCCCGCCGGAGCCGTTACGATTGTGTCCCTAGGGCAAGGCATTTAAATTCCACATGCCTTTTCTCTCTCACTCGTGGCGATGGATTCCATCAGGAATGAGGTCTCGGGAGTGATTACTATAGATTATAAGAACTTGTTTCACCATCGAGCTAAAATAAATTTGTATAAACTAAAACAACAATTGCATCCCATGTACGTCGAAATCACAATTATACCATTATATAGTTTAGTTTATACAAATTTATTTTAGCTCGATTGCGAAACAAGTTCTTATAACTTATACTAATCACTCTCGAGACCTCATTCCTGATGGAATCCATCGCCACGAGGGAGAGAGAAGAGGCATGTGGAATTTAAATGACTTGCCTAAGGACACAATCGTACGGCTCCGGCGGGGCTCGAACTCCGGGCCTTTCGCACGTGAAGCGAACGCGCTACCACTGAGCTATCACGACTTCCATTATATAATAAGTGCTAGTACAATAGATTATATTTTCCTTCTTGTATTCTAAATGCGACTAACACAGTATTGTATTTGTATTCTATTAACATACATTAAATACTAATGTTTCATTTTGTACAAACCGAATACAATAACTTTAATATATAGATGTAGTAAATGAGTGTCGACAGTCTTATATACGAAACTTATTTCTGCCGTGTAAACACTGATATTACTGACGATGCCCTTAATCACCTCATAAACTACAAACACAATTCGTTTAATGGCAATAAACTGTGCTTATAAATCAACTTATAAAAACTCTCAAATTTCAACTTCTGTGAACATTTCATTTTAATTGCTCTAAAGGGTATGAGAAATTGTGATTTATACGGCTTGTCGTAATCATACTTGCTCACCGTGTAACCATATCCTGTTGGATCATGGGAGTAATGATCGCTGATACTGAGCATGGCCGCATGTGTTGACATTTATGATGGTTTTCGTACCCAAAGTGTGAACTTCAAACATTAAAAATAGGTAGTGGGTGATGATCTTCACGGAGTTAATGTTACACAGTTCTTGTTTTGTACAGGCAGCTAGCGCATGCGCGGTGTCACCGAACACACGACTCGCTATGTATGTATTAAGAGCAAAATGGATCAAGACATGGGCCTCCGCTCAGTGGCTAAGGTAGTTGACTTCAAATCACGTGCACTTCACTTTCGAAGCACACTGGGGAAGGCGAATTATTTCATGTGAGGAAGCTAATACAGCCGGTTGGCTTCTTACGGGTGGGTTATTCTACCCGGGTGACCCCCTGTCGGTGAGGGAGCTGATCCAGTCGGCACGCTTGTTACGGTGGGTTATTCTACCCGGGTGACCCCGTGTCGGTTAGGGAGCTGATCCAGTCGGCACGCTTGTTACGGGTGGGTTATTCTACCCGGGTGCTCCCCTGTCAGTGAGGGAGCTGATCCAGTCGGCACGCTTGTTACGGTGGGTTATTCTACCCGGGTGCTCCCCTGTCAGTGAGGGAGCTGATCCAGTCGGCACGCTTGTTACGGTGGGTTATTCTACCCGGGTGCTCCCCTGTCAGTGAGGGAGCTGATCCAGTCGGCACGCTTGTTACGGTGGGTTATTCTACCCGGGTGACCCCCTGTCAGTGAGGGAGCTGATCCAGTCGGCATGCTTCTTACGGGTGGGTTATTCTACCCGGGTCTCGCACCCCTGTCTGGAATACTGCTCGGTAGGGTACCATGGATATTCATCCGCCAATAACAACTGGAGAGACAGATAAGATCAACGGAAGCAATTTCAAACTTGTTTTATTCAACCTAGACGAGTGGACTATTCAGTGAATGTAATGAGTGTTGACGTTTTCATCAAGTACACAATTACGTATTGCTTTGTCCATATTGATATACAGTCTACATCCGCTATGTCGAATTCCGTGGGACCAGGCAAAATACTTCGACATAACCCACGTTTGACTTAACGAAATTCGATATAAATGGAGCCAGTTATATGTAAAATGATAGTGTCTGAAACGGGACTTTGATCCGACTTCGAGATAACCTGATAATTCGACATAACAGACATTGACATAACGGATGTAGACTGTATAACTCGTGTTGTTAGCTGGCCTGGTAAGGTTACCCCTCAAAATAGAGTACATACAGGCTAATTGTCACCTAACCATTAATATACTGAGTCAAAAAAGAAACGATACCTGGTGTTTATGTGTCTATAATTTCAACATTTATTAAGAAAATTCTTTGAAAATTCATAAGATGATAGTCCAACATGTTTGAATGAGGAGCACATAAAGCATAATGAACCTCCGAAACTGTCTGCTGCGTGATGACGTAATTCGTCGGACAGGGGTCTAATGGAGTTTTCGCACAGACGTCAATACCGAGTATGGGCACCATTTGCGTCTCTCACTGCAATGCACCGCCGTCGCATCGAACGGAAGAGTGTCTGAATCTCTTGCTGGTCAATATTTGTCCACTCCTGACGCAAAACATCCCTCAGTTGGTTTAACGTTACCGGCTGACGTCGTCTGACGCGGCGGTCTAACGTATCCCACAAATGTTCTATGGGTGACAAGTCTGGTGACAAAGCAGGCCACGGCAGGGTTTCAATATTGTTCTGCTCCAATAATGTGGTGGAAATCCGAGCAGTATGACACCTGGCGTTGTCCTGTTGGAACAGTGTGACGTTTTTGTTGGCGTTAAAGAACGGCACAACAACTGGCGCAAGGATCTCACCACAGTACCGCTGGGCGTTTAGGTTCCCGTCCACCACTAACAGTTCAGTGCGACTGCCGAAGGTGATACCGCCCCACGCCATAACGCTTCCGCCCCCGAACAGATCGACCTGACGTACACATGCGTCGGCGTAACGTTCACCGCGTCTGCGATATACTCGCTCTCTGCCATCCGCTCGACGCAAACAGAACCGCGATTCATCGCTAAACATCACCGAATTCCACTGTAACCGAGTCCAGCGAGCACGTTCCGTCGTCCATTCCCGCCGTACGTCACGGTGACGTCGTGTCAGGATGGGTCCAACGTATGGCCGATAGGCATGAATGCCACGTTCACCGAGCCGGTTCCTGACTGTTTGTGCACTGATGCGATTGTTGGTCATCCCAGGAGTAACGGCAGCTGTGTGTGTAGCAGGTAGGAACCGGTCACGTAAATGTGACGTCCGAATGTGACGGTCCTGTTCACGCGTCGTCACACGTGGTCGACCAGATTTTGGACGGTCGTCCACCGATCCATGTGTTCGATAACGTCGAAGTAGACGTGTTATCGTGATCCGCGTAACCCCGAGTCGATTTGCGACGTCACGCTGACATAAACCGCCGTCAATCATGCCAATGGCACGCATTCTCTGATTGCGGTTTAGCCTAGGCATTTTGTTAGAGGTAACAATGGGTATGTAAGGTGTTTTTCCTCGAATAATGCAATACCAGTACAATAAACCGGTTTTCCGATTTGTACATGTGTAGGAAGTTGTCTTTGTTGAGGAGCACGTGCAAATCGGAAATTCGGCGTTCCAGGATTATCGGGTGTTTATTTACCTGTGTTTATGGTTGGCTGACGTTGCAATAAGATACCCGGTACTGATACGTAATAATATATTAAACCTTTCTATGGTTTTATCCGTTTTACGTCATTTTTAGTTTGGTATCGTTTCTTTTTTGACTCAGTATATATAAATATATATTGTTCAGAACTTGGTAAATTGTATTACTTGCATTATCATGTTCTGTGCATATTGGTGGCCATTTTTAAAAGTTAAACAGCCATTATTTCTTGCATACCATTAAATTCCTAATTTGGTTTCGTGTATTAGTTGTACATTGTGACTTGTCCATTCTCAAACATAGGGTCCTCTGTGAATAATTGTAAGACTGGAGATGCGAGTGATACGACTGGAGTTGCGAGTGATACGACTGGAGATGTGAGTGATACGACTAGAGATGCGAGTGATACGACTAGATATGCGAGTGATACGACTAGAGATGCGAGTGATACGACTAGATATGCGGGTGATACGACTAGAGATGCGAGTGATACGACTAGATATGCGAGTGATACGACTAGATATGCGAGTGATACGACTGGAGATGCTAGTGATACGACTAGATATGCGAGTGATACGACTGGAGTTGCGAGTGATACGACTGGAGTTGCGAGTGATACGACTAGAGATGCGAGTGATACGACTAGAGATGCGAGTGATACGACTAGAGATGCGAGTGATACGACTGGAGTTGCGAGTGATACGACTAGAGATGCGAGTGATACGACTAGAGATGCGAGTGATACGACTAGCCCTCTTATACATTTTAAATAGACTGTACTTGTAAAATCGATCATACCACAATCAAGTAGGTCTAACAACACTATAGAAATGCCTGGACGAACCAGTGTAACGTAAGGCATGCAATCAGTACAACGGCTTTGGAATTACAACATGGTTGATACGCATCCAAATCTAACAAATCTTACTTTATCTTTTAATATCTTTGCATGAATATAAAAATCTGGTCCGAAATGTTTGCAATATCTCACTTAAAAATCAAAATAGATTATCCAAAAGAAGCGGTCGCTCGTGTGTGTAAAAGGAACCATTTGCGCTATCACACCATATCGAATTATTTCTGGATAAACATCTTGAAATTTAGATATTTTGTGAAATATATCACCTCACGGCGCGCGTGATTTTAAAGATAAATTCCGATTATGATCAAAGCCCTTTAAAACAATAGATTTCATCAAGATTATGTTTAAGCGTCGCTATGTAATGTTCAAAGTAATGCTACTAGTGTATCGTCTGTCACTGTACTTCAGCATAGTTCTGTTAGAACATATACAGGTGGGTCGACGGACGGACGGATGTACGGACGTACGGACTGATTGAGCGGACCAGAGAGCGTGCGACAAGAGCAGATTCTACATTACACATTGGAGAACGACTCGTTCCTTGGATGACGAATGTGTGAATTCAACCAATAGTATGTTTTTGACTAAATGCCAATAACTGAAAATGAAGTCGTTTACTTGAAAAAAGCTGACGTTGATTTCAAAGTCATTTATCAATAAAATAATATTATTTCTTGACCAAAACTTATTAGCGGATTAAAGTCCCTGCTGAAAGACTGTTAATATTATTAGGGTCAGATGTGGGACCAGAACTTGCCAACCCTGGATTCGCAGTCCAACATGTTAACCACTGGTCTACTGACCCGTCTATGCACCGTTATATTACTGGCACAATTATAGAAACACTATTTGATGACGTCAGCTATATGGTGACGTCAAACAACATCATTATACAATCGGCAACGTATGAAGAGCAACATTGTTTACCGGAATGTACCGGAATGTACCGGAATGTAAGCGTAGTAGATTGGAAGGGGCTCAACTTTGCTAGCATAATAACAATGCAATCAATGTCAATATATGCATAGAACAAACATAATATTATGACACAGAAACCGCTATGCGATGAAGCCAGCAATGACGAGAGAAAATTGCACGTATGTTTATAGTTTGTATATAATTAAAGCGACATTACATCGCAAAATGTAAATAAAATGCATTGTTTCACGTATACATGCATTGCTACTACAAATTCTTCTGAATACATTCGAACACTAACATTAAATCAATTAACAGTGTTTTTGTTGTATACAAACTTTCAAAAGTGAAAGTAGGATTTCATATAACGGACATCCACGTTCCTGAATTGACGTTTGCTTGTCATTGGAGTCAATACTAAACACGCACTACTTTCGTTTAGAGATGATTTAGCTAAGATTAGGCACATATGTGAGTTATCACGGTAAATATGTACCATACCTCGTGTTATTCGGGATACACGAGTTGTATTACGCATGCATGTCGACCCTATTTACATTATTTTATTATGTCAACAAACCGCGTATAAGACGTTTGTTTATTTGTTGAAATACTCAGTTTTTGAGGCAAATATTTGGAAAAAATATTACCATATAATAGCAAATTACATTCTGCAGACATTTGCGTTTTCACCAATGTAGTGTCGCTTTAAGATGGAAATGACGATTATACGAATAGTTAGCATTAATTCAGATCGATGAGATACAGTGGATATCGGTAAGTATTGTGATAAGGTGCGGTATATGGAAATATTGTTGCTAATTCGTGCTTACGAGTCGCCATTTTTATTGATTGATTCCTTTATATAAAATTTGATCAAGTGCCTATCTGTTAAATTGTCAAAACTGATAATAAAACCCATCAGATTTCGGATTAGCTCCCTATTCTATGAAGGGTCAATATTAAACGGGAGGTCAGAAATCAAATATTAAAAACATTTACATGCGTCATTGTTTATAGACGCTTCTTTTCTCATAGTGATAAGCAATTTTGAGCATTCTGATTTGGAACATTTGTAACAGATATATATCAGAACAAATATTGGATCACTGTATAGTTTGTCAAATAAGATAACAAAAACATTTGATCAAATCAGTCAACTAAAACCAATTAATTGTTTTGGTGCATAATTGTTCGTTTTCCCGCTAGTAATGTTGCATTCGTGCGATCATAAACCGGGTTAACTTCATTTCATGAGAATTACACTCCGATTTAATGAGTCACAAAGAATAGCCGATAAATAATGAAGTTTCTTGTCACCTATGGCATAACAATATATTACTTATGTATAAACCTTTTATCATTCTTATGTATTTATAAACCTGTAAATCTTTAATATATAGTTAATCCTGTCGTAAGCACCAGCTATATAGGAACCACAAAAAGTGGCTGATTAGCACAGGTGGCTGCTTAATAGGGGTCAAATGTATAATATATAATATTGGTATTCTGGAAATAAGCTGCTTAACACAGGTTGGCTGCTTAATGGAGGTGACCACTAGAACTATATTGGTACAGTTATTGTATCACACTGACCTGGCGGTGTGTGTGTATCTGTGAGCACATGTCCTGACAGGCGGAAAGAAGTTCCGGTGAAAAGAAGCAGATCAGGCGACGTGCGGATGAATACTATCAGTAGACGCGTCAATACTTAGTCCCATGTGTAGTGACAGTTATTTTATCTATTCCCCCGTATTTCTGTGTTATTACAGATAAATAAGCTGAGAAAGGTTGTGTTTCTAGAACATATTCTCAAATCAGAATGATTTACAATCAAGACAACGTCCAGAGTAAATAATTATAACTGAGGACAATGGTATTCGTTGTCAACAATTATGCAACATGTTCGTTTATTTAAACGTTATTTATTTTACAACGATTGCGAAGCAAGTTTTAACAACTTATATTAATCACTCTCGTTGGCGCGGATGAAAGCGTATAATTGTTATGTGGTAATTCGTGTGGGAGGAAACCGGAGTACCCGGAGAAAAACCACCTGTCTGATCTGGCAACCACCGTACCATCTCACATAATTCCCGGTCCGAGGATCGAACCCGGGTTGCATTGGTGAGAAGCGAGCCCGCTATCCACTGCGCTAATCGGACAGCCAAGTATCGCATTGAATATGTATGTTTGTTTTGGGGGTTTAATGTTGCACGGACAGCTTACGTCGTATGCACGACTATCCTCTATTATTGGTGGAGGGTGAACCTGATTGCGCCTCCGAGCAGTATTTCAAGCACTGACTGGTAGCCGGATAGAACCACCGACCTTTCACAAGCCAATTTGATAGTTTGTTCACTTGATACAATTGGACACCCCAATGGGATTCGAACCAACAGCGATAAGGGACAAGTGATTGGAGTCAAGGACCTCAATAACTCGGCCATGAAGGCCCCGACATATTTAACTAATACACATTAACGTTAATTGGTTGATACCTGTTGGACGAGTAGTGTACCAGTAGGACACCAGTATTATACCAGTAGGACACCAGTATTATACCAGTAGGACACCAGTATTATACCAGTAGGACACCAGTATTATACCAGTAGGACACCAGTATTATACCAGTAGGATACCAGTATTATACCAGTAGGACACCAGTATTATACCAGTAGGATACCAGTATTATACCAGTAGGACACCAGTATTATACCAGTAGGACACCAGTATTATACCAGTAGGACACCAGTATTATACCAGTAGGACACAAGTATTATACCAGTAGGATACAAGTAGTGTACCAGTAGGATACCAGTATTATACCAGTAGGATACCAGTATTATACCAGTAGGACACACGTAGTGTACCAGTAGGACACCAGTATTATACCAGTAGGATACCAGTATTATACCAGTAGGACACCAGTATTATACCAGTAGGATATCAGTATTATACCAGTAGGACACCAGTATTATACCAGTAGGACACAAGTATTATGCCAGTAGGACACCAGTATTATACCAGTAGGACACCAGTATTATACCAGTAGGACACCAGTATTATACCAGTAGGACACAAGTATTATACCAGTAGGACACCAGTATTATACCAGTATTATACCAGTAGGACACCAGTATTATACCAGTAGGATACCAGTTAGGCGAGTAATGTACCAATATGACACCAGTATTATACCAGTAGGACACCAGTATTATACCAGTAGGACACCAGTATTATACCAGTAGGATACCAGTTAGGCGAGTAGTGTACCAATATGACACCAGTATTATACCAATATGACACCAGTATTATACCAATATGACACCAGTATTATACCAGTATGACACCAGTATTATACCAGTAGGATACCAGTTAGGCGAGTATTGTACCAGTAGGACACCAGTATTATACCAGTAGGATACCAGTATTATACCAGTAGGACACCAGTATTATACCAGTAGGACACCAGTTAGGCGAGTAGTGTACCAGTAGGACACCAGTATTATACCAGTAGGATACCAGTATTATACCAGTAAGACACAAGTATTTTACCAGTAGGATACCAGTATTATACCAGTAGGACACCAGTATTATACCAGTAGGACACCAGTATTATACCAGTTAGGCGAGTATTGTACCAGTAGGACACCAGTATTATACCAGTAGGACACCAGTATTATACCAGTAGGACACCAGTATTATACCAGTAGGACACCAGTATTATACCAGTAGGACACAAGTATTATACCAGTAGGATACAAGTAGTGTACCAGTAGGATACCAGTATTATACCAGTAGGATACCAGTATTATACCAGTAGGACACACGTAGTGTACCAGTAGGACACCAGTATTATACCAGTAGGATACCAGTATTATACCAGTAGGACACCAGTATTATACCAGTAGGATATCAGTATTATACCAGTAGGACACCAGTATTATACCAGTAGGACACAAGTATTATGCCAGTAGGACACCAGTATTATACCAGTAGGACACCAGTATTATACCAGTAGGACACCAGTATTATACCAGTAGGACACAAGTATTATACCAGTAGGACACCAGTATTATACCAGTATTATACCAGTAGGACACCAGTATTATACCAGTAGGATACCAGTTAGGCGAGTAATGTACCAATATGACACCAGTATTATACCAGTAGGACACCAGTATTATACCAGTAGGACACCAGTATTATACCAGTAGGATACCAGTTAGGCGAGTAGTGTACCAATATGACACCAGTATTATACCAATATGACACCAGTATTATACCAATATGACACCAGTATTATACCAGTATGACACCAGTATTATACCAGTAGGATACCAGTTAGGCGAGTATTGTACCAGTAGGACACCAGTATTATACCAGTAGGATACCAGTATTATACCAGTAGGACACCAGTATTATACCAGTAGGACACAAGTATTATACCAGTAGGATACCAGTTAGGCGAGTAGTGTACCAGTAGGACACCAGTATTATACCAGTAGGATACCAGTATTATACCAGTAAGACACAAGTATTTTACCAGTAGGGTACATGTATTATACCAGTAGGGTACCAGTACTGTTATACGTGCTGCTCCAGTACACATCTGATGTTCTTGACACATCTTTTCAGGCCAGGTTCTACGACTTTTCAGGCCAGGTTCTACGACTTTTCAGGCCAGGTTCTACGACTTTTCAGGCCTGGCTCTGCGACTTTTCAGGCCAGGTTCTGCGACTTTTCAGGCCAGGTTCTACGACTTTTCAGGCCAGGTTCTACGACTGTTCAGGCCAGGTTCTGCGACTGTTGTTCAGGCCAGGTTCTACGACTGTTCAGGCCAGGTTCTGCGACTTTTCAGGCCTGGCTCTACGACTTTGTTTTCATAAATGAACAGTTATACAGTATAATCAATTGCATACTAGAAAAAACACGTGCAGCATTTTGTTTTTCGAAATATAACCATGCTTCAGAGGAGTGACTTTTGTATCCAAGCTATTTTGTCATCAACATTGACGCCGTGACGTTTCCTACGTCACGTATTTGAATATTTGAATTAATACAGGTTTCAATCTTTACAGACATGTAAATGTAAGGTGATGAAGCTGATAACTTGGAAGTGTCGCAGAGTAAACAGGCGAGTTCGGTGTACATTTAGACAATATTAAAATATCGAGTTAAGTAGTGTACTCGTATGCCCCGTTATATCAGTCACGGTTTCATATAATTATGTGTTTGTTATTAAAATAGCTTAAAATAAGTATGTGTGTAATATATGCGTCCACAAGGAAGGCTCATTTATATTTTTTTAGAATATTCTGAAAACATTAACAATTCTTACAAGTCAATGAAAAAAATCTATGCAGTGCATCAAACATAATGTACACATATTGACAACTCTACAAACTGCAGTTCAACCATAAACAAACAAACATTATATATATTTTTTAGAATATTCTGAAGAGAAAAAGAACAATGTTTATATTTAGACATTTGCTGTGGAAGAGAATAATGTGAGCTTATATCTGCATGCCTTACCATCCATTCCCTCTCATATGTATTCACGCGAATTCTCATTTATTATTTCTTTTTATTATCTATGGAATTGCTAACTGTTTGTGATTTAGGATTTATTTATGTTATTTACTCCATTATACTGCTTGGACACGCAGTTTGAAATAGCCCCGTTATTAACCACCCATTATGTACTATTAACAAAGAAATGTCATGTCTTAAACACCATAAAGCCTCCTTACCACAAGAAGACAACGTCAACCATCAACAATTTGCATAAATTCATATCATTGCTTTAACTCTTCGGGTCTATTTAAGTATCAGTAAAATAGTTCGTACGAGACTACAAGACGTGCTAGGTCCGCAATTTCCCCTGAAATATAGCTGACTGGGTCTCCAGCAATAATTCAGAGTATGATTATGACTACAATTTTTCCTCTCATTTATGTCTCTTTATGTCACTGATGTCTCGTTTGGTGATACATCAACAATCATGCGCCCGCTTAACTACGAGAAAACATTTATCAAGCGTCTCCAGGATGGCTCTGACATGGCGGAAGCCTGACAAGTGGCGTCAAATAGGTAATTTGCTGTTGATCTTACAGCAGGAACACTCCTAAAGAAGGCAGGGACTCGCGTGCGAGGCAACAACGTCTGGGAGAAAAGGATAAAATCAAATGTAGTCAGTGATGGTTCGTAAATTTAAATCTGATAATTTAATACTTTCACGAAACTGTGTCTGTTTACTTGAATGTGTTTTGTGGCCAAGACGCACACTGTTGTAGTTCTACTCTTCAGTATAAATAGTTTCTCGTTATCGTGTTTGTTGGAATATCATCGTCGGAGCCCAATGAGTCGACATTATTTAGACTATCTATAATACGGAGAATCATAGCTCCGGTATGTATCGCATATAGATAGAAATATGTAGACAACATAATACAGAAACAGAAACATATTACATAAGCCTCCAAATCAAGCGTAACATTTTACAATACTAGAACATTATTTCCATGGACCGATCACTTCTCACAGTTGCTATAAATTACACGATGTCACCGTTGGTGTTTCATTATAAACACGTTTCATGATCTCTGCAAATACTGTTTAGCGGTTACAAGATAATCATAATCGTTGCCAACAGTCTATATATCATTAATTTATGCTTTGGAATAAATATAGAAATCTATGAGTGAAATAAAAATGAAAGCAGTGGAATAACATATTTTATTTCTCATCGCTTTGCACGTGTGGTACCTAGCCGATACATGTTGAAATCGTGTCAATGTGAACGTTTTCGGACTCATATTTCAAGCGACATTACATGTTTTCACGTATAAATGCATTGGTACTATAAATTCTTCTGAATACATTCCAACACTAGCATTGAAAATGCTGTCAATAATCAGGGTTTGTGTTGTCTACAAAGTTTCAAAAGTGAAAGTAGGATTTCATATAACGGTCATCCACGCTCCTGAAATGACGTTTGTTTGTCATTTGAGTTAATGCTAAACGCGCGTTACTTTCGTTTAGAGATAATTTAACAACGTTTAGTCTATACATAGACATGCATAGGCACAAATGTGAGATATAACAGTAAATATGTACGATAAATTATGTTATTCAGGATACACGCATTGTATTATGCATGAATGTCGACCCAATTGACAATATTTTGACATGTCAACAAACCGCGTATACGACGCTTGTTTATTTGTTGAAATAGTCAGTTTTTGAGGCAAATGTTGGAAAAACAATTATAACATATAATATAATAGGAAATTACATTCTGCAGACATTTGCGTTTTCGTCGATTTATGTCGCTTTAAGAGCCTTGAAAGGCGGTATAATAATTATGTACTTTTCTCGTCACTATGTTACGTATTTTAATGAAGAGTTTTGTATCCCCTGCGTGATTTAATGGGCAAGCGTTTGTGTTGACGTGTGTAATCTCATCCTCTATATTATCATAACACGCATCGTTAAAATCATATATATATACCTTACCTTGTCATTGATATGCTAAGAGTAATTTTATCACATCATGTTTGCTTGTATTCAGTACAGCCATTACATATTTGCTTAAATGTACACATGTGTAATTACACGTGGAAGGATTCTGATTGGTCGCAGCATGACAGCTTGCAATACACAACCTGGAAGGATTCTGATTGGTCGCAGCATGACAGCTTGCAATACACAACCTGGAAGGATTCTGATTGGTCGCAGCATGACAGCTTGCAATACACAACCTGGAAGGATTCTGATTGGTCGCAGCATGACAGCTTGCAATACACATTCGGCATATACATGTCGTTTGTGTTCATGCTTTATTTGTTGAAA
The DNA here is from genome assembly GCA_014843695.1 of Archivesica marissinica. NCBI lineage: Eukaryota > Metazoa > Mollusca > Bivalvia > Venerida > Vesicomyidae > Archivesica > Archivesica marissinica. The sequence goes on along the minus strand of CM026395.1, from coordinate 21,549,035 downwards.
ATCAACTGCGTAGATCAATAAAATGCTAAATATGCACTAGTTAAATATACACTAGCGAGATATAGTGATCGCGATGATAGATAAACATAAAAAGATGTTGTACCAGCAGCAACCAATCTAGTTTTGCTCTCTATGCCATATATAATACAGTGAGTACAGTAGTTATAATTGATGGACTGGTAATCCAGGGATCGCAGGTTCGAACCCCGTCTGACCGTAATAAAATTAACAGTTTTTCAGATGGGACGTTAAACCGAGGTCTCGTATCGGTGCTTTACACCGTGCACGTGAAAGAACCAGAGGAGACTCTGGAATGGGTCTCTGTTTGTATCATTGTACTATCCTCCAAAATGAATAATCTCTTCAGGAGACGTCGCTTATATGGGCAACCGGTAGCGACGATAAATAAACGTAATTTAATTTTATAATTGCAGCATTATGGCAACTTGACCAATTACTGAAGTTGAAATCGTGAACTCGTTGAAAAGTGAATTCGTGAAGCTCACATCGTGAACTCGCGAATTCGTGTAGTTGAAATCAGGAACTTGTGATTTCATAATGCTTTAATCCTTAATTCGTGAAATTAAACTCGTGAATTCGTGAATGTGTGTAGTAAAAGTGCTGATGAAATAGCGAATGTCACCACATATAGTTCGTATTATTCTAAATTGATGTCAATGTCACCATATAGGGCCGCATTTAAATAAAGAACTTGCTTAAGGTACACTATTCCTGGTTCAGTGCGATACCGTATACCGTAGTTTAGTGTTGTGTATGGCGGCGATGGGTAACAGATCACTGTGGTTCATTGTATTAAAGAGATAATATTCGTCGAATTATATCAAATAATCATACAGTATTATTGTATAGCTAGTCAGTCTGGAGACGACTATGCATATATAGGTAAGATGAATACTAGGTTTAATTAGTTTGTTGCGTTTCTTGTGCGAATAAAACGATGCGTATGTGTCTTTGATATTATAAATGATACTTGCTTTTATCTGCATGATATAGCTGGGAGAGGTAATTAACACTGATGTCTCTCTCTCTCCATGGTTTCATTGTCTTCCCTAAACCAGATATTTCGCCATTTATAGAATAAGCTATGTGTTGCTCGGAGCAGGAACGATATATGTACATATGAAACAAAGCATACATATATTGTCGTCTGCTTCTTAGTCAATACGGAAATGATGATGCAGAACGTTAATTGCATTTTCACAGTAAAGTATACTGCTATCTCAGGCAAATATGTTGATGACATGTGAATTTAAAACAGCGATAATCATCTGTGGACTCGCAAAAACACCAAAATATACCCCACCCACTGGGTATCATATGCCGCCATTTCGTGTTGTGGGACACTTTATATGCCTCAAGGCGGCTCGTGTTTATCCTATGCTGTAAACCGCTACTAGACTCTAAACATTTGATATATGCTAATTGCATCAAAAATGATATTAGAAAATTTTACAAAATAAAAATAATATTGTGAGAATGTTTGCACGAATTAAATGAAACGTTATATCGTTGTCGTCCTATATAATACATAATGATTGTAAGGGTATGTAGACTTGTTTCAAGATGATGCAGTGTACGTAAATAATATTATTGTCATGCACTATTTTTTAATTATTTCTTTGTGCTATGTAAAGCATACCGTTGCATGTTATCACCTTCCTCGTGACAATTTGAGCCAAAGGTGTTATGTGCAAAAATGATGTACGTATAAGCTGTGAAGGCATATAAGGTTATCCTACATCAAATAACTTCTCACGACCAGACAATGTAAATAAAATGTATCAATAACGAACGTTTTGATTTGTCATAAATAAAAATGCTCGAGTGAAGGCTATTTAAAATGACTATACCATAAATGTGTGTATATGTATATGTGCACAATGTGATATATGTCGACATGATGTAATGTACATATGTGTAATGTACATAAACGTAATGTACATATATGTAATGTACATATATGTCATGTATATAGATGTAATGTACATAGATGTAATGTACATATATGTAATGTATATAGATGTAATGTACATATATGTAATGTACATACATGTAATGTACATACATGTAATGTACAAATAGATGTATTGTACGTAATATAACATGCATTGTCACGAGTCTAACAACAGGTCACGAGTCTAACGACCCGTCACGAGTCTAACAACCGGTCACGAGTCTAACAACAACCCGTCACGAGTCTAACAACCCGTCACGAGTCTAACAACCGGCCAAGAGTCTAAACAACCCGTCACGAGTCTAACAACCCGTCACGAGTCTAACAGCCCGTCACATGTCTTAACTACCAGCAAAAAAACCCAACAAATCTCTTTCATGACAAACGATTGATTATATTATCTTCATCTTTATACTTGTCATTATTATCTACACTACTTACGCAAGCTGCCTATAATTTCACCAAGAGACGCTGTTGACAGACCTGGGTATTCGATTTCACTAGTCTAGCTAAACCGAATGTGTAAATATAGAATTTTGATTTTGTAAGAAGCTTTCGACACAGTACACAGGTGTTCCATAAAGACAAAATCGCACCAATTTACAGGTGATTTGAAACTTTACGATTGCTATTTACTATAAACTATTTTCAATACCTTTCCTGACAACATATAATTCCATTAAGATGTATGTTCATCAGCTATGCCTTTTACGAGCGTTGAAATGGGCGGGTATGGTAATGGATAACGCATAATTCTGCGGGTACAAAATAGATACATTGTTTAATAAATGTGACGGACATTAATTTCAACTCTTTGATTAAGGGTTAGTATTGACAACTATAACTGGCTGTAAAGTAGCAGCCCATTTCACATTCACGCCTAAATGAACTCTGATCGTACCCGGCTTTCAATATAGTCGAGTACTCGTGGTATCGCATCAGTATCAATTATAACAGTTATTGCGATATGCATGCGATATGGCCTTCAAATGACTAAACATAAATGCAACAAAAGAAAATTGAAATTTGAAAATGTAGGTTTCTATTTATAGAGTACAATCTTGTTTCACTATTACATACCATAACAGTCTCAAGTGTCAACTCGTCGACGTTCTGTCCTCGTACATATATCAAGAGTGTTCGATCTCTGGTGGATATAGTGTCCGACCTCTGGTGCAAATAGTGTCCGACCTCTGGTGCAAATAGTGTCCGATCTCTGGTGGATATAGTGTCCGACCTCTGGTGCAAATAGTGTCCGACCTCTGGTGCAAATAGTGTCCGATCTCTGGTGCAAATAGTGTCCAACCTCTGGTGCAAATAGTGTCTAACCTCTGGTGCAAATAGTGTTCAACCTCTGGTGCAAATAGTGTCCGATCTCTGGTGGATATAGTGTCCGACCTCTGGTGGAAATAGTGTCCGATCTCTGGTGGATATAGTGTCCGACCTCTGGTGGATATAGTGTCCGATCTCTGGTGGATATAGTGTCCGACCTCTGGTGGAAATAGTGTCCGATCTCTGGTGGATATAGTGTCCGACCTCTGGTGGATATAGTGTCCGACCTCTGGTGGACATAGTGTCCAACCTCTGGTGGATATAGTGTCCGACCTCTGGTGGAAATAGTGTCCGATCTCTGGTGGATATAGTGTCCAACCTCTGGTGCAAATAGTGTCCAACCTCTGGTGCAAATAGTGTCCGAGCTCTGGTGCAAATAGCGTCATATCTCTGGTGGAAATAGTGTCCGCCCTCTGGTGGATATAGTGTCCAACCTCTGGTGCAAATAGTGTCCAACCTCTGGTGCAAATAGTGTCCGAGCTCTGGTGCAAATAGCGTCCTATCTCTGGTGGAAATAGTGTCCGACCTCTGGTGGAAATAGTGTTCGATCTCTGGTGGATATAGTGTCCGACCTCTGGTGGATATAGTGTCCGATCTCTGGTGGAAATAGTGTCCGATCTCTGGTGGATATAGTGTCCGATCTCTGGTGCAAATAGTGTCCGATCTCTGGTGAATATAGTGTCCGACCTCTGGTGGATATAGTGTCCAACCTCTTGTGCAAATAGTGTCCAACCTCTGGTGCAAATAGTGTCCGATCTCTGGTGCAAATAGTGTCCGACATCTGGTGCAAATAGTGTCCGACCTCTGGTGCAAATAGCGTCCTACCTCTGGTGGATATAGTGTCTGACCTTTGGTGCAAATAGTGTCCGATCTGATGGAAATAGTAGCAGGGCGCGCTCGAGCCGTTACGATTGTGCCCTTAGGCAAGGCATGCTTGGAGGATAGTGCAATGATACAGAGAGAGACCCATTCCAGAGTCTCCTCCGGTTCTTTTACGTGCACGGTGTAAAGCATCGACACGAGACCTCGGTTTAACGTCCCATCTGAAAGACGGGGGATCGAAACTGCGATCCCTGGATTACCAGTCCAGCGTGTTACCACTGGACTACAGATCCGCACTCTCTTCCCAAAGTCTAAAACCACTCGTTAATACAATAAATAAACGCAAATAAATACACACTTGTATTCAGTTATAATATTTAATTCAATACATTCTCAGTTATACTTGTTTGTTTATTAAACAATCGTATTTAGATAAAAATCAATGTTTCGGACAAAATAGTATGAAAAGCGACACCGCAGTAAACAATGAAAAAAATGATTTGGAACCGAACTATTTGTTTTACTATATCAGACTAGTATAGCTATTCAAGTTTTGTACTTTCACTTAAAAATTGAGTTCGTACATTGCGGAACAAGGTAAATAAGCTGTAGACAAGATTGAAGAACGCGTGCATTGTTACCAATGGACTATGACAAGGTAAAATAATAAATATGTTCACTAATGTCTTCCAGGGGCGTAGCTTGGCTGGAATCGAGGTGTAGGTCAACTTAAAACTTAAGACGGGGGGGGGGGTCCGGGGGTCGTCCCCAGGAAAACTATTTATAGCGTATATAATTTAATCCTGGCCTCCCGATTTTTGTTGCAGATTTGGCATTTTTATGTTTTCGATTTTTCGGGGGAAAGTGTAGGTCACGGCCTACACGGCCTATAGGAAGCTACGCCAATGTCGTCAATTGCCGTCTATCATTGTTACGTTCACCAATTTGATACATCGTGCTTAGATATATTGGATATTTTATGTTCTAGCACATTCTTGTTAATACAGTTATGTATATTAGTTTATACACATTTATTTTAGCTCGATTGCGAAACAAGTTCTTTCAACTTATATTCATCACTCTCGAGACCTCATTCATGATGGAATCCATCGCCATGAAGGAGAGAGAGAAGAGGCGATGTGGAATTTAAATGCCTTGCCTAAGGGCACAATCGTAACGGCTCCAGCGATGCTCGAACTCCGGACCTTTCGCACCTGAAGCGAACGCGCATCCACTGCGCTATCATGACTTCCACAATTATGTATATTGAAATTATGTATGTATTGTATTGTGTGTATATATGTTGCCAAGGAAACTCAATAAATGAAGTATATTGGCTTCACTAAAAATCAAACTTTCTTCAAATATTCATTAAAATGTTAACCATTTTCTTTTTAACACCCACAATTACTCACTAATAGAATAACGTGTGGTTCACTTAATAATTGGAAATTGTTTAGCATATACCTTGAATATATATCATAACATATACCACACATATGGATATATAGTCCAGTGGTAACACGCTGGACTTGTAATCCAGGGATCGCAGGTTCGATCCCCCGTCTGACCCTAATCAAATTAACAGTCTTTCAGATGGGACGTTAAACCGAGGTCTCGTGTCGGTGCTTTACACCGTGCACGTAAAAGAACCAGAGGAGACTCTGGAATGGGTCTCTCTCTGTATCATTGCACTATCCTCCAAAAATCTAAAATGACTAATCTCTTCAGGAGGCGTCGCTCATATGAGCAACCGGTAGCGACGATAAATAAACGTAAAACACACACACATATACCACGTAGTTTCATTGTGAAATATTATTATTTTGATGCCATATGTAAAAGTGCTGAAGTAAATAATGTTTAAACTAATTTGATACAGTTACATACATGTACAATGTATGTGTTAATACGTTACATTAAAGTTATCATCCCGTCAGTTACTGCCCCTGAATACTCACTAAAAGTAGATAGGTCATATTAAGTGTTTTCCTCTGTTTGTATCGCTGTTTCATTTGCACAAAATGTTAACAATTTTCTTCCACTTTCGCGACTTACAGTTAATCCACAGATCTACAGTATCTCCTACAGTATATGCAATGAGTACTTATTTGTAAAACAATGTAATCAGTTAATTAAGACGAATTTGATAAAATCACATATCATACTGCAACCTATGGGGAACAACAGTAAAAACAAAGGATTCCAACTAAAATGACCTACTTACATTTAGGGATAAATCAGACTTTATCTGCCAAGGGAGGTAATAGAAAAGTAGCAATGTCGCTCATCGTATTCCTTACAAATCCAGCATTAGCCAATAGTTTTCCATGAACATTATTGAAGATTCTAACACGACCCAGCTAATAACATACATACTAGTAGAGTAAAATCTACCTCGGGTTATTCTGCGATATACCTACCTTGAACTATGCTGCGCGCGCACCGTGTTTTGGCTATTCCATTTATACAATGCGTGTAAAGTTTTATGAATGAAAGTCACGGGATGTTTGTAAATACTACCGTGGGAATTCGCGGAAGTGAGCTATTTTTAGAATCAGATAATCTCTTGTCCGTCTTGTTTTTCTGTTAAGTAACGTTTCAGTTACTATTCTGTACAGTTTTATTTGACAAAATAAATAAAATTATTGATGAGTTACAACTTTTGTTCATTTATGCACTAGATTGATATTTTCCATAAACAATAACGTCATCACCCTTTACGCGGGAGGACATTTCGAAAGCCAAATGCAGCGGAGTATCACGGCGTTTGAAGAAAATACTCCTTTGATTCTCGTCTAAAATTATTAGATGTAAGTCGTGTTAGAATCGAAATAATAAGTATCAACCATGGTATATCGCAGAATAACCCTCGTTTGTCGTTCTTATGCGTAGAAATATATCATTCGGCCTTCGTGATATATTTCTACGCATAAGAACTCCAAACTCGGGTTATTCTGCGATATACCACGGTTGATACTTATTATTTCTTAAATATAGAATCTTAATTTGACCAGACCACGAGGTTATAACTCAAGCTTTTGATTGGTTCTGCTGATTGCAAAACTCAGACGCAACCAATCAAATTCCTTGGACATGAGTTTGAGATCTGAGAAGAGTTTTATAACCTCGGACCCTGGTTAGTCTTTTATTCAGTCCTGCTAACTTCGTAGGATAACTTATTCAGTATATATCAGATCATAGAAACAGCGTGAAGAAAATAACATGAATATACTATGAATACACTGGGCTTACTCAAGTGTCCATAGTATTTAAGCTCTTCATATAAATTATTATATTGTTACCCGCTAAAATGTTTTCTCCCCCAGATAATTACAACACTAATCATCGTCACGGAATGTTTGTGGCGACCTCTGGTGGCAGCTATATTCCAACCGACATGTGAGTTATATTGTGTATCATTGCCATATATTATCCCGGCGTGAAGAGTTTTCGCCCAGAACAGGTTTTCGCCCAACTGTGGGAATAGCAAGTCGCGAGAGATTACGCAATATGTCACGCTCCAGTTACCGGAATTATAAATAAACAAACCTTGTGCACTTCCAATCTAACAGACGGATCTGTAGTCCAGTGGTAACACGCTGGACTGGTAATCCAGGGATCGCAGGTTCGATCCCCCGTCTGACCCTAATAAAATTAACAGTCTTTCAGATGGGACGTTAAACCGAGGTATCCTGTCGGTGCTTTACCCCGTGCACGTAAAAGAACCAGAGGAGATTCTGGAATGGGTCTCTGTCTGTATCATTGCACTATCCTACACAATCTAAAATGACTAATCTCTTCAGGAGGCGTATCTCATATGGGCAACCGGTAGCGACGATAAATAAACGTAAACCACACACACACTTCCAATCTATTTCTAACCGATCATAGAGATCAGTCAGGTCAAGCGGTGAAAACTTTAAACCTACCCCAGTTTTCACTACTTTCACTATATCCGTTTTATGTCGCCATATAAATATCATTTTCTAAAGAAATTAGCAATTTGTTCTCCAAAATTACATATCCATCGTCTGCCACTACAATATATTTACGAATAAAAATGTCATTAGAGTCTCACTGCTCCGTGTTTATGAGTTTCGTCCGTTATTACACACAAGGGGTCCTTATGAATAATATCGATTTTCACCGTTTTTCGCCTACAGGTCTATGTGTTGTCACAGAGGTTCTCCAACTGATATGCATGGTTGTGTAAACCTAGTTATTCTCTATTAGGCACGTAAATTTACGGTTATGCACTCAGTCAGAGTAATTAGGAGGGGTGACGACTTCTTATGCCCGTGTATTTGTCTAAGTTAAACTAAATGTTAGTGTTTTAGATGCAGTATATAGACAAAATGCTGTCCAACAAATGAATTTTGAGTGAAAATGATAAATTAAGCCTGTTATTAAAGTAAGTGTTCCTTATTTATATTGTTTTGTTAAAAAAGAACTGTTGCTTACATACTAATACTCGCGCTGTAGGCAATTTCCACAGTTATGCGAAAACATGTGACGTCATTCCGGATTATTGAGACTGAAGTACCGCTATTCTGTCAACTTTTCTCAAAAAGTAAACAATCGGTTTTCTTCGAGATTTTTGTGAATGAATGGTAAACTATTGTTTATTTGGTGACATAAAATTGTTTGCAGTGTATGACAATTATAAACCTATAGGAGTCCGTTATGTACAACATCGTCGGAAACCAGTAATACCGGGATACATATTGCCCAATATAAGGTTTTTATATAGTTATCATAGTATATGTGTGTTTTACGGTTATTTATCGTCGCTATCGGTTGCCCATATAAGCGACGCCTACTGAAGAGATTACTCATTTTAGATATGTGGAGATTAGTGCAATGATACAGACAGAGACCCATTCCAGAGTCTCCTCTGGTTCTTTTACATAAAGCACTGACACGAGACCTCAGTTTAAAGTCCTATCTGAAAGACTGTTAATATTATTAGGGTCAGACGGAGGAGGGATCGAACCTACAATCTCTGGATTCGATGTCCAACGTGTTATCCACTGGACTACTGGCCCGTTTATAATAGTATATGCTTATCAGTTGTACAACTTGATATACGAACAATTTGTTTTCACCGTAGATTATGACATTGCTGAGTCCAGCTTCACAAGTCAGAACTTCTAAATGAAACAGCTTGTCTGATTGGTTGATACTAATACTCGTCTTTGGATTGGTTGCAGTGGAAATAGCTGGCTGTACAAGAAGCACGCTGCGTTTGACGATCCGTGATGCCTCTGATGGCGGGATTGTCTATATCCAGGGAGCAGGTACCACGTGCAGACAGTACACACAGACACCTGTATCACACCATATCATAGACTTCAACGCATGCGGGATAGCATGGGTATCTTAAATATATATAGTATTGGGGTATAGACCCCTGCTGTCCCCAAGTACGGTCTCTCAGATTGCATTAATGTGGTTTAGTGCTAACATATGTGTTCCGATTTTGGTTGTTTCACATAGCTAAGCATCTATACTTTATTTTACGAGAGAACTCATTTCACAATGAGTATCTACCTTAAGGGCCCTCAACACATATACAAATCAAATGTAATCAAAATTTATGTATGTATATGTTCCATTTATGTCAAACCCCTTGCGTGGACCTAGACATGTTTTCTTGGGCAGGCGTAGCAGCCTATGTGGCTAACCAGTACCAAGCACTGTGTGTTAGGTGCCTTGCTCAATGACACTACATACGTGGCCTGACCGAGTATCGAACATGGGACCGTTCGATTCCAAATCAGACGTTCTACCACTGGACCAGGGACGCCACACTACATAGGATAGGACTAAAAGTGAAAACTGCACATTGGAATTATATAGTAATGTTAAAGCTGAAAAGTAGAGAAACTATATTTATAATATGCTAAGCTATATGATGACATATGATCAGCTGGGACTTAAAACCGAGATTTCGTGTCGGTGCTTTACACCGTGCACTCGAAAGAACCAGAGGAGACTCTAGAATGGGTCTCTTGTCTGTATCATTGCACTATCCTCCAAGCATCGAATATGACTAATCTCTTCAGGATACGTCGCTCATATGGGCAACCGGTTGTGACGATAAATAAACTTAAAACTCACATCGTGAATATATTTTATTGGAATAATAATCTTAATAATGTCTTTATTTAAAGCGACATTACATCAGAGAAAATGCAAATTTCTACAGAATGTATTGTCCATATTATATGATGAGACTCTGAAATGGGTCTCTGTCTGTATCATTGCACTATCCTACCAAAATATAATATGACTAATCTCTTCAGGAGGCGTCGTTCATATGGGCAACCGGTAGCGACGAAAATACAAAACACACACACACACACAACACACACACACACAACACACACACACCACACACACACACACACACACACCACACACACACAACACACACAACACACACACACACAACACACACACACACAACACACACACACACACACACACACACCACACACACACACACACACAAACACACACAAAACAAAACACACACACACACACACACACACACACACACACACACCACACACACACACACACACACACACACACACACACACACACACACACACACACACACACACACACACAACACACCACACACACACACACACACACACACACACACACAACACCACACACACACACACACCCACACACACACACACACCACACACACACCACACACACACACACACACACACACACACACACACACACACACACACACACACACAGCACACAGCACACAGCACACAGCACACGATGATATATGGAATTATAGTAACTGCACTGCATGTACAATGTGTGTAGAGGTCATGACATACTCACATGTCTTTACTTCAATCAGAGAGAAACATTTAAAGTCATGATCCAAAGGAAAGCCGTATATCAAACTGGTGAAGACAAGCACGTGGCAGTGACGTGTATTCCCGATACCAGAGATCTTCAGGTTGGGAACAATGTAGGTGTCATGTAAGTTTTACCTTTGTAGTAATATTAACTATATAGGTTGGGAACAATGTAGGTGTCATGTAAGTTTTACCTTTGTAGTAATATTAACTATATAGTTTGTTGACAGATCATCGTTCATCAGTGTAGTATCTTTAGAGAGAAATAGACAGATTGGTAGATAGGTAGCTAGGCAAGTAGGTAAATATGTAAATTAGATGGATGGATTTGGGTGAGTGCATGGATGGACGAATTGGTGGATGTAGGGTGGAAAAGTCTAAGGAAGAATGGATGGATGGATGGGAGTAAGGTAGAAAGGTGTATGGAAGAATGGATTGATGGGTGTAGGGTGGAACGGTCTATCGAAGAATGGATGGTTGGATGGATGGATGGATGGTTGGATGGATGGATGGTTGGATGGATGGATGGTTGGATGGATGGATGGATGGATGGATGGAAGGGTGGACAGATCTGTGGAAGACGGGATGGATGGGTATTGGATGTAGGGTGGAAAGGTCTATGGAATAATGCATGGATGGTTGGATGGATAGGAGGGTGTATGGTGGAATGGTCTGTGAAAGAATGGATGGATGGTTGGATGGATAGGAGGGTGTATGGTGGAATGGTCTGTGAAAGAATGTATGGATGGGTGGATGGATAGGAGGGTGTATGGTGGAATGGTCTGTGGAAGAATGTATGGATGGGTGTGGGGTTGAAGGGTCTATGGTATATTGGATGGATGTATAGGTAGGTATTGACTACTGGCACGTTTAATGGGTTTGAGTGGGATGTGCTGGTGGTTGCTTGGGGCGGAAATCAACAGACTACGCTTATTTACGATTAAGGTGAAACAATTAAACGTACTTTGATATAATAATAATAATAATAAAGACTTTATTTAACTAGAGGTCTCATTTGAACAATTAAGTCAATCTACCACGAGGCCCTCAACAAATTAAAATATCAACTAGCACAATGAAACATGTAACCAATGACAAGTAAAACTTCCATAGGAAATAAGTATAAGCTGCAAAATACACGTTTTCTTCTTTATAAGACACAAAGCTGAAGACATGCACGTTAACAGAACAACCAAACCAACAGCAAATATGACGCTGTATCGTGATGGAGTGGATGTTGATGGTAGCATTGTTAAACTCACAGATGAGATCACTCTGGTTGTTCAACTTGACCAGGACTATGTTGGTATGTATTTATTGAACTGCGCCGGGCATACACATGGGAACTATGTTGATGTGATGCGCCGGGCATACACATGGGAACTGTGTTGGTGTGATGCGCCGGGCATACACATGGGAACTGTGTTGGTGTGATGCGCCGGGCATACACATGGGAACTTTGTTGGTGTGATGCGCCGGGTATACACATGGGAACTGTGTTGGAGTGATGCGCCGGGCATACACATGGGAACTGTGTTGGTGTGATGCGCCGGGCATACACATGGGAACTGTGTTGGTGTGATGCGCCGGGCATACACATGGGAACTGTGTTGGTGTGATGCGCCGGGCATACACATGGGAACTGTGTTGGTGTGATGCGCCGGGCATACACATGGGAACTGTGTTGGTGTGATGCGCCGGGCATACACATGGGAATTGGGCGTAAGAAACTATACCGTAGGTGTGTGTCATATGATGCTACAATACCTTACATTGCATAATACATGTATAACTACTTAAATCATGTTAGAAATTCGGAGGCCATTAATAGTGTCCGAAACCCAAGCAAACACTGTTCAGTCACCTATATCCACATCAACCACGTCCAGCCACCTATATCACACACGTCCAGCCACCTATATCCACACAACACGTCCAGTCACATATATCCACATCACACACGTCCAGCCACCTATATCCACATCAAACATGTCCAGCCACCTATATCCACATCACACACGTCCAGTCACCTATATCCACATCACACACGTCCAGTCACATATATCCACACAACACGTCCAGCCACCTATATCCACATCACACACGTCCAGCCACGTATATCCACACAACACGTACAACCACCTATATCCATATCACACACGTCCAGCCACATATATCCACACAACACGTCCAGTCACATATATCCACATCACACACGTCCAGCACGTATATCCACACAACACGTACAACCACTATATCCACATCACACACGTCCAGCCACATATATCCACACAACACGTCCAGTCACATATATCCACATCACACACGTCCAGCCACCTATATCCACACAACACGTCCAGTCACATATATCCACATCACACACGTCCAGCCACGTATATCCACATCACACACGTCCAGCCACCTATATCCACACAACACGTCCAGTCACATATATCCACACCACACACGTCCAGCCACCTATATCCACATCACACACGTCCAGCCACCTATATCCACATCACACACGTCCTATCACATATATCCACATCACACACGTCCAGCCACCTATATCCACACCACACACGTCCAGTCACATATATCCACATCACACACGTCCAACCACCTATATCACACACGTCCAGCCACCTATATCACACACGTCCAGTCAAATATATCCACATAACACACATCCAGTCACCTATATCCACATCACACACGTAAATTCAAATATATCCACATCGCATACGTCCAGCCACCTATATCCACATCACACACGTCCAGTCACATATATCCACATCACACACGACCAGTCACGTATATCCACATCACACACGTCCAGCCACCTATATCCACACCACACACGTCCAGTCACATATATCCACATTAGACACGTCCAGCCACCTATATCCACACCACACACGTCCAGTCACATATATCCACATCACACACGTCCAGCCACCTATATCCACATCACACACGTCCAGTCACATATATCCACATCACACATGTCCAGTCACATATACCCACATCACACACGTCCAGTCACATATATCCACATCACACACGTCCAGCCACCTATATCCACATCACACACGTCCAACCACCTATATCCACACCACACACGTCCAACCACCTATATCCCACACCACACACGTCGAACCACCTATATCCACACCACACACGTCCAACCACCTATATCCACACCACACACGTCCAATCACCTATATCCACATCACACACGTCCAACCACCTATATCCACACCACACACGTCCAACCACTTATATCCACACCACACACGTCCAACCACCTATATCCACACAACACGTCCAACCACCTATATCCACATCACACACGTCCAGTCACATATACCCACATCACACACGTCCAGTCACATATATCCACACAATACACGTCCAGTCACATATATCCACACCACACACGTCCAGTCACATATACCCACATCACACTCGTCCAGTCACATATATCCACATCACACACGTCCAGCCACATATATCCACATCACACACGTCCGGTCACATATATCCACATCACACACGTCCAGCCACATATATCCACATCACACACGTCCACCCACATATATCCACATCACACACGTCCAGTCACATATATCCACATCACACATGTCCAGTCACATATATCCACATCACACACGTCCAGTCACATATATCCACATCATACACGTCCAGTCACATATATCCACATCACACACGTCCAGTCACATATATCCACATCACACACGACCAGCCACATATATCCACATCACACACGTCCAGCCACCTATATCACACACGCCCAGTCACCTATATCACACACGTCCAGCCACCTATATCACACACGCCCAGTCACCTATATCACACACGTCCAGCCACCTATATCACACACGCCCAGTCACCTATATCACACACGTCCAGCCACCTATATCACACACGTCCAGTCACCTATATCACACACGTCCAGCCACTATATCACACACGCCCAGTCACCTATATCACACACGTCCAGCCACCTATATCACACACGCCCAGTCACCTATATCACACACGTCCAGCCACCTATATCACACACGCCCAGTCACCTATATCACACACGTCCAGCCACCTATATCACACACGTCCAGTCACATATATCCACATCACACACGTCCAGCCACAATATCCACATTACACACGCCCAGTCACCTATATCATACACTTCCAGCCACCTATATCACACACGCCCAGTCACCTATATCACACACGTCCAGCCACCTATATCACACACGCACATTCATCTATATCACACACGTCCAGCCACCTATATCACACACGCCCAGCCACCTATATCACACACGCCCAGTCACCTATATCACACACGTCCAGCCACCTATATCACACACGTCCAGTCACCTATATCACACACGTCCAGCCACCTATATCACACACCTCCAGTCACCTATATCACACACGTCCAGCCACCTATATCACACACGTCCAGTCACCTATATCACACACGTCCAGCCACCTATATCACACAGGTCCAGTCACCTATATCACACACGTCCAGTCACCTATATCACACACGTCCAGCCACCTATATCACACACGTCCAGTCACCTAAATCACACACGTCCAGTCACATATATCCACATCACATACGTCCAGTCACATATATCCACATCACACACGTCCAGTCACCTATATCACACACATCCAGCCACCTATATCCACATCACACACGTCAAGTCAAATATACCCACATCACACACGTCCAGTCACTTATATCCACATCACACACGTCCAGACCTATATCCACATCACACACGTCCAACCACCTATATCCACACCACACACGTCCAACCACCTATATCCACACCACACACGTCCAACCACCTATATCCACACCACACACGTCCAACCACCTATATCCACACCACACACGTCCAACCACCTATATCCACATCACACACGTCCAACCACCTATATCCACACCACACACGTCCAACCACCTATATCCACACCACACACGTCCAACCACCTATATCCACACAACACGTCCAACCACCTATATCCACACAACACGTCCAACCACCTATATCCACACCACACACATCCAACCACCTATATCCACATCACACACGTCCAACCACCTATATCCACACCACACACGTCCAACCACCTATATCCACATCAAACACGTCCAACCACATATATCCACATCACACACGTCCAACCACCTATATCCACATCACACACGTCCAGCCACATATATCCACACCACACACGTCCAGTCACATATATCCACATCACACACGTCCAACCACCTATATCCACACCACACACGTCCAACCACTTATATCCACACCACACACGTCCAACCACCTATATCCACACAACACGTCCAACCACCTATATCCACATCACACACGTCCAGTCACATATACCCACATCACACACGTCCAGTCACATATATCCACACAATACACGTCCAGTCACATATATCCACACCACACACGTCCAGTCACATATACCCACATCACACTCGTCCAGTCACATATATCCACATCACACACGTCCAGCCACATATATCCACATCACACACGTCCGGTCACATATATCCACATCACACACGTCCAGTCACATATATCCACATCACACACGTCCAGCCACATATATCCACATCACACACGTCCACCCACATATATCCACATCACACACGTCCAGTCACATATATCCACATCACACATGTCCAGTCACATATATCCACATCACACACGTCCATTCACATATATCCACATCACACACGTCCAGTCACATATATCCACATCACACACGTCCAGTCACATATATCCACATCACACACGTCCAGCCACATATATCCACATCACACACGCCCAGTCACCTATATCACACACGTCCAGCCACCTATATCACACACGCCCAGTCACCTATATCACACACGTCCAGCCACCTATATCACACACGCCCAGTCACCTATATCACACACGTCCAGCCACCTATATCACACACGTCCAGCCACCTATATCACACACGTCCAGCCGCCCATATCACACACGCCCAGTCATCTATATCACACACGTCCAGCCACCTATATCACACACGTCCAGTCTCCTATATCACACACGTCCAGCCACCTATATCACACACGTCCAGTCACCTATATCACACACGTCCAGCCACCTATATCACACACGTCCAGTCACCTATATCACACACGTCTAGCCACCTATATAACAGACGTCCAGTCACCTATATCACACACGTCCAGTCACCTATATCACACACGTCCAGTCACCTATATCACACACGTCCAGCCACCTATATCACACACTTCCAGTCACCTATATCACAGACGTCCAGTCACCTATATCACACACGTCCAATCACCTATATCACACACGTCCAGTCACCTATATCACACACGTCCAGTCACCTATATCACACACGTCCAGCCACCTATATCACACACGTCCAGTCAAATATATCCACATAACACACATCCAGTCACCTATATCCACATCACACACGTAAATTCAAATATATCCACATCGCATACGTCCAGCCACCTATATCCACATCACACACGTCCAGTCACATATATCCACATCACACACGACCAGTCACGTATATCCACATCACACACGTCCAGCCACCTATATCCACATCACACACGTCCAGTCACCTATATCCACCCACACACGTCCATTCACATATATCCACACCACACACGTCGAGTCGCATATATCCACATCACACACGTCCAGTCACATATATCCACATCACACACGTCCAGTCACCTATATCCACATCACACACGTCCAGCCACCTATATCCACATCACACACGTCCAATCACATATATCCACATCACACACGTCCAGTCACATATACCCACATCACACACATCCAGTCACATATACCCACATCACACACGTCCAGCCACATATACCCACATCCAGTCACATATATCCACATCACACACGTCCAATCACATATATCCACATCACACACGTCCAGTCACATATACCCACATCACACACGTCCAGCCACATATACCCACATCCAGTCACATATACCCACATCACACACGTCCATCACATATATCCACATCACACACGTCCAGCCACCTATATCCACATCACACACGTCCACTCACATATATCCACATCACACATGTCCAGTCACCTATATCCACATCACACACGTCCAGCCACCTATATCACACACGTCCAGTCACCTATATCACACACGTCCAGCCACCTATATCACACACGTCCAGTCACCTATATCACACACGTCCAGCCACTTTATCACACACGTCCAGTCACCTATATCACACACGTCCAGCCACCTATATCACAGACTTCCAGTCACCTATATCACACACGTCCAGTCAGCTATATCACACACGTCCAGTCACCTATATCACACACGTCCAGTCACCCATATCACACACGTCCAGCCACCTATATCACACACGTCCAGTCACCTATATCACACACGTCCAGTCACATATATCCACATCACATACGTCCAGTCACATATATCCACATCACATACGTCCAGTCACCTATATCACACACGTCCAGCCACCTATATCCACATCACACACGTCAAATCACATATATCCACACCACACACGTCCAGTCACATATATCCACATCACACACGTCCAGTCACCTATATCCACATCACACACGTCCAGTCACCTATATCCACATAACACACGTCCAGTCACCTATATCCACATCACACACGTCCATTCACAAATATCCACATCGCACACGTCCAGCCACCTATATCCACATCACACACGTCCAGTCACATATATCCACATCACACACGTCCAGCCACCTATATCCTCATCACACAGGTCCAGTCACATATATCCACACCACACATGTCCAGTCACGTATATCCACATCACACACGTCCAGCCACCTATATCCACATCACCCACGGCCAGCCACCTATATCACACACGTCCAGTCACATATATCCACATCACACACGTTCAGTCACATATACCCACATCACACACGTCCAGTCACATATATCCACATCACACACGTCCAGCCACCTATATCCACATCACACACGTCCAGTCACATATATCCACATCACACACGTCCAACCACCTATATCCACATCACCCACGTCCAGTCACATATATCCACATCACACACGTCCAGTCACATATATCCACATCACACACACATTTTCCTAGTCGTTCGTGTTTTACACTTCATCGATTTCATGAACGCATCCAACATTTAATACCAACCTGCTCGTTATCTTATAAAATTTGAAAGAAGTAAATTAAATTGCAGCCTTTGTATTCATGTTATTCTGTCATTCAAATTGTTCTCCAGATGACTTTGACATACAGGCGAAGGAATGTTACGCTGACAATATTCACATTGTAAAAGACGGGTGAGTATTCGTAGAGGACAAGAATATAATTACTGAGTATAACGTATAACATTATACAGATACCGGTAGTCCTAAAATCCCCAAAGTATTGTGAACAATACTAATACACGGCTTACATCCAACGCTTCACTTTAATTTTATACATTTATTTATTTTAGCTCGATTGCGAAACAAGTTCTTACAACTTATATTAATCACCCCGGAGATATCATTCCTGATGGAATTCATCGCCACGAGGGAGAGAGAAGAGGCAATGTGGGATGTAAATGCCTTGCTGCTTAAGGGCACAATCTTAACTGCTACAGGTGGGCTCGAACTCGGGGCAGCGTCCGAAGCCCTATTACAGCGCTATCACTTTATTATTGTTATTTGGTGATATATCCAACAAACCGAGCCAAAAAATACCCGTTACGTAGATATATTCGGAAATATCTAGTGCTAGTTCTTAGCTGACTACGGCAGATGGTCCTATTGAAGTTTTTGTTCTACATTATGGATACTATCAGTGAACTATGGACCCAGATAGCGGAACTATAACTTATAATATCTTTCTCGATCTGTAATACAATTTCCAATTATACATTGATATGTTCGGAAATATATTGTAATTTATTCTCGAATATCAATGTTCACATTACTACACTGAACCGAATTTCTAAACATCCACCTGATGTTGTATAACAGTTGAAGACAATCAACAAGTAAAGACCATAGTAGAATGCCGTCTGTTGAAAAGTCGTGCAACCTGGAAACACGATGGAAATGATTTAGAATGATATTAAAATAATATTATGACATTGTATGATTCATTACAAAATGTACTTGAACTATCGAATTTAATTACAACGCTGAACATACCTGTCTGATAGAAGTGCCTGTATCAAGCATACCGACGGCTCGCCCGGTTTCCTCAATGGTCATTCTCGCCATATTTTCTGTTTTTTCGGTTACGGGTCGCACATATAATAAATTGCAATCAAATTGAGCACTCACCATGCCGTGCACGTGGTCCTCATTCCAAAACTTAGGATTCGAACATTCCGTTCCGCTTGGTCAGCCATGCCAATACATTGGTGTTTTCTTAGTGTACATTGATAGAGTATGGTGGATAACAATAGACTATCAATATTTGGACTAATACACAGACGCGTTACCCTAAACTCACAATTTATTAGGTGGACGTTTAGAAATTCGGTTCAGTGTATATTTGTTCTAAAGCAAGCACGGAGAATATCCACGAATTGTTGATCCAGAGAGCCGAGACTGACACTCATATATGTTCCTGTTTTTCTCGATTCTAATCAGTAAACGCCGGGTTCCATCCTCGATCTGGGGACGTGTGTGCGATTGTTTAAACTTGTTTGACATCGTTAGTTTAAATTTTATTTATTTTACAATGATTGCGAAGCAAGTTTTAACAACTTATATTAATCACTCTCGTTGGCGCGGATGAAAGCGAATATGTGGTCATTCGTGTGGGAGGAAACCGGAGTACCCGGATTAAAACCACCTGTCCGATCTGGCGACCACCGTACCATCTCACATACTTCCCGATACGAGGATCGAACCCAGGTTGCATTGGTGAGAAGCGAGCGCTAATCAGACAATCGGACTGCACTAATGTGACAATCGTTGTAAACTGGTTAAAGTTGTGTGCTTCATCTACAAAGTCATTTCCATTTTACTAGATGTCCGGTAGACACAGACCTGTTTCCAGAGTTTACTGGTGTTCTGCAAGGAAAGCTACAATCCACGTTTGGCGCATTTAGAACTACACACTTTGATGGAGGAACTGTGGAAATGCCATTTACTTGCACATTGCAAGTTTATCTCGGCCCGCGGACCCCGGTAAAAACATGCGTGCCTTTTGAAGTCGATGACGTGTGTACCATTGTAACCTGTCATCATTGATTGGTATCTTTATATGAAACAGTTGGCAGTTTCTTACGGAGGTTTGTGCACCAAGTACTGGTTAACCGCTGGAGCCTGTCAGACTGACATGTTCAGCTAACGGAATGTTATTGTTTTTTTATTGTTTTTTTTAAATTATTAGGTTAATTTAAAGTCTCTACCGGGTTGCACATACTAGCGACGGCCAGTGTACCTGGCAACACCTTTCCTAACAAGTACTTGGTGCACCAACCTCCGTAAGAAACCGCCAACTTTTTTATATAAAGAGGCAAGATCTGAGCGGGGCTCGAACCTCGTGGCGATCACGAATTTGTTTCGAAATAAGCTTGTATCTAGTGATATTTTCAGGTTAATTTCGGCTTTACACGTAATCACAATTTTTTACTAGGCCAGAGCCGGGTAGGCATTAGGTATTACTATGTGTACCGAATGTGCAGTGAGCTATTCTCTGGATACCCAGAAAAAGCAAATCGAGCCCAAATGTTAACCTAGTCACAGCTCATAAATCGGGGATAAAATAAAATTATTTGCAATTATTTTAAATTTAAAATTATTGAGAAATTAAAAAATAAATCAACTTTTGTTTTATTGAATCGCATGCAAGAATACTCTAACTGAATGTAACGTTCTCAGATCGCATGTAATACAAGTGACGATACGAACGCAGACACCAGGCGACGCAGACGTCAAACGATTAGCAGAGATGTAGATGATATACAAGTTAGGACGTCAGTGTTCATATATATTGACGATGTATCACTGACAAGTACGAACATATCTAACTATTTCTTTCTTATATCGTTTTAAATTTAACGCGTGTGCATATCATATCGCACAATGAGAAAGGGCGAGTCACTGCCGACTTATGAGATAACTCTTATAGACAGCAGTTCGTCGGGAATCCTATCCTTGCAGGCCAGGTGACAGGCTGATGGGCAATCAAGCGACTCACCAACCGGCCATCAGAATGACCCCTGACGAGAGTTGAACCTTCCTCTTCCCCGCTCAGTAGGACGACGCCTTAACCACTAGGCCACGGAGACCATTCTTCATATTTTTGTCTCAACAGGAATGGCACAGACTATTTAAGTGTGCATGTTTTTCTTCAGTTGGAAAAATAATGCATGTACCATGCAAATTAATCATAGTGATAACTTTAGTAAACCACCATTTACAGAGTAATTGGTGATTTTGTTAAAAAAATATCCATAAAGGGAGGTAATTTACAAATAGTAATTTCACAAAAGTAGGTTCGTTTGTGCCCATATTTTCCATATTTTACTTTTTACCGCAATAATTTAATTATAATTGAAAACTGAAAATATAAGACAATAATCATAATATCTAATTATCTGCTCCATTACAATACCTCGGTGTGGACCATATTCTAAGTAAACGCACATTAAGGCTTTAAATATATTTTCAGGTTGGATCCTACGTTTGACCCTAACAAAATTAACCGTCTTTCAGATGGGACTTTAAACCGAGGTCTCTTGTCGGTGCTTTACATCGTACACGTAAAAGAACCAGAGAGGACTCTGGAATGGGCCTCTGTCTGTATCATTGCACCATCATCTAAAAATCTAAAATAAGTTAAATAACAAATCTCTTCAGGAGGCGTATATGGGCAACCGGTTGGGTCGATAAATAAACGTAAAACACACATTGTAATTGTATTGATATGTTAATGTATAATATTATACAAATATAAAAATTAACCTGGGGCAATACGAATGTTATATGTTATATTTCGGGTTTTACGCCTGCATCAGCACCATTTTGGGCTATATCGCCGGCGGGCAGTTTACCTAACAACACCTTTCCTGGGCAGGCTCCAGCGGTTAACCAGTACTTGGGTGCACCAACCTCCGTAAGAAACTGCCAACTTTTTCATATAAATGAGACACGGTCTGAGCGGGGCTCGAACCCGTGACCATCAGTGATGATAGGTTACAGTGGTATACAAGTCAGCGACCTTAACCACTCGACCACGGAGACGGACTCAATACGAATGTGCTTGAACGCTAATCAAATAAAGAAAGGGTGTTATACTGTAACAGTATGACAACACATTAAACTCATAATATATAACAGTGAGGTTGTAAAACAACAAATAAATTGCCTATTAAATACATATTAAAAAATAAAAACATACGGTCTGTTCATTTATATTTCCAATCTTTCATTTCTTCTGATACTACATCCACGGTGAAGAGGTATTCAAATCAAACTGTAAAATAGCAAACACCTTCCAAATATAATGTTTCGCATAGCCAGTGCTCACCTGTGACTAACTTGTGGTTACACACTGTATTACCCCGCCAAATACAGTTTGCAATGGCCTGACTTTTTATACCACATTTTCTACCCATCAACTAGTCTGAAGTATTCTCAAGTCACATAATTTCTCAAAAAACACAACTATACACTGTCTGTTATGAAAATGATTTTTACCAAAAAGAAAAATAAACTATATTAATTATTAGGACTACATTCGATACCTCGGATGCACCTCCGCCTATTTACGTATATACAACATTGATGAATGATGAACATTAATATATTTTACAGATATAACACAAGCCAGTCAACTACAATGTGTTGGACAAGACGTGTTTGTAGGTGCAGTGATGCTGTTCATTGCCCTTCTAGTACCTGTCTCCATCTGGAGTATCTGTATGTATAGAAGGCAAAGAGCTCAACATAGTCTCATTAAGAAGCTTGGCAACAATAATGCAGGAAGCGACCTTCACGTACAACAGAACTTAGTTGGCGCCAAGGCAACAGACGGCGAACTTGTCTTGCAGCAAAATGATTTTATCACCCGATACATGAACTCATGTGAAATGAATATGCAGTGGTGTGAATAATTATTGAAAACCAATGGTGATATCACAGACGTTGCCGCATCCATATAGCCGGAATGATATTAATCTATTCAACACCAAGTAACTGACATGGACTGGTGTATGATATTTTTGAACCAATAAATTAATAAGAAAATTACACTTGGACCAGTTCATTTATCAAAATGGGTAATCTTGTCTAAAAATAGTAATATTACTGGCAAACAGTGCAGATACTGATGAGGCGGCTCGTCACGAGCCAGCTCATCTGGATCTACACTTTTTCTAAGCATAATTAGAGGTATGGTGATGTTGAAAGGATTAATATAAAACTGTTTTGGGCTATCTGGATGACAATTTGAGAGGGGGGGGGGGTTGAGAACGAAAGTTATCGATCATATTTTATACATATATTTTATTTATACAAGCAGTACACACATTTATAATATAGCATACATATAGGATCTAACACTCGTGGGGATTTCATACCATATTTTATGAAGCGAGATTTGGAATGTTGCTATTAAGCTTAAAAGTAAAATTCCAAAACGAGTTTCATAAAATATGGTATGAAATCATCACGCGTATAAGATCCTTTTTATCACATTACCATAGCAACAACAACCACAAATTTGAAGGAAAAATCGTGTCTGCTTGCCAGTATATTTGGGGCTTTATTACATTAAGGTGCACCCGTACGCTCGCTACCGGCTGTCCATATGAGCCTCCTGAAGAGATTAATCCAACCGTAATCATTTCTCAGAATTTAAGATGGCCGCCTCAGAGGTCAACGGTCAAATTTGACCTAAAATTAGGAAAACATCAACTCTATTGACCAATTATATGTCGAAAATATGAACATTGCGATTTCAACTTATTGTTTTGTGGCGGTTGCAGCCTTCGCACGGGAAGACAGAGTCACTGGAAGGCGATGCAGTTGGTGGCGGCTCACACTGTTTGGCTTTCCTCTTTCTGCGTGTGTCGTCAGAGGCTGCTTGCAGAGCGAGTTCTCCCCTCTTTAAGCCCGTTGACAGTTGTTGTCTCCACGCTATTCTGTTTGCTTATATAGCAAATATATAGAGTGTATGTTTATTTGTCAGCAAGCCTGCTAATCTTCGTCGTTTTCGATATCCATCTGCTTGCTGGTGAAACGACTATAGAAGAGGGTTCCTACCTCACACATGCAGAAGGCGCCTACCTCACACATGCAAAGGGCGCCTACCTCACACATGCAGAGGGCGCCTACCTCACACCAGCAGAGGGCGTCTACCTCACACCTGCAGAGGGCTCTTACATCAAACATGCAGTAGTTCGTGCATGTAAGAGCTAAATACCTTGGTAACATATATTGGCCTGTGTACAAGTTTTCAGCTGCAGTATAGTAGAGGAGATCGTGAAATGAACAATTGTCTTTCTTTTCTTCAGAAGTTCAATACTGGCATGTATTCTAAGAATAAATGGAAATGTTAAAGATATCTTAAGTATATAAAGGAATATATATTGCTAAGACAAATACTATAGATAATAGCACTGTTTCTTACAATTTGAATGTAAGAATTTATGTATGTGTTTGCCATAGTTTATGCTTGTGTAAATGGCCCACGGCAATGTATTGCTTATAATGCCAATAAACACGAAACTTTATTATTTTCTGGACGAATGGGAATTAATGTGATAAGAATTACTGCTATGTATTCGTATTATAAGTATTAAAATTGTCCAATTGTGTTCAGGGAACTAGTTCCAAGCTTGCACTTGTGTGCGCATAGAAATATAGGCTTGAGCTGGAATCCAGAAATGGCCAGGTCAATCTATTTACGTAGTTGAAATTCTGCAACAATATTTGGTTCCCATATGATTAATTACTAAATTAATTCACATTTTAATCTCTGTACACTATCAGAGTGTGTATTATGCAGAGTGAGATTTCAATCTTCCTTCTATTATATATTTATATGTGTAATAGTTTTTCTTATTACTATAAGTTGCATATAATGAATGGCCTTACACATGCCATGTACGTGGTGGTGTTTTACGTTTATTTATCGTCGGTACCGGTTGCCCATATGAGCGACGCCTCCTGAAGATATTAGTCATTTTAGATTTTGGAGGATAGTGCAATCTCCTCTGGTTCTTTTACGTGCACAGTGTAAAGCACCGACACGAGACCTCGGATTAAAGTCCCACCTGAAATACTGTTAATTTTATTAGGGTCAGACGGGGGATCGAACGATTGGAAGTGCACAAGGTATGTTTATTTATATTTCCGGTATCTGGAGCGTGAACTATCGCGTGATCTCTCGCGACTTGTTGTTCCCACAGTTAGGCGAAAACCCGTTCTGGGCGAAAATTCTTCATGCCGGGATACATCCGAAACTCTGCATATTTATTTAGGCCTTATTCCGATAACACGCTCTTTATGTCACACTCAGATTTGGCGCCAACTGTCATAAAAACGATGCCAGAAACAGTTGGAAGGTTTCAAATCAAATGATAATCTCATAATTGCAGAGAATTAAAGAATCACTGGATACAATAACTCTTTAATTATATAAATCGTAGTTTTATTACAGCTTGCTTGATAAACTCGCGGAACCCGCATGTTGCTGCTCATATTGCTTGCTTCGTGGATCATAAACGTCGCACCAGATACCCAACGCTGTAGCGAATCATAAACAATGTTTGATGTTTAAACCTATGTTATAAATATTCATCTAGTAACATACATCGTCAACTCCAGAAGCATTAGCTGTTTTTGTGGTCGATGGGGGTGTTGATTGTGTTGTTGTTGTTGTTGTTGATGATGATGATTGTCATGTTGTTACGGGGGTGTTGTTGAAGGTGGTGATGTTGTTTGGGTATGTTGTTGATGGTGGTGCTGTTGTTGGGGTGTGTTGTTGATGGTGGTGCTGTTGTTTGGGTATGTTGTTGATGGTGGTGATGTTGTTTGGGTATGTTGTTGTTTGTGTATGTTGTTGTTGGTGGTGGTGCTGTTGTTTGGGTATGTTGTTGTTGATGGTGGTGCTGTTGTTTGGGTATGTTGTTGATGGTGGTGCTGTTGTTTGTGTATGTTGTTGATGGTGGTGCTGTTGTTTGGGTATGTTGTTGATGGTGGTGATGTTGTTTGGGTATGTTGTTGATGGTGGTGCTGTTGTTTGTGTATGTTGTTGATGGTGGTGCTGTTGTTTGGGTATGTTGTTGATGGTGGTGCTGTTGTTTGTGTATGTTGTTGATGATGGTGCTGTTGTTTGTGTATGTTGTTGATGGTGGTGTTGTTGATGGTGGTGATGTTGTTTGGGTATGTTGTTGATGGTGGTGTTGTTGATGGTGGTGATGTTGTTTGGGTATGTTGTTGATGGTGGTGCTGTTGTTTGTGTATGTTGTTGATGGTGGTGCTGTTGTTTGGGTATGTTGTTGATGGTGGTGCTGTTGTTTGTGTATGTTGTTGATGATGGTGCTGTTGTTTGTGTATGTTGTTGATGGTGGTGTTGTTGATGGTGGTGATGTTGTTTGGGTATGTTGTTGATGGTGGTGTTGTTGATGGTGGTGATGTTGTTTGGGTATGTTGTTGAAGGTGGTGCTGTTGTTTGGGTATGTTGTTGATGGTGGTGCTGTTGTTTGTGTATGTTGTTGATGGTGGTGCTGTTGTTTGTGTATGTTGTTGATGGTGGTGATGTTGTTTGGGTATGTTGTTGATGGTGGTGCTGTTGTTTGGGTATGTTGTTGATGGTGGTGATGTTGTTTGGGTATGTTGTTGATGGTGGTGCTGTTGTTTGTGTATGTTGTTGATGGTGGTGCTGTTGTTTGGGTATGTTGTTGATGGTGGTGCTGTTGTTTGTGTATGTTGTTGATGATGGTGCTGTTGTTTGTGTATGTTGTTGATGGTGGTGCTGTTGTTTGGGTATGTTGTTGATGGTGGTGATGTTGTTTGGGTATGTTGTTGATGGTGGTGATGTTGTTTGTGTATGTTGTTGATGGTGGTGCTGTTGTTTGTGTATGTTGTTGATGGTGGTGTTGTTGATGGTGGTGATGTTGTTTGGGTATGTTGTTGATGGTGGTGTTGTTGATGGTGGTGATGTTGTTTGGGTATGTTGTTGATGGTGGTGTTGTTGATGGTGGTGCTGTTGTTTGGGTATGTTGTTGATGGTGGTGCTGTTGTTTGGGTATGTTGTTGAAGTGGTGCTGTTGTTTGGGTATGTTGTTGATGGTGGTGCTGTTGTTTGTGTATGTTGTGATGGTGGTGTTGTTGTTTGTGTATGTTGTTGATGGTGGTGATGTTGTTTGGGTATGTTGTTGATGGTGGTGCTGTTGTTTGGGTATGTTGTTGATGGTGGTGCTGTTGTTTGTGTATGTTGTTGATGGTGGTGCTGTTGTTTGTGTATGTTGTTGATGGTGGTGCTGTTGTTTGTGTATGTTGTTGATGGCGGTGCTGTTGTTGGGGTATGTTGTTGATGGTGGTGCTGTTGTGTGGGTACGTTGTTGAAGGTGGTGCTGTTGTTTGGGTATGTTGTTGATGGTGCTGTGTTGGGGTATGTTGTTGATGGTGGCTGTTGTTGGGGTATGTTGTTGATGGTGGTGCTGTTGTTTGGGTATGTTGTTGATGGTGCTGTTGTTTGGGTATGTTGTTGTTGGTGGTGCTGTTGTTGGGGTACGTTGTTGAAGGTGGTGCTGTTGTTTGTGTATGTTGTTGATGGTGGTGCTGTTGTTGGGGTATGTTGTTGATGGTGGTGCTGTTGTTGGGTACGTTGTTGAAGGTGGTGCTGTTGTTTGGGTATGTTGTTGATGGTGCTGTTGTTGGGGTATGTTGTTGATGGTGGTTCTGTTGTTTGGGTATGTTGTTGATGGTGCTGTTGTTGGGGTATGTTGTTGTTGATGGTGCTGTTGTTTGGGTATGTTGTTGATGGTGCTGTTGTTTGGGTATGTTGTTGATGGTGGTGCTGTTGTTTGGGTATGTTGTTGATGGTGATGTTGTTGTTTGGTTATGTTGTTGTTGATGGTGATGCTGTTGTTTGGGTATGTTGTTGATGGTGGTGCTGTTGTTTGGTTATGTTGTTGTTGATGGTGGTGCTGTTGTTTGGTTATGTTGTTGAAGGTGATGATGTTGTTTGGGTATGTTGCTGATGGTGATGCTGTTGTTTGGGTATGTTGATGGTGGTGCTGTTGTTTGGGTATGTTGTTGATGGTGGTGATGTTGTTTGGGTATGTTGTTGATGGTGGTGCTGTTGTTTGGGTATGTTGTTGATGGTGGTGTTGTTGATGGTGGTGCTGTTGATGGTGGTGCTGTTGTTTGGGTATGTTGTTGATGGTGGTGCTGTTGATGTGGTGCTGTTGTTTGGGTATGTTGTTGATGGTGGTGTTGTTGATGGTGGTGCTGTTGATGGTGGTGCTGTTGTTTGGGTATGTTGTTGATGGGTGATGTTGTTTGGTGGTGCTGTTGTTTGGGTATGTTGTTGATGGTGGTGATGTTGTTTGGGTATGTTGTTGATGGTGGTGCTGTTGTTTGGGTATGTTGTTGATGGTGGTGCTGTTGATGGTGGTGCTGTTGTTTGGGTATGTTGTTGATGGTGGTGATGTTGTTTGGGTATGTTGTTGATGGTGGTGCTGTTGTTTGTGTATGTTGTTGATGGTGGTGCTGTTGTTGGGGTACGTTGTTGATGGTGGTGTTGTTGATGGTGATGCTGTTGTTTGTGTATGTTGTTGATGGTGGTGATATTGTTTGGGTATGTTGTTGATGGTGGTGTTGTTGATGGTGGTGCTGTTGTTGGGGTACGTTGTTGATGGTGGTGCTGTTGATGGTGGTGCTGTTGTTTGTGTATGTTGTTGATGGTGGTGATGTTGTTTGGGTATGTTGTTGATGGTGGTGATGTTGTTTGGGTATGTTGTTGATGGTGGTGTTGTTGATGGTGGTGATGTTGTTTGGGTATGTTGTTGATGGTGGTGTGTTGAATTTGGGTAGTTGTTGATGGTGGTGATGGTGGTGATGTTGTTTGGGTATGTTGTTGATGGTGGTGATGTTGTTTGGGTATGTTGTTGATGGTGGTGTTGTTGATGGTGGTGATGTTGTTTGGGTATGCTGTTGATGGTGGTGCTGTTGTTTGTGTATGTTGTTGATGGTGGTGATGTTGTTTGGGTATGTTGTTGATGGTGGTGTTGTTGATGGTGGTGATGTTGTTTGGGTACGTTGTTGATGGTGGTGCTTTTGTTTGTGTATGTTGTTGATGGTGGTGATGTTGTTTGGGTATGTTGTTGATGGTGGTGATGTTGTTTGGGTATGTTGTTGATGGTGGTGCTGTTGTTTGGGTAAATGTTGTTGATGGTGGTGTTGTTGATGGTGGTGATGTTGTTTGGGTATGTTGTTGATGGTGGTGTTGTTGATGGTGGTGATGTTGTTTGGGTATGTTGTTGATGGTGGTGTTGTTGATGGTGGTGATGTTGTTTGGGTACGTTGTTGATGGTGGTGCTGTTGTTTGTGTATGTTGTTGATGGTGGTGCTGTTGTTTGGGTATGTTGTTGATGGTGGTGATGTTGTTTGGGTATGTTGCTGATGGTGGTGCTGTTGTTTGGGTATGTTGTTGATGGTGGTGATGTTGTTTGGGTATGTTGTTGATGGTGGTGCTGTTGTTTGGGTATGTTGTTGATGATGGTGGTGCTCTTCTTACAACTTATATTCATTCCATGTGAGATGGTATGATGGTCGCCACATCGGACAGGTGGGTTTTCTCCGGGTACTTCGGTTTCCTCCCACACGAATGACCACATTTACGCTTTCATCCGCGCCAACGAGAGTGATTAATATAAGTTATTCCCTAATTCGCTCCGCTCAAACGTAAATAAAACATTTATCCCATAATCAAGTAATTCTAGGGGGGAAAGAATCACAAACAAGATTTTAGGATGAGCCATTTGCATTACCATGTTAATCATTTATTAATATATACATGTATAAACATTCTCTTCAATTTTAAACATGCGACCATAAAATAACTCTGTGCGAATATGGATGCTTAAAAACCTCACAACATAAATAAAATCAGTATGTGATGTAAAGTACACCATACTCTGTGTAAAAAGTATACATCTCGATATAAGACAGCCACGTAAATACGAAACTGTAGTGCCGGCTGCCCCAACCCACTCCCCTAATTATATTATATATAATATAATCTCCTCATCTTTTTCTATTATTTCTTTTTTGTGGAGGAGGAGGAGGGGGAGGTAGAAAGAAACCATGCAACTATCCAGTGTGAAAAGGCCTTCTTTGCTGCCCCGTGACTTTCCCAACGAGCAGTATAACAATAAATGATATCATAAATTAAGAGGCTAAAAACTGTTAACATCTATTATATCATTTTTGGTTTCGGCTCAAATCTGTACCGCAACGTAGATTAAACCTAATATAACATGTCTGAACTAACAGTCTTAGAACTTAAATCACATACATTGTAATTGAGAGTAGCTAGGTGACAAAGTAAAAACATAAAGCTAAAGTCCGAAATTAATTTTCTAAGCCGCCATTTATGTAGATGCCATTCCTGAAGATTCGTATCTTTGTAATCAATCACTGGATATAAACGCTTGGATAATCCTGGTAAAGGGCGTCGAACCTGTCGATAAATAAATTCCGATTTTAATAGAATTACCAGGTACCCCAAGATCTGCAACTATCAATACCCTCCACTTGCTGCCATTGCAAACAGAATATGTTCATCAAAAACAGAACCTTAATCTTTCGAGACTGACGTATTCAATTCAGGGTGGGTGGGCGGGGGCCAATAAACTAACGTGTATAGTGTAATGCAAACGACTTCGAATGGAGATAACTATCTACATTCCACTATTTATACTAACCGAAAATGCACGAAATAATCGTGCATATAAACACAACACTTGATTACACACCATTACCCGAATTACTGTAAACCTAGGATAAATATATTTGTTAAAATTTGCTTCGCAATCGTTGTTTAAAACAAACAAACTTATATTAATCACTCTCGAAACCTCATTCCTGATGGAATCCATCGCCACGAGGGAGAGAGAAGAGGCATGTTGAATTTAAATGTTATGCCTTGGACAATCACAACGGCTCCTGCGGGGCTCGAACCCCGGACAGTTCGCGCCTGAAGCGAACGCTCTATCACTGCGCTATCACGACGTCCACATAATACAAGACATTAAATGACATTTGGAGTCATGTATTACTGTGTATTATGCTTCCAAAAATGATAAATTATGTATTCCTATGCAAACACAGAGCTATACAGGTAGAACATAGTGGATTATACATAAAGCTAGAATTAGTTTGGTATGGTTAGTCTCCCTTGCAATGCCGCATAAAACACCTTCAACCAAAACATACGAACGTTAACACTCAGAATGTCATGGTTTGGTTCATCTTCGATAATAGCCGAAACACACACCGTGTGTTAATTCCTATGTTCTTGCTACTGTCACAGTGACGTCTTTATTAATACAGTTTCTAAGTTAGTTTGCGAGTAGAATAATAATATTAATATTAATAACGATATTAATAAATAATAATTAAAGTAAAATAAACTTTATTTAACGAGAGATCTCACATACAAGAGTGTAGTACATGCATATTTCATACGCCCTATAAGTCATATCTGCATATTGTCACCCCCCCCCCCATTTTTGGTTTTTTTGGTGGTATTTTTGTATTTTTCACAAATAACACATACATGTAATACATCAACACTACTGTGTTATATACACGTTATATCTGATCTGGTTGTATTCTGAAACAGTGTATATCCCCAACAAGGCCTATATATATCGTTTAAACAGTTGGTTACGCAATCGCCCTGTCGGGCCTTATAGTTTACGACCTAATTGAAGTATGCAAAAGCACACCCACATCATGAACAGCATGTACTAGTATGATATATTACAAAGCATTTACTATGAAATGTACGGCGAGTTTTAATATATAATGTATAATATGAGCCCCGATCCGGCATCCATACCTCTTCGCACTGCCGCCCCCCGCGGACATCATTCCCATTTGTTCTACTCTACTAGACAATTCCATATATCATCATATTCCATTTAAAAAATAAAAGCCTTTAAATTAAGTTAACATGGCATGCATATGTTATTAAAGATATTTTCATCTATATTATAACATATTATCACATATAAATATTTGCTTTAGTATCATATAATTAATTAGATATATTGATATAATGAATTGATGTCGCCATATTTTTGTATATGTACATGTATGCCACATGGGTCTGAGACCTTCTGGATTTAAACAAATAAAACTTTGAAACATTACATAATTTATTACTAGTATATAACTAGTATATATATAGTTTCTCTAATGTTCAGCTTTAGCATAATTCCAATGTGCAGTTTTAACTCATAGTCCTATCCTGCGATTGCATATACTCCACACAATTCCTTGGCTGTCCGATTAACGCAGTGGTTAGCGCAGTCGCTTCTCACCAATGCAACCCTGGTTCGATCCCGGACCAGGAAGAATATGAGATTGTACGGTAGTCGCCAGATCGGGCAGGTGTGTTTTCTCCAGGTACTCCGGTTTCCTCCCACACGAATGACCACATTTACGCTCTCATCTGCGCCAACGAGAGTTATTAATAAAAGTTGTTACGGCTTGTTTCGCAATCGTTGTAAAATAAATCAAGTTTAACCGTAATGTTACTAGTCGGTGTTCTACTGTATGTGGAGCAAGCTAATAACCATATAGTACCAATAATATTCATCATCTTATTTGATACATTTTATTTCAGATTGTTATGCAATGAATTGCTGTATAATCATCTGGAATAAAATGCATTAATAATAATAATAATAATAATAAAGACTTTATTTAACGAGAGTACTCATTTAACAAAAGTTAATCTACCATGGGGCCGGGCCCTCAACATATATACAATCAAATGCAATCAAAAGATATCACTATAAGTGAGAACTGTACATTGGAATAATATAGTAATGTAAAAGCTGAAAAATAGAGAAACTATATTTAATATGTAATGGAATATGATGATATATGGAATTGGCTAGCAGAGTAGAAAATGGGAATGAGACAATTAATGATACTAGATCTATCTAACAATGTGCAGATTTGACTTGTAGTGGTATCTTCAAAATATGTATGAAATCAAATTAAAGACAGCAATTTTCCGATTCTAATAAATATAGCAATGGCAATACACGTTTATAATAACAGTAGAAGTACGCGATTAGTTTGAACTGTTATAGTTCCACCTTAAGTGACAATATGCAAATATTTATTATTGTATTATTTGTTGTTTCCAAATATTATAAAACACCAGGTAAACGTATAATAATAATAATAAAGACGTTATTTTACGAGAGAACTCGTTTAAGAAAAATTAATCTACCATGAGGCCCTCAACAACTTAAAGCCGTTTAGGAACGGCTTTAAGTTGTTGAGGGCCTCATGGTAGATTAATTTTTCTTAAACGAGTTCTCTCGTAAAATAACGTCTTTATTATTATTATTATTATACGTTTACCGTTGATACGTTAAAATGGAGCCGTTACGATTGTGTCCTTAGGCACGGCATTTAAATTCCACGTTGCCTCTTCTCTCCCTCGTGGCGATGGATTCCATCAGGAATGAGGTCTCGAGAGTGATTAATATAAGTTGAAAGAACTTATTTAGTTTAAACATATTTTATTTCCCAATATAATACATATTGAACAATGCATACACCACGCATAATCAGAATACAGAAACAGGAGTAGAATGGAAGACAGAGTCTTATATAATTCTTCTCCTCTTGTTTCCACTTGTTTCGCAATCGAGCTAAAATAAATTTGTATAAACTAAACTTTTTTTCTTTTTTTTTTATACTTTATTTATTTTACAACGATTGCGAAGCAAGTTTTAGCAACTTATATTAATCACTCTCGTTGGGAGGAAACCGGAGTACCCGGAGAAAACCCACCTGTCAGATCTGGCGACCATCGTACCATCTCACATACATCCCTGTCCGAGGATCGAACCCGGGTAGCATTGTTGAGAAGCGAGCGCTCTAACCACTACACTAATCGGACAGCCTAATATAAACTAAACTATACGTTAATTTCCGGTATGTAAGCCAAGTAGCCGGCATATGAGGGTGTGCTACTGTTCATTGACAAATATGACACCTGTGTCAGTGAATTGTAACTTTATTCGTCATTATAGGGGCCTTTGTCTTTCATCTCAATAAATGTCTAATCTGTTTCCAAAGAATTACGATCTACGCTACTTGATACATCCAGACTGTTTAAATTCGCCTTATTTAAGTCTCGCGTGATATTACGTGATAACGCGCTAATAGACTCTTCAGGTGTGGAGTTAGTTTTATACAACTTTATTTGTTTCCGGTTTGGGTGGTCGGAAATGTTTAGCATGTCAGATCAACATTATACCCTGCTGACAAGCGTGTTCTAGATGTTTGTTTCTCGACTGACAGGTCTGAGTTTAGTGTATCTTCTGTTTTGACTATCGATACAGTATCCAGACATTGCATCTAATTCACTCTTTGACAGCTCGTATATACACTTGTTTGTTTCTATGGGTTTACTAAATTCGTTTCGCTTTACATTCTTTGTTTCAAATAATTGTATTCCTGTTACTCGAATGGTGATGCTGTTATTATGTTGATGCCAACCATATAGTACCTTCAATACAATGGTCGTTAAGTCATTTAAATATGTTACGCTTATGTTCTAAATAACTATTCATCAAATGAAACCATTTGCTAATCAATGCAACACGTGTTTGAAATTTGTCAAATGGACTAACTATACCAACCTTGGTGAATACTAGGACGTAGTGGTCTGGCTGCTGTGGCGTCTGTCTCACGGTATATGCGGTTGTGAGTTTGAATTTCTACAGAGACGTACGCGTTATCCGGTCTACTTATTATATACCTAATCTGAATTTGTACGACATGCAAGGTTGGCCTATGACAACCGTTGAAGCTCACAATCTGAATTTATACGACGTGGAAGGTAGGCCTATGACAACCATTGAAGTTGAATTCGTGAAGCTCGGAAAGACGTGGAAGGTTGGCCTATGACAACGTTGAAGTTGAATTCGTGAAGCTTGGAACGATGTGGAAGGTTGGCCTATGAAAACCGTTGAAGTTGAATTCGTGAAGCTTGGAACGACATGGAAGGTTGGCCTATGACAACCGTTGAAGTTGAATTCGTGAAGCTTGGAACGACGTGGAAGGTTGGCCTATGACAAACGTTGAAGCTCACAATCTGAATTTGTACGACGTGGAAGGTTGGCCTATGGCAACCATTGAAGTTGAATTCGTGAAGCTCGGAAAGACGTGGAAGGTTGGCCTATGACAACCGTTGAAGCACACAATCTGAATTTGTACGACGTGGAAGGTTGGCCTATGACAAACGTTGAAGTTGAATTCGTGAAGCTCGGAAAGACGTGGAAAGTTGGCCTATGACAACCATTGAAGCACACAATCTGAATTTGTACGACGTGGAAGGTTGGCCTATGACAAACGTTGAAGTTGAATTCGTGAAGCTTGGAACGATGTGGAAGGTTGGCCTATGACAACCGTTGAAGTTGAATTCGTGAAGCTTGGAACGATGTGGAAGGTTGGCCTATGACAAACGTTGAAGTTGAATTCGTGAAGCTTGGAACGACGTGGAAGGTTGGCCTATGACAACCGTTGAAGTTGAATTCGTGAAGCTTGGAACGACGTGGATGGTTGGCCTATGACAACCGTTGAAGATGAATTCGTGAAGCTTGGAACGACGTGGACGATTGGCCTATGACAACTGTTGAAGTTGAATTCGTGAGGCTTGGAACGATGTGGAAGGTTGGCCTATGACAAACGTTTAAGTTGAATTCGTGAAGCTTGGAACGATGTGGAAGGTTGGCCTATGACAACCGTTGAAGATGAATTCGTGAAGCTTGGAACGACGTGGAAGGTTGGCCTATGACAAACGTTGAAGTTGAATTCGTGAAGCTTGGAACGATGTGGAAGGTTGGCCTATGACAAACGTTGAAGTTGAATTCGTGAAGCTCGGAACGATGTGGAAGGTTGGCCTATGACAACCGTTGAAGTTGAATTCGTGAAGCTTGGAACGATGTGGAAGGTTGGCCTATGACAAACGTTGAAGTTGAATTCGTGAAGCTTGGAACGATGTGGAAGGTTGGCCTATGAAAACCGTTGAAGTTGAATTCGTGAAGCTTGGAACGACATGGAAGGTTGGCCTATGACAACCGTTGAAGTTGAATTCGTGAAGCTTGGAACGACGTGGAAGGTTGGCCTATGACAACCGTTGAAGATGAATTCGTGAAGCTTGGAACGACGTGGAAGATTGGCCTATGACAACCGTTGAAGTTGAATTCGTGAAGCTTGGAACGACGTGGAAGGTTGGCCTATGACAAACGTTGAAGTTGAATTCGTGAAGCTTGGCACGACGTGGAAGGTTGGCCTATGACAAACGTTGACGTTGAATTCGTGAAGCTTGGAACGATGTGGAAGGTTGGCCTATGGCAAACGTTGAAGTTGAATTCGTGAAGCTTGGAACGACGTGGAAGGTTGGCCTATGACAAACGTCTGAGGAATTATATTTTATTTATATGTTGCCTTCAAATTTATGGATTGCATTGCAGACGTTCTGTTGATGTATTTATAAAAAATGTTAATTTCAAAATGTGTGTTTCATTTTACAACATTAAGAACCTATATATATATAATATATACCATCATGCCTCATAAACGCTTGCCAGTTATGTATTTGCGTCATAATGTAGTTACACGTTTTTAGTTGTTTTGTTTTAAAAAATATCTCCAGAGCGATTATATATACTCCGTCTCGGTGTCCTAGTGGTTATGGCGTCCGACTACGGAGCGGGAGGTCGAAGGTTCGTTCTGATATGGCCGGTTGGTGAGCCGCAAGCTAGTTAAATATTGGTTGCCGATTGCCTACCAACCTGGCGCCTGGCATACAGGCATAGTATTCGGGAAGCACTGATGTTCATAAAAAGAGGTGTCTCATAAGTCAGAAATGGCTGGCCCTTTAAATAGGGGTGACAATAAACAAACACTTTACTTTATACTAATGTTGTAGCAACATTTTGGCAATGTACTGTCTAAATAAATTTGCCCATTAAGCTCCATTAAATGACTTCATGGCTTAGTTTATACAAATTTATTTTAGCTCGATTGCGAAACAAGTTCTTTCAACTTATATTTAATCACTCTCGGGACCTCATTCCTGATGGAATCCATCGCCACGAGGGAGAGAGAAGAGGCAACGTGGAATGTAAATGCCTTGCCTAAGGGCACACTCGTAACGGCTCCAGCGGGGCTCGAACGCCGGACCTTTCGCACCTGAAGCGAACGCGCATCTACTGCGCTATCACGACTTCCAATATTCATGGTATTGAGTCGTTAACAGATGATGAGAACAAATGCTTATTTATGGAAGTGCAAACTTACATAACAAAATTCTCATCGTTTTTCGGCACTGCTCTCTTGAATTAATTATACATTATTTGCATGTGAGACGGGGTCATGGGTTCGGGGCTGGGCGTGGTATGGGGAAGCATCAGTTGGAATTATGAGTCATTTGTATCAATCTATATCAACATTTTATTGTTTTAGCTTTGTCTTTTGTCTCCATCCTTTGATTCTGTTTTATTTTCACCCTATTTTTGTATAATCTTTTCTGGAGGGGAGCGACAGTGCTAAGGGGTATGGGTGCCGGATCGGGGCTCGTATTATACATTATATATTAAAACTCGCCGTTACAGTTCATAGTAAATACTTTGTAATATATCATACTAGTACATGCTGTTCATTTACCGTACTCAAACGTTAGCTACACTTTCTGGTGCGGGCTGTTATCGAATGCTGTCAAAACGTGTGGCCCAAACCAGTTGCATGTTCATGCTATGTATTGTATCTGTGCAAATATGATTAAACTAAATATAATTTGCATATATCAGCACAGATACGCTTTATGCACTAGCAACAGATGGACTCCACGCATATTAGTTGGCAGTATGTATTTCTGGATAATTCTGCTGTGATTTCGAATGAGGTGTTCGCATTTAGTAACTTAGTAACTGTAGTATAAATGAATCCAATTATATCACAATGAGTATAATGTTGTTTAAACCAAGGTCAACGCTTGTTGGTAAATTGTTTTGTGCATACCTGGCATTACTGCTGTTGGCATACATTGAGCTGTCTGTGTTACCAGCTGTGGCCATGCATTACATGTGCACTTTATTGATATATACTAGAGGGGCTTCGTCCTTTTATTCCCACTTGCTGTTGTGCAGTAGACATATATGTCATATGCATACAACTTAAAGTTATGGCGAATGCATAAGTTCAAATTGAGTTTGTCCGCAACAAACCCGGTGGACAAAGTCTTGTTGTTGGTGGTTACAGGTTCATAGTATGTATATATATATATATAGTTGCTGTCTGTCTGCGTGTCTGTCCGTCCGTTTGATTGTATTTGATCTTAAACACTCTTAAACACATTCTGTCTGTCTGCATGTCTATCCGTCCCACACCCGTTTTTACCTAATTTGATATAAGTGGGAACAATAATAATACGGATAAGTGTGTTTTTACATGAAAAACAATATAAATACATGGTTTTAAATATTTTGGAATATTTTTAGTTGTTCAATTTGTGTTTTGTAATAAAGATGTGATATATCTTTGATGGAATCCGTATTTCGTTTTCATGTAATAATAATCATATCATGTAGGTGTGCGTTTTCTATGGCCTTGTGTTCGCTCTGCACCATGTTTTCTTGATATCTACATTTTGATATTTCCTTGTCATTTAAGGTACCATTTCAATTAAAAAATCACTCTTTAATATTTTGAAATTTATTATACTAATATCGACATATTATGCAATGTTGACGATTTCTACTGCTGATTTTGTTAGTTGTTAATCAGAGAAGTACGTCATTGAAATATGACCTGTCAATACGTTATTGTCGCATAGCACACCTGGTTAAATCACTGCCCAGCCCTTAAATTCATCGCTGAATTACACGCTATTGTTTCCATGGTTATTTAACTCCCAACGATTCGTCTTAGATAGCAATATTCTCTCATATGTTCAGTATCCATGGTGTTCATGTGCATGCGGTGTAATGACAGCACACATTGCATTGTGTTGTTCTCTACTACGTGTTGTTCTCTATGTATTCCTAGTACATTGTACACATTAGTAACTGTATTCCTAGTACATTGTACAAATTGGCATGTATTCATAGTACATTGTACAAATTGGCATCTGTATTCCTAGTACATTGTACAAATTGACATCTGTATTCCTAAGTACATTGTACAAATTGGCATCTGTATTCATAGTACATTGTACAAATTGACATCTGTATTCCTAAGTACATTGTACAAATTGGCATCTGTATTCCTAGTACATTGTACAAATTGGCATCTGTATTCCTAGTACATTGTACAAATTGGCATCTGTATTCATAGTACATTGTACAAATTGACATCTGTATTCCTAAGTACATTGTACAAATTGGCATCTGTATTCCTAGTACATTGTACAAATTGACATCTGTATTCATAGTACATTGTACAAATTGGCATCTGTATTCCTAGTACATTGTACAAATTGGCATCTGTATTCATAGTACATTGTACAAATTGGCATCTGTATTCCTAGTACATTGTACAAATTGACATCTGTATTCCTAGTACATTGTACAAATTGGCATCTGTATTCCTAGTACATTGTACAAATTGGCATCTGTATTCCTAGTACATTGTACAAATTGGCATCTGTATTCCTAGTACATTGTACAAATTGGCATCTGTATTCATAGTACATTGTACAAATTGACATCTGTATTCCTAGTACATTGTACAAATTGGCATCTGTATTCCTAGTACATTGTACAAATTGGCATCTGTATTCCTAGTACATTGTACAAATTGACATCTGTATTCCTAGTACATTGTACAAATTGGCATCTGTATTCATAGTACATTGTACAAATTGGCATCTGTATTCATAGTACATTATACAAATTGGCATCTGTATTCCTATTTCGCAAAACGCATATACAGATTTTAAAAATTAATACGGTGCAACAAATTGGACGTTTGCTTCTAAGATTCGGTATTAGACAGGTAAAAGAAGGCCCATAATGTACTGATTGACCCGTATAAACTAAATGGCGTCCTTTGTGATATAAAACTCAAGTACTGGAAACGTTGTTCAAGAGAGCGATACAAGCTTATCATGTAACCCGACCAGCTGACGATATATCTACACACAGATGATACTGCATTGAAAACTCATGTGAGTAAACTAGTAGTAGTTCATTTTCTATTGATCGATTAGCGCAGTGGTTAGCGCGCTCGCTTCTCACCAATGCAACCTGGGTTTGATCCTCGGACCGGGAAGAATGTGAGATGGTACTGTGGTCGCCAGATCAGACAGTTGAGTTTTTCTCTGGGTACTCCGCTTTCCTCCCACACAAATGACAATATTTACGCTTTCAATTGCGCCAGCCAACGAGAGTGGTTAATATAAGTTGTTAGAACTTGTTTTGCAATCGTTGTAAAATAAATAAAGTTTAAACTTATTACATGATATTAAAATAAGTTGAAATTCAATTCACCGTCCAATAAAGGGAAGTAAATCAAGCTTCCTTTTTAGGTCAAATGTATTGTGTATGAGTGCTTTATTACAGAATAGGCTAGAGCTATATCGCATGCATGTTTCACTAGGTGATACGATCCGTGTGCAATTATATTATTAGTTTATACAAATTTATTTTAGCTCGATTGCGAAACAAGTTCTTATAACTTATATTAATCACTCTCGAGACCTCATTCCTAATGGAATCCATCGCCACGAGGGAGGGAGAAGAGGCAACGTGGGAAATAAATGTCTTGCATAAAGGCACACTCGTAACGGCTCCAGCGGGGCTCGTACTCCGGACCTTTCGCACATGAAGCGAACGCGCATCCACTGCGCTATCACGACTTCCATGAATTATATTATTGGTAGGGATGATGGGAGGTTTCCGGTGAGGTGGATGATGCGTAGTCACGGCGCAGGGGTAGAGCCACCAGATATGCTGCAGCTAGGCTACGGCAACGTAGCGGTGTGGTTCGACAGCTGAATAATGTCTATATAATTAAGCATTCACGACCCTAATACATTTCAGGTGGAACTTTAATTAAATTAACAGTCTTTCAGTTGGGACTTTAAACCTAGGTCTCGTGTCGGTGCTGTACACCGTGCACGTAAAGGAACTAGAGAAGACTCTGGAATGGGCCTCTGTCTGTATCATGCACTATCCTCCAACAATCTCAAATGACTAATCTCTTCAAGGGGCGTTGCTCATATGGGCAACCGGTAGCGACGATAAATAAACGTAAAGCACACACACATTCACAGACAATATAGGTGTATACCATCGACACAGCGAGACCAAATGTCCTTAATTCAACACAGAAGAAGATATTAGTATAATTATTTTATTCTATTCATGTTTTCTAAATAACTAACCTTATCATAGATTAACAACATTTTGTTAAAGCACCATTGCAAACATAGTAAATGTTTATTTATAAATGTACATTTCGTGAAGTAAATGCAAACCAGACGACCAGTTCGGATCCCTCGTCTGACCCTAATAAAATTAACAGTCTTTAAGATGGGACTTTAAACCGAGGTCTCGTGTCGGTGCTTTCACCGTGCACGTAAACGAACCAGAGGATACTCTGGAATGGGTCTTTGTCTGTATCATTGAACTATCCTCCAAAAATCTAAAATGACTAATCTCTTCAGGAGGCGTCGCTCATATGGGCAACCGGTAGCGACAATAAATAAACGTAAAACACCCAGTTCGGATCACGGGGTACCATGATATTTCAAATCAAGTGTCCGATTGTGACACAATATAGCAACAAACACTGGAAGAAAAAAGACTGGAAATAGATGCTAAACATGTTTAAATAATAATAATAATAATATATTTGCACTGTGACATAAAAGTGTTTTATACATTTTACAAATGAACAACTAGTTACACGTGTGGACAATAAATAATAACATTTCTGGTATAATCCAGTCTAAGATTGATCCCGAATCTTGTCTGTTGAATGTTGTAAATATGGATGGTATCTAAGGGCTTGTTTGTGATGTAGGTCATGCTGTCCTAGGGCACCTTTCAGTAACTGACTTCTTAGCAATAGTTCATGGTTGTATAATGGATTTGACGCGAGCATTTGTCCATATACTGTTGAAAACATTGATACATCGGTCGATGATAATACCGGAAGTGATGTTGGAATGGATGCCATTGATGCCGGGAATGATGGGTATGCCGTAGATGAAAGCGGAAGTGACGTAGGCAATGTCCTCCAAGCTGATACAAGACCTTCTGCTAATGCTGAAAATACACATGAAAAATATGTAGCAGTTTGTTGCAGTGCTAAACACCTTGATATAACGGATACAGTAATCTAACAGCTTTGCTTTCATCGGTTAAGATTAATTGGAAAGTACTGTGTTGCTCCATATTGTTGTGTTGATTCTGGGACATTCGATATCTGGTACCCGCTGTTGTTTGAAATATGTTTTCATTTATCATTAATGTTGGACTCCTTAACATAAGTGTTGACTACACGCGGCCATTGTACTCCTTTCCAAATTGTTGGATCGTATTTCTCATATTAACCGCCATTGTGACATGATAATGGCGGCTCATCACTATTGATGCAACTTGAAACCGACAGAGGGCGCTTGTACGACCTAAACGACCTTTCGAATGCCTTAGGAGAAGATGGCAGCCGAAAGAGGTTCACAGCTTCTGTCACGTTCGTGTGACATGTCGCGATATAAATATTTCATCGGTAAGTATAAATAAAATATTACAATGGTAGTGTTTGACCTACGAACGGTTTTATGTCCATACTTAAAAGCTTAATATAACATTAAAAAAGTTTCGTATTCAAACTAAATGTCACAGGATATACCCGTATGAATCATTATGCCCATATCTACGTAGCCTCTCGAGCCATGTCAGTTATCTACTGTGCGATTGTGTT
Source organism: Archivesica marissinica (assembly GCA_014843695.1). Classification (NCBI taxonomy): domain Eukaryota; kingdom Metazoa; phylum Mollusca; class Bivalvia; order Venerida; family Vesicomyidae; genus Archivesica; species Archivesica marissinica. The sequence continues at coordinate 21,504,690 of CM026395.1, read as the reverse complement.
CACAATAGGTGCTTTGGTTTATACCAATTTCTTTTAGCTCGATTGCGAAACAAGTTATTACAACATTCGATTTTGTTCACAATAGGTGCCTTGGTTTATACCAATATTAATTTACATCGATTACGAAACAAGTTTTTACAACATTCGATTTTGTTCACAATAGGTGCCTTGGTTTATACCAATATTAATTTAGATCGATTACGAAACAAGTTTTTACAGCATTCAATTCATCGCTCTCCAGACATCAAACGCACACATATTACCATAGCCGGGCCAACAACTAAACTACCCGAGTACCAAGGGTCAACAACTGAACTACCCGAGTACCAAGGGTCAACAACTGAACTACCCGAGTACAACTCGTATCACATAACCCGTTACCTTGTTGTCTTTCTTGCGGGGACAACCGTAGAGGATCAGCCATATCCGGGTCACCATATGACCTCAATGGAGTTCGTAGAAAACTATGTGATTGTAACATGCCCTCGAGACCACAACTGTAATATAACAAATACGAGGTCAATATAGCGCTATATTATATATTAATTATTTATTGCATTATATCATGTTTTTGTATATGTACAAACTGGGATTATGAAAAATATATTGTTAATAATGTTTTGCAACATTCTCTTGAAAAAATAAATTATTATACTTGTAATTTGACAGTATGCTGATAAACTCACACATATATTAATAATGTTATACATTGGGTGTTCTAAGAATTATTCCATACCAACTGCCAAGTCATAATTTCTAATTCAGGTATAATGAAATAATTTACTTATTTTCCATCATTTAGATGTTGATATATGTAAAGTGTCTGTCATGTCATATATATAGATACTTTAATATCATATTAACCATTGTAAATAATTGCTTTATTAGTTTAAGGTGACTTATAGGCCCACTGGGCCGGGTGCTATTGTATTAATGTACATTTGTTGTAATATTGTAATTATAAACTGAATGCACATGTCACTATAATAAACATTTTCTTATCTTATCTTATACAAATTGAGAACTATAAAACGTCATGTGAATTCTAATAATTATGTTCAATACTTAAAATAGTTAAATAAACACAATACCACCCGGCATTATTTGAATGTAAAACTATTGAACAGTTGACAAAAATATAGAATTTCCAAATGCAATTGGTCAATCTGAATGAACAAATTGTGTGTGTGTTTTACGTTTATTTATTGTCGATACCGGTTGCCCATATGAGCGACGCCACCTGAAGAGAATAGTCATCTTAGATTTTTGGAGGATAATGCAATGATACAGACAGAGACCCATTCCAGAGTCGCCTTTGGTTCTTTTACGTGCACGGTGTAAAGCACCGACACGAGACCTCTGTTTAACGTCCCATCTGAAAGACTGTTAATTTTATTAGGGTCAGACGGGGGATCTAACCTGCAATCCCTTGATTACCATTCCAGGAACAAATTTGTGTAAAGTGTGGAGTATTTTATAGTATGGGTTTTTGTTATGGCATGTATTATGTGCTCGGCAGTAAGATTGATGCGGCGTGTGGTGATCGCTTGGCATGGTCGCTGTTCCTTTGTAACTATTATGTTTCAATCGAATCCACCATTGCCACATTCAGTGTCAATGAGTTATGTATCACCAGGGGAAAATATATTTATATTAATGGTATGCTTGTGAGTAATAGTGTAAGAGAAATGTACAAAAATACTTTGACATGTAAATAAAATGGATAGGTGTCTTACTGACTGGGTAGCTATTTAGTGACATGATGGTGTGGATATTGTACACCAGGTTTGGGCAAACAATCGCCCCTGTTTATAATAGCAGTCTGACACTCCTTAAAGGTGAGCATCTCGACCGCCCAGTGAAATGTATCTGCTCATGGATGGATAGCTTCCATCTTGGCATGTGCGATTGTCACGGTATTGTATGTAACATAGACACCGTTACGATGATTTGACACCTGTTATTTCGGCAAACTGTGACTTATACTTACTTTTCAAATTCAGAGAGGCGTGTTGAATCTCTGAATCCCTTGGCGAACGGGTTGCTGTCAATTTTCAACTTGGTGATCTGAAAGGTAAGACTATATCATGATAATGTCGGATTTGCATGTCGTGGTAGACGGGGTGAGAAATCGCAGATAGATTGCACGACTAGACCACACAGAGATGTATCAGAAAATGATACAGAAGCCAAAAAACTGTTTAGCCAGACAGATAGGCGGTGGTATCCATGTGAACCTGGACTAGGGTTAATACAAATAGTTACTGTTGCATACGGAGTTTACTAGGCATGAACAACTTATCATCAGTTTTAAACAAGTGCTTCACGTAACATCGAATGAAAGCTCCTAATGTGATGTCTGTTTCGTTAGGCAGGTGAGAGGTTAGTTTAGCAAGTGGAGTCAGAAGTGGATGCAGAGTGTGGCTTCGCTGCCAGCGTAATGTCACCTCCTGATTTACGGCTAAGGTTCACGAACATGTAACACTGCATCTTTGGAAAAGGGGTTACTTTTCACACAAACTATTATGATAAACATTGGCAATGATTGTCTGAGAAAATTCACTGTTTTAATTTATTTTATTAGAAACTATGTTTCTGCCAGATAGAATTGCTGGAAATATACACTTGTTTATCTCGCAGGCACCGTGCAAGAATATTTTAACTGTTTATCTCGCAGGCACCGTGCAAGACTATTCTAGTCCAGATTAGTACCACCCACTCATTGTGCATGCTGTAAATAGTTATGCATTCAAGTCCAGATTAGTACCACCCACTCATTGTGCATGCTGTAAATATTTATGCATTCAAGTCCAGATTAGTACCACCCACTCATTGTTCTTGTTGTAAATAGTTATGCATTCAAGTCCAGATTAGTACCACCCACTCATTGTTCTTGTTGTAAATAGTTATGCATTCAAGTCCAGATTAGTACCACCCACTCATTGTTCTTGTTGTAAATAGTTATGCATTCAAGTCCAGATTAGTACCACCCACTCATTGTTCTTGCTGTAAATAGTTATGCATTCAAGTCCAGATTAGTACCACCCACTCATTGTTCTTGCTGTAAATAGTTATGCACTCAAGTTCAGATTAGTACCACCCGCTCATTTGTCAGTATAACATGGTGTACTATGATATAATGGTATTGTATTTGTAATGTGTATATTTTATTATTGTCAAATACTGTTCTTTTTATTAATTTTATGCTGCTGCAAGGATTGGGCTGATATAAACAATAAAACACTCTGACAAGAACTCAATTACAGACGGATCTGTAGTCCAGTGGTAACACACTGGACTGGTAATCCAGGGATCGCAAGTTCGATCCCCCGTCTGACCATAATAAAATTAACAGTCTTTCAGATGAAACGTTAAACCGAGGTCTCGTGTAGGTGCTGTACACCGTGCACGTAAAAGATCCAGAGGAGACTCTGGAATGGGTCTCTCGCTCGGTATCATTGCACTATCCTCCAAAAATCTAAAATGATTATAATCTCTTCAGGAGGCGTCACTCATATGGGCAACCGGTAGCGACGATAACTAAACGTAAAACACACACACTCGATTACAATACTTACCAACTGGTTCTGATACGCGGTCACTGCTATGAATATGGTCTCTGGGAATACGAATGTTTTATGCTCCTCGCCTTCCAGCGAGGGCGGTGGAACTTTTGTAGTCTCGCCCAGTTTAACAATGTGCAGTCTTGGCTGGTATTTGTGCATTGAATTGAGAACCATCTGAAAATAATTATATATTAAAATAATTATAAATTTTAAAAAATAGCATTTTCTATTGTGTCAATATTATAAGATGCTAGCTGATTGATTCCATTGCGCATATTTCTTATATCTTCGTTAACACTGCCCATGGTGGAAGTCATGATAGCGCAGTGGATGAGCGTTCGCTTCATGTGCGAAAGGTCCGGAGTTCGAGCCCCGCTGGAGCCGTTACTAGTGTGCCCTTAGGCAAGGCATTTAAATTACGTTCGCTATGCGTATTGATGTAACTGTAATTGTAATGGTGTAATTTGATGAAAATGTATCCAATTAGTGTTAAACCAATTAACATTGTAATTAATCGAATTTCGACAAGCAACGCCTGTCACTAACATTTATATTTTATTGTTCAGCACTAACCTGTCCGTTTTTATCCTGAGTATTGTTAGTGAGTTTCAACTTCTCGAACGAGACCGTCTGCTTCACGAGTTGCTCGCCAGTAAAAGCTCCATCCGGGTGCATGCACAGTCGGTGTGGTGGTGGGGGATCGGCCTTGCCAGCCACCAGCCAGGAAGACCGGTGATAAGCGTATCGGTATCGTTTCTTGTCCAATGGTACGATGTCCATCAACACGGCGTAACGAGCCGAAGGTTCGAGTCCAGTAAATGACACACGGACAGTCGGAAACATTCGTCTGAAAAAGGAAATATATTCGATTAGTTTTGTGTCTATTTCGCTTTGCAATGTTTTTATTCAATAATAAACTTATTCGTACGTAAAGTGTATGTAGTACTAATATATTACTAATAATTGCAAAACCATTTTTCTAAAACTATCTCCAGTCACCAATGGCGCCCTCTTTAACCTTTGCAATACCTTTACTGAACTTTACTGAACACGACAGTAAATCAAAGGCTCGTGTCGTCCGCGGCAGGAGCGTTGTTCCCCTAATATATTTGCACTTGAAGCGAGAGCGCCCCTACTCTATAAATCAAAACAAGCTTCCGCTCTCCTCGGCGCTTGGGTTTCTACTGACATTGAAATATTCACTTAAGCTATACTTAGCATGATAATTTATGACCACATACAATATTAGTAGCTAGGTGTGCATTTCTGGGCAACGCTGTTATCTTTCTTCTATATGTAAATAACCGAACATCCAGACTAGGGCGCATGTGCAAGTTAAGTTTGCAAAAGCAACATATTATATATAGTTATATATATGAATCCTGCTAATAAGTCCATCCTAGATCTTACCGAGGTAGATAATTGATCTCTTAAAATATTTATATGTGCGCGCTAGTGCTGGTATTTCTCAAATTAATTTGAATTGTTTTAATAACGTTTTAATTTGACAATTAGTTACTCAGTGTTACCTTGTACATATTAAGGTTTGTTTTCTTTTGTCCCCTTTCTTTTCCAGGTGTAATAATATCAATATATATAACTATAACCATGTTTTATTGGTCATATTCCAGTATGCTTCTGATCAACAATGGATTTATTGAATTCCATGTCAAATTCCTTTCCAGTATCATTGTAAATGTCATAAGAGAGAAACACTCAGATTGAATATCGTCTTAGCATGTTACTGACCTGGGAAGAGAATGGACAGGCTTGTTCCAGGACTGACTGTTTCATTGTATAAACACTTTCTTAGTTACCTGCCTCATATCAACATTGCATATAATCAGCAATACTACTCATATTAATATCAACAATGCTTCATGACACATACGAGTGGATACTGCATGTTGACTAGCTTCATGACACATCCGAATGGATACTGCAGATTGACTAGCTTCGTGATACATCCGAATGGATACTACATATTGACTAGCTTCGTGATACATCCGAATGTATACTACATATTGACTAGCTTCGTGATACATCCGAATGTATACTACATATTGACTAGCTTCGTGATACATCCGAATTACTACATATGACTAGCTTCGTGATACACCGAATGGATACTACATATTGACTAGCTTCGTGATACATCCGAAGATACACATATTGACTAGCTTCGTGATACATCGAATGGAACACATATGACTAGCTTCTGATACATCCGAAGATACTACATATACTAGCTTCGTGATACATCCGAATGATACACATATTGACTAGCTTCGTGATACATCCGAATGGATACTACATATTGACTAGCTTCGTGATACATCCGAATGTATACTACATATTGACTAGCTTCGTGATACATCCGAATGGATACTACATATTGACTAGCTTCGTGATACATCCGAATGGATACTACATATTGACTAGCTTCGTGATACATCCGAATGTATACTACAGATTGACTAGCTTCAATCCCATCCGAATGTATACTAGGACATCTTTCTTCATTCACATTGCCACTGCAGATGAACTCAATTCGCCATGATACGATCAATTTAAAACATCAGATTGACTAAATTCAACAATATAGTTTTACATTGACTAAGTTCACCACTCTAATTACCGTTTCATCAACTTCATCAAGATGCATGTACATGATAAACGCTTCAAGATAGTCGAAGATGTACTGTCTCAAGCAGTTATGTTTGTCTTGCACGTGGTAGTTTGCGTAATGATATGTTTGTGTTGTGAATGCTGCATTGTGGAATAAAAGTCCAATCAATTTCTCATACCCATTTCTTTCTGCAGTTAGCTGTATAATTAAATCGACATTAAAATATTTAGAGCTGATTTGATGAGTTTTCTTTACACTTATTTTCCTGTTACCGTAGTTTTCAAGATCGTAAATGATCCGTGTGTTGGAGAAGTGTTTATTTCTTTTGATTTTAAATAAATAAACTCGCGTGACGCCACTCACTTTTGGGAATTTTAGAATGAAATTAAAGCTTCCATCGTTGAATGATTGAATGTTGAAATTACAGGGTTCGTTTTGTCTCTGTTGCGAGTTATATTGCGTGATATGGTGTAATCTACAGTGGGATATGTAACCGAAACTTTCTACTGATGAAAATTACATTTCCTCGCAGATGAATGCGTATAAAAATTAGTTTTTCATACACGTATAATTGTATGTACAGAGATAACAGATGGGTGTCTTCTCTTTCTCAGCCAAGATAAGCAATTCCCATGGGATATTCGACGATCAGAATTATATATTGACATGCATTGCTGATTGCTTAAAAAATGGTAATATGTATGTATGTATGTTCCATTAATGTCAAACTCCTTGCGGGGGCCTAGACATGTTTTCCTGGGCAGCTTAGCCGACCTAAATGGTTAACCAGTACTAAGCAATGTGTGTGGGTTGCCTTGCTCAATGACGCTACATACGTGGCCTGACCGAGTATCGAACCCGGGACCGTTCGATTCCAAATCCGACGCTCTACCACTAGACCACGGACGCCACACTAATAAGCAACCAAGATACTCAAGTTTGAAACTAATAACTGTACTGGTTGCATTAAATAATACAAGTATATGTACAATATGTAGTTATTAAATATATAATACATGACAAGCTGGTCGTATATGTGCTGCAATATTCAACAGTACAGCATATCATCTCTATATCTATATCAATAAACATTTAAAAATAACTAAAATTATTTACAAAATCTTCATTATTTTAACTCCAAAATGAGTCACCGGATCAACAGTAAAGTGTGCATTGTATTAACTATATCAATAATCACATGTATGTACACAGATGCCACCAAACACAATATCAATGTCTCGCAATGAGTCACCAATTGACAAAGTGTCAATTTTGAGGTTAATTCATTTAAAACTCTGACAATGATGTTTCAAGATTTACTACTATTAAGCTTCAACATCTGATGTATTTCATGAAGTAATTCTTTAATACACCTATTTGACTTACCCACAGCAGAAAGATTTCAATTTCTGATAAACCACATAAGGTTTCTTAGAGATGAATGAGAACTTTAATGATATCTGATGTTCTTCCATTGTGCGGGTTTTAGAGGCACATAATTGTGTTATTTAGTTATCTCTCATCGTGTTGACGGGCACAACAAACATAGTAATTGAGTGAACTTTTGAACACTGGATTTTCAAATGTTTCTTCACCAGATACAGTATCAAGATATGGCCACAATGTTGAGGTTGCCCACCTGACAAAACAATCGAATAGTTAAACTTACAATTATAATATTAATTTAATATCATTTAATATATTAACTAACGCGATCCGGGCGGAAACAATTAGCGAATGTTGTTGACATGCCACTCCTCCTTGCTGTGGTAACCAAGCAAAGAAAGAGGGGGGAATGTTAGCGACCTGGTGTGGGCTCGAAGCCACGGCCTGGCTAACACTAATCGGACAGCTAAACCGACTGAGCTACCTGGACTGATGTTGTGCCACGCCGAATTATATTGCACATAAAACAAATCTGACAACTATGTAGATTTCTACAGCTACATCATTGATATTACACAGACGGATCTGTAGTCCAGTGGTAACATGGTAAATCCAGGGATCGCAGGTTCGACCCCCCTGCTGACCCTAATAAAATTAACAGTCTTTCAGATGGGACTTTAAACCGAGGTATCGTGTCGGTGCATTACACCGTGTACGTAAAAGAACAAGAGGTGACTCTGACATGGGTCTCTGGCTGTATCATTGCACTATCCTCCAAAAATCTAAAACGACTAATCTCTTCAGGATACGTTGCTCATATGGGCAACCGGTAGCGACGATAAATAAACGTAAAACACACACTCATTGATATTAATTAGTGTATGCACAACAGTAAGATAAACAAATAGATAGCTTAATTAAATTGAAAATGAATTGAATTACAAATTTCATTGACGCTGCAGATTCTTAAAATTCCCCGTCATGATAAACACGAAAATTTCAAATAACTCAGACAGTAATGCACATTTTACGAGTTGTGAATTAGCCTTCACTATATAAATATTAGCCTTTCTATCTAGGAAAATTTGCTAAATTTAACAGCTATCAGGTTTCTAATGTTAAATTCATTCCTGCGGCCGGTGAAATTATCGAGTTGTGTTATCAAATGCCTATAAACATATCAGAATGATTGATTTACAGCCCTTTCGAAACTACATCTTTATCGCAAAGTACAAAATACCATGAAAAGAAATGATGATTAAATAATGAAAGCTGATAATATTTTCGCCTTGGGGTACAACAAGGAGATGTCTTGACACCTTTTCAGTTTAACATCTTCATTTCGGGATGCACCTAATCACGCCATGATACGAAAATATTTGACTTAGGACATCTACATTGAATACAAATGGTCCCCAAGGTGTGAAATTCTAATCTATGTATCAGTTAAATTCCATGTAAAAGTCAAATGACACAAACTTCTACAAAGTTCTTTTGATAAAATCTTGAAGCTGTTTTTACCCAAACAGTAATATAATCAAACCAGAAACAGTAGCCTTATGTAAATATTATGAAATGTCTGGGTGTTTTTTTTATTGTGTACAGTATGTGTGGTTTTCATTTTACTTGTTCAAAGGAAAACTGCTTCACTTCACGCTATTAAAACCCTTAATGCGGGCTAATGAAATACATATCAGGAATAAAATCTATATATTATACCTTAATTTCTGTCTCATCTATGCGTAGTACATGCAATTCAATTAATATAGACACATAACTTACACAGATCCATTGCATAAGAGTTGTAAGCCACAACAGCATTTTACAATTCGTGAAACATGTCCTACATGCTAAATAACATGTAAACATCCTTATTCATGACCACGTTATTTATGACCACGTTAATCGTGACCACGTTATTCATGACCACGTTATTCATGACCACGTTAATCATGACCACGTTAATCATTACCACGTTATTCATGACCACGTTATTCATGACCACGTTATTCATGACCACGTTAATCATGACCACGTTAATCATTACCACGTTATTCATGACCACGTTATTCATGACCACTAATAACTATTTCAAATACAAATTAAGATTCTGACATGGAAAACGTGCAATAAAAAGTGCAGTATCTATTAGATAAAGCGATCCCAGTAAAATATTCAAGACTAGCAAGACTAGCAAATACATAGACATTTTAGTACTGTGATATATTCATCATAGTCGTAGTTATTGTGATGCAATCTCTCATATATATTAAGCTGTTTAGTATGCACACAATGCATCACAGACGGATATGTAGTCCAGTGGTAACACGCTGTACTGGTAATCTAGTGATCGCAGGTTAGATCCCCCGTCTGACCCTAATAAAATTAACAGTCTTTCAGGTGGGATTTTAAACCGAGGTCTTGTGTCGGTGCTGAAACACCGTGCATGACCACGTTAATCGTGACCACGTTATTCATGACCACGTTATTCATGACCACGTTAATCATGACCACGTTAATCATTACCACGTTATTCATGACCACGTTATTCATGACCACGTTAATCATGACCACGTTAATCATTACCACGTTATTCATGACCACGTTATTCATGACCACTAATAACTATTTCAAATACAAATTAAGATTCTGACATGGAAAACGTGCAATAAAAAGTGCAGTATCTATTAGATAAAGCGATCCCAGTAAAATATTCAAGACTAGCAAGACTAGCAAATACATAGACATTTTAGTACTGTGATATATTCATCATAGTCGTAGTTATTGTGATGCAATCTCTCATATATATTAAGCTGTTTAGTATGCACACAATGCATCACAGACGGATATGTAGTCCAGTGGTAACACGCTGTACTGGTAATCTAGTGATCGCAGGTTAGATCCCCCGTCTGACCCTAATAAAATTAACAGTCTTTCAGGTGGGATTTTAAACCGAGGTCTTGTGTCGGTGCTGAAACACCGTGCACGTAAAAGAAACCAGAGGAGACTCTGGAATGGGTCTCTGTCTGTATCATTGCACATTCCTCCAAATATCTAAAATGACTAATCTCTTCAGGAGGCATCGCTCATATGGGCAACCGGTAGCGACGATAAATAAACATAAAACACACACACAATGTATTGTACATGTATTTGTAATTGAATCCATGCAATAAAGCACAGTACTCGAAGCTTAGAACGTATATGTTTAGTAAACCAATTTATTTTCTGCTTTCCAAACAAATATAGAAATTTATCAGGGATATACACATTTTAATTCTCACTGCTTTGCGCGTGTGGTACCTAGCCGTTGCATGTTGACATTTTGCTAACGCGAATGTTTTCAGGCTCAAGCTGTCAGTGATGTCATATTTTTTAAACAAATATATTTGTTTGTTTATGTTATTAATCGAATTATATTTCGCTCATGAACATACAACGTTATTATTATTACTCGAATGTTCATTCGGTGAAATATAATTCGATCATACATGGAAACAAAGAATTATCCTCTAGCACCGTGTTACTAATACAGCCATATCTGGATATATTATGCTCAAAGAGAAGGTATTAAAATTAAACAAGCATGCATTTATATAATCATCTGTATACATTGTAATTATAGAATGATTGAAAGCGAGTATCATTTTCTTCTTATTTGTCCTAAATTTATAAAAAAAAAATATCTGAAACGCTACTATTATACTTGGCCTACCGAACAAAAGTTTATTACCTTACTTACACAGACTAATAAGAAAATTGTTCAAAACCTGTCCAAATTTATATATTACGCACATTTAGTAAGAAATTAAATTATTTTAGACACCACAACCATCTATGCTCTTCTGAAAATGTATCCATGTCTTTCCATTGTACTTTGTTACGATGCTAACTTAAATTGACTTTCATTTCGTCATTAGAAAGTTCGAATATTTACATGTCCACGTGAACAATCACCACAAGGCAAGCTCAAAGCCACATTGCATTTCGTCATACCATCTGAAATCGTTTCGTATTTATTATCTGGCACGGCTGGCGGTCAATAAACTGTACGACTGTCAATTTTCTCACATTTAAAACTCGTTTAATGAAACCCTTTCCCTTTTGTCTTTGCTTAATTTGCATACATTTATTCAAATGCGGCGGTGCTTTACTTTGTTTTCTCCTCATTAAAATCAATCGTCCAAGTAAATCTCTCCAATGAATAACGAGGCAACAAATTCGACTCTTCAGTTCCTTGATTAATTTTTCGTGTCGTTGTATTTTCCGATATAAACGACCATGTAAAGGGATTCTTTCCGATGGTATTTCGTACTTTTGCAACACATTTAGGAAATTCAACCTTGTTGGTAAATGGATTCCGTATCATGTTATGATCTGCCGATTGATTAAAGTTGCATTTTAACACCTGTGGTTTGTCAACAGCGAACAATACTTCCATACATCATTTTACATTGAGCGGTAACAAAATACTCAAAACGTCTCCTCAACCCATTGATTTACTTTGGTTTCCTTTTTGTTGGCAACGTTATGTTAAGGGATTTAGAATGACCCGATGCCGTGATAGAGGAGAATTAAACACAATGCGAAATTATTTAACAGTGCAATGCATAGCATTGTGGGTGGGGCATATCAATTAAAAAGAAACAATGCGTATTGAAGAGCAATGAACAGATTACCACAAATTAGGGGTTCCAAACTCTAACACATTTGATGACTAATTTAGAAAATTCATTAGATTGGAAAAAAACACCTGTCCATCTTAATGTTTTCAAGTATCATATTTTTTATACAATTATTAGTTCTTATTAATTGACAGTTTTTGCAATTTTGCATATTTTGTCTCAAATAATATATATATATTATATATATATATATATATATATATATATATATATATATGTATATATATATATATATATTATATATGTTATATATATATAATATATATATATATATATATATATATATATATATTATACAACCATTCATGTTTCGGTATTGCAACCAGCAATCAAGATATGTTCTTAGTTTAAACAGTATTTATTTCAGTATTTTTACATGTAATAAACAAATGAACATTTCACATATAATTTAACAGCAGTAGACTGAAGGGGATTAGAACGAAAGAAATGATATGTTAGATGTGTAGAGATATATTCTTCAAATTGTACCAGATAATATAAGATAAATTTTATTTTTAGTCGGCAAGATAGCAACAGTACAACACAAGCTCCGAGTGAGCTTTTGAACCGACTATTTAACATAAAATAATGGTAACAGCTATAAAATTAGAATCACTGAAAATAGTATGCATATTTATTATTAATTTGTTTCTAAGATAAATGCTGAAAAATGTTAAAACATAACTAAGTTATGTAGGTATGACACACGTGCTTGTTAGCCATAAAGAACATTAACCTAGTAAATTAATGACTTAATTGGTAAAACTAATATAAGTATATATATATACCCCCAAATAATGTAAATTAGAGATATATCAAACTATCTGGAACATTGTTTACTTCAAATGAGATTATTTAACTGACTGTGTGATTGTTAAATTGACTTGGAATACTGGAAAGTTATTGCATGATCCGGCGATAGGAAGGTTCCATTCTGCGACCGACTTTCGTGCTAGTTGTTAGGGGAATATAGTGGTTAGGAATATCTAGTTGTTAGGAGAATATAGTCCGTATACAATAGCACGTTTCAGTGTTGTATATCCATTTTGTTAAAAAATAGAATTTAAATTGACATTTACAACTGTTTCTTGGTTTTAGCATACACACAAGTTGTTGTACTAACTAATAGTAACACGTTGTTTGATGCTGTGATAAGCTTTGTTGCAATGGACATAGAAAACGCAAACCTACATTATATACTAGAGGATTTGGAAAACGCACACATACATTATATACTAGAGGACATAGAAAACGAACACCTACATTATATACTAGAGGACAAAGAAAACGTACACCTACATTATATACTTGAGGACATAGAAAACGCACACCTACATTATATACTAGAGGACAAAGAAAACGCACACCTACATTATATACTAGAGGACAAAGAAAACGCACACCTACATTATATGATTATTATTACATGAAAACGAAATACGAAGGATTCCATCAAAGATATATCACATCTTTATTACAAAACACAAACTGAACAAATAAAAATATTCCAAAATATCTAAAACTATGCATTGATATAGTTCTCGTTTTTCATATAAAAACACACTTATCCGAAGTATGCGTTTTCTATGTCCTCTAGTATACTATTACTATGCGCTTAAAATGACGTTTCTTACCTCCCGGTTTTTGTGATAATCATTTCAGTCCCAAGTTCACTGAACTTCTCCCATAAGTCCCGGGTCTCCAGCTTGCATTTCACTAATGGTAGGGAGTCTGAACACGTGACAGGGCTTGGCGTGCGCAGCGGAGAGAAAACGCTGGTATCGCTTGGAGAGCTGCATTCGTCACGTACAGAGTCTGTGTCACGTACTGACTCTGTGTCACGTACTGAGTCTGAATCCGAGTCACTGACTGTAAATATATTAAAATACAAATAAGTATGCACATAGTCAGTCATTACTATGGGTACAGGGTTACTATCGATACCATTTCCCTTCACTGATTCCTCTCGTACAGTAGAGCAAATCCCGTACGTTTGTTAAATATAAATGGTTTGATAGTTGGAACAACACATATCTTCAGTCTTTCAGATGGGACGTTAAACCGAGGTCTCGTGTCTGTGCTTTACACCGTGCACGTAAAAGAACCAGAAGAGACTCTGGAATGGGTCTCTGTCTGTATCACTGCACTATCCTCCAAACTCTAAAATGACTAATATATTCAGGAGGCGTCGCTCATATGGGCAACCGGTAGCGACGGTAAATAAACGTAAAACACACACACAAAACACGTTCGAGTTCCCATGGTACAGCGAAAACAGAACACATACCACATGCCGAGTATATCTATCAATTGTATTTACACAAATATTAATTGTAATAATTCATAAAATAACAACGTATTGCAACAAGCTGTGTTAACTTTGAAGCAAGTAGACATTGTGTGCATATTGTAATAACAGTAAAACCACAGCGCTACATAGAACTACACGGTTACTATCGTTTCATTATAGCCTGCCCAGGAAAGGTGTTGTTGGGTAAACTGCCCGCCGGCGATATAGCCCGAAATGGTGCTGATGCAGGCGTAAAACCCGAAATATAAATAAATAAATATTGTAAGGTTTTATTAATAAGTTCGGGGGTTTTTTTCTTTAATTCCTCAAACAGAGATATATATATATATATATATATATTAATAGTAATGTTTTAAAGGAAGCATATGTGTTAAGAAATCAAATATTGAAATTTAAATGTGTATACATAGCATAATTATGTAAAACTACTATATTCCCGAAATATTATTTCACTCATATTTATTTGTGATTATAAATATGTATGTATGACCTGTTCATTAGCCAAATGCATGTATTATGTCGATTTGCTAAATAAACGTGTTGTTGTTGTTGTAGTTTTTGTTGTCGTTGTCGTTGTTGTTGTTGTTGTTGTTGTTGTTGTTGTTGTTGTTGTTGTTGTTGTTGTTGTTGCTGTTGCTGTTGCTGTTGCTGCTGTTGCTGTTGCTGTTGTTGTTTGATTAGTGCACGTGTACAGCGTGTTGATTTTAATTTGCACTAATCTAAACAAAATGTGTTTGTATATAATGTAAATATGATACACTAATAAATAAGAAAATAAGAAAATGCATACAAATTATACAGAATATATAGAACTGTTGTTGCTAACAATAGCTTATATTTATCTCGTCGGCTTCTGTTTGAAATAATGTATCAATATTTTGTCTAAGAAATGCCGACATATCACAAAATGAAATCTGGTAAATTTCGCAAAATATTTGTTTCATATGCAAAATCTACAAATCGGCGATGATTTCAAAGTAATAAAAATAATCGATTTACATATATCTTGAACGTTTAATTGCCCTTTGAGCGTACCGCCATTATCAAATTTCAAATACTTAATCATTCTTAGGCAAATTTAGATCTATGATAAAATCAAAACATATTTACTGCAGCTTATGCGTAATTTATCAGATTTATTCATTCAAAGATCGAAATAATGATTTGTTAGTGGTATTATTAATAGAATTTTATATGATCTCACTAAAAATACATTTACTAGGCTGTCCGATTAGCGCAATGGTTAGCGCGCTCGCTTCTCACCAATGCGACCCGGGTTTGAACCTAGGACCCGGGAGTATGTGAGATGGTACAGTGATCGCCAGCTCGGACAGGTGGGTTTTCTCCGGGTACTCCGGTTTCCTCACACACGAATGACCACATGTACGCTTTCATCCGCGCCAACGAGAGTGATTCATATAAGTTGTTAAAACTTGCTTCGCAATCGTTGTAAAATAAATAAAGTTTTAAAAAAAAGCTTTTGATAATTATATGTGTCCACGGTTTGCGCCATTCTAGACGTATAATTAATTAAGCTGACGAATTTGACGAAACCTTGTCGAATGTTTTTGGTTTAAATATATTTATTTTCTATCATGTACATGATTATTTACAACAATTGAAATAAGGAATTGGACGGAAAGCTATACAGCTTATAGTTGTCCTCTCCTAGAATGTTTTTGTTTAATGCCAACACCGAAATGTTGATTGGGAAGATAGATAGTTATAGTTTATTCCAGTCCCATCAGCATATATGCAATACAAACATGTACATATAGATATAAAACATAAAAAACATAATGTATGCTGCCACTTAAACATTGAGTTACAGGAGACTAGATATTACAATCAGATATAATTCATCTATATACACAGCTTAAAATAGATTCAAAGTACTACAACTCATAAAAGCTCTAATATTAGCAAGCATCACTAAAATGACTAATTATTTAATTTATTATATATTTAAGACCAAAGAACCATTTTGAAGAAAGCTCACGTTTAGACTAAAACCATTTATCTAAAACATAGTTAGCTCTAAACTGAAGCATGCCTATGGACACATGTCCAGTGCCGGCTGGGTGGCCAAGTGAGTGAGAAAGGAACACGCAGGCCCATACCACAGAGAAAGGCATGGTGAACCGGTAATCTAATGTAAAAACGTGAATGAAGCTAAACTTGATTTGAATAAACCATTCTCGCCACAAGGTGAATTTACCAACAACCACATTAAAACCTGAATAATAATTATATATACTAGAGGACATAGAAAACTCACACCTACATGATATGATTATTATTACATGAAAACGAAATACGAAGGATTCCACCAAAGATATATCATATCTATATTACACAACACAAACTGAGCAACTAAATATATTCCAAAATGTTTCAAACTATGTATTTATATAGTTATTGTTTTTCATGTAAAAACACACGTATCCGAAGTGTGCGTTTTCTGTGTCCTCTAGCATAGATACATTTAGTATAGCTTGTAAGCGTATACTGTATGTTAATAGACTCCTAATTATCGCATAGTGCAATATTTGTGTGTGTGTTTTACGTTTATTTATCGTCGCTACCGGTTGCCCATATGAGCGACGCCTCCTGAAGAGATTAGTCATTTTAGATTTTGGAGGATAGTGCATGATACAGACAGAGATCCATTCCAGAGTTTCCTCTGGTTCTTTTACGTGCACGGTGTAAAGCACCGACACGAGACCTCGGTTTACCGTCCCATCTGAAAGACTGTTAATTTTATTAGGGTCAGACGCAATATTTGGATAAGAACCTTGCATAGTAATTAGGAATACACGTGGTACACGCTGTGCTAAGAACACCGTCAGATGTATAACACCATTTGATAATTTATTTCAATTTAATCTGCTCTACATAAACTTGAATTAAAATAGAGATGTTGAGATCATTCGTATCTAGTATCTCTCCTAACACTCTCACATTGGAAACAGTTTAATCAACATGTATATCTACCATCAGTTAAACACTCTTCATATATTTATGCTTTATTTTTTTCATTGCATGCAAATTGTATATGTATTATTATGATGATGAGCTATGTAATGCTTAAGTCTAATACTTATATTTTTATTATATTATATGTTATATTTCGGGTTTTACGCCTGCACCAGCACCATGTCGGGCTATTTAAGTCTAATAATTATATTTTTATTATATTATTTGTTATAGTTCGGGTTTTACGCCTGCATCAGCACCATTTCGGGCTATTTAAGTCTATTAAAGCTTCTGTTCTGTTCTGTAAACAATATATATGTGTGTATGTACATCGGTTAATAAATAATAAACATATAACTTGAACTTACCGGATGGAGATGCATTATCCGACGCCCTTTTCAGCGGCTGTTCCCCAATAAGTGCCGCGATGGAGAATGCCGACGCCTTTGTTGACATTTTCAAAACCGCCGGAGAACTACGTCTGTCGGATTCCTCTTGGATCATTGTGTGCTCTTGTATAACTTGTTATTGAACACAATTTTATCAACTGTTACTATTAGTTCCGACGGATTATTCTCTATTAGTTCCGACGGATATCGCTAGATTAGTTCGGATTCGTTTTTCTAACCTTAGTTCCGGCTACACTAATATAACTCGTTCTGCAGTCTATTTCTACAGATGCAAATTGTGCAGGATTCTTAATCGATTCTGACAGTCCAACATTGAGTTCATTACACTTTTCACACTCAAGCAAGATTTTATTTTCACAGAATGAGACATTAACAACACGAACCATTATTTTGTAATCCTATTGAGCCGTTGTTGAATTATAGATGCCAAAAGCAAGATGTAACATAACATCCCATTGGCTGACTGCTTGTACAGCTTAGTAATGTTACAAACGGAGGGCGGGCTGCGGTGTATCGACCAATCGCACAATTATATTATAAACGTTTTATCTTGGTTAAGAATCGGCAAATGTCTTCAATCACTGTTTGCTGTTTGCTTTTGCAAACAGTCTCATTAGGAAATGTGTCTTTCAAAACATGTTTCATAGGGGCTATAGGTTAGATAACTTAAAATCCCGCATCAGTAATACAAGACAAGAGGAAATAAGATGCACGCAATAAGATGTGTGCATATCACCTTTTCTAAATTGCGCATCATATATCCGTTGTTATTTGTACAAAATGATGATTATAATTTTGATATGGTTGATAGCGTTGTGGTTTCGGTCTCGAATATCTCTTATGTTTCTCATTATGACGATGTGTGTTTGTTCATAATTAATTGTGAATTTGCAAAATATTTTATAGAGGCACCCAACCCACTATTTAGTAGTTAGAACAACAACCAATGGTTGGAGATCATCTTAGTGTAACTGAATGGCAGGCCCGTAGCCACATTGAGGCAAATGAGGCATTCGCCTCGGTTAGAATGGGGCATGTAACGACAGGTATAGGACAACTCTGATAAACCTGCCTTCAGACAGACGGATCTGTAGTCCAGTGGTAGCACGCTGGATTGGTAATCCAGGGATCGCAGGTTCGATCCCCGTCTAGCCCTAATAAAATTAACAGTCTTTCAGATGGGACATTAAACCGAGGTCTCGTGTCGGTGCCGTACACCGTGCACGTACAAGAACCAGAGGAGACTGGAATGGGACCCTGTCTGTATCATTGCACTATCTATCTCTTCAGGAGGCGTCGCTCATATGGGCAACCGGTAGCGACGATAAATAAACGTAAAACACACACACTGCCTTCCGAATGCACAGACAAGCATATTAATTCGGTGGTCGCCTCTGTTAGTTTCAGATTCTGGCTACGGCACTGCATGGTGAGAGTCTTACAGTACAATTGTAAAAAAAACAGAAACGAGTGCGAATAAACAGTGATCCAAGAAGCAGACATGACTTTCAGCAGAATGACAGATACAAAAGTAAATTGTCCGCGACAGATTGATTCAAATTAAGGCTGCATGCCTCTCTCTATCTTAACATCTCAGCAAAGTAGAAAGTCGGACTGCCCCACATGAAGATTTCTGCTATGAATCGCATTTTCTGTGTGTGTGTTTTACGTTTATTTATCGTCGCTATCGGTTGCCGAGCGACGCCTCCTGAAGAGATTAGTCATTTTAGATTTTTGGAGGATAGTCCAATGATACAGAGAGAGACCCATTCCAGAGTCTCCTCTGGTTCTTTTACGTGCACGGTGTACAACACCGACACGAAACCTCGACAAATATATGTAATGTTTCTCTTGCGCTTGTAAAACAGACGAATAGGTAGTCATCCTCTGTGACCTTAAATGTAATACAATAAAGCAACACAGACGGATCTATAGTCCATGGCAGTGGTTAACACGTTGGACTGGTAATCCAGGGATCGCAGGTTCGGTTCCCCGTCTGATCCTAATAAAATTAACAGTCTTTCAGACTTTAGGACTGTGGGACTTTAAACCGAGGTATCGTGTCGGTGCTGTACACTGTGCACGTACATGAACCAGAGCAGACTCTGGAATGTGTCTCTGTCTGTATCATTGCACTATCCTCCAAACATCTAAAATCACTAATCACTTCAGGAGGCGTCGCTCATATGGGTAACCAGTAGTGACTATAAATAAACGTATAACACACACGCGCGCGCGTGCGCTTGTATTTAAATGTTATCATTATATTGCTTAAGTTGTACTATGATGGCTTTTTTTTTCATTGAAATTATAGATTATATTCTTTGATATTGTTGAAATGTATTATATTCAATAGTTACAGTATCTTATCAATAAAACCCGGATTTATCAGTTAGGCAGGCACTTTTTTTCATACGAGGTTATATACAATACATATATAACATATAACATGCTATGTACGCAATGGACTGTCGCTATATCGCTGTAGCTGGTTGTGACATATATAGACTATATCTACATTTCAGTAGACCATCTTTTTTCATTTAAGTTTATTTAACGTCGCTACCGGTTGCCCATTTGAGCTTAGGTTGTTTACCTGACAACACCTTTCCTGGGCAGGCTCCAGCGGTTAACCAGTACTTGGTGCACCAACCTCCGTAAGAAGTGTGTGTGTTTACGTTTATTTAACGTCGCTACCGGTTGCCCGTTTGAGCTTAGGTTGTTTACCTGACAACACCTTTCCTGGGCAGGCTCCAGCGGTTAACCAGTACTTGGTGCACCAACCTCCGTAAGAAGTGTGTGTGTTTACGTTTATTTATCGTCGCTACTGGTTGCCCATATAAGCGACGCCTCCTGAAGATATCCTTTGAATACCAGTCCAGCGTGTTACCACTGGAATACAGATCCGTCTGTCTCCGTAAGAAACTGCCTACTTTTTCATATAAACAGACACGGCCTGAGCGGAGCTCGAACCAGTGATCATCAGCGATGATAGGTTACAGTGGTATCCAAGTCAGTGGCCGTAACCACTCGACTCGCGGTCAAAGACAATCTTCTCAGGATGAATCAGATTAGTTTATACAAATTTATTTTAGCTCGATTGCGAAACAAGTTGCTAGAACTTATATTAATCACTCTCGAGACCTCATTCCTGATGGAATCCATCGTCACGAGGGAGAGAGAAGAGGCAACGTGGAATTTAAATACCTTGCCTAAGGGCACAATCGTAACGGCTCCAGCGGGGCTCGAACTCCAGACATATCGCACCTGAGGCGAACGTGCATCCACTGCGCTATCAATTAAGTCTGTGTACAGTTATATTTACTGACTTGGAATAAATAATTAAATGACTATATATTTATTCAGACTTAGCGATAATAGAAGTTAGTTCTGATCTCAAGATTATGCGATTTGATTTGACGAGGCTCAGAATTGCATTCTGCTTAACCAATCAGAAAGCTTGAAAATGAAAGCTTCAGATTGGCGATTAGTTATCATTCTGTTACTCCATAACTCAAGGGAGGCAAATCTGTCCTGCTCAATGTGTCTGTAATGTAACGGTAACTCGATATTTTCTCCAATCTCAAAGTCTAGATCTTCTGATTGGTTCAACCGAGTTAAAATCTCAGAATCAACCAATCAAATCACTTGAGCACGAGCTTAGCTCGATTGGAAAACAAGTTCTTTCAACTTATATTAATCACTCTCGAGACCTCATTCCTCATGGAATCCATCGCCATGAAGGAGAGAGAAGAGGCAACGTGGAATTTAAATGCCTTGCCTGAGGGCCAATCGTAACGGCTCCAGCGGGGCTCGAACTCCGGACCTTTCGCACCTGAAGCGAACGCGCATCCACTGCGCTATCACGACTTCAACTGCGCTATCACAACATTGGCCAGTTGTATCTGTATCAAATGATACTCTATAACATGGCTCAACTGTAGGACATGCGTCGTGTTCAACTCGTCTGTAATCTACCGTTAACTCATTATTTTAAATATTCGTGCAATCTGAGATTAAGTATAGGAAAAAAGGGAGAGTTTGAAACAGGCAATTGAGTTGGAATGGGAATCAAAACCCGTAATTAACTACATTTTACTTTTACGCCCGTTCGAAAAAATGGCATTGTTTCGCCTTATCTAAATATCGGAGGTTAGCTCTTTTCGAATGTCATCGTTGATTTTTAAATTTGATAACATCGTGGTTTTGTAATGTTTGAAAGATAATTGTACACACAGTTGTTCAGGACTGAGCAAAGTTGCTACATTCGTGACAGGTGACTCAACGTTATAACTCTGTATCTAATTAATTGAATCTATGCATGGCAGTTTGGTTTGCTTTGAAAATACATAACCCGGTAATTAATGTAGTTTTATCTGCCCCTATCTCAGTAATTGTGCTTACAGGAATTTATGGTTTTATACATACGGTGTGCATTGTTACTTCATAAAATGTTTGTACATTGTATATATACGATCTGCCGGATTCTAATTTTGAACTTTGGGTTCTGTTTATGACTCATTTTGGTAGCTCAATATAAATTATATTTCTAACAGAACACATGTATGGAATAATGAACAGATTCTTTTTATTTTTATTTTATTCAACATTATAACAGGAATATCCACAATGCAAACCTGTTTATATATAATCATTGAATCAAATTGAGAACTTTGACGTTGTATTCATCTCCAGTAATGTATATTCAGTCTACATCCGCTATGTCGAATTCCGTCGGACCGAACAAAATACTTCGACATAACCGAAGTTTGATATAAACAGAGCCAGTTATATGTAAAATGATAGTGTCTGAAACGGGACTTTGATCCGACTTCGAGATAACCGGATAATTCGACATAACCGATTTTGACATAGCGGATGTAGACTGTATTACTATTTCATGTTTTAATTTGTTGAGGGCCTCGTGGTAGATTTACTTAATTGTTCAAATGAGTTTATTCGTTAAATAAATGCTTTATTGTTATAATTATTATTATATACATTCGTTGCTATGGTATTCAAGCGAAAATATGAGAAGTGAAGACTCGCTTACATGTTATATACTGGCGTAGTGTGTCCTTTATTTCAAATAAGTTTAATCAGTTTCCAACAAGATAAGAACCGAGGTAGGTGCAACTGAGTTTAAATTACCGATTCCACAAGTTGAGCGACTGGCAGTTTACATAACAATACATTTCCTGGGCAGGCTTCAGCAGTTAACCAGTACTTGGTGCACCAACCTCCATAAGAAACTACGCAGTAGAGTAGCGTTGATGATCAGTGATGATAGGTTCCAGTGGCATACAAGTCAGCTACATAAATCACTCGACCATGGAGGCGGACTGCTTTCAATATGTGTCTCTCCAGTGATCACCACTACCCACACGTTCTGACCCTTGCTCGAGTGTACACTGACGACAATGCCACATTGGTCCATCTCTCCGTCCTGCACAGTCAATCTCTCTGTCCTGCAAAGTCAATATATCTGTCCTGCACAGTAAATACCTCTGTCCTGCACAGTCAATCTCTTTGTCCTGCACAGTCAATACCTCTGTCCTGCACAGTCAACCGCTCTGTCCTGCACAGTCAATATCTCTGTCCAGCACAGTCAATCTCTCTGTCATACACATTCAATATCTCTGTCCTGCACACTCAATCTATCTGTCCTGCACAGCCAATCTCTCTGTCCTGCACATTCAATCTCTCTGTCCTGCACAGTCAATCTCTCTGTCCAGCACAGTCAATATCTATGTCCTGCACAGCCAATCTCTCTGTCCTGCACAGTCAATCTCTCTGTCCTGCACAGTCAATCTTCTGCTGCACAGTCAACCGCTCTGTCCTGCACAGTCAATATCTCTGTCCAGCACAGTCAATCTCTCTGTCCTGCACAGTCAATCTCTCTGTCCTGCACAGTCAATCACTCTGTCCTGCACAGTCAATACCTCTGTCCTGCACAGTCAATACCTCTGTCCTGCACAGTCAATCTCTCTGTCCTGCACAGTCAACCGCTCTGTCCTGCACAGTCAATATCTCTGTCCAGCACAGTCAATCTCTCTGTCCTGCACAGTCATTCTCTCTGTCCTGCACAGTCAATCACTCTGTCCTGCACAGTCAATACCTCTGTCCTGCACAGTCAATACCTCTGTCCAGCACAGTCAATCTCTCTGTCATACACAGTCAATCTCTCTGTCCTGCACACTCAATCTATCTGTCCTGCACAGTCAATCTCTCTGTCCTGCACAGTCAATATCTCTGTCCTGCACAGTCAATCTCTCTGTCCTGCACAGTCAACCGCTCTGTCCTGCACAGTCAATATCTCTGTCCAGCACAGTCAATCTCTCTGTCCTGCACAGTCAATCTCTCTGTCCTGCACAGTCAATCTCTCTGTCCTGCACAGTCAATATCTCTGTCCAGCACAGTCAATCTCTCTGTCCTGCACAGTCAATACCTCTGTCCTGCACACTCAATCTATCTGTCCTGCACAGTCAATCTCTCTGTCATGCACAGTCAATATCTCTGTCCTGCACAGTCAATCTCTCTGTCCTGCACAGTCAACCGCTCTGTCCTGCACAGTCAATATCTCTGTCCAGCACAGTCAATCTCTCTGTCCTGCACAGTCAATCTCTCTGTCCTGCACAGTCAATATCTCTGTCCAGCACAGTCAATCTCTCTGTCCTGCACAGTCATTCTCTCTGTCCTGCACAGTCAATCTCTCTGTCCTGCACAGTCAATCTCTCTATCCTGCAGTCCATCTCTCTGTCCTGCAGTCAATTTCTCTGTCCTGCACAGTTAATCTCTATGGCATGCACACACAGTCAATCTCTCTGTCCTGCACAGTCAATTTCTCTGTCCTGCATAGTCAATCTCTCTATCCTGCACAGCCAATCTCTCTATTCTGCACAGTCAACCTATCTATCCCGCACAGTCAACAGCTCTGTCCTGCATAGCCAATCTCTCTGTCCTGCACAGTCAATCTCTCTGTACTACACAGTCAATCTCTCTGTCCTGCACAGTCAATCTCTCTGTCCTGCACAGTCAATCTATCTGTACTACACAGTCAATCTCTCTGTCCTGCACAGTCAGTCTCTCTGTCCTGTACAGTCAATCTCTCTGTACTACACAGTCAATCTCTCAGTCCTGCACAGTCAATCTCTCAGTCCTGCACAGTCAGCCTCTCTGTCCTGCACAGTCAATCGATCTGTCCTGCACAGTCAATCTCTATGTCCTGCACAGCCAATCTCGCTGTCCTGCACAGTCAGCATCTCTGTCCTGCACAGTCAACCTCTCTGTCCTGTACAGTCAGCCTCTCTGTCCTGCACAGTCAACCTCTCTGTCCTGTACAGTC
The DNA here is from genome assembly GCA_014843695.1 of Archivesica marissinica. Taxonomy (NCBI): domain Eukaryota; kingdom Metazoa; phylum Mollusca; class Bivalvia; order Venerida; family Vesicomyidae; genus Archivesica; species Archivesica marissinica. The sequence goes on along the minus strand of CM026395.1, from coordinate 21,479,382 downwards.
AATCTCTCTGTCCTGCACATTCAATCTCTCTGTCCTGCACAGTCAATATCTCTGTCCTGCACAGTCAACCTCTCTGTCCAGCACAGTCAGCCTCTCTGTCCTGCACAGTCAACCTCTCTGTCCTGTACAGTCAATCTCTCTGTCCTGCACAGTCAATATCTCTGTCCTGCACAGTCATTCTCTTTGTCCTGCACAGTCAGCCTCTCTGTCCTACACAGTCAACCTTTCTGTCCTGCACAGTCAACCTCTCTGTCCTGCACAGTCAACCTCTCTGTCCTGCACAGTCAACCTCTCTGTCCTGTACAGTCAATCTCTCTGTCCTGCACAGTCATTCGATCTGTCCTGCACAGTCAGCCTCTCTGTCCTGCACAGTCAATCTCTCTGTCCTGCACAGTCAATATCTCTGTCCTGCACAGTCAGCCTCTCTGTCCTGCACAGTCAATCTCTCTGTCCTGCACAGGCAATCTCTCTGTCCTGCACAGTCAACCTCTCTGTCCAGCACATTCAACATCTCTGTCCTGCATAGTCAATCTCTCTGTCCTGCACAGTCAATCTCTCTGTCCAGCACAGTCAATCGCTCTGTCCTGCACAGTCAACCTCTCTGTCCTGCATAGTCAATCTCTCTGTCCTGCACAGTCAATATCTCTGTCCTGCACAGGTAATCTCTCATTCCTGCAAAGTCAAACCTCTCTGTCCTGCACAGTCAATATCTCTGTCCTGCACAGTCAGCCTCTCTGTCCTGCACAGTCAATCTCTCTGTCCTGCACAGGCAATCTCTCTGTCCTGCACAGTCAACCTCTCTGTCCAGCACATTCAACATCTCTGTCCTGCATAGTCAATCTCTCTGTCCTGCACAGTCAATCTCTCTGTCCAGCACAGTCAATCGCTCTGTCCTGCACAGTCAACCTCTCTGTCCTGCATAGTCAATCTCTCTGTCCTGCACAGTCAATATCTCTGTCCTGCACAGGTAATCTCTCATTCCTGCAAAGTCAACCTCTCTGTCCTGCACAGTCAATATCTCTGTCCTGCACAGTCAGCCTCTCTGTCCTGCACAGTCAATCTCTCTGTCCTGCACAGTCAATCTCTCTGTCCTGCACAGTCAACCTCTCTGTTCTGCACAGTCATTCTCTCTGTCCTGCACAGTCAGCCTATCTGTCCTACACAGTCAACCTCTCTGTCCTGCACAGTCAACCTCTCTGTCCTGCACAGTCAATCTCTCTGTCCTGCACAGTCAGCCTCTCTGTCCTGCACAGTCTACCTCTCTGTCCTGTACAGTCAATCTCTCTGTCCTGCACAGTCATTCTCTCTGTCCTGCACAGTCAGCCTCTCTGTCCTGCACAGTCAATCTCTCTGTCCTGCACAGTCAATATCTCTGTCCTGCACAGTCAGCCTCTCTGTCCTGCACAGTCAATCTCTCTGTCCTGCACAGGCAATCTCTCTGTCCTGCACAGTCAATATCTCTGTCCTGCACAGGTAATCTCTCATTCCTGCACAGTCAACCTCTCTGTTCTGCACAATCAACCTCTCTGTCCTGCATAGTCAATCTCTCTGTCCTGCTCAGTCAATCTATCTGTCCTGCACAGTCAATCTCTCTGTTCTGCACAGTCATCTCTCTGTCCTGCACAGTCAACCTCTCTGTCCTGCACAGTCAATCTCTCTGTCCTGCACAGTCAATCTCTCTGTCCTGCCCAGTCTATCTCTCTGTCCTGTACAGTCAATCTCTCTGTCATGTACAGTCAATCTCTCTGTCCTGCACAGTCAATCTCTCTGTCCTGCACAGTCAATCTCTCTGTCCTTCACAGTCAATATCTCTGTCCTGCACAGGTAATCTCTCATTCCTGCACAGTCAACCTCTCTGTTCTGCACAGTCAACCTCTCTGTCCTGCATAGTCAATCTCTCTGTCCTGCACAGTCAATCTCTCTGTCCTGCACAGTCAATCTCTCTGTCCTGCACAGTCAATCTATCTGTCCTGCACAGTCAATCTCTCTGTTCTGCACAGTCAATCTCTCTGTCCTGCACAGTCAACCTCTCTGTCCTGCACAGTCAATCTCTCTGTCCTGCACAGTCAATCTCTCGGTCCTGCCCAGTCTATCTCTCTGTCCTGTACAGTCAATCTCTCTGTCATGTACAGTCAATCTCTCTGTCCTGCACAGTCAATCTCTCTGTCCTGCACAGTCAATCTATCTGTCCTGCACAGTCAATCTCTCTGTTCTGCACAGTCATCTCTCTGTCCTGCACAGTCAACCTCTCTGTCCTGCACAGTCAATCTCTCTGTCCTGCACAGTCAATCTCTCTGTCCTGCCCAGTCTATCTCTCTGTCCTGTACAGTCAATCTCTCTGTCATGTACAGTCAATCTCTCTGTCCTGCACAGTCAATCTCTCTGTCCTGCACAGTCAATCTCTCTGTCCTTCACAGTCAATATCTCTGTCCTGCACAGGTAATCTCTCATTCCTGCACAGTCAACCTCTCTGTTCTGCACAGTCAACCTTTCTGTCCTGCATAGTCAATCTCTCTGTCCTGCACAGTCAATCTCTCTGTCCTGCACAGTCAATCTATCTGTCCTGCACAGTCAATCTATCTGTCCTGCACAATCAATCTCTCTGTCCTGCACAGTCAACCTCTCTGTCCTGCACAGTCAATCTCTCTGTCCTGCACAGTCAATCTCTCGGTCCTGCCCAGTCTATCTCTCTGTCCTGTACAGTCAATCTCTCTGTCATGTACAGTCAATCTCTCTGTCCTGCACAGTCAATCTCTCTGTCCTGCACAGTCAATCTCTCTGTCCTGCACAGTCAATCTCTCTGTCCTGCACAGTCAATCTCTCTGTCCTGCACAGTCAATCTCTCTGTCCTGCACTGTCAATCTCTCTGTCATGCAGTCAATCTCTCCGTCCTGCACAGTCAATGTCTCTGTCCGTGACAGTCAATCTCTCTGTCCTGCAGTCAATCTCTCTGTCCTGCACAGTCAATCTCTCTGTCCTGCACAGTCAATCTCTCTGTCCTGCACAGTCAATCTCTCTGTCATGCAGTCAATCTCTCCGTCCTGCACAGTCAATCTCTCTGTCCTGCACAGTCAATATCTCTTTCCGTTAGTCAATCTCTCTGTCCTGCACAGTCAATCTCTCTGTCCTGCACAGTCAATCTCTCTGTCCTGTACAGTCAACCTCTCTGTCCTGCACAGTCAACCTCTCTGCCCTGCACAGTCAATCTCTCTGTCCTGTACAGTCAATCTATCTGTCCTGCAGTCAATCTCTCTGTCCTGCACAGTCAACCTCTCTATCCTGCACAGTCAATCTCTCTGTCCTGCACAGTCAGCCTCTCTGTCCTGTACAGTCAATCTCTCTGTCCTGCAGTCAATCTCTCTGTCCTGCACAGTCAACCTCTCTGACCTGCAGTCTCGACACACTCTGTGGCTATGATGACCATTGAACCAATACCTGTAGAATATTAGTATAGTTACTGTGCAGATAATGTCTAAGTGTGGACAAGTACAAGCACGGCTGTAATACAGATGGGGCAAGTAGTCCCGTGCTTACCATGCTGGCCTGACCATGATAATATTAACAGTGTTTCAGATCGTACATTAACACGAGGTCTCGTGTCGGTGTTTTACACCGTGCACGTAAAAGAACCAGAGGATTGCTCTGGAATGTGTCTCTGTCTGTATCGTTGCACTATCCTCCAAAATCTAAAATGACTAATCTCTTCAGGAGGCGTCGCTCATATGGGCAACGGTAGCGACAATAGATAAACGTAAACATACAACCTCATCTAGTTGCTCGTCACTTGCACACACTACCACCTGAGTGAGCGTTCCCACTTCTTAGCTTGGAAAGTAAAACTACCAAACCGATTAGCATCTGCATCAGTGGCTGATACAAATTGCCAACCCGGGTATTATGTGTAGCAGATTATTCGTTACAGTACGTTGCATTGGCATAACTTCACAAACAGAGGTATAGAAATAACAATAAATGCATTCAAATAACAACTGGAAGGGGAATGGAATCAACTGAGCAAGGACTGTGTGTGTTTTACGTTTATTTATCGTCGCTACCGGTTGCCCATATGATCGACGCCTCCTGAAGAGATTAGTTATTTTAGATTGTGGAGGATAGTGCATGATACAGACAGAGACCCGTTCCAGATGAGCAAGGAATTTATTTTGGTGAGTATTTATGCCAGAGAATCAATGCACACACATTCACAGATGAAAAAGGAAGGTTATTTAATCAATAGACAATGGAGAGGAACGGAGAGCGATCTCATGTATTGACTATATCCACTGCATATTTCTTCTTTCATTTCATATCCGTTTTAAACCTGGACCGTATTAATTTAATTTAATTTAAGCTTCATTTATTTTACAACGATTGCGAAGCATGTTTTAACAACTTATATTAATCACTCTCGTTGGCGCGGATGAAAGCGTAAATGTGGTCATTCGTGTGGGAGGAAAACGGAGTACCCGGAGGAAACCCACCTGTCCGATCTGGCGACCACCGTACCTTCCCACATACTTCCCGGTCCGAGGATCGAACCCGGGTTACATTGGTGAGATACGTATAGGATACGATCAAATTGTATGTCATATGGACGAGGTTTGGAACAGTCGAAACACACACGTTGTATACGGTTTGGTCTGATTTTGGTGGGATCGAGGTAGGATGTTTGTGGTATCGATGTCTGATTTCGGTGGGATCGAGGTCGAATTTTGGTGGGATCGAGGTCGTATTTTGGTGGGATCGAGGTCTAATCTTGTTGGGATCTAGATCTGATTTTGGTGGGATACAGATCTGATTTTGGTGCGATCTAGATAGGAATTTGGTGGGATCGACGTCGGATTTTGGTGGGATACAGATCGGGTTTTGGTGGGATACAGATCGGATTTTGGTGGGATACAGATCGGATTTTGGTGGGATACAAATTGGATTTTGGTGGAATCCAGGTCGGACCTTAGTGGGATACAGATCGGATTTTGGTGGGGATCGAGATCGAACTTTAGTGGGATCAAGGTCGGGCGTTAGTGGGATCGAGATCGGATTTTGGTGGGATCGAGGTCGGATTTTGGTGGGATACAGATCGGATTTTGGCTGGATCGAGGCCGGACTTTAGTGGGATCGAGGTCGGACTTTAGTGGGATCGAGGTCGGATAGGAAACGGAACAGTTGGACAATGGTATAATTAACCAGAACGATCGCCAACTATCACTGTTTCAAGAGAAGACAACAATGTTATACGTATATATGCTATGCTGCAACAATATGACGAAGCTTAGAATGTGGTTACGCAGCTCCTAACACAGGTTCTACATGTACCACACTGTTATACGCAGCTCCTAACACAGGTTCTACATGTACCACAATGTTATACGCAGCTCCTAACACAGGTTCTACATGTACCACACTGTTATACGCAGCTCCTAACACAGGTTCTACATGTACCACACTGTTATACGCAGCTCCTAACACAGGTTCTACATGTACCACAATGTTATACGTATATATGCTATACTGCAACAATATGACGAAGCTTAGAATGTGGTTACGCCGCTCCTAACACAGGTTCTACATGTAACACTGTGGTTATACATCTCAGTGTACACAATACAGCACTTTATATGCACATATACAACCCCTACTATCCAGGCCGTAATACAAAGACGCAATGATAATACAAGTCGCATTAACCGCTTAGGTCATATAGTGATGATCCGGTATATTAGTTGTAGAGGAAGACCCAGGGTGCCGCTACGAGAGCAGAATTCCAGGCATAGACGGGCACCCAGGTAGAACTACAAACCTTTCACCAGCTGGATAGCTTCCTGGCTTGGAAGAATTCGATACTCAAAGTGGGATTCGAACCTACAACGGTGAATAGTAAGTGATTTTAACTCGGCCACGGAGGCACCCGACAGGTGAATCTGCACCGACTATATCTGTGTTCAATGAATCAAGGTTCATCCGAATTTATTACAGTTCTAGAAACTTTAAAAGTAGGCGCCGTAGTTGTAAAATGTTACACACGAGATTCTATTCAATGAAAAATATATTATTTTTTTTAAATAATATTTTATTGCATTTTTTCATGCAATACAATACATTACATATATACATACAATACTAAGAACAAATCAGAGATTAATATGTAATTATATGATTGCAGTATACGATACATTTGTTTTGTCAAGGGAAACAAATATATTATTTAATTAGTCACCAAGATATATACTTAATTTAGGGAATAGATTCTATAATCAAATCATACACTATCTACAAACTGCATAAAAACAATACCCTCTAACCCGTGATTAATACTGTGTTAATCTGTTATCTCTCAGCCTATTGTTTTATGTCGTGAGAACTAATCTGCACCCAATAAAGAACCACAAGTGTTAATATTGTCAAACAATTAATATCTTTTAATGGTTGGTGTTCACAGAGGGTTGACGGTAGTGTCTTAGCTAGTGTTTGTGTTTTACGTTTATTTATCGTCGCTACCGGTTGCCCATATGAGCGACGTCTCCTGAAGAGATTAGTCATTTTAGATTTTTAGAGGATAGTGCAATGATACAGACAGAGACCCATTCCAGGGTAGATAGGTAGGGCTACACGTTCATTTAACACTAGTAATGGCTACCCAAGAATTGGTGGACATGCTTGCCGTGTGTGTGTTCTACGTTTATTTATCGTCGCTACCGGTTGCCCATATGAGCGACGTCTCCTGAAGAGATTAGTCATTTTAGATTGTTGGAGGATAGTGCAATGATACAGACATAGACCCATTCCAGAGTCTCCTCTGGTTCTTTTACGTGCACGGTGTAAAGCACCGACACGAGACCTCGGTTTAATGTCCCATCTGAAAGACTGTTAATTTTATTAGGGTCAGACGGGGAATCGAACCTGCGATCCCTGGATTACCAGTCCAGCGTGTTACCACTGGACTACAGATCCGTCTGTGGTTGCCGTTTAATATTTTCCAATATATACAGACCCTAAAATGAAACTGTGCACTTGCCTTAGGGGTAACATTTATATCATTTTAGAAATAAATATAGGCACATTTGGTATCAAAATGTGCGAAATTTTGGATCTTTCTAACATAACCATTTATGTTTATACAAATTTATTTTAGCTCGATTGCGAAACAAGTTATTTCAACTTATATAAATCATTCTCGAGACCTCATTCCTGATGGAATCCATCGCCACGAGGGAGAGAGAAGAGGCAACGTGGAATTTAAATGCCTTGCCTAAGGGCACAATCGTAACGGCTCCAGTGGGGCTCGAACTCCGGACCTTTCGCACCTGAAGCGAACGCGCATCCACTGCGCTATCACGACTTCCACTAACATAACCATTGTTTAGCTGTTTACACATAGCAGGGTATTGCAGCCTACAAACTGTATATTAACATATAATTATTTAGCACATCTGGTGCACGCGGTTCTCTAATATCACTCCTGTGAGAGCCAGGCAATCGTGACTTCAATATGGCCGATACGTGTTGACAAGATCCGAGTTTATGGCGCACAGCGATGAAATATTCCTACAGACAATCAACACAGCCATTGTTCTAAACCATATCTGCAATATAAAAGAAATAACTTGATGATGTATCACAATAAAAGAAATATCATTTAATTCATGTTTGATGAAATGCTAGTCTGCTGATAAGGCTGTGTGCCATTCGGAACGCACAGATCTGACGAGCAGGTACGGCAAAGTGGCAACTATGAGATATCATCACTGAAGTTTAATACATTGTTTTAATAATTATATCTTCTCAAGTGTATATATGTCCATGTTTTATTGTTGTTTTTAAGTTTAACTATCTAAATGTGTAAATAACGGACATTTAACCGAGATGGAATAGTTGATTCAGTAGTTACGGGCAATTACATTGATGCAGTCCAGATTTCCAGAGACTTTATACAAAATACAATCTTTAAAGCGACATTACATCGCAAAAAGCAAATAAAATGCACGTTATCACTTATCAATGCATTGCTATTACAAATTCTTCTGAATTCATTCGAACATTAACACTGAATCAATAAACAGTGTGTTTATGATCTTCAATCTTTCAAAAGTGAAAGTAGGATTTCATATAGCGGTCATCCACACTTCTGAAATGACGTGTAATTGTTATTGGAGTCAATGATACTTTCGTTTAGAGATAATTTAATTAAGATTGTTCTACAAATAAATATGCATTGTCACAAATGTGAGATATAACGATACATCTGTACAATAAATCGAATTATTCAAGATACACGCATCATGAATGTCGATCATATTCATATTTACATTATTTTGTTTTGTCAACAAACCGCGTATACGATGCTTGTTTATTTGTTGAAATACTCAGTTGTTGAGGCAAATATTGGAAAAAACTATATAATAGGAAATTACATTCTACAGATATATGCGTTTTCACCGATGTCATGTCGCTTTAAATATGCAAACTTAAATTCGTATAGATCGCAAGAAAACTATTAACGTTACCTAGTTAGCTTACCTAGCACGGAAATGAAAGAGTTGTCCGGTTTGCAGCGATATTGACGTTCACAATGCATTATCAATAATTATTCAGTTGAGCTTTGTTTATACAAATTTATTTTAAATCGATTGCGAAGTTTTTACAACATTAGTTTAATCGCTCTCGAGACATCATTGCTGATGGAATCCATCGTCATGAGTGAGTGAGAAGAGGAAACGTGGAATTCAAGTGCATTGTCTAAAGGTACGATCGTAATGGTTACAGCTGGACACGAACTCAGGGCCTCTCATAACTGAAGCGAACGCGCTATCACGGCGCTATCACGACTTCCAATGCTGAACTATGTTGAACGTATCTACTATATACTAGTATATATAATAACATAAAATGTGCTTAAATTATCTGCCTCTCACTCTCAGACTGGTATCCATGACTCTCAGACTGGTATCCATGACTCTCAGACTGGTATCCATGACACTCAGACTGGTATCCATGACTCTCAGACTGGTATCAATGACTCTCAGACTGATATCCATGACCCTCAGACTGGCATCCATGATTCTCAGACTGGTATCCATGACACTCAGACTGGTATCCATGACTTTCAGTCTTGTATCCATGACTCTCAGATTGGCATCTATGACTCTCAGACTGGTATCCATGACCCTCAGACTGGCATCCATGACTCTCAGACTGGTATCCATGACCCTCAGACTGGTATCAATGAATCTCAGACTGGTATATATGACCCTCAGACTGGTATCCATGACTCTCAGATTGGTAGCCATGAATCTCAGACTGGTATCCATGACTCTCAGACTGGTATCCATGACTCTCAGACTGGTATCCATGACCCTTAGACTGGCATCTATGACTCTCAGACTGGTATCCATGACCCGCAGACTAGCATCCATGACTCTCAGACTGGTATCCATGACTCTCAGACTGGTATCCATGACTCTCAGACTGGTATCCATAACTCTCAGTCTGGTATCCAATTATTTTCCAGCCAGCGTTTGATATTTAATTAAAGTCCCATTTTAGTTCAGAAACATAAATGCATACATTATGTTATATGACAGGAAAATATAATGGCATTCAAGAACCGTGTCCAGCGACGAGTTATTTATTTATGGTTATTTATTTGTCAGTACGTTTGTATTCACTACATAAACTTGTCCTCAAGTTACGTCCAGTTAATTTACGACCCGTTGTTTCCCTTTTGCAAAGTCAGCATTTCAGCTATATTTCCGGATCAAGACTTCGTGCAATAACTGTTTACCGGAGAGCATAGAGCGATAGACGGATGTTTCCGGAAACACTTCGAGATGCCACCGGAGAATGTCGAAGACGTTTATTGTAGTAGTCGGAACGAAGATTCGGGAATATTCGTGACTATTCAGCGTGGCACTTAGTCGTATACTGTATATTTATTTCATTTACCCCGTGCATGTAGCCACAATGAGGCACACAGAGGCAGCTTCCTCGGTTAAAATTTCAGAAGCAAACAAAAATAAATGAAATATTAAATAAATAAAATGCCAACAATATCCCTTTGCTGTATAAAATGTTGACTGCTAGAGAGCTGAAAGGTCAGTACATAAGTATACGTCTAAACTCATTAAATCAGAAAATGCAGGAAATCGCTTCTATAACCCAACACTTTTAAGGGTGAACATGCCCCGCCCCCTAGATTGCCTCGGTTGAAATTTGCCTCTGGCTACGGTACTTTACCCGGATGATATTCGTACACATGTCATAAATATATATATAAATAACTTGACAGTAAATAAAACATGTTTAAGCTTTATTTATTTTACAACGATTGCGAAGCAAGTTTTAACAACTTATATTAATCACTCTCATTGGCGCGGATGAAGGCGTAAATGTGGCCATTCGTGTGGGAGGAAACCGGAGTAACCGGAGAAAAAAACCCACCTGTCCGATCTGGTGACCACCGTACCAGCTCACATACTACCTGGTCCGAGGATCGAACTCGGGTTGCATTGATGAGAAGCGAGCGCGCTGACCACTGCGCTAATCGGACAGCCAATAATTCCATATTAAATGTGAAAATGTGAACATGGTGAAAATGTTTATTGTTGTACTCGTTGAAATTAGTCACACATGTATGAGTATTTAACCAAAACAGAATATATGTTTGAAACTTGGGGACTTTGACACATTGACAAGCTAAATACCTTTGCGAATGATTAGAACGCATCAATAACACTTATCTTGTAACACATCCATTCATGTGGTGACTTCGTATCTGTATTCAAATCTTGTGTGTACGTGTAGTGCCTATGACATCGGGCCTGGAGGTTATAACACTTTTCTTCACTCTCAAACTCAGACGCAAGCATCTGATTGGTTCAGTTGACAGTAAAACTCAGAATCAACCAATCAAATCGATTGAGCTTGAGAGTTTGAGATCTCAGAAAAGTTTTAATACCTCGCACACTGGTGTTAGTTGCAGAAATATCCTAATTTGATATCATTTATTAGCAAGCAGTAGATATGTGTGCTAGGTTCCGGTCAAGTTAATCAACCGATGTACATACATTTCTAATTAAAAATATATTTAAAAATGACAAAAATAAATAAAAAGCTCCATATTATTGAAAGTTTTAGAACAAGCATAACCGAGTAATTGAGTGTTTGCACAGCGCAAACTATTCATACTATATGTATAATCCATTCGTATAAGTTCAACCGATGTGTTATAAATCGATGTGTTATAAATCGTTTACAGACCTTCTCCACCAATACATTTTTATATGACGTATTACGTATTTTTTATGACGTTCAGCGGTTACGAGTTTTATTTACGAGTTTAAGACGATTCGCGAGTTTAGCGAGTGTTACGAGTTTAAGACGTTTAGTGGATTGTTGATGATGTTTAGCGGTCTTATGGCGCTTAGGGGGGTTATGACGTTTAGCGGTGGTACATCTATGATTGCAGTTGATTCTCCATTATTCCAGGCCTACGTGCTATAGAACTATACAATATAACAACATATACAGTAAAAACCCTCTATGCGACAACCCCAATTTCACTATATATGTCAATGGTCTTATTATAGGGGTTTTAATGTACACCGCTATACACAGTGCACCGTGCACGTAAAAGAACCAGACTCTGGAATGGGTCTCTGTCTGTATCATTGCACTATTCTCCAAAATCTAAAATGACTAATCTCGTCGGAGACGTCGCTCATATGGGCAACCGGTAGCGACATTAAATAAACGTAAAACACATAATTTGTTGAAAACATGACCGTATGCGTGTGAACATGTAATAATAGTTTGTAGTATAGTAGTAATATTGAAGAGAATTGTAATAATGTAATATATGTAATAGAACAGGGGAATGGCAGAGAAAACAACACATGTAGACGTGCACAGCATACACACGAACGTCTGTCAGGTGACGAGATTGTGAAGCACAAACGATAGAACAATTACTTTAGATTACAAAAATAAAACAACTGAAACGAAAGAGATTCTAAATGGTTTCAGCCAGCAAGACAACATGTCGTTTATAATGTCGCCTTCCGACAAGTTCCCATCATGCCTCGTAACGAACACTTTTCCTAATGTCTAGGTTATTAACTTCGTCTTTGGGGGTATTTTGTATTGAGCGTCCATTGTAAATGACATCATCGTAGTGTCGTGGTGTCAATCTATGCCTTGCATGCAATGTAGCAATGAAGAAACACATTAGGTGTGACTGTATGGGGGGTCTTCATATCATCTCGTCTTGTTCAATGGTGGCCATTGTGTCCGTAGTATTCAGTGTTTCAGATACGACTACTCCATCTTAGTTTTGTCTTGAAATGCTCAACTATATATTGTACTGTGCTAAACTATTGATTTATACAAATTTATTTTAGCTCAATTGCGAAACAAGTTCTTACAACTTATATTAATCACTCTCGAGACCTCATTCCTGATGGAATACATCGCCATGAGGGAGAGAGAAGAGGCAACGTGGAATTTAAATGCCTTGCCTAAGGGCACAATCGTAACGGCTCCAGCGGGGCTCGGACTCCGGACATGTCGCATCAGAAGCGAGCACACATCCACGGCGCTATCACGACTTCCACTATTGATATTTGCCACACCGGGCATACATGATTATTAATATTAAAATAAAAAGATAATTGTATTATTATTAATAATGATTACACTTTTATTTTCAGTTATACTTCCAATGTATAGTAGAGATTTCTCTGTAGAAGAGGATATTTGTGTTATATGTTATGCATTTCGAGGAAATATAGAAAGGTATCGGTAAAAGTACATTCCAGTCATGGATTTCTGTCGTTAAAGTGGAAGAAGAAGAAGAAATAACAAGAAAAACTATTACATATAAATATGTAATAAAAGGACGATTTAACATTTACTCACTCGGATAGTGTATTGAGTGACTGTGTATAAATTATAAAGTGCATACATGTACTTTAGTAATTAAAATTTTCAAACATGTTGATAATAACATGAAACGCTGTCCAGCATAATAGTATATACCACATCCCTGCTGGAACATCCGCGAATCATATGGGAACCAATTATTGTTTCAGAATTTCAACTGCGTAAATAGATTGACCTGACTATTTCTGAGTCCAGCTCAAGCCTGTGCGCACACCAGTGAAAGCTTGGAACTAGTTTCCTGAACACAATTGGACAATTTTAATATCTATAATACGAATACATAGCAGTAATTCTTATCAACAGACGGATCTGTAGTCCAGTGGTAACACGCTGGACTGGTAATCCAGGGATCACAGGTTCGATCCCCCGTATGACCCTAATAATATTAACAGTCTTTCGGATGGGACGTTAAACCGAGGTCTCGTGTCGGTGCTTTACACCATGCACGTAAAACAACCAGAGGAGACTCTGGAATGGGTATCTGTCTGTATCATTGCACTATCCTCCAAAATCTAACTATCCACTAATCTCTTCAGGAGGCGTCGCTCATATGGGCAACCGGTAGCGACGATAAATAAACGTAAAACACACACATGTATTCTTATCACATAAATGTCCATTCGTCCAGAAAGTGTGTGACACTAATTGAAAGCTGTGGAAAGCAGTGGAAAGCAGTGGAAAGGCAGTGGCAAGCAGTGGAAAGCAGTGGAATAACACATTTAATTTCTCACTGCTTTGCACGTGTGGTACCTATAGCCGCATGTTAGGACTCAATATGTCAATGATGATTATTATTATTATTATTATTATTATTATTATTTGTATAAACGGTGTATAAATAAGTGATGCTGAAGCACCTGTCCGAAAGCAAACAACATAGATCCTGACCAGACGTTCTGCATTTATTCGGCGCTGAAAGAGTTAAAAGTCTAATACTGGAATGTTGTAAATATTATTCACACTAAATTGGTATCAATAATTGGTGCGCTTAAGAGGTAAATACGTCTACTTCTAATTATTTGATATTTCGATAACAGGTACATTCAGTAAATGGCCATATATCATATATGTATTAACGACAATCATTGACATGCTATACAGGGTGTTACTATACAGGGTGTTAAATAGGAATAACCTTATGTGTCAAATTGACATTTTCGCTTTCAATGATTTGATAATTTGTCGTGAAGTTTTACAACAGGATAATATCTATATTAAATATCTTGAATTATTTTCACTTTTGGTTACGTTTATTTACCATCGCCCCCTGGTTAATTGGGGCGACACCTCATGCAGTATATGAGTCATATTATGTTTTGGAGTACGTGTACAGTCAAACCTGTCTTAAACAGCCAAACAAAGGAATCACAGAAAATAGCTGATTAGCACAGGTGGCTGCTTAGTATATGTCATATTTAAATAAAACAGCAAATTGGGAATCTGGAAACTGACTGCTTAATACAGATTGGTTTGTTAATAGAAGTGGCCACTAACACAGGTTTGGCTGTTTATATATGTCACAGGTTGTACTATAGGAGTACAATCGTGTTTTACCGTGAACGGCGTAGCTTAATGTATAAAACTACTTAAATATCGCGCATGCGTTTACCGCCTTTTAAATTCGTGTATCTTCGTTCTTTATATCGTATGCAACGGAATTGAATCGGGGATATTCGACAATCTACGTCGGAGACGGAAATTAGAGATGTTTCCTGGGGCAATTTTCCGTGCACGTGTTATGTCTCGTGAACACTTGTCAGTCTATGTTTGTACTGTGTCAAATCGTTTTGTTTGTTGTATTTGTATGAATGAAACATTGTATAAACGTGGATGAGAGCTCTGCATGGATTGGTTACTAATAGATTTCTTTCCACAACTATACCTCCGTGCTTGGTCACAACCCAGGAGAACTCTTACGAGTAACGTTGTTATATGTAAAATAATTATAGAGAAATTATATTACTATATAGTTCTACCAATATATATTGAGTAGTTTTGCATACAGACACTGTGGTAAGTTTTGTATTATATTAATATCGAGTTTCTACAGGTATATGTCTGGTTTTATGCAATGATTGAAATGTTTTTATACTTTGTTTTTATATGCTCTTGTATGTATTTACTTATGTTTTAGGCCTTTTTCCATATACGGAAACGGGAAATAAAGAAATAGATCGAACCTACGCCAGAGTGCCTTATAAATATTGGCCCCTGTTACATATATATTGCTAGAAACAGAAGACGCTCAAATTCCACAAGCATCCCTTGTTCATTTACATATCCGAGGTAAAGCACAGATACTAGCCTGGGAAGAGGCGTCGATATATTTTGTCTGGTCAGTCAAATAAATATATTTTAACACCGATATTATTAATTGGGCAGTATTGCGTTTCTGATCATACCAACTTTTGCCAGAAGTTAAAAAGTGAAAAATCGACAGACTGGCACCCATGCTACACAGATAAACGAGAACTCGGTTTATAGTCCCATATGATAGACAGTTAATATTGTTAGCGTCAAACATGGGGCTTGTATCGCGCATAGCTTGCTATTGTATGCTACACGACGTTCTATCATCGGTATGGGTGTGAACTAGATGCAGATTGTGAATTGATTTTATATACACCAATCTTCAGAGCCTCCTTGGAGTGGTGAGTTCGATGCCAGGCAGGACAATTAAATCCACCTTGCGTCTTCTGTCTCCATGCCAAGGAGTGGTGAGTTCGATGCCAGGCAGGACAATTAAATCCACCTTGCCTCGTCTCTCCATTTCAAGGAGTGGCGAGTTCTATGCCAGGCAGGACAATTAAATCCACATTGCCTCGTCTGTCTCCATTCCAAGGAGTGGTGAGTTCTATGCCAGGCAGGACAATTAAATCCTTGCCTCTTCTGTCTCCATTCCAAGGAGTGGTGAGTTCGATGCCAGGCAGGACAATTAAATCATTGCCTCTTCTGTCTCCATTCCAAGGAGTGGTGAGTTCGATGCCAGACAGGACAATTAAATCCACCTTGCCTCGTCTGTCTCCATTCCAAGGAGTTGTGAGTTCGATGCCAGGCAGGACAATTAAATCATTGCCTCTTCTGTCTCCATTCCAAGGAGTGGTGAGTTCGATGCCAGACAGGACAATTAAATCATTGCCTCTTCTGTCTCCATTCCAAGGAGTGGTGAGTTCGATGCCAGGCAGGACAATTAAATCATTGCCTCTTCTGTCTCCATTCCAAGGAGTGGTGAGTTCGATGCCAGGTAGGACAATTAAATCCACCTTGCCTCGTCTGTCTCCATTCCAAGGAGTGGTGAGTTCTATGCCAGGCAGGACAATTAAATCCACCTTGCCTCGTCTGTCTCCATTCCAAGGAGTGGTGAGTTCGATGCCAGGAAGGACAATTAAATCCACCTTGCCTCGTCTGTCTCCATTCCAAGGAGTGGTGAGTTCTATGCCAGGCAGGACAATTAAATCCTTGCCTCTTCTGTCTCCATTCCAAGGAGTGGTGAGTTCGATGCCAGGCAGGACAATTAAATCCACCTTGCCTCGTCTGTCTCCATTCCAAGGAGTGGTGAGTTCGATGCCAGGCAGGACAATTAAATCCTTGCCTCTTCTGTCTCCATTCCAAGGAGTGGTGAGTTCGATGCCAGGCAGGACAATTAAATCATTGCCTCTTCTGTCTCCATTCCAAGGAGTGGTGAGTTCGATGCCAGGCAGGACAATTGAATCCACCTTGCCTCGTCTGTCTCCATTCCAAGGAGTGGTGAGTTCGATGCCAGGCAGGACAATTAAATCCACCTTGCCTCGTCTCTCCATTTCAAGGAGTGGTGAGTTCTATGCCAGGCAGGACAATTAAATCCACATTGCCTCGTCTGTCTCCATTCCAAGGAGTGGTGAGTTCTATGCCAGGCAGGACAATTAAATCCTTGCCTCTTCTGTCTCCATTCCAAGGAGTGGTGAGTTCGATGCCAGGCAGGACAATTAAATCATTGCCTCTTCTGTCTCCATTCCAAGGAGTGGTGAGTTCGATGCCAGGCAGGACAATTAAATCCACCTTGCCTCGTCTGTCTCCATTCCAAGGAGTGGTGAGTTCGATGCCAGGCAGGACAATTAAATCATTGCCTCTTCTGTCTCCATTCCAAGGAGTGGTGAGTTCGATGCCAGACAGGACAATTAAATCATTGCCTCTTCTGTCTCCATTCCAAGGAGTGGTGAGTTCGATGCCAGGCAGGACAATTAAATCATTGCCTCTTCTGTCTCCATTCCAAGGAGTGGTGAGTTCGATGTCAGGTAGGACAATTAAATCCACCTTGCCTCGTCTGTCTCCATTCCAAGGAGTGGTGAGTTCTATGCCAGGCAGGACAATTAAATCCACCTTGCCTCGTCTGTCTCCATTCCAAGGAGTGGTGAGTTCGATGCCAGGCAGGACAATTAAATCCACCTTGCCTCGTCTGTCTCCATTCCAAGGAGTGGTGAGTTCTATGCCAGGCAGGACAATTAAATCCTTGCCTCTTCTGTCTCCATTCCAAGGAGTGGTGAGTTCGATGCCAGGCAGGACAATTAAATCCACCTTGCCTCGTCTGTCTCCATTCCAAGGAGTGGTGAGTTCGATGCCAGGCAGGACAATTAAATCCTTGCCTCTTCTGTCTCCATTCCAAGGAGTGGTGAGTTCGATGCCATGCAGGACAATTAAATCATTGCCTCTTCTGTCTCCATTCCAAGGAGTGGTGAGTTCGATGCCAGGCAGGACAATTGAATCCACCTTGCCTCGTCTGTCTACATTCCAAGGAGTGGTGAGTTCGATGCCAGGCAGGACAATTAAATCCACCTTGCCTCGTCTCTCCATTTCAAGGAGTGGTGAGTTCTATGCCAGGCAGGACAATTAAATCCACATTGCCTCGTCTGTCTCCATTCCAAGGAGTGGTGAGTTCTATGCCAGGCAGGACAATTAAATCCTTGCCTCTTCTGTCTCCATTCCAAGGAGTGGTGAGTTCGATGCCAGGCAGGACAATTAAATCATTGCCTCTTCTGTCTCCATTCCAAGGAGTGGTGAGTTCGATGCCAGGCAGGACAATTAAATCCACCTTGCCTCGTCTGTCTCCATTTCAAGGAGTGGTGAGTTCGATGCCAGGCAGGACAATTAAATCATTGCCTCTTCTGTCTCCATTCCAAGGAGTGGTGAGTTCGATGCCAGGCAGGACAATTAAATCATTGCCTCTTCTGTCTCCATTCCAAGGAGTGGTGAGTTCGATGCCAGGCAGGACAATTAAATCATTGCCTCTTCTGTCTCCATTCCAAGGAGTGGTGAGTTCGATGCCAGGCAGGACAATTAAATCCACCTTTCCTCGTCTGTCTCCATTCCAAAGAGTGGTGAGTTCGATGCCAGGTAGGACAATTAAATCCACCTTGCCTCGTCTGTCTCCATTCCAAGGAGTGGTGAGTTCGATGCTAGGCAGGACAATTAAATCCACCTTGCCTCGTCTGTCTCCATTCCAAGGAGTGGTGAGTTCGATGCCAGGCAGGACAATTAAATCCACCTTGCCTCGTCTGTCTCCATTCCAAGGAGTGGTGAGTTCTATGCCAGGCAGGACAATTAAATCCTTGCCTCTTCTGTCTCCATTCCAAGGAGTGGTGAGTTCGATGCCAGGCAGGACAATTAAATCCACCTTGCCTCGTCTGTCTCCATTCCAAGGAGTGGTGAGTTCGATGCCAGGCAGGACAATTAAATCCTTGCCTCTTCTGTCTCCATTCCAAGGAGTGGTGAGTTCGATGCCAGGCAGGACAATTAAATCCACCTTGCCTCGTCTGTCTCCATTCCAAGGAGTGGTGAGTTCGATGCCAGGCAGGACAATTAAATCCACCTTGCCTCGTCTGTCTCCATTCCAAGGAGTGGTGAGTTCGATGCCAGGCAGGACAATTAAATCCACCTTGCCTCGTCTGTCTCCATTCCAAGGAGTGGTGAGTTCGATGCCAGGCAGGACAATTAAATCCACCTTGCCTCGTCTGTCTCCATTCCAAGGAGTGGTGAGTTCGATGCCAGGCAGGACAATTAAATCCACCTTGCCTCGTCTGTCTCCATTCCAAGGAGTGGTGAGTTCGATGCCAGGCAGGACAATTAAATCCACCTTGCCTCGTCTGTCTCCATTCCAAGGAGTGGTGAGTTCGATGCCAGGCAGGACAATTAAATCCACCTTGCCTCGTCTGTCTCCATTCCAAGGAGTGGTGAGTTCGATGCCAGGCAGGACAATTAAATCCACCTTGCCTCGTCTGTCGACATGGTGATGTTCCCATCAGGAATGAGGTATAGCGAGCGATTAAACTATTGATGTAACAACTCGTTTTGAAATCGAGCTAAATAATAGTATTAACTAAATGCAAGGTTGCTGAAATGACTGGTTAGTAGATCATATATTCTATTTCAACGACATCGTGGTGGCGAGGTTGTTTCACGTAATACGTTAGTGCCTCTGGAAAGTTAGGTAACCAACAAGTCGGTGCCCGTCATCAATAAATTTGAACTGTTTCCTTTCTTTTGTACCTTCATCATATGTTTGGACATCTTCAATACAAGCATGTCTTCCAATTGCTACACAATAGACTACGATGTTATTTATTACAGTATCAGTTCAATGGGACGTGTTTCACTCTTGGCTTGTCAATGTTAATATACTCCCTGTGGACTGCAAAAGTTCATTGTCACCAAACTATATATTTATCCGAACCATTTTCAATTGGTGTTTACGTTCTTTGATTGAACTCTCCATTTCTCCATGCTGAGTAATTGCTGACTTTAATGCTAACTGTCCATTACGCATTTCATCTGACCACGTACGAGCCAAAAGTGGTCGTGTTTATACATGAAATATGTATTCCTCGTGAAAAACACGGATGTTGAATATTGCAGCTCATGCTGAGCCGTAGTCTCATTTGTGCGACATAGAGTCTTCTACAAGAAATTGAAATTGTTATCTCATTTAAGATTTCATAAGAGTTGTTGAAACTGAAGTGGAAATGATATAACTTGTAAACAGATATTTTGTCACTTTTGAAATATGGTGGACTGTTTAATTGACATCAACTTCCGGTTGAAAGCACATACAGGACTGTCGATTTGCTGAAAGGACGGTCGAAATAAACTGAATAACTATCATTGCCCGTAGGAGAATACCGTCTCGACATTTTGTGATTAAATTCTGTTCACGACATTACACCATGAAGTATATTTGGTTTGTAGGAGTACTCCATTATAATAGTTTAACTTCAAGTTATTGAATAGAATGAAATGACTAAATATTTTGTAAGAATAGGAAAAAATCCATTACATGCTTCTGTATAGGGCAATTTCAGTTGGCACTTTTACGATATTTGTGTTCATTAAAACGATTGCGTGTGATTTAGAGAGTCAATTAGTAATCCACACACGTCTTGTATGTATTGTGGAGCCTACGTGGTGTAGTCGACTTAAGGGCCAGTCCGGTAACTGAGAGGTTGTTAGTTCGAGGTCCGCGTTGTAAGTGAGAGGTTGTTAGTTCGATGTCCGCATTGTAAGTGAGAGGTTGTTAGTTCGAGGTCCGCCTTGTAAGTGAGAGGTTGTGAGTTCGGGGTCCGCGTTGTAAGTGAGAGGTTGTTAGTTCGATGTCCGCCTTGTAAGTGAGAGGTTGTTAGTTCGAGGTCCGCCTTGTAATTGAGAGGTTGTTAGTTCGAGGTCCGCCTTGTAAGTGAGATGTTGTGAGTTCGAGGTCCGCATTGTAAATGAGAGGTTGTTAGTTCGGGGTCCGCGTTGTAAGTGAGAGGTTGTTAGTTCGAGGTCCGCCTTGTAGCTGAGAGGTTGTTAGTTCGATGTCCGCCTTGTAAGTGAGAGGTTGTTAGTTCGATGTCCGCCTTGTAAGTGAGAGGTTGTTAGTTCGGGGTCCGCATTGTAAGTGAGAGGTTGTGAGTTCGATGTCCGGGTTGTAAGTGAGAGGTTGTGAGTTCGATGTCAGCCTTGTAAGTGAGAGGTTGTGAGTTCGGGGTCCGCCTTGTAAGTGAGAGGTTGTCAGTTCGATGTCCGCGTTGTAAATGAGAGGTTGTTAGTTCGAGGTCCGCCTTGTAGCTGAGAGGTTGTCAGTTCGGGGTCCACATTGTAAGTGAGAGGTTGTGAGTTCGGGGTCCGCCTTGTAAGTGAGAGGTTGTCAGTTCGAGGTCCGCCTTGTAAGTGAGAGGTTGTTAGTTCGAGGTCCGCATTGTAAGTGAGAGGTTGTTAGTTCGATGTCCGCGTTGTAAGTGAGAGGTTGTCAGTTCGATGTCCGCGTTGTAAGTGAGAGGTTGTCAGTTCGGCGTCCGCATTGTAAGTGAGAGGTTGTCAGTTCGAGGTCCGCCTTGTAAGTGAGAGGTTGTCAGTTCGAGGTCCGCCTTGTAAGTGAGAGGTTGTCAGTTCGAGGTCCGCCTTGTAAGTGAGAGGTTATTAGTTCGAGGTCCACCTTGTAAGTGAGAGGTTGTTAGCTCGATGTCCGCCTCGTAACTGAGAGGTTGGGAGTTCGAGGTCCGCATTGTAAGTGAGAGGTTGTTAGTTCGATGTCCGCGTTGTAAGTGAGAGGTTGTCAGTTCGATGTCCGCTTTGTAAGTGAGAGGTTGTCAGTTCGGGGTCCGCATTGTAAGTGAGAGGTTGTGAGGCCGGGGTCCGCCTTGTAAGTGAGAGGTTGTGAGTTCGAGGTCCGCCTTGTAAGTGAGAGGTTGTGAGTTCGAGGTCCGCCTTGTAAGTGAGAGGTTGTGAGTTCGAGGTCCTCCTTGTAAGTGAGAGGTTGTTAGTTCGAGGTCCACCTTGTAAGTGAGAGGTTGTTAGTTCGATGTCCGCGTTGTAACTGAGAGGTTGGGAGTTCGGGGTCCGCCTTGTAAATGAGAGGTTGTGAGTTCGAGACCCATCAGAAAAACGGTGGTGGGGACCGTAGGAAATAAGTTAGATCCGCATTGCCTCATATCTCCGCTCTCTCGTGGACATGCCATTGACGTAGCTTCCTATAGGCCGTGGCCTACACTTTCCCCCGAAAAATCGAAAAAATAAAAATGCCAAAACTGCAACAAAATTCGGGAGGCCATGATTAAATTATATACACTATAAATAGTTTTCCTGGCCCTTCAAGCGGCTCTATGTATCTGAACAATCATCCAAACACTGCAACAACTAGCCCTTCAAGCGGCTCTATGTATCTGAACCATCATCCAAACACTGCAACAACTGGTCCTTCAAGCGCCTCTATTTACCTGCCCCATCATCCAAACACTGCAACAACTAGCCCTTCAAGCGGCTCTATGTATCTGAACAATCATCCAAACACTGCAACAACTAGCCCTTCAAGCGGCTCTATGTATCTGAACCATCATCCAAACACTGCAACAACTAGCCCTTCAAGCGCCTCTATGTATCTGAACAATCATCCAAAAACACTGCAACAACTGATCCTTCAAGCGCCTCTATGTATCTGCACCATCATCCAAACACTGCAACAACTGGTCCTTCAAGCGCCTCTATTTACCTGCCCCACCATCCAAACACTGCAACAACTGGTCCTTCAAGCGCCTCTATGTATCTGCCCCATCATCCAAACACTGCAACAACTGGTCCTTCAAGCGCCTCTATGTATCCGAACAATCATCCAAACACTGCAACAACTGGCCCTTCAAGCGCCTCTATGTATCTGAACAATCATCCAAACACTGCAACAACTGGTCCTTCAAGCGCCTCTATGTATCTGAACAATCATCCAAACACTGCAACAACTGGTCCTTCAAGCGCCTCTATGTATCTGAACAATCATCCAAACACTGCAACAACTAGCCCTTCAAGCGCCTCTATGTATCTGAAGCATCATCCAAACACTGCAATAACTGATCCTTCAGTGGACGTCGTGATAGCGCAATGAATGTGCGTTCACTTCAGGTGCGAACGGTCCGGAGTTCGAGTCCCGCTGCAGCCGTTACGATTGTGCCCTTAGGCAAGGCATTTAAATTCCACGTAGCCTCTTTTCTCTCCCTCTTGGAGATGGATTCCATCAGGAATAAGGTCTCGAGAGTGATTAATACAAGTTGTGAGAACTTGTTTCGCGATCGAGCTAAATTAAATGTGTACAGAGAACTGATCCTTCAAGCGGAATCATTTATGATGTGGAAACCCCGTAATGTAACACCCGTACACGCAATTACCACACAAACATACGATATTTATTTTATCTACAGTACATTTCCATTTCCAATCCCACACCGTGCTACCGATGCATTGGTACGGAGCACTTCAAACAGCTCTATTCCCAAACCTTCAGCTCGAATACGTAAATTTGACACTTTTTCAGGTGTCTTTTAATCTGCGATTTACATCTGAGATACACTACGATTAACTTGGTGTACATTTCATCCACAATAGCACGGCTTTCCACACCTTATTCGTTTAAAACGTCGCTGGTGTAGATATGGCCTTTGCTAATTGCCAGCTCATGGTTGTGTTTCATAAATCGTCATCTAATGGATTGTGTCTTCAATATTGCACAAAGCAATGTGTCAAGTATGGGCAACCAGCGTTTTCATTGATTGACAATTAACATATTTCAATAGTGTGCTAACTGCTTACAAAGTAACAAAATACTGTTACATTTACCTTTTAACACCAACCTTGGCATTGTGTATTAATTGGGACTTAATTACAATATCAACACTAAAAATCACAGATGCCCTGATTTGAATATCTTTCATTTTATTTGCTCTTTGTTCACTTTGAAAATGTCAACGATAGCATTTTAGCATGGTTTTCTTCTCGTTTGTAGACTCCTCGGTCGCCACTTGGTGTACATACCTCATCAACGATTCAGCATGGTTTATGTCTTGTGTGTAGACTCCTCGGTCGCCACTTGGTGTACATACCTCATCAACGATTCAGCATGGTTTATGTCTTGTGTGTAGACTCCTCGGTCGCCACTTGGTGTACATAACTCATCACCGATTCAGCATGGTTTATGTCTTGTGTGTAGACTTCTCGATCGCCACTTGGTGTACATAACTCATCAACGATTCAGCATGGTTTACTTCTTGTGTGTAGACTTCTCGATCGCCACTTGGTGTACATAACTCATCACCGATTCAGCATGGTTTACTTCTTGTGTGTAGACTTCTCGATCGCCACTTGGTGTACATAACTCATCAACGATTCAGCATGGTTTATGTCTTGTGTGTAGACTTCTCGATCGCCACTTGGTGTACATAACTCATCAACGATTCAGCATGGTTTATGTCTTGTGTGTAGACTTCTCGATCGCCACTTGGTGTTATAACTCAACCGATTCAGCATGGTTTACTTCTTGTGTGTAGACTCCTCGGTCGCCCTTGGTGTACATAACCCATCAACGATTCAGCATGGTTTACTTCTCGTGTGTAGACTTCTCGATCGCCACTTGGTGTACATAACTCATCAACGATTCAGCATGGTTTATGTCTTGTGTGTAGACTTCTCGGTCGCCACTTGGTGTACATAACTCATCAACGATTCAGCATGGTTTACTTCTCGTGTGTAGACTTCTCGATCGCCACTTGGTGTACATAACTCATCAACGATTCAGCATGGTTTACTTCTTGTGTGTAGACTTCTCGATCGCCACTTGGCGTACATACCTCACTTAGCCCTGGTTCCACATCTCCTTCCCTGCAATGACTCTTCTACTATACACATGTCTGTCCGATTAGCGCAGTGGTTAGCGCGTTCGCTTCTCACAAATGCAGCCCTGGTTCGATTCTCGGACCAGGACGTATGTGAGATTGGTGGTCGCTAGATCGCACTAGTGGGTTTTTCTCCGGATACACCGGTTTCCTCTGACACGAATGACCACATAAGTATAAGCTTTCATCCGCGCCAACGAGAGTGATTAATAAAAGTTGTTAGAACTTGCTTCGCAATCGTTGAAAAATAAATAAAGTTTAAACTGTGCACACGTCTGACACATATTGCTTGTATGTATGAGCCGGGTACATACTACATGCAGCTTTCATCTAACATACTCCATACAGCTTTCATCTAACATACTCCATACAGCTTTCATCTAACATACTACATACAGCTTTCACCTAACATACTCCATACAGCTTTCACCTAACATACTCTATGCAGCTATCACCTAACAAACTCCATACACCTTTCACCTAACATACTCCATACAGCTTTCATCTAACATACTCCATACAGCTTTTACCTAACATGCCCCATACAACTTTCACCTAGCATACTCCATACAGCTTTCACCTAACATACTCCATACAGCTTTCACCTAACATACTCCATACACCTTTCACCTAACATACTCCATACAGCTTGTACCTAACATACTCCTACTCATACAGCTTTCACCTAACATACTCCATACAGCTTTCACCTAACATACTCCATATAGCTTTCACCTAACATACTCCATACAGCTTTCACCTAACATACTCCATACAGCTTTCACCTAACATACTCCATACAGCTTTCACCTAACATACTCCATGCAGCTTACACGCAGCTATAACTCTGTTTGCTAACGAAGGATGCTGCTATCTTGTTCCATTAACCTCTCAATTAGTAAACAACAGGAACGCTAATAAACAATTATTTATTGTATAAAGCAGCGATAATTTACAATCACGTGTTGGATTGTTAATTTGCAAAAATGGATTGTGATGATAAATATAATTGAGTAATAAAACTTGGCGTCGTTTTATTGTTGTGCTGATTTCAGGACGGGAACCACGCCTGACAAGAGGAAGATGGGAACCACGCCTGGTCAGATCACAGGAACTTGAAATTGTATCCATAAGCCACCAAAGGTCTCGTACCTCTATCTTTGTTTTAATAGAGGGTGTGGGGTGTCCTATGATAGCTGTACGAGACCGTTGGTGGCTTATGTGGCTTATGGGTAAAATTTCAAGTTCCTGTGATCATATGAAGATGGGAACCACACCTGATCAGATGAAGATGGGAACCACGCCTGACCAGAGGAAGGGAACTATAGTGATAGTGTTGTGATACGGCATTAGATGTTTATTAATACGATAATAGGACGAAACAACCCCGGATAGTCAAGTCAGTAGATTCTAGATTTTGGCTAATTTGTTGTATGTATGATTAGCTTTCAAAATGTATCAACATTTCTGTGCAAGTGATAATCGAAGCACTATGCTGATTTGTATTTATCGTCGCTACCGGTTACCCGTATGAGCGATGGGCAGTTTACCAAACAACACATTTTCCTGGGCAGGCTGCAGGGGTTAACCAGTACTTGGTGCGCCAACAATCTATAGAAACTGCCAACTTTATCATATAAAGAGACACTGTCTGAGTGGGTATGAGTGGACTGGTAATCAAGGGATCACAGGTTCGATCCCCCGTCTTACCCTAATAAAATTAACAGTCTTTCAGATGGGATATTAAACCGAGGTCTCGTGTCGGTGCTTTACACCGTACACGTAAAAGAACCAGATGAGACTCTGGACTTGGTCTCTGTCTGTATCATTGCATTATTGTGTGTGCATTGATTCTCTGGCATAAATACTCACCAAAATACATTCCTTGCTCATCTGGAATGGGTCTCTGTCTGTATCATGCACTATCTTCCAAAATCTAAAATGACTAATCTCTTCAGGAGGCGTTGCTCATATGGGCAACCAGTAGCGACGATAAATAAACGTAAAGCACACACAGGGTATGAGTGGTATGAGTCAGCGATCTTAGCCACTCGACCACGAAGGCGGACAAACCCGTGTTGTACATCTGTTGGAAGCACAGATATCATACAACGTGACAATTCATAATCTGAATTATGTAGACGCTCGCTATATGTGCTGAATCATGTAGACGCTCGCTATCTTTGTAAGTCCTGATAAAGTAAAATCGTAATCTTATGCACTTGCATAAATTCACCTTTAAATTTTGACTGCAAACCAAATATGGCGACACACAAACTGTTGGTTCATTCTGCACGGCAAGTTGTACAAGTTGTGTCCGACGGACGTCGGGTGAAGAAAGGAGATGCTATGCAAACAGTGGACATCTTGCAGAACGAACAGAACATAGGATATAGCATACTAGTAAACAGGTACATTGTCACAATAACCCCATAAGCAGGATGCAGATAGACACTCATTAAAACTTAAACATTATTTAACGTTTGTTAGAATGTATATATATATAAGTGTAAAGTCATGCCGTTACGATTGTGCCCTTAGGCAAAGCATTTAAATTCCACGTTGCCTCTTCTCTCTCCCTCGTGGCGATGCATTCCATCAAGAACGAGGTCTCGAGAGTGATTAATATAAGTTGTAAGAACTTGTTTCACAATCGAGCTAAAATAAATGTGTATAAACTAATATACGTTTAAAGTTGATGTTATTTGTTGTTGTTTGTGTTTTTTATAATTATGATGTATATACATCATTTATAATATGTAAGTAGGCATGTATACGGACGACCTGTGCAAGCCCACCTGTTAAGCAGATATACCTTAATTAAAACGTAAATATTGTTTAACGTTTGTTCCAATGTATATAAGAGTATATTTGCTGTTATTTGTTGTTGTTGTTGTTTGTGTTTGGTATATGATGTACTTACATCATTTATAATATGTAAGTAGGCACGTAGACGGACCTGTCTGTGCAAGCCCACATGTTAAGCAGATAAGCCTGACCCTTGAATGCACGTCCTTGAATGCACATGTCGTTGGTTGGGTATAATATGTAATTAGGCATGTATACGGACGACCTGTGCAAGCCCACATGTTAAGCAGATAAGCCTGACCCTTGAATGCACGCCCTTGAATGCACATGTCGTTGGTTGGGTATACTATGTAAGTAGGCACGTATACGGACGACCTGTGCAAGCCCACATGTTAAGCAGTTAAGTCTGACACTTGAATGCACGCCCTTTAATGCACATGTCGTTGGTTGTGGGACTTATAACACCATCACAAACGATATCCCTACCCCCTAGACCCATGGTATGGCTGTATTCTCAGACTACCACTGATTTAACCCATTTCATTCTGGATACATTTAAAGGCTTTTGCAAACAACATAGATCCAGATCAGACGCAGCGTGACACTGCATGCTGATCAGGATCTATGTTGTTTGCTACATAGCCAAGTGTCTTAGCAAGATCATCTGAATAGCAAACAGCATAGAGCCTGATCAGACGGCACGTTCCATGGCGGTTGATCTAGCTCTATGTTCTTTGCAAGTACTGTTTGAACAGTATCCAGAATGAAATGGTTAATGTGTTGCTCTGGCTATGCCTTCTACGATACAGTAAATCATTCAGCAGCTACAATACTGATACGCCCTTATAGAATCCACAAGTTTAAAGCCCAATTGTGTTTATTTACGAGGTAATCAAAGCCGATTAGAACTCCCTAGTATTGTGTTATATTTAGCATCTTTCGATAATAAATCATTCAGATTTCAGCAGAATTTTGAAGATCTCCCAGAAATGGACAGTTTTCTGTGAAGTTTACTACATGTATTATAGTCTGTAGATTACCTCCATTTATGGATAAGTATTCACATAATATTCATATCCCCTTGTATATATTGGTTATATCCCCTTACATATCTTGGTTATACCCCCTTGTATATATTGGTTATACCCCCTTGTATATATTGGTTATACCCCCTTGTATATCTTGGTTATATCCCCTTGTATATATTGGTTATATCCCCTTGTATATATTGGTTATACCCCCTTGTATATCTTGGTTATATCCCCTTGTATATATTGGTTATATCCCCTTGTATATCTTGGTTATATCCCCTTGTATATATTGGTTATACCCCCTTGTATATATTGGTTATATCCCCTTGTATATATTGGTTATACCCCCTTGTATATATGGTTATATCCCCTTGTATATATTGGTTATATCCCCTTGTATATATTGGTTATATCCCCTTGTATATATTGGTTATATCCCCTTGTATATATTGGTTATATCCCCTTGTATATATTGGTTATATCCCCTTGTATATATTGGTTATATCCCCTTGTATATCTTGGTTATATCCCCTTGTATATATTGGTTATATCCCCTTACATATCTTGGTTATATCCCCTTGTATATATTGGTTATATCTATATTGGTTATATCCCCTTATATCTTGGTTATATCCAAAACCCTTGTATATATTGGTTATATCCCCTTGTATATCTTGGTTATATCCCCTTGTATATCTTGGTTATATCCCCTTGTATATATTGGTTATATCCCCTTGTATATATTGGTTATATCCCCTTGTATATATTGGTTATATCCTCTTGTATATCTTGGTTATATCCCCTTGTATATATTGGTTATATCCCCTTGTATATCTTGGTTATATCCCCTTGTATATCTTGGTTATATCCCCTTGTATATATTGGTTATATCCCCTTGTATATCTTGGTTATATCCCCTTACATATCTTGGTTATATCCCCTTGTATATATTGGTTATATCCCCTTGTATATATTGGTTATATCCCCTTGTATATCTTGGTTATATCCCCTTACATATCTTGGTTATATCCCCTTGTATATATTGGTTATATCCCCTTGTATATTTGGTTATATCCCCTTACCTATCTTGGTTATATCCCCTTGTATATCTTGGTTATATCCCCTTACATATCTTGGTTATATCCCCTTGTATAGCTTGGTTATATCCCCTTGTATATCTGGTTATATCCCCTTGTATATCTTGGTTATATCCCCTTGTATATATTGGTTATACCCCCTTGTATATATTGGTTATACCCCCTTGTATATATTGGTTATACCCCCTTGTATATATTGGTTATACCCCCTTGTATATATTGGTTATACCCCCTTGTATATCTTGGTTATACCCCCTTGTATATATTGGTTATACCCCCTTGTATATATTGGTTATACCCCCTTGTATATATTGGTTATACCCCCTTGTATATATTGGTTATATCCCCTTGTATATATTGGTTATATCCCCTTGTATATCTTGGTTATATCCCCTTGTATATCTTGGTTTATCCCCTTGTATATCTTGGTTATATCCCCTTGTATATCTTGGTTATACCCCAAAACCCCAACAACCCCAAAAACCCCTTGTATATATTGGTTATATCCCCTTGTATATATTGGTTATATCCCCTTGTATATATTGGTTATATCCCCTTGTATATCTTGGTTATATCCCCTTGTATATATTGGTTATATCCTCTTGTATATATTGGTTATATCCCTTGTATATATTGGTTATATCCCCTTGTATATATTGGTTATACCCCCTTGTATATATTGGTTATATCCCCTTGTATATATTGGTTATATCCCCTTACATATCTTGGTTATATCCCCTTGTATATCTTGGTTATATCCCCTTGTATATATTGGTTATATCCCCTTGTATATATTGGTTATATCCCCTTGTATATCTTGGTTATATCCCCTTACATAATTGGTTATACCCCCTTGTATATATTGGTTATATCCCCTTGTATATATTGGTTATATCCCCTTGTATATATTGGTTATATCCCCTTGTATATCTTGGTTAATCCCCTTGTATATCTTGGTTATACCCCTTGTATATATTGGTTATATCCCCTTGTATATATGGTTATATCCCCTAACAACCCCAACAACCCCCAAACACCCCCAAAACCACCCCCAAAAACCCCCAACTTGGTTATATCCCCTTGTATATATTGGTTATATCCCCTTGTATATATTGTTTATATCCCCCTTACATATCTTGGTTATACCCCCTTGTATATCATTGGTTATACCCCTTGTATATATTGGTTATATCCCCTTGTATATATTGGTTATATCCCCTTGTATATATTGGTTATCACCCCTTACATATCTTGGTTATATCCCCTTGATATATTGGTTATACCCCCTTGTATATATTGGTTATACCCCCTTGTATATATTGGTTATATCCCCTTGTATACTTGGTTATATCCCCTTATATATTGGTTATATCCCCTTGTATATATTGATTATATCCCCTTGTATATATTGGTTATATCCCCTTGTATATATTGGTTATATCCCCTTGTATATATTGGTTATATCCCCTTGTATATATTGGTTATATCCCCTTACATATATTGGTTATATCCCCTTGTATATATTGGTTATACCCCCTTGTATATAAACCCCCAACTTGGTTATATCCCCTTGTATATATTGGTTATATCCCCTTGTATATATTGGTTATATCCCCTTGTATATCTTGGTTATATCCCCTTACATATCTTGGTTATATCCCCTTGTATATCTTGGTTATATCCCCTTGTATATATTGGTTATATCCCCTTGTATATCTTGGTTATATCCCCTTGTATATCTTGGTTATATCCCCTTGTATATATTGGTTATATCCCCTTGTATATATTG
>CM026395.1:21198511-21447058 GCA_014843695.1 Archivesica marissinica | reverse complement strand
AGGCAGTACTAATCTATGTCCATCCATTGGACAGCCAGTACTAATCTATGTCCATCCATTGGACAGCCAGTACTAATCTATGTCCATCCATTGAACAGCCAGTACTAATCTATGTCCATCCATTGAACAGCCAGTACTAATCTATGTCCATCCATTGGACAGCCAGTACTAATCTATGTCCATCCATTGGACAGCCAGTACTAATCTATGTCCATCCATTGAACAGCCAGTACTAATCTATGTCCATCCATTGAACAGCCAGTACTAATCTATGTCCATCCATTGAACAGCCAGTACTAATCTATGTCCATCCATTGGACAGCCGGTACTAATCTATGTCCATCCATTGAACAGCCAGTACTAATCTATGTCCATCCATTGGACAGCCATTACTAATCTATGTCCATCCATTGGACAGGCAGTACTAATCTATGTCCATCCATTGAACAGCCAGTACTAATCTATGTCCATCCATTGGACAGCCAGTACTAATCTATGTCCATCAATTGGACAGCCAGTACTAATCTATGTCCATCCATTGAACAGCCAGTACTAATCTATGTCCATCCATTGGACAGCCATTACTAATCTATGTCCATCCATTGGACAGCCAGTACTAATCTATGTCCATCCATTGAACAGCCAGTACTAATCTATGTCCATCCATTGGACAGCCAGTACTAATCTATGTCCATCCATTGGACAGGCAGTACTAATCTATGTCCATCCATTGGACAGCCATTACTAATCTATGTCCATCCATTGAACAGGCAGTACTAATCTATGTCCATCCATTGGACAGCCAGTACTAATATATGGCCATCCATTGGACAGCCAGTACTAATCTATGTCCATCCATTGAACAGCCAGTACTAATCTATGTCCATCCATTGAACAGCCAGTACTAATCTATGTCCATCCATTGGACAGGCAGTACTAATCTATGTCCATCCATTGAACAGGCAGTACTAATCTATGTCCATCCATTGGACAGCCAGTACTAATCTATGTCCATCCATTGAACAGCCAGTACTAATCTATGTCCATCCATTGAACAGCCAGTACTAATCTATGTCCATTCATTGGACAGCCAGTACTAATATATGTCCATCCATTGAACAGGCAGTACTAATCTATGTATATCCATTGGACAGCCAGTACTAATATATGGTCATCCATTGGACAGCCAGTACTAATATATGGCCATCCATTGGACAGCCAGTACTAATCTATGTCCATCCATTGAACAGCCAGTACTAATCTATGTCCATCCATTGAACAGCCAGTACTAATCTATGTCCATCCATTGGACAGCCATTACTAATCTATGTCCATCCATTGAACAGGCAGTACTAATCTATGTCCATCCATTGGACAGCCATTACTAATCTATGTCCATCCATTGGACAGCCAGTACTAATCTATGTCCATCCATTGAACAGCCAGTACTAATCTATGTCCATCCATTGGACAGCCAGTACTAATCTATGTCCATCCATTGGACAGGCAGTACTAATCTATGTCCATCCATTGGACAGCCATTACTAATCTATGTCCATCCATTGAACAGGCAGTACTAATCTATGTCCATCCATTGGACAGCCAGTACTAATATATGCCATCCATTGGACAGCCAGTACTAATCTATGTCCATCCATTGAACAGCCAGTACTAATCTATGTCCATCCATTGAACAGCCAGTACTAATCTATGTCCATCCATTGGACAGGCAGTACTAATCTATGTCCATCCATTGAACAGGCAGTACTAATCTATGTCCATCCATTGGACAGCCAGTACTAATCTATGTCCATCCATTGAACAGCCAGTACTAATCTATGTCCATCCATTGAACAGCCAGTACTAATCTATGTCCATTCATTGGACAGCCAGTACTAATATATGTCCATCCATTGAACAGGCAGTACTAATCTATGTATATCCATTGGACAGCCAGTACTAATATATGGTCATCCATTGGACAGCCAGTACTAATATATGGCCATCCATTGGACAGCCAGTACTAATCTATGTCCATCCATTGAACAGCCAGTACTAATCTTTGTCCATCCATTGAACAGCCAGTACTAATCTATGTCCATCCATTGGACAGCCATTACTAATCTATGTCCATCCATTGAACAGGCAGTACTAATCTATGTCTATCCATTGGACAGCCAGTACTAATATATGGCCATCCATTGGACAGCCAGTACTAATCTATGTCCATCCATTGAACAGCCAGTACTAATCTATGTCCATCCATTGAACAGCCAGTACTAATCTATGTCCATCCATTGGACAGGCAGTACTAATCTATGTCCATCCATTGAACAGGCAGTACTAATCTATGTCCATCCATTGGACAGCCAGTACTAATCTATGTCCATCCATTGAACAGCCAGTACTAATCTATGTCCATCCATTGAACAGCCAGTACTAATCTATGTCCATCCATTGGACAGCCAGTACTAATCTATGTCCATCCATTGAACAGGCAGTACTAATCTATGTCCATCCATTGGACAGCCAGTACTAATCTATGTCCATCCATTGAACAGGCAGTACTAATCTATGTCCATCCATTGGACAGCCAGTACTAATCTATGTCCATCCATTGAACAGGCAGTACTAATCTATGTCCATCCATTGGACAGCCATTACTAATCTATGTCCATCCATTGAACAGGCATACTAATCTATGTCCATCCATTGAACAGCCAGTACTAATCTATGTCCATCCATTGGACAGCCAGTACTAATCTATGTCCATCCATTGGACAGCCAGTACTAATCTATGTCCATCCATTGAACAGCCAGTACTAATCTATGTCCATCCATTGAACAGCCAGTACTAATCTATGTCCATCCATTGGACAGCCAGTACTAATCTATGTCCATCCATTGGACAGGCAGTACTAATCTATGTCCATCCATTGGACAGCCAGTACTAATCTATGTCCATCCATTGGACAGCCATTACTAATCTATGTCCATCCATTGAACAGGCAGTACTAATCTATGTCTATCCATTGGACAGCCAGTACTAATATATGGCCATCCATTGGACAGCCAGTACTAATCTATGTCCATCCATTGAACAGCCAGTACTAATCTATGTCCATCCATTGAACAGCCAGTACTAATCTATGTCCATCCATTGGACAGCCAGTACTAATCTATGTCCATCCATTGAACAGGCAGTACTAATCTATGTCCATCCATTGGACAGCCAGTACTAATCTATGTCCATCCATTGAACAGCCAGTACTAATCTATGTCCATCCATTGAACAGCCAGTACTAATCTATGTCCATCCATTGGACAGCCAGTACTAATCTATGTCCATCCATTGAACAGGCAGTACTAATCTATGTCCATCCATTGGACAGCCAGTACTAATCTATGTCCATCCATTGAACAGGCAGTACTAATCTATGTCCATCCATTGGACAGCCAGTACTAATCTATGTCCATCCATTGAACAGCCAGTACTAATCTATGTCCATCCATTGGACAGCCATTACTAATCTATGTCCATCCATTGAACAGCCATACTAATCTATGTCCATCCATTGAACAGCCAGTACTAATCTATGTCCATCCATTGGACAGCCAGTACTAATATGTCCATTGACAGTACTAATCTATGTCCATCCATTGGACAGCCATACTAATCTATGTCCATCCATTGAACAGCCAGTACTAATCTATGTCCATCCATTGGACAGCCAGTACTAATCTATGTCCATCCATTGACAGCCAGTACTAATCTATGTCCATCCATTGAACAGCCAGTACTAATCTATGTCCATCCATTGGACAGCCAGTACTAATCTATGTCCATCCATTGAACAGCCAGTACTAATCTATGTCCATCCATTGGACAGCCAGTACTAATCTATGTCCATCCATTGAACAGCCAGTACTAATCTATGTCCATCCATTGAACAGCCAGTACTAATCTATGTCCATCCATTGAACAGCCAGTACTAATCTATGTCCATCCATTGGACAGCCAGTACTAATCTATGTCCATCCATTGAACAGCCAGTACTAATCTATGTCCATCCATTGGACAGCCATTACTAATCTATGTCCATCCATTGGACAGGCAGTACTAATCTATGTCCATCCATTGAACAGCCAGTACTAATCTATGTCCATCCATTGGACAGCCAGTACTAATCTATGTCCATCCATTGGACAGCCAGTACTAATCTATGTCCATCCATTGAACAGCCAGTACTAATCTATGTCCATCCATTGGACAGCCATTACTAATCTATGTCCATCCATTGGACAGCCAGTACTAATCTATGTCCATCCATTGAACAGCCAGTACTAATCTATGTCCATCCATTGGACAGCCAGTACTAATCTATGTCCATCCATTGGACAGGCAGTACTAATCTATGTCCATCCATTGGACAGCCATTACTAATCTATGTCCATCCATTGAACAGGCAGTACTAATCTATGTCTATCCATTGGACAGCCAGTACTAATATATGGCCATCCATTGGACAGCCAGTACTAATCTATGTCCATCCATTGAACAGCCAGTACTAATCTATGTCCATCCATTGAACAGCCAGTACTAATCTATGTCCATCCATTGGACAGCCATTACTAATCTATGTCCATCCATTGAACAGGCAGTACTAATCTATGTCCATCCATTGGACAGCCAGTACTAATCTATGTCCATCCATTGGACAGCCAGTACTAATCTATGTCCATCCATTGAACAGCCAGTACTAATCTATGTCCATCCATTGGACAGCCAGTACTAATCTATGTCCATCCATTGAACAGCCATACTAATCTATGTCCATCCATTGAACAGCCAGTACTAATCTATGTCCATCCATTGGACAGCCAGTACTAATCTATGTCCATCCATTGAACAGCCAGTACTAATCTATGTCCATCCATTGGACAGCCAGTACTAATCTATGTCCATCCATTGAACAGCCAGTACTAATCTATGTCCATCCATTGGACAGCCAGTACTAATCTATGTCCATCCATTGAACAGGCAGTACTAATCTATGTCCATCCATTGGACAGCCAGTACTAATCTATGTCCATCCATTGGACAGCCAGTACTAATCTATGTCCATCCATTGGAACCAGTACTAATCTGTTTTGACAGCCAGTACTAATCTATGTCCATCCATTGAACAGGCAGTACTAATCTATGTCCATCCATTGGACAGCCAGTACTAATCTATGTCCATCCATTGGACAGCCAGTACTAATCTATGTCCATCCATTGGACAGCCAGTACTAATCTATGTCCATCCATTGGACAGCCAGTACTAATCTATGTCCATCCATTGACAGCCAGTACTAATCTATGTCCATCCATTGGACAGCCAGTACTAATCTATGTCCATCCATTGGACAGCCAGTACTAATCTATGTCCATCCATTGGACAGCCAGTACTAATCTATGTCCATCCATTGGACAGCCAGTACTAATCTATGTCCATCCATTGGACAGCCAGTACTAATCTATGTCCATCCATTGGACAGCCAGTACTAATCTATGTCCATCCATTGGACAGCCAGTACTAATCTATGTCCATCCATTGGACAGCCAGTACTAATCTATGTCCATCCATTGGACAGCCAGTACTAATCTATGTCCATCCATTGGACAGCCAGTACTAATCTATGTCCATCCATTGGACAGCCAGTACTAATCTATGTCCATCCATTGGACAGCCAGTACTAATCTATGTCCATCCATTGGACAGCCAGTACTAATCTATGTCCATCCATTGGACAGCCAGTACTAATCTATGTCCATCCATTGGACAGCCAGTACTAATCTATGTCCATCCATTGGACAGCCAGTACTAATCTATGTCCATCCATTGGACAGCCAGTACTAATCTATGTCCATCCATTGAACAGCCAGTACTAATCTATGTCCATCCATTGAACAGCCAGTACTAATCTATGTCCATCCATTGGACAGCCAGTACTAATCTATGTCCATCCATTGGACAGCCAGTACTAATCTATGTCCATCCATTGGACAGCCAGTACTAATCTATGTCCATCCATTGGACAGCCAGTACTAATCTATGTCCATCCATTGAACAGGCAGTACTAATCTATGTCCATCCATTGGACAGCCAGTACTAATCTATGTCCATCCATTGGACAGCCAGTACTAATCTATGTCCATCCATTGGACAGCCAGTACTAATCTATGTCCATCCATTGGACAGCCAGTACTAATCTATGTCCATCCATTGGACAGCCAGTACTAATCTATGTCCATCCATTGGACAGCCAGTACTAATCTATGTCCATCCATTGAACACAGTACTAATCTATGTCCATCCATTGGACAGCCAGTACTAATCTATGTCCATCCATTGGACAGCCAGTACTAATCTATGTCCATCCATTGGACAGCCAGTACTAATCTATGTCCATCCATGGACAGCCAGTACTAATCTATGTCCATCCATTGGACAGCCAGTACTAATCTATGTCCATCCATTGAACAGCCAGTACTAATCTATGTCCATCCATTGGACAGCCAGTACTAATCTATGTCCATCCATTGGACAGCCAGTACTAATCTATGTCCATCCATTGGACAGCCAGTACTAATCTATGTCCATCCATTGAACAGCCAGTACTAATCTATGTCCATCCATTGGACAGCCAGTACTAATCTATGTCCATCCATTGGACAGGCAGTACTAATCTATGTCCATCCATTGAACAGCCAGTACTAATCTATGTCCATCCATTGGACAGCCAGTACTAATCTATGTCCATCCATTGGACAGCCAGTACTAATCTATGTCCATCCATTGGACAGCCA
Source organism: Archivesica marissinica (assembly GCA_014843695.1). Classification (NCBI taxonomy): domain Eukaryota; kingdom Metazoa; phylum Mollusca; class Bivalvia; order Venerida; family Vesicomyidae; genus Archivesica; species Archivesica marissinica. The sequence continues at coordinate 21,440,205 of CM026395.1, read as the reverse complement.
GTACTAATCTATGTCCATCCATTGAACAGCCAGTACTAATCTATGTCCATCCATTGGACAGCCAGTACTAATCTATGTCCATCCATTGGACAGGCAGTACTAATCTATGTCCATCCATTGAACAGCCAGTACTAATCTATGTCCATCCATTGGACAGCCAGTACTAATCTATGTCCATCAATTGGACAGCCAGTACTAATATATGTCCATCCATTGGACAGCCAGTACTAATCTATGTCCATCCATTGAACAGCCAGTACTAATCTATGTCCATCCATTGGACAGCCAGTACTAATCTATGTCCATCCATTGAACAGCCAGTACTAATCTATGTCCATCCATTGAACAGCCATTACTAATCTATGTCCATCCATTGGACAGCCAGTACTAATCTATGTCCATCCATTGAACAGCCAGTACTAATCTATGTCCATCCATTGGACAGCCAGTACTAATCTATGTCCATCCATTGGACAGCCAGTACTAATCTATGTCCATCCATTGGACAGCCAGTACTAATCTATGTCCATCCATTGAACAGCCAGTACTAATCTATGTCCATCCATTGAACAGCCAGTACTAATCTATGTCCATCCATTGGACAGCCAGTACTAATCTATGTCCATCCATTGGACAGCCAGTACTAATCTATGTCCATCCATTGGACAGCCAGTACTAATCTATGTCCATCCATTGGACAGCCAGTACTAATCTATGTCCATCCATTGGACAGCCAGTACTAATCTATGTCCATCCATTGGACAGCCAGTACTAATCTATGTCCATCCATTGAACAGCCAGTACTAATCTATGTCCATCCATTGGACAGCCAGTACTAATCTATGTCCATCCATTGAACAGGCAGTACTAATCTATGTCCATCCATTGGACAGCCAGTACTAATCTATGTCCATCCATTGAACAGCCAGTACTAATCTATGTCCATCCATTGAACAGCCAGTACTAATCTATGTCCATCCATTGGACAGCCAGTACTAATCTATGTCCATCCATTGAACAGGCAGTACTAATATATGTCCATCCATTGGACAGCCAGTACTAATCTATGTCCATCCATTGAACAGGCAGTACTAATCTATGTCCATCCATTGGACAGCCAGTACTAATCTATGTCCATCCATTGAACAGCCAGTACTAATCTATGTCCATCCATTGAACAGCCAGTACTAATCTATGTCCATCCATTGAACAGCCAGTACTAATCTATGTCCATCCATTGAACAGGCAGTACTAATCTATGTCCATCCATTGGACAGCCAGTACTAATCTATGTCCATCCATTGAACAGCCAGTACTAATCTATGTCCATCCATTGGACAGCCAGTACTAATCTATGTCCATCCATTGAACAGGCAGTACTAATCTATGTCCATCCATTGGACAGCCATTACTAATCTATGTCCATCCATTGAACAGGCAGTACTAATCTATGTCCATCCATTGGACAGCCAGTACTAATCTATGTCCATCCATTGAACAGCCAGTACTAATCTATGTCCATCCATTGGACAGCCAGTACTAATCTATGTCCATCCATTGGACAGCCAGTACTAATCTATGTCCATCCATTGAACAGGCAGTACTAATCTATGTCCATCCATTGGACAGCCATTACTAATCTATGTCCATCCATTGAACAGGCAGTACTAATCTATGTCCATCCATTGAACAGCCAGTACTAATCTATGTCCATCCATTGGACAGCCAGTACTAATCTATGTCCATCCATTGAACAGGCAGTACTAATCTATGTCCATCCATTGGACAGCCAGTACTAATCTATGTCCATCCATTGAACAGCCAGTACTAATCTATGTCCATCCATTGAACAGCCAGTACTAATCTATGTCCATCCATTGAACAGCCATTACTAATCTATGTCCATCCATTGGACAGCCAGTACTAATCTATGTCCATCCATTGAACAGCCAGTACTAATCTATGTCCATCCATTGAACAGCCATTACTAATCTATGTCCATCCATTGGACAGCCAGTACTAATCTATGTCCATCCATTGGACAGCCAGTACTAATCTATGTCCATCCATTGGACAGCCAGTACTAATCTATGTCCATCCATTGAACAGCCAGTACTAATCTATGTCCATCCATTGAACAGCCAGTACTAATCTATGTCCATCCATTGGACAGCCAGTACTAATCTATGTCCATCCATTGGACAGCCAGTACTAATCTATGTCCATCCATTGAACAGCCAGTACTAATCTATGTCCATCCATTGGACAGCCAGTACTAATCTATGTCCATCCATTGGACAGGCAGTACTAATCTATGTCCATCCATTGAACAGCCAGTACTAATCTATGTCCATCCATTGAACAGCCAGTACTAATCTATGTCCATCCATTGGACAGGCAGTACTAATCTATGTCCATCCATTGAACAGGCAGTACTAATCTATGTCCATCCATTGGACAGCCAGTACTAATCTATGTCCATCCATTGAACAGCCAGTACTAATCTATGTCCATCCATTGAACAGCCAGTACTAATCTATGTCCATCCATTGAACAGGCAGTACTAATATATGTCCATCCATTGGACAGCCAGTACTAATCTATGTCCATCCATTGAACAGGCAGTACTAATCTATGTCCATCCATTGGACAGCCAGTACTAATCTATGTCCATCCATTGAACAGGCAGTACTAATCTATGTCCATCCATTGGACAGCATTACTAATCTATGTCCATCCATTGAACAGGCAGTACTAATCTATGTCCATCCATTGAACAGCCAGTACTAATCTATGTCCATCCATTGGACAGCCAGTACTAATCTATGTCCATCCATTGAACAGGCAGTACTAATCTATGTCCATCCATTGGACAGCCAGTACTAATCTATGTCCATCCATTGAACAGGCAGTACTAATCTATGTCCATCCATTGGACAGCCAGTACTAATCTATGTCCATCCATTGAACAGGCAGTACTAATCTATGTCCATCCATTGGACAGCCAGTACTAATCTATGTCCATCCATTGAACAGGCATTACTAATCTATGTCCATCCATTGGACAGCCATTACTAATCTATGTCCATCCATTGGACAGCCAGTACTAATCTATGTCCATCCATTGGACAGCCAGTACTAATCTATGTCCATCCATTGGACAGCCATTACTAATCTATGTCCATCCATTGGACAGCCAGTACTAATCTATGTCCATCCATTGGACAGCCATTACTAATCTATGTCCATCCATTGAACAGGCAGTACTAATCTATGTCCATCCATTGAACAGCCAGTACTAATCTATGTCCATCCATTGGACAGCCAATACTAATCTATGTCCATCCATTGAACAGCCAGTACTAATCTATTTCCATCCATTGAACAGCTAGTACTAATCTATGTCCATCCATTGAACAGCCGGTACTAATCTATGTCCATCCATTGGACAGCCGGTACTAATCTATGTCCATCCATTGAACAGCCAGTACTAATCTATGTCCATCTATTGGACAGCCATTACTAATCTATGTCCATCCATTGGACAGGCAGTACTAATCTATGTCCATCCATTGAACAGCCAGTACTAATCTATGTCCATCCATTGGACAGCCAGTACTAATCTATGTCCATCAATTGGACAGCCAGTACTAATATATGTCCATCCATTGGACAGCCAGTACTAATCTATGTCCATCCATTGAACAGCCAGTACTAATCTATGTCCATCCATTGAACAGCCAGTACTAATCTATGTCCATCCATTGGACAGCCAGTACTAATCTATGTCCATCCATTGAACAGCCAGTACTAATCTATGTCCATCCATTGGACAGCCAGTACTAATCTATGTCCATCCATTGGACAGCCAGTACTAATCTATGTCCATCCATTGAACAGCCAGTACTAATCTATGTCCATCCATTGAACAGCCAGTACTAATCTATGTCCATCCATTGGACAGGCAGTACTAATCTATGTCCATCCATTGAACAGCCAGTACTAATCTATGTCCATCCATTGAACAGCCAGTACTAATCTATGTCCATCCATTGAACAGCCAGTACTAATCTATGTCCATCCATTGGACAGCCAGTACTAATCTATGTCCATCCATTGGACAGCAAGTACTAATCTATGTCCAACCATTGAACAGCCAGTACTAATCTATGTCCATCCATTGGACAGCCAGTACTAATCTATGTCCATCCATTGGACAGCCATTACTAATCTATATCCTCCATAGATAATACTGGGACTACATGAGATTCTGGCCTGCATTATGAACATTGGTTTGGCTACTACATTGTCAATGTATGTCGTATTGGCATCAAGAGGTGTTTCTATGAGGGAAAGGGTTATGAACATTGGTTTGGCTACTACATTGTCAATGTATGTCGTATTGGTAATGGCGTCAAGAGGTGTTTCTATGAGGGAAAGGGTTATGAACATTGGTTTGGCTACTATATTGTCAATGTATGTCGTATTGGTAATGGCGTCAAGAGGTGTTTCTATGAGGGGAAGGGTTAAGTGAACTATTGAATTTTGTTTGGAAATCAAATGAAATTTAGTTAAAACTTCCGCATACAATATACATGTATATATTTGTAGCCAGAAGACTGCCAGCGGAGGATATATATCGACATAAGCCATCGGGTGTGTCTATGCGGAATACAGGCATGCCGGGGCGGCCGGTGCCGAAGAAACGCTCGTGCTGCAGTGGAGAAAGAAGTTGACATCGTTCAGTCCGCAATATCTGCTATACTCGACAAAATTCCTAATCGGTCGCCTGATGTTTTTCCATATTTGGGGGCCAACTAATAACCATATAATATAAATATTCATATCATCTTATGTGGTTCATTTTATTACAGATCTGTATGCATCAAATTGCTGTATACCGGTACTCATCTGAAATAAAATGCATTAAATGACAAATATGAAACTATTTATATTGTATTATTTATTAATTGGCTCCTAAGATTATAAAACACCAGATGACCGATTAGGACTTATGTTGAGTGCATATTGACTACCATGTATTGACTTAGCAATTCAATTCTACTCACATATTGGTATATTAATGATCTCTGTGCTAATGGTGTTATGGTCTTGTGAGCTTTTCAAGCTTCAGATCTAGGCTCTAGGTAATAAAAACGTTTCTCAACACTCAAAGTCGATCTGAAGAAATTTAATTGGCTGAGTCTTGAGATTTTCTCTTAGCCAATCAGAAGCTTGAGACTGAGTTTGAGATTGGAGAAATGTGTTCTTACCTCCAGTCCTTGTTTGTTAGCTCGTCTGAGCTCAGAATTTGGTAACCCACCTAAGCTTAGAACTTGTTAGCTCACCTGAGCTCAGAACTTGTTTGCATGTTTGAGCTAAAATATTGTTACTATTTTTAACCTCGGAACTTGTTAGTTAAGAAAAACATAGCATAGAGTGAGTTTTTAATATAAGTGGGTTGTCCATTTTGCTAAATATTGTTCTATTGATCTATACTCGGAGAAAATACCGATATACAAGCAGTCTACTAACATCTGATCCAACCTGTCGGTCGTCAATGGCGCCAATTGCTTCAAAATTAAAATATTGATGCTAAAATTCGTGAATTGGTGAAAATATTTGGTGCCAACATATTTTCATCTATAAATGATATGTTGATGCATATCACAATCCTGATCAAAGAAATACCGGTAGTGGGGGACAAAACAAAGTAAGTCACATTGTTAAGGTATATAAACTAAGAAATCCAGCACCATTGCAGGGTTAACCTTGAATGAGATTTCGCCATAATCTCCCTAAACTTCGTCACTCCATACTTTGAGATCAAGAAGACGTTTCTTCATATGGAATCCCTAAACTAAGCCCTTGCATGCCTTAAACTTCTCCATGAGGGCCTTAAGGAAGATTAGTTAAGAACTAATTAGTTCACCCTCTATAAATAAAGAAATCTACAGTCAAACCTCTCTAGAGCAAACACCATCTGGATACAGCGAGATTGGTTGTTGTAGAGAGGTTGTTGTTCTAGGGAGGTTCAACTTTTTGAAGTCTGGAAATGCGCGAATAGTCAGTTTATAGTCGGTGGCTCATACTGAATTGAATATAGAGTATACAGAATGGGGTCCTATGTACAATTGTACTTTCGGTAAATATTCAAAAAAATTCTAAAACTGACTCAAAGCATTGAAAATTCAACTTCTTTTTAATACATATAACTATACAGTATACATATATCAGTCTGAAACTAAACACAGATTTTATGTATTTATCCCTAGTATACCCTAACCTCTCTTATCTACATGCATTGAATTTATTTACACATATCTAACCTGTGTTAGAATGTATTACTTTGAAATTAAGACTGTTAAATGTTTACTTACACTTGTATAGCCAAGATACAACTGTATTTAAGCGTGACTATCAATTTCTATTTTCAACATTTGTTTATTACATTAAAGCGACACAACATTTGTTTATTACTTTAAAGCGACACAACATTTGTTTATTACTTTAAAGTGACACAACTTTTGTTTATTACTTTAAAGTTTAAAGTGACACAACATTTGTTTATTACTTTAAAACGACACAACATTTGTTTATTACATTAAAGCGACACAACATTTGTTTTTTACATTAAAGCGACACAACATTTGTTTATTACATTAAAGCGACACAACATTTGTTTATTACATTAAAGCGACACAACATTTGTTTATTACATTAAAGCGACACAACATTTGTTTATTACTTTAAAGTGACACAACTTTTGTTTATTACTTTAAAGTTTAAAGTGACACAACATTTGTTTATTACATTAAAGCGACACAACATTTGTTTATTACATTAAAGCGACACAACATTTGTTTATTACATTAAAACGACACAACATTTGTTTATTACATTAAAGCGACACAACATTTGTTTATTACATTAAAGCGACACAACATTTGTTTATTACATTAAAGCGACACAACATTTGTTTATTACTTTAAAGTGACAAAACATTTGTTTATTACTTTAAAGCAACACAACATTTGTTTATTACATTAAAGCGACACAACATTTGTTTATTACTTTAAAGCGACACAGCATTTGTTTATTACTTTAAAGTGACACAACATTTGTTTATTACTTTAAAGCGACACAACATTTGTTTATTACATTAAAGTGACACATCATTTGTTTATTACATTAAAGGGACACAACATTTGTTTATTACATTAAAGTGACACAACATTTGTTTATTACATTAAAGGGACACAACATTTGTTTTTTACATTAAAGCGACACAACATTTGTTTATTACTTTAAAGTGACACAATATTGTAAAAAGTAAAACAATGCATGTTGTTACTACACATACTTCTGAAATAATTTCAATACCGGTAATTAACTTTCATCAGTAGAAACAGATTATGCGATCTACAAACTCGCAAAAGTGCAAGTATGAATATCCGAAACACACGACCAAGAAGGTTATGCAAACCTACTAAACTCTACTGAAGGTAATCGTGTGATACAGGGGAGGTAATCGCGTGATACAGGGGAGTTAATCGCGAGATACAGGGGAGGTAATCGCGTGATACAAGGGAGGTAATCGTGTGATACAGGGGAGGGCAATCATGTGATACAGGGGAGGTAATCGCGAGATACAGGGGAGGTAATCGTGTGATACAGGGGAGGTAATCGCGTGATACAGGGGAGGTAATCGCGTGATACAGGGGAGTTAATCGCATGATACAGGGGAGGTAATCGTGTGATACAGGGTAGGGCAATCGTGTGATACAGGGGAGTTAATCGTGTGATACAGGGGAGGTAATCGTGTAATACAGGGGAGTTAATCGCATGATACAGGGGAGGTAATCGCGTGATACAGGGTAGGGCAATCGTGTGATACAGGGGAGTTAATCGTGGGATACAGGGGAGTTAATTGCGTGATACAGGGGAGGTAATCGTGTGATACAGGGGAGTTAATTGCGTGATACAGGGGAGGTAATCGTATGATACTGCTGTTTAGATGTTGGTTAATTCAGATTACTCTGAAGATAATTATGTGCTGGTGCAAAAGTTGACATATTACGGTAATTTTGTACGAAACTCTGTGATCATTGATAGCACATCTTTATTCATGCAACACATGCCATGTCGCATATTATTTTAGAACTTGTTGATATATATATATGTTATTTGTTGAAATACTATTTGGGGAAAAGTTTTACAATTTAATAGGAAATTACATTTTGTAGAATGTTTCTGTTTTCACCGATTTAGTGTCCCTTTAGATGACATTAACACTGAGATGTTAAATCAAGTTTCATGTCTTGATTTACATATTGTACAATTGATGTTAAATCAAGTTTCATGTCTTGATTTACATATTGTACAATTGATGTTAAAACTATTAATTTATTATTATATGCTTGTATAAGAAAGATATCGGAAACTTTATTTCCATCTTTTATTGTCGCGAGGCGTGGTCGAGTGGTTACGGTCACATGCCTTACGTTTAGATAGTTTCTCCATATATCCAGCATGGTGTTTCGGGGGCATTGATCATGGGCTGATCCAGGAAATTGGTGTATGGGGGAGTTGGCTAGATGGGGTCCGGGGGGGGACATCCCCCCTCTTAAGCATTTTGCGGAAGCATTGCATTTGGTGCATTCTGGTGCCTTTTCTGTTGATGATATATATAGGATCTTACAGAGTGGTGATTTCATACCATATTTCATGAAATGTTTTGGAATTTTACTATTAAGCTCGACAAAAGGCTCTCTTTAATTCCGAATATATATTGTCAATACTCGTGTCGATGGTGCTCTTGTTTAGATTATTTTACTGCATTTTACGATGCTTATAGCGTTGATGCTCAATTTTTAAGAAGAATATTAGTAACACCATGTTTCATATGCAACGAATACATTTAGCTCAAACATTTATTTGGTATATCTTTTGTCTTAGCTGAATTCAATATTAACATACATTTGGTATATCCTACTCGATAATGGTCATCGTTATAATACACGATAACCATGGTAACCACGGTACCATCTCGCATGAAATACACTTACATCTGACATATACAAATAATGCCACTAGTAATGTCTTATGCGTATTTTAAAAGGTGTATGCGAGTTTGATATTGCGCTGTATGCGAGTTTAGTTTATACAAATTTATTTTAGCTCGATTGCGAAACAAGTTCTTTCAACTTATATTAATCACTCTCGAGACTTCATTCCTGATGGAATCCATCGCCACGAGGGAGAGAGAAGAGGCGACGTGGAATTTAAATGCCTTGCCTAAGAGCACAATCCTAATGGCAGCTCGAACTCCGGACCTTTCGCATCTGAAGCAAACGCGCATCCACTGCGCTAGCATGACTATCACAAATGCGAGTTTGATACTATTTAAATTCCGATCATGTGAATAGAATGCTACTGGCTACGGGAAAAGCCGAACTAAGGATGACCAGGATAGTTAAAAATGATTTTATTATTTTCCAGTACATTTAATGTCTTTGGTTTTATTTGTTTACTTAGACAATATAATGAATACATGATCACAACCCCTTTAGCACGCTCGCTTCTCACCAATGCAACCCAGGTTCGATCCTCGGACCTGGAAGTATGTGAGATGGTAGGGTGGTCGCCAGATCGGACAGGTGGTTTTTCTCCGGGTACTCCGGTTTCCTCCCACACGCATGACCACATTTACGCTTTCATCCGCGCCAACAAGAGTGATTAATATAAGTTGTTAGAACTTGCTTCGCAATCGTTGTAAAATAAATAAAGTTTAAACTTAAAGGCATTAACCAGGTGTCTGTTTGGTTCAGGGCATATGGTAGTCCTACAGATATAACATGTATTGTTTTATTATAGTATGCTATTTGTTTGTGTGTTTGTTTGTTTGTGGGGTTCAAAGTCGCACCAACGTCTTAGATCATCTGTCTGCTGTTATTGGTGGAGGAAGACCCTGGGTGTCCATATAAGCAATATTTCAGGTACAGACGGGCACCCATATAGAACCACTAACCTTCTGCACGTCTGCTGGATAGTCTCCTCACATAAAAGAATGTGACACCCCCAGAGGGACTCGATCCTACAGCAGTAAGTGGCAGGCGATTTGACACCCCCAGAGGGACTCGATCCTACAGCAGTAAGTGGCAGGCGATTTAACACCCCAGAGGGACTCGATCCTACAGCAGTTGAGTGGCAGACGATTTGACCCCCCCCCCAGAGGGACTCGATCCTACAGCAGTAAGTGGCAGGCGATTTAACACCCCAGAGGGACTCGATCACAGTTGAGTGGCAGACGATTTGAAATCAAAGACCTTAACCACAAGTGCTCCTTCTGCTTATATAAACAGTTTACCTCTGAAGCAATATATTTGTTATTGATAATATTTGGAGATTGATAAATAAATATTCAAGTATAGTTTGTTTGGGTTATATGTGACTGTTAATCTTCTATATATACTATCTGTAGCACTACCACGGGTATAAGGTGCTTGGTCAGAGAATTGTTGGATATGTGCTGGCTGTTTCAGTGTTGTCTAGCAGTCTGTGTAGGTCGAGCCTCCCTGGTGTCGTCTAGCAGTATGTGTAGGTCGAGTCTCCCTGGTGTAGTGGGTAAGGTGTCGCCCAGCAGTATGTGTAGGTCGAGTCTCCCTGGTGTAGTGGGTAAGGTGTCGCCCAGCAGTATGTGTAGGTCGAGTCTCCCTGGTGTAGTGGGTAAGGTGTCGTCTAGCAGTATGTGTAGGTCGAGTCTCCCTGGTGTAGTGGGTAAGGTGTCGTCTAGCAGTATGTGTAGGTCGAGCCTCCCTGGTGTAGTGGGTAAGGTGTCGTCTAGCAGTATGTGTAGGTCGAGCCTCCCTGGTGTAGTGGGTAAGGTGTCGTCTAGGTCGAGCCTCCCTGGTGTAGTGGGTAAGTGTCGTCCAGCAGTATGTGTAGGTCGAGCCTCCCTGGTGTAGTGGGTAAGGTCGAGCCTCCCTGGTGTAGTGGGTAAGGTGTCGTCTAGCAGTATGTGTAGGTCGAGCCTCCCTGGTGTAGTGGGTAAGGTGTCGTCTAGCAGTATGTGTAGGTCGAGCCTCCCTGGTGTAGTGGGTAAGGTGTCCGCCGCGCAGCTGAAGACTTGTGAGATCAAGACCTGCCAGAACCACATTGGTTGTGTCATGAAGCGAAACACTTAAATCCACATTGCCCTTCCTCGTGATGGTGGATTCCATCAGGCAGTGGGTTTCATCAGGTCGTGGATTCCATCAGGCGGTGGATTTAATCAGGTCGTGGATTCCATCAGACGGTGGATTTCATCAGGTCGTGGGTTCCATCAGGCGGTGGGTTCCATCAGGTCGTGGGTTCCATCATTTCGTGGATTCCATCATGCGGTGGGATCCATCAGGTCGTGGATTTCATCAGGCGGTGAATTCCATTAGGTCGTGGGTTCCATCAGGTCGTGGATTTCATCAGGCGTTGGATTCCATTAGGTCGTGGGTTTCATCAGGTCGTGGGTTTCATCAGGTCGTGGATTCCATCAGGTCGTAGGTTCCATCAGGTCGTGGGTTCCACCAGGTCGTGGATTCCATCAGGTCGTGGATGCCATCAGGTCGTGGATCCATCAGGTGGTGGATTCCATCAGGTCGTGCGTTCCATTAGGTCGTGCGTTCCATCGGGTCGTGGATTCCATCAGGTCGTAGGTTCCATCAGGAATGAGATCTGGAGATATTTTATATAGAGTCGTGTTACTAGGATATCAATGTGCACGGTCTGTGGTGCCTTATGGGTGTCATTCCAGCTCATGTGGTTAAACCGACCCCTGATCTTTGTTTTATCAGTTGACGTAGGATGACAGAGACTATATATAGCATTATATATAAGTGGCAGGTAAAAGGTTCGAACCTTATCGGCGGTTCGGGCTAGATTACGTCCGAAGAGTCTAGATCAGATGGACCCCGATTCCGTATAGCCGCCGGGTGACATATAGCCGACAGGTGAAATATAGCCGCCGGGTGACATATAGCCCCCAGGTGACATATAGCCGCCGGGTGACATATAGCCGCCGGGTGTCATATAGCCGCCGGGTGTCATATAGCCCCCGGGTGACATATAGCCCCCGGGTGACATATAGCCCCCGGGTGACATATAGCCGCCGGGTGTCATATAGCCCCCGGGTGACATATAGCCGCCGGGTGACATATAGCCGCCGGGTGACATATAGCCGCCGGGTGACATATAGCCGACAGGTGACATATAGCCGCCGGATGACATATAGCCGCCGGGTGACATATAGCCCCCGGGTGACATATAGCCGCCGGGTGACATATAGCCGCCGGGTGACATATAGCCGACAGGTGACATATAGCCGCCGGGTGACATAAAGCCGCCGGGTGTCCGCAATAGAACTAAGCGCATGTATTCAGCACGCCTTTGCTAAATTATGTGGCCAGAATTGCTTTAGTCTATACACATTTATTTTAGCTCGATTGCGAAACAAGTTCTTACAACTTATATTAATCATTCTCGAGACGTCATTCCTGATGGAAGCCATCGCCACGAGAGAGAGAGAAGAAGCAATGTAGAATTTAAATGTCTTGCCTAAGGGCACAATCGTAACTGCTCCAGCGGGACTCGAACTCAGCACCTGGAGCGAACGTGCATCCACTGCGTTATCACGACGTCCACGAAGTGGTTTAGTAAGTAATGGAATATAATTGAACGATTGAAATAAAAATTATTATATAATGAAAAAAGAATATTAATTATGTCAAAATAGAGACATGTTTTTGTTTATTGTAGAATCATGTCGATGAATTAAGAGAACAGGGTTGTTCCATGTGTTTGTTGTTAAAACTTGCTTCGCAATCGTTGTAAAATAAATAAAAGTTTAAAAAGTAATAAAATATGATTGAACCAATCTACCCAGAATTATTTTCTTTAAATGAGTTATCATAAAAATACTGAAATACATGTACGTTGAACACTTGAGTGTGTGTTTTACGTTTATTTATCGTCGCTACCAGTTGCCCATATGAGCGACGCCTCCTGAAGAGATAAGTCATTTTAGATTTTTGAAGGATATTGCAATATACAGAGAGAGACCCATTCCAGAGTCTCCTCTTGAACATTTACATGCACGGTGTACAGAACCGACACGAGACCTCGATTTAAAGTCCCATCTGAAAGACTGTTAATTTTATTACGGTCAGACGGGGGATCGAACCTGCGATCCCTGGATTACCAGCCCGATATACTTGCTGTTTCCAAGTTCAAATACTCACCAGGGCATTGTTAAAGATTTCCGCCCGGTTGTCCTTCTTTGATTATAAACCTCTACTTGATTGGACATGCTTCTAACGTGATCGATATTGTACAGTAAACACATTCAAACAGAATTTCAATCGTTATTGATTATGGATTTAGCGACATACATGTGCCAATAGATATTTACAAGATAGTAAATGTGTGGTTTTTAAGTAAATATTCGTGATTTTGAAATAATCTATTGTACATATACATGCAATGTATATATGACACAGGTGGACGGACAATACTATAAGGTGAGTATATGAATACTTATAACAAACTTTTTTTAAATTGTACAATATGCTAGTTTCTATATTATATGTCGTATATATATATATAGTATATACATGTATTACTGCATATTTATACCAAGAATGTATGAATGTATGTTCCATTAATGTCAAACCCCTAATTGCGGGGACCTAGACATGTTTTCCTGGGCAGGCTTAGCCGACCTAAGTGTTAACCAATAATATGCAATGTGTGTGAGGTGCCTTGCTCACTGACACTACATACGTGGCCTGACCGAGTATCGAACACGGGACCGTTCGGATCCAAATCAGACGCTCTACCACTGGACCACGGACGCCACACAGAATGATCCATGCTTCGTTTAAATTTGTTTGGTGTAAATAAAGTTTGTATAGTTCTGCATGCACCAGGCTTGAAAATAATACTACAGTACTGTAACCAGAGGCAAATCTCAATCGAGGAAATCTAGGGGAGTGGGGTCCGGGTCCCCTCCCCATAAAATTGTTGGGGCATAGATGTGCTTTCCTGCGTTTTCTGATTTAATGAGTTTAGGCGTATAATTGTGTACTGACCGTTCAGCTCTCTAGCAATCAACATTTTATACAACAAAGGAATATTTTATGCATTTTATTTATTTAATTTTTCTTTTTTTTGGCTTTGGAAATTTTAACTGAGGGAGCTGCCTCGGTGTGCCTCAGTGTGGCTACGGGCCTGTACTAATGACTCATTTAACAAAGGTAAAACTACCATGAAGCCCTCAACATATATACAAAAATGCAACCAAAAGATAGGACTATAAGTGAAAACTTTACATTGGAATTATATAGTAATGTTAAAGTTGAAAAGTAGAAAAATGTGTATGTGTGTGTTTTACGTTTATTTATCGTCGATACCAGTTGCCCATATGAGCGACGCCTCCTGAAGAGATTGGCCATTTTAGATTTTTGGAGAAGAGTGCAATGATACAGACAGGGACCCATTCCTGGACTGGTAATCCAGGGATCGCGGGTTCGATCCCCCGGCTGACCCTAATAAAATTAAGTATTTCAGATGGGACTTTAGACCGAGGTCTCGTGTCGGTGATGTACACCGTGCACGTAAAAGAACCAGAGGAGATTCTGGAATGGGTCTCTTTCTGTATCATTGCACTATCCTCCAACATTCTAAAATGACTAATCTCTTCAGGAGACGTCGCTCATATGGGCAACCGGTAGCGACGATAAATAAACTTAAAACACACATCGTGAATATATATTATTGGAATAATAATCTTCATAATGTCTTTATTTAAAGCGACATAACATGAAAATGCAAATTTCTACAGAATGTATTGTCCTATTATAGGTCATAGTATAAGTTTTTCCCAAATATTTGCCTCAAAAACTGAGTATTTCAACTAATAAACAAACGCGGTTTGTTGACAAAACAAAATAATGTAAATAGGGTCAACATCCATGCGTAATGCAACTCGTGTATCCTGAATAACACGATGTATGGTATAGATTTACCTGTTATGTCTCACATTTGTGCCTGTGTATATTTATTTGTAGATTAATCTTAGTTAAAGTATCTCTAAACGACACTATCAATATTGACTCCAATGACAAACAAACTGCAATTCAGGAGCATGAATGACCATTATATGAAATCCTATTTCAATTGTGAAAGTTTATAGACCACAAAAACACTGTTTATTAATCCAATGTTAGTGTTCGAATGTATTCGGACGAATATGTAGTAGCAATGCATTAATTCGTGACAAAATGCATTGTATTTGTTTTTGTGATGTAAATCCGCTTTAACCCATTTCATTCTGGATATATTTAAAGGCTTTTGCAAACAACATAGATCCAGATCAGCCGCAGCGTGACGCTGCGTGCTGATCAGGATCTATGTTGTTTGCTGCATAGCCAAGTGTCTTAGCAAGATCATCTGAATAGCAAACAGCATAGAGCCTGATCAGACGGAACGTTCCGTGGCGGTTAATCTGGCTCCTATGTTCTTTGCAAATACCGTTTGAACGGTATCCAGAATGAAATGGGTTAACGAGAGAACTCATTTGTATTTCAGTTGATTGTTTCTGTGTAAGGCATATAATGGTTGGACAGCAGATACTGCACCAGGGCGTTCTAGATGTGAAATCTCCTGCTACGTCCTCGCTGGCACGCGGATGGAGACTACCGGTTTGTATAGTAAACACATAATGTTTAAACTTGATTTATTTTACGATTGCGAAACAAGGTTTAACAACTTATGTATTAATCACTCTCGTTGGCTCGGATGAAAGAGTAAATGTGGTCATGCGTGTGGGAGGAGACCGGAGTACCCGGAGAAAACCCACCTGCCAGATCTGGCTACCACCGTACCATCTCACATTCTTCCCGGTCCGAGCATCGAACCTGGGTCACATAGTGTGTATAGTAGACAGACAGACAGTTTATGTCACTACGTATACGGATAGTTTGTGTTACTACGTATGGAGAGTTTGTGTTACTACGTACGGAGAGTTTGTGTTACTACATACGGAGAGTTTGTGTTACTACGTACGGAGAGTTTGTGTTACTATGTAAGGAGAGTTTGTGTTACTACGTACGGAGAGTTTGTGTTACTACGTACGGAGAGTTTGTATAACTACGTATGGAGAGTTTGTATAACTACGTATGGAGAGTTTGTATAACTACGTACGGAGAGTTTGTGTTACTACGTACGGAGAGTTTGTGTTACTACGTACGGAGAGTTTGTATAACTACGTACGGAGAGTTTGTGTTACTACGTATGGAGAGTTTGTGTTACTACGTACGGAGAGTTTGTATAACTACGTACAGAGAGTTTGTATAACTACGTACGGAGAGTTTGTATAACTACGTACAGAGAGTTTGTATAACTACATACGGAGAGTTTGTGTTACTACGTACGGAGAGTTTGTGTTACTACGTACGGAGAGTTTGTGTTACTACATACGGAGAGTTTGTGTTACTACATACAGAGAGTTTGTGTTACTATGTATGTAGAGTTTGTGTTACTACGTACGGAGAGTTTGTGTTACTACGTACGGAGAGTTTGTATAACTACATACGGAGAGTTTGTGTTACTACGTATGTAGAGTTTGTGTTACTACGTACGGAGAGTTTGTATAACTATATACGGAGAGTTTGTGTTACTACGTATGGAGAGTTTGTATAACTACGTACGGAGAGTTTGTATAACTACGTACGGAGAGTTTGTATAACTATATACGGAGAGTTTGTGTTACTACGTATGGAGAGTTTGTGTTACTACGTACGGAGAGTTTGTATAACTACGTACGGAGAGTTTGTATAACTACGTACAGAGAGTTTGTATAACTACGTACGGAGAGTTTGTGTTACTACGTACGGAGTGTTTGTATAACTACGTACAGAGAGTTTGTATAACTACGTACGGAGAGTTTGTATAACTACGTACGGAGAGTTTGTATAACTACGCACGGAGAGTTTGTGTTACTACGTACGGAGAGTTTGTGTTACTACGTACGGAGAGTTTGTATAACTATGTATGGAGAGCTTGTGTTACTAGGTATGGAGAGTTTGTGTTACTACGTACGGAGAGTTTGCATAACTATATACGGAGAGTTTGTATAACTACGTATGGAGAGTTTGTATAACTATATACGGAGAGTTTGTGCTACTACGTATGGAGAGTTTGTATAACTACGTACGGAGAGTTTGTGTTACTACGTACGGAGAGTTTGTGTTACTACGTACGGAGTGTTTGTGTTACCATGTACGGAGAGTTTGTGTTACTACGTATGGAGAGTTTGTAAAACTACGTACGGAGAGTTTGTATAACTACGTACGGAGAGTTTGTATAACTACGTACGGAGAGTTTGTATAACTACGTACGGAGAGTTTGTGTTACTACGTACGGAGAGTTTGTGTAACTACGTACGGAGAGTTTGTATAACTACGTACGGAGAGTTTGTATAACTACGTACGGAGAGTTTGTGTTACTATGTACGGAGAGTTTGTGTTATTACGTACGGAGAGTTTGTATATCTACGTATGGAGAGTTTGTATAACTACTTACGGAGAGTTTGTATTACTACGTACAGTGAGTTTGTATAACTACGTACGGAGAGTTTGTATAAATACGTACGGAGAGTTTGTATAACTACGCACGGAGAGTTTGTGTTACTACGTACAGAGAGTTTGTGTTGCTACGTACGGAGAGTTTGTGTTACTACGTAAGGTGAGTTTGTATAACTACGTACGGAGAGTTTGTGTTACTACGTACGGAGAAGTTGTGTTGCTACGTACGGAGAGTTTGTGTCGATATGTACGGAGAGTTTGTGTCGATATGTACGGAAAATGTGTGTAGCTACTTACGGAGAGTTTGTGTCATATTTGGAGTGTTTATATACGAATATGTGTTTTTACGTTTATTTATCGTCGTTACCGGTTGCCCATATGAGCGACGCCTCCTGAAGAGATTAGTCATTTTAGAGTTTTGGAGGACGGTGCAATGATACAGACAGTGACCCATTCCAGGATCTCCTCTGGTTCTTTTACGTGCACAGTGTAAAGCACCGACACGAGACCTCGGTTTAACGTCCCATCTGAAAGACTGTTAATTTTATTAGGGTCAGACGGGGGATCGAACCTGCGATCCCTGGATTACCAGGTCCAGCATGTTACCACTGGAATACATATCCGTCTGTATTTTATACGAATATGCAGAGGGTATACTATATAGTGCAGTTCAATGGGTTTACATGAAAACAATTAAACATACCAGGGACGTAGCTTGGCTGGAATCAATGTGTAGGCCAACTTAAAGACTTAAGCGTATATATGTGTGTTAGACCCTTACCCCACCCCCGCCCTGACCTCCGATTGTATTGCAGATTCGGCATATGTATGTTTTCGATTTTTCGGGGGAACATGTAGGCCGCGGCCTACACGGTCTATAGGAAGCTACGCCAATGCATACATCCATATAAACTGCCCATATTAATGACATGATAATTTATACTGTAGCCGTGGAAAGCACGACGAGTTGAGCTTGTGGAGGGAGAGGGCGCCGTCATGGAACTCAACATCTACAAGAAAGATACACAAAGTCTCGTTGACACCTATCAACTAGCTAACATCACTGACATCACCATGGTGACATCAAAGACGCACCTGCACGCATTTGAAATCTTGAGCGGAGGGAAATCAATCATTGTGATGTCCGGGGAAACCGAACTGGAGAGCCGAGACTGGATCTGGACATTGAGGAAAATATACTGGCCGGATGCGCTGGAAGAGACTGGTTCACACGGTAAATAATAGCCTGGAAACAGGCGTTAATATATGTTGCCTTGTCAGTCATATAAATATATGTTTGTCCAATTCCTTATTTCAATTGTTGTAAATAACCATGTACATGATAGAAAATTAATATGTTTAAACCAAATATCTTTTTTTAACACCGATATCATTAATTGAGCCGTATTGAGTTTCTGATAATGTCATTTTGCCAGAAGTAAATTACTGAAAAATCGACAGACTGGAACCCCAGGCTATGTAAATAATTATTATTAGAAGTGCATGATTAATATATGTCAAACAGGACGGAGCGAAATTGTGCATTGATTGGTGAGTTAGTATATAACCGTCTTTCTTTTAATATTACTGTGACTTTAACACGATTACGCTGGACTGGTAATCCAGGGATTGCAGGTCAGGGGCGTAGCTTGGCCGGAATCGATGTGTAGGCCAACTTAAGACGGAAGGGGGGTCCGGGGTCGTCCCCAGGTAAACTATTTATAGCGTATATTATTTAATCCTGGCCTCCCGATTTTTGTTGCAGATTTGACATTTTTAGTTTTTCGATTTTTCGGGGGAAAGTGTAGGCCACGGACTACACGGCCTATAGGAAGCTACTCCAATGCAGGTTCGATCCCCCGTCTGACCCTAATAAAATTAACAGTCTTTCAGATGGGTCTTTAAACCGAGGTCTCGTGTCGGTGCTGTACATGGGTCTCTGTCTGTATCATTACACATTAAATTTAAACGATTAGCTATTAATACAATATCCGAAATACATGTTTGGCCAATGGTCATTTGTGACTTATTTTAAATGCTATACCCCGGTATTGTGTGCTTGTATTTGGTGAAATAAAACCACCTTCGTATGACCGAAGACCACAAGTAGGACAACTCGTGAAGGTTAACAACTCTATTGTGTGGCGTCCGTGGTCCAATGGTAGAGCGTCGGATTTGGAATCGAACGGTCGGGTTCGATCCTCAGTCAGACCACGTATGTAGTGTCATTGAGCAAGGCACCTCACACACATTGCTTAGTACTGGTTAACCGCTATGGTCGGCTAAGCATGCCCAGGAAAACATGTGTAGGTCCCAGGAAGGGGTTTGACATTAATGGAACATACATATTTTCTAAAGAACAGTTACCCCATATAGTAGAAGAATACTCTCAATGATGTCAAATATAAGCATTGTACAATACATGTCTCATATGTCAAGAAAGAAATACTTTGATAAACTGTTGTATTAATGCAATTGTATCAATGCAATTGTATCAATGCAACGGTATCAATGCAATTGTATCAATGCAACTGTATCAATGCAATTGTATCAATGCAATTGTATCAATGCAATTGTATCAATGCAACCTGTTGTACTCTTGTTATTCGTATACAGTCAAATCTGTGTTAGTGGTCACCTCTATTAAGCAGCCAAACTGTATTAAGCAGCCAGTTTCCAGATTCCCAATATGTTGTTTTATTATACAGTTGACCTATATTAAGCAGCCACCTGTGTTAAGCAGCCACTTTCTCTGATTCCATTGGCTGGCTGCTTAAGACAGGTTTCACTGTACACATGTTGTTATATAGTCGGTTATAAAAGCTCATCAGAGCTTATGTTATTTGTGATATGTCTTGCCGACTCAAAATAAAATTTATCTTATCTTACCCAGTAGGACTATACGTACGGTTCCACCAAACTGGAAATTGCCTTTTGTATCAATTAATTAACACGATTTCGATCAAATCATTTATCATACCGCAACATCTGGTAGCGAATAACAGTAATGACAAAGGGTTCCAACTAAAGTCTTAATGTATCTGTCAATGGATGAGTACTACTATTATAGAATGACCGGCGATATCGTTCCATATGAGAACAATTCACCATGACAACGGATTAAAACGTGTCCTAATTTCAATTACAGATAAACTAGCATTGCAATTAATCCAAAATGGCGATTCTCAGAGAGCGAATCTTCCAGAAGGGGTTTACGATGTGCAAGTGACAACAGCTACTATAACCATATCGCTCCTACACAAGGGAGACAGCCGATCTACGCCCGTGGAACCATTTGCCGAGAAGGGGACCGGCAAGTCGACAAGTTTTTCTCTGACAACGATGGCAAGATTTAAACTCGAAACGGACAAATCCGTGGAACGTCTTGTGTTTGAAACAACAGCGTAAGTACAGTCAAACCTGTGTTAGTGGTCACCTCTATTAAGCTGCCAACCTGTGTTAGTAGTCACCTCTATTAAGCAGCCAAACTGTGTTAGTGGTCACCTCTATTAAGCAGCCAACCTGTGTTAGTGGTCACCTCTATTAAGCAGCCAAACTGTATTAAGCAGCCAGTTTCCAGATTCCCAATATGTTGTTTTATTATATATTTGACCTATATTAAGCTGTGTTAGTGGTCACCTCTATTAAGCAGCCAAACTGTATTAAGCAGCCAATTTCCAGATTCCCAATATGTTGTTTTATTATA
Organism: Archivesica marissinica; assembly: GCA_014843695.1. NCBI lineage: Eukaryota > Metazoa > Mollusca > Bivalvia > Venerida > Vesicomyidae > Archivesica > Archivesica marissinica. The sequence continues at coordinate 21,418,884 of CM026395.1, read as the reverse complement.
CATTTGACCTATATTAAGCAGTCACCTGTGCTAAGCAGCCACTTTCTCTGATTCCATTGGATGGCTGCTTAAGACAGGTTTCACTGTACAGTCAACCCTGTGCTAGTGGTCACCTCTATTAAGCAGCCAACCTGTATTAAGCAGCCAGTTTCAAGATTCCCAATATGTTAGTTTACTATACATTTGAACTCTATTAAGCAACCACCTGCGCTAAGCAGCCGCTTTCAGTGATTCCCTTGGCTGTCTGCTTAAGACAGGTTTCACTGTATACAAAAACAGTTCTGAAGACAAATAATCCCATACCCCGTGATAGCGCAGTGGTAGCGCGTCCGCTTCAGGTACAAAAGGTCCGGAGTTCGAGCACCGCTGGAGCCGTTACGAGTGTGTCCTTAGGTAAGGCATTTAAAGTCCACGTTGCATTTTCTTCCTCCCTTGTCGCGATGAATTCCATGTCCGTATGTTCATGGTTTATCTTCACATTTTTCAGGGACAGCAAGCACGGAACCAGTCAGTTTGTGTTCGAGGCGTCTGACGAGTATGGGAACCAGAATATAGAAGATATACTGGGCATTATAAAGAGCACGTTATTTCGTGCAACCAATAGTTTACATGACTGTATTGCAAGCTCCCAGTGGACTTTCCATAAAGAATCATAGCTGGATTTAAACTGGTACCCGACCTAATCATGATATGTATGACTATCGGCTTGGAAAGCTTTGCCGCATGGTGATAGTCCTTATACTGAGGTGCTCTATACCACATGCTTGGCTATATGTAAGCCACTGTGAACACATTTTCTTTATTAATTAATTAGATACATAGAGCCACAAAGACCTCTATATCATTTTAGCGGCACGGTGTAAAGCAACGAGGCCTTGGTTTATACTTTATAGTGTTATCCGAAAGACATGTTAGTTATTATAATAATAATAATTATTATTGTTGTTATTATTATTTATTTTATTTTTTATATTTTTATTTTATTATTATTATTTTATTATTATTATTCTCATTATTATTACTTCCAATTCTTCTTACTGCTTATAGGTGATAAAACACCGGGTAATACATTCACCCGGTCTACTTCGCGGAAAACATAACATACACTGAGAATAAGAGCAACCCACACAGTCCTCTAAACACAAATTATATATATTAATAACTTGCAATAGTTACAGGTACAAACGGCGCGTGCAAATTGTGTTATGAATCACATTTAAAAACAAATGTTTATTTATCGTCGCTACAGGTTGCCCATATGAGTGACGGGCAGATTATCTAACAACACGTCCCCTGTGCAGGCTGTCCGATTAGCGCAGTGGTTAGCGCGCTCGCTTCTCGCCAATGCAACTCGGGTTCGATCCTCGGACCGGGAAGTATGTGAGATGGTACGGTGGTCGCCAGATCGGACAGGTGGATTTCCTCCGGGTACTCCGGTTTCTTCCCACACGAATGACCACATTTACGATTTCATCCGCGCCAACAAGAGTGATTAATATAAGTTGTTAAAACTTGCTATGCAATCGTTGTAAAATAAATAAAGTTTTAAAGCTCCAGCGGTTAACCAGTACTTGGTGCACCAGCCTCCGTAAAAAACTGCCAACATTTTCATATTAAGAGACACGGTCTGAACGGCGGGGCTCGAACCAGTGGCCATCAGTAATACAAGTCACCACTTAACCACTCGACCACGGAGTAGGTTGGATGACACATTGTGTTGGCTTGTTTACTATATACACATTTGTTTAGCTCGATTGCGAAACAAGTGATACAACGTTAGATTAATCGCTCTCGAGACCTCATTCCTGTTGGAATCCATCGCCATGGGGAAGAGAGAAGAGGCAATGTGGACTTAAAACACCTTGCATAAGGGCACAATCGTAAATTGGCATGTTATTAATTCCACCAGTGATAAACCATTAATTAAGGGCAATCTGGATGTGTGCTTGTGGGGAGGGGGGTCTGAAAACGCGCGTTACTCGATCGGATGTAACATTAAACTAAATGCCCATCAATGAACATTATACGATTCGGCCTATTGATTTGTGGCGGGGGTTATTTATAATGTCATAAACGATCAGTTAGCACGCCATTTCAACAATCGTTCGTATATCCTCTCCCAGCCCCTGCCCCACCACACCCACAAAGGAAAACAAGTCATGCCCTCAAAGAAAGGAAAAGGTATCATGTAGAGTATTTAATTACTGGCCTGTCACATGTGACACAAACATCTCAAAGGTAACATATTTTATTAGTCACTGATTTACTACACAGGTATATATATACTCACACGAAAAAGAAAGTGTTCCCGGCCTATCTCCTCATGGCGTACACGTCGTGGTCGGGGCACATCTCGCAGCGCACGTCCGGTAGGGACACATCTCGCAGCAGCCCGGTCTATCTTCTCATGGCGTGCACGTCGTGGTCGGGGCACATCTCGCAGCAGCCCGGCCTATCTCCTCATGGTGTGCACGTCGCGGTCGGGGCACATCTCGCAGCAGCTCGGCCTATCTCCTCATGACGTGCACGTCGTGGTCGGGGCACATCTCGCAGCAGAAGCGTAGGATACTGGGATCGTCTGGCCGTCGAACTTGCAACAAGGGACACACGCTTCACCACCGTTGACCACCATCGGAGGTGGTGGAGGTATGGAAATACCCTGGAGCGATCGAGACGGCCAGAAGTCTAACTGTCCGATCAGTTGATATACTGCTGCGGGATGACAACAGTGGGGAGGGTGGCCCTAAGAAGAGCCGTTCAGAAAGAGAAGACAATCAGGACTTGTCACCATGAAGAGGAAGAAGATGCCTGCCTACTCCAGTTGTCGTTTTATCGCATCATCATCGAATACTACAAGACCATCACACTACAAGACATCATTCTACAACTCTACAGACACTTCACGAATAATCGATGCAGATAATCTACTTAGAATGCTCGCCCACATGGTTCGCCGGCGGCGAGAATGAATAAACATACTACTACTACTACTACTACTACTACTACTACTACTACTACTACTACTAAAGTGTGCACTTGGCTTGGTTAGAGGGCGAATGTTATAATTATATATATCTACAGAAGCAAAATATAGGCAAATTTGGTAAAAAATGTGCAAAAATGTATTGGCTACACTGGTGTTTTACTTTTAATTGAAATTTGATCATTATCCGAACACTGTGTATTTTTACGTTTATTTATCGTCGCTACCGGTTGCCCATATGAGCGACTACTCCTGAAGAGATTAGTTATTTTAGATTTTGGAGAATAGTGCATGATACAGACAGAGACCCATTCCAGAGTCTCCTCTGGTTCTTTTACGTTCACGGTGTAAAGCACCGACACGAGACCTCGGTTTAACGTCCCATCTGAAAGACTGTTAATTGTATTAGGGTCAGACGGGGGATCGAACCTGCGATCCCTGGATTACCAGTCCATTATCACCAACATCATAACACTGTTTTACGTGTGAATATAAGTATAAAATGTTCCCTCTAACCAAGTGACACTTTCTTTTTCGTGTGAGTATATAATAGTTATACGCTTTGCATTTATTTACTACATATTTTATTTGCATTAATATTATAACACTACATGACATGTGGTGTATATAATGAATTGTGTTTGTATCGAAATCGATATCGATTTTCTTTTATCATACTGCTGAAAATATTCCTTGTTTATTATATAAACCTTGTGCATTCCATTTAACATCATTATGCGACATATGTATAGCCTAAATCCCTAAAACAAACCAGTCGGAGAAAAATATTCGAAACACTTAATTTTATTATCGGTATATCGATTAATCTGGATAACATTATCACCACCTTTCCCTTTTAAACTCCCATCAGCCATTGTGACATAATTTGTGGTTTAACGCGCGCGTGCACAGACAACACTTGAGAAAACCATTAAGATGTTGGTTGCAAGCAGCTACTGGCTGATTTGTCTAAACGGAAGTCGCGTAGATGTAAACAGAAATTCAAAATAACGAACAATCCTACACCAAAAGTGTGCACATGTGGTGTTTATTGTAAACAGTTTCTCGCGGTGAACGAAATAACATTCTTGGTGGGAACTTTACGACATCTGTAGGGAGATTTGATTTAATTCACTTTCCAAGGGAACGCTGTCAAACTTACATGTTGGTATTGTGAAAATATTCGTTGTTTGTTACGTGTCATAGTTAAGAGTGAAAAATGACTGTTATTTGTTGTATTAGAAGGTGATTTCTGGATATTTCCTTAACTGACAAGGATGTAACTGACAAGGAGTTGGTTCTCAGCATGTATCTTTATGAGTATGGTCGCAGGGGCCGGAGTCGGATCTCGGGCAGGTCCCTGGACACGCCCTCCGTACCATGTCTGCGGACCTACCACATGGGTAAGTGACTGTTTGTTATTTTATTGACACCAGAAGAGAACAGAATTGTATTTATATAACGTATACCATTACATGTATCTTGTTATTCTAGCTAAATATACATTTTGAATTACACACGATAAGCAATGACAAATCAATGTTTAAACTCAAGGAGAATGAACTTAATGTCTGTTTGTACCGTGTGACATGATAATATTTCAATAATGCAATGCGACACATTTTTACTGCCAGTTAACTCTTTCTCAACACCAAGTAACTCACATGGACTGGTCCATGATATTCATAAACCAATAAATGAATCAAAAAATCACATTTGGACAAGTTCATTTATCAAAATGGGTAATTATGTCTAAAAATAGTCATATCACTGGCAAAAAGTGCAGATCCTGATGAGACGGCTCGTCACGAGCCGGCTCATCTGGATCTACACTTTTTGTACGCGTATTTAGAGGTCTGTGGTGTTGAAAGGGTTAAACATATAATATATACATCGATATAAACTCTTCTATATGCAGTAACCACGGATGATGCATGGCGTGGCCATTCAACAGTATACTTTACGCTTTCGATTAAATCCATTTTCATTCCGTATACAATAGATATGTACTGTACATTATGCATGAATAAATATGTTTAAATCAACAGTATGCATTGCAAGCAATATAGTGACAAAGATTTGTACTATGTTGCTATTAAGTAAACTATGTGCGGGATGCAATATTTTAACAACACGTATATTAATCGTTGCGTAATATTGTTACATCAAATTAACGCAAATAATACTATGTCTACAGTAAAACTAACATTTTAAGTATTACAACTGTTACGTGTATGTACATGTGTATGTTTAGGTTATGCCTGCATTAATTCGTTTCGTTTGCTATGTGCTACACCATCACCCTATGTAATCCGATACAGCACAATGTAGTATAGTGTACAAGGACGTAGGGTAGTGATTGAAACAACAAGAGACATCTGTAATTTTCTATTACCTCCCTTGGCAGATAACGTCTGCTTTATTCCAAAATGTGAATATGTCCTTCTAGTTAGAATCCTTTGTTTTTACTGTTGTTCCCTAACCAGATGTTGCGGTATGATAATGTGATTTTATCAAAATCGTGTTAATTAACTGATAACATTCTTTTACAATGACTAATCTCTTCAGGAGGCGTCGCTCATATGGGCAACCAGTAGCGACGATAAATAAACGTAAAACACACACACACAAACACACATATATATATATATGTATCGTCATACTCTGTTAGACAATTTCATATAGCATCATATTCCATAACATATTATATATACAGTTTCTCTACTTTTTCAGCTTTAACATTACTATAAAATTCCAATATGCAGTTTTCACTTATAGTCGTAGCTTTTGATTTGATTTGTATATATGTTAAAGGTAGATTAACTTTTGTTAAATGAGTTCTCTCGTAAAATAAAGTATGTATTATTATTTGTCAAACATATAACCATACAGTCGGGTTTAATACAATCCGATTACGGCACATACTATATTACACACCACGGACACTTTGTGTGTGAATGGTCTATTAGCATCCTTACCATTTAGCTTTTGGGAATGCTTAACTTTTGAACAATGGACCATTCATCAAGTGTCTGAGTCCAAGACTACCGGATGTCATTAATGATTCGGCTATAGAGATAACATATAGAAACCCGGTCAACCTGATTTCCTATGAAGGTTTTACTGTTTACATGTTTCATTATGCTATTTCATGTTTTAATTTGTTGAGGGCCTCGTTGTAGATTGTGAAGTAATTGTTCAAATGAGTTCTCTCGTTAAATAAAGTCTTATTATTATTATTTATTAGTATTATTATTATTATTATTGTTAAGAATTAAAATACATAATGCTATCACAGTGGAAGTCGTGATAGCACAGTGGATGCGCGTTCGCTTCAGGTGCGAAAGGTCCGGAGTTCGAACCCCGCTGGAGTCGTTACGAGTGTGCCCTTAGGCAATGCATTTAAATTCCACATTGCCTCTTCTCTCTCCCTCGTGGCGATGGATTCCATCGGGAATGAGGTTTCGAGAGTGATTAATATAAGTTGAAATAACTTGTTTCGCAATCGAGCTCAAATAAATTTGTATAAACTAAACTAATGATATCAGTCATAAACAATATAATTATTACACATTTACACTACACTATCTCATGTTCTACAATGTTTCGTATAACGTCCACTCCATAGTGTTTCTTGAACAAGTATGGCATTTCGTATCGCTGGATTTGTGTTTGTGTTTTACCTTTATTTATCGTCGCTACCGGTTGCCCATATGAGCGACGCCTCCTGAAGATATTAGTCAATTTAGATTTTGGAGGATAGTGCAGTGATACAGAGAGAGACCCATTCCAGAGTCTCCTCTGGATCTTTTACGTGCACGGTGTAAAGCACTGACACGAGACTTCGGTTTAAAGTCCCATCTGAAAGACTGTTAATTTTATTAGGGTCAGACCCTGCGATCGCTGGATTACCAATCCAGTGTGTTAACCACTGGACTACAGACTCGTCTGTAGGCATTTCGTATGGGAACCGGTGATTTCGGCCCTCGGTGTTTTCGGCCTAGTGATTTCGGCCCAGTTATTTGATTTAACAAATAGGATGATGAGTGTGTGTTTGCATACGGTAATTCTTTGCATGCATACTACATGTCTACTGTTGAAATAGAATAAAACCGAACGAGTCTGCATTACGTTTTTACACAAATGTACACAATTATATAGGCCTACAATGATCTCAGTATTAATAAACAGCAATTTCAAGTCATAGAGTGAACACATAGATAATACAACAGATCTATAGCAATTTACAGTTAGTCCTTACCAAACAGTTAGTCCTCCCCACCATTCTCCCCCACCACTCGCAACCTCCTCCCCCCCCCCCCACGACCTTACTACAGAAAAAACACTGGGCCGAATTTACCGAGGGCCGAAATTACCTGTATTCTTTCGTATCACTGGATGTGGTCCAACGTACCAGTTACACCCCCCCCCAGTTCCCCCCCCCGTTACACCCCCCCCAGTTACACACCCCCCCCAGTTACACCCCCCCCAGTACACACCCCCCCCCCCCAGTTACACCCCCCTTTACACCCCCCCAGTTACACCCCCCCAGTTACACCCCCCCGTTACACCCCCCCAGTTACACCCCCCCAGTTACACCCCCCAGTTACACCCCCCCGTTACACCCCCCCAGTTACCCCCCCCCAGTTACACCCCCCCAGTACACCCCCCCCCCCCAGTTACACCCCCCAGTTACACCCCCCCCCAGTTACACCCCCCAGTTACACCCCCCCAGTTACCCCCCCCAGTTACACCCCCCCCAGTTACACCCCCCCCAGTTACACCCCCCCCAGTTACACCCCCCCAGTTACACCCCCCAGTTACACCCCCCCCCCCATTCAACCCCCCCCCAGTTACACCCCCCCCCCAGTTACACCCCCAGTTACACCCCCCCCCAGTTCCCCCCCCCAGTTACCCCCCCCAGTTACACCCCCCCCCATACACCCCCCCAGTTACACCCCCCCCATTACACCCCCCAGTTCACCCCCCCAGTCACACCCCCCCCCCAGTTACACCCCCCCCCAGTTACACCCCCCCCCACACACACACACACGTGGTCACCACCACCAATCCACCACACCACCACCACACTACACCACACCACCACCACCAGGCATAACACCACCACCAGGCATAACACCACTACCTACTACCACCAGGCATAACACCACCATCTACTACCATATAAGAGTTATTTACACTCAACTATTAGTTGTTTATTCGCGAGTTGTGGTTTTAATTACGTCATTATTACGCTTAGGAGTTGAGTAATTAGCCATCAGTGATTGAGCAATTACCCTATGCAGTACGCTATCTGTATTACGTACATTTCTTGCAGTTTGTATCTTGTTGTAACACCTTGCTATATACATGTATATTGTATTATTGATTCCGAATGGACATTAAAGGAGCTCGTTTGTCCGATTTTCACGGGGGGAAAATGAAAGCATTTTTTTGTCTTATACTAACGCCACCTAGCATGGGAACAGGCGTCGATATATGTTGATTAGTCAAATAAATATATATTAACACCGAGACCATTAATTGAGCCGTATTGAGTTTCTGATAATATCAATGTCATTTTGCCAGACGTTTTTAAACTTTATTTATTCTACAACGATTGCGAAGCAAGTTCTAACAACTTATATTAATCACTCTCGTTGGCGCGGATGAAAGCGTACATGTGGTCATTCGTGTGTGTGGGGGGGGGGGGGGGTGAGGACCGGAGTACCCGGAGAAAACCCACCTGTCCGATTTGGCGACAACCATCTCACATACTTCCCGGTCCGAGGATCGTTAAAAAATAAGTTTAAAAAGTGAAATATTGACAGACTGGAACCCAGGCTAAACCCCACCCACGACTTTCATTTATCACAATTAATTGTCCTACAATTCAGGACGGGCCATTTCGACAGAATACATGTATCTTAGCCTACAGTGTACCAGTATATGTAATTCTCTTGTATGAACTCCTCCAAGTTCAAATATCTAAATAGCTAATACAGACTGGCATTGACTATGCTTATGCATTTATGAAGATACTGTACCATTACTGGTCGGTCCCGTTCCATCAATCGCAACTGAGCAAGGAAGCAGATTTTGTAAATAAAATTCCGTCCTATGAGAGACATCTCTAATTTTCTATTACCTCCCTTGGCATATAAAGTCTGATTTATTCCAAAATGTGAATAGGATTGTTTAGTTAAAATCTTTTGTTTTTACTGTTGTTCCCTAACCAGATGTTGCGGTATGATAAATGTGATTTTATCAAAATCGTGTTAATTAACTGATACCATTGTTTTACAAATAAGTACCCATTGCATATACTGTAGGAGATCTGTCGAGATATAGTAATTTACTACTCATAAGAAGCGATGGTGGCATAAAATTGCTATCATGTTGTGCAAAGGAAACAACGATAAAAACAGAGGAAAACACTTAATAGGACCTATCTACTTTCAGGGAGTATTCAGGGGCAGTAACTGACCGATATATCTCAACCCATGCTGTATAACATTATTTCACATTATATAGACCAGTGTCCGAATCTCAGATGCTCTATGTGTTTATGTCATGTTGGGAAATGTGTCTGGGGCGTAGTTTATTTCATGTTGGGAATGTGTCTGGGGCGTAGTTTATATGTTTATATCATGTTGGGAAAGTGTCTGGGACGTAGTCTATATGTTTATAAAGTGTCACTATCTCTATTTTAAGAGTTTTTACTTTATCTGTCTTTCCATCATTGTTTAAACAAGCGGAAAATGACCCGATGACTTCTTTGATAAACTTAAATGACATGTTTTCTTCATCGATTCGGGTTTGTTGATTTTGAACACTTTCATGATTGTATGACTACCTACAGTTTGCACGCACTGCCGTTTTGAAAAGAGAAGGCGAGCTGCAATTTGTTTTTCAGTCGGATTTCGTGTATCGTTGTATCATAATTGACACGGTTATCGAGTAGTATGTGGGTGCCATGTATGTATATGAACAGAACAGAACATTTATTCCGACTTGTACATAGTACATCGTCATATATACACAATTATATAACATATAAATACTTATTCACGTGAATTGGTACAAAACAGTTTGTAATATCAATATCAATGTATCGGGTTGGTGTTACAACTTGTATCGGGTTGGTGTTACAACTTGTATCGGGTTGGTGTTACAACTTGTATCGGGTTGCTGTTACAACTTGTATCGGGTTGGTGTTACAACTTGTATCGGGTTGTTGTTACAACTTGTATCGGGTTGGTGTTACAACTTGTATCGGGTTGTTGTTACAACTTGTATCGGGTTGTTGTTACAACTTGTATCGGGTTGGTGTTACAACTTGTATCGGGTTGGTGTTACAACTTGTATCGGGTTGGTGTTACAACTTGTATCGGGTTGGTGTTACAACTTGTATCGGGTTGGTGTTACAACTTGTATCGGGTTGGTGTTACAACTTGTATCGGGTTGCTGTTACAACTTGTATCGGGTTGGTGTTACAACTTGTATCGGGTTGTTGTTACAACTTGTATCGGGTTGTTGTTACAACTTGTATCGGGTTGGTGTTACAACGTGTATCGGGTTGTTGTTACAACGTGTATCGGGTTGCTGTTACAACTTGTATCGGGTTGGTGTTACAACTTGTATCGGGTTGTTGTTACAACTTGTATCGGGTTGGTGTTACAACTTGTATCGGGTTGTTGTTACAACTTGTATCGGGTTGCTGTTACAACGTGTATCGGGTTGGTGTTACAACTTGTATCGGGTTGGTGTTACAACTTGTATCGGGTTGTTGTTACAACTTGTATCGGGTTGGTGTTACAACTTGTATCGGGTTGCTGTTACAACTTGTATCGGGTTGTTATTACAACTTGTATCGGGTTGTTATTACAACTTGTATCGGGTTGTTATTACAACTTGTATCGGGTTGTTGTTACAACGTGTATCGGGTTGTTGTTACAACGTGTATCGGGTTGCTGTTACAACTTGTATCGGGTTGGTGTTACAACTTGTATTGGGTTGGTGTTACAACGTGTATCGGGTTGGTGTTACAACTTGTATCGGGTTGCTGTTACAACTTGTATCGGGTTGGTGTTACAACTTGTATCGGGTTGGTGTTACAACTTGTATCGAGTTGCTGTTACAACTTGTATCGGGTTGTTGTTACAACTTGTATCGGGTTGGTGTTACAACGTGTATCGGGTTGGTGTTACAACTTGTATCGGGTTGGTGTTACAACTTGTATCGGGTTGGTGTTACAACTTGTATCGGGTTGTTGTTACAACTTGTATCGGGTTGCTGTTACAACTTGTATCGGGTTGGTGTTACAACTTGTATCGGGTTGGTGTTACAACTTGTATCGGGTTGCTGTTACAACTTGTATCGGGTTGTTATTACAACTTGTATCGGGTTGGTGTTACAACTTGTATCGGGTTGGTGTTACAACTTGTATCGGGTTGGTGTTACAACTTGTATCGGGTTGGTGTTACAACGTGTATCGGGTTGGTGTTACAACTTGTATCGGGTTGGTGTTACAACTTGTATCGGGTTGCTGTTACAACTTGTATCGGGTTGTTATTACAACTTGTATCGGGTTGGTGTTACAACTTGTATCGGGTTGGTGTTACAACTTGTATTGGGTTGGTGTTACAACTTGTATCGGGTTGGTGTTACAACTTGTATCGGGTTGTTGTTACAACTATATCCGGTCGTTACAACTTATTTCGGGTTGTATGCGCTAACTTTAACACTCACGGTGATCCAGTAACGAAAGTGTGTATATTTAATATATTAAGAATTTTACACGTTTTTCCTGTATACATATACATGTATTCTTGTCCCTGGGAAATGTACTTAAAATTGTCCACGATTACTTCCTTTTAAAATCATCATTTTTAATCCACTCACCTGGCGCTTTAATAGAAATGCAATCAGAAGGTTAGAATAAGGTCATCAATTCTAATGACGATACAACTGCCAATTAACAATATCATTACTCGGAGAATCAATTAACGCACATTATATGTTTATTATCATAGATAAACAGTTAATTTTGGTTAATTATTTGAAAGTATTACTTCATTTAAAAGGATGAGCAGTGATTATGATTTAACATATATTATCAGAAGATAGGTCTTGTATTTATGCACTTTCAATGCAATCTTTCATTTGATGGTTTATGGACATTGTATTGTTCATATATATATGATATATGTATATATCTGTTTTGTAAAACTATTGGCTATTCTCAGTATTTCAAACAATACGGAACGACAATTCAGGTTTGTGCTTAAATTATATTTTTAATTTATCAAAGTTAGATACGTTTAAGTAACAATTAATTATAAGCAGATACATTTAGTAGCAAACATTTTATGATTTGTTTGTTAAAATCTAGCTCTATCTTGGAGCAAGTTCTTTATTTTGCACAATTCTCCAAAACATACAATCTATAAGACTTGTTTTAAACATAGTTTATTCGTCATGGAAATAATATAATATTATAACAAATGATAGTCGTGATAGCGCAGTTGTAACGCGTTCGCTTCAGGTGCGAAAGGTCCGGAGTTCGAGCCCCGCTGGAGCCGTTACGATTGTGCCCGTAGGCAAGGCATTTAAATTCCACGTTGCATATTCTCTCTCCCTCGTGGCGATGGATTCCATCAGGAATGAGGTCTCGAGAGTGATTAATATAAGTTGTAGGAACGTGTTCGCAATCGAGCTAAATACATTTGTATAAACTAACAAATGATCATACACACAGCGAAGGCATTCGCATGCAATCTTTCATTTGTATTCACCTTTTTTGTTGCTGGAATTAATTGAAAACAAAATGTTTAAATAATCCATCTCAGCGATTCATGGGAATTTATTTATCCAAGAAACGAGATATTATTGCATATGGCAAGAATTTATTATCAAGTTCTTCCTAGATAGCTTCAGTGGTATACGACTATGTTGGTAATGCACGTGTCTATTTGTACCACGGAGAATTAACGGTGTATGTATTGTACTGATTGGCCACCCATCGGATACAGGTGGCATTGCAGCACAACTGTAACTATTATAAGTGGAAGTCGTGATAGCGCCGTGGTAGCGCGTTCGCTACAGGTGCGAAGTGCCCAGAGTTCGAGCCCCACTGGAGCCGTTACGATTATGCCCTTAGGCAAGGCATTTAAATTCCACATTGCCTCTTCTCTCTCCCTCGTGGCGATGGATTCCATCAGGAATGAGGTATGAGGTCGCGAGAGTGATTAATATAAGTTGTAAGAACCTGTTTCACAATCGAGCTAAAATAAATTTGTATACACTAAATATTAAAAGTAGGTTCTGTAGTACATCTGTATGTTGACAATGTACATATCAAATTCTGTATTGAATAATTAGTGTTTATTGATACTAACTGGCACGTGTGTTGTAGTGTATATTGGTACTAGATGGCACGTGTGTATGTAGTGTCAGATTGTATATTCGGTTTAACCACGTGTGTTGACCTACGTGTCTGATTCCGCTGGAACAACTGCTGGCAACAGAGAACAGTTTCAACAAAATATTGTCGAGTTTGAAGAATTCTTCTAAAATAAAGAATATCCTAAGACTGTTTAATTATTTATACACATTTCAAACATTTGGATACGCGAACGTCGCACCGCACCGGTAACGTTTTTCTTTTCAATTTATTATAGCTTTGACATTCAGGATTATATTATTGTGTTGGTGCTGCGAAGAGTATGGTATACATGTACAGTCTGGAGGCAAAATACAATAATTAAAAAAAGGTTTTAAAAAAGTCCTGCATTTTATTACTTATTAAAAATAATTCAGTAATGCTAACGCAGAATTTTATACCGACAAAGTGCAATTTCATCATATAAAGTTTAATTCGAAAATAATGATGTGCTCATTCCATGTGCTGTTGTTGTTGTTGTTGTTGTTGTTGTTGTTGTTGTTGTTGTTGTTGTTGTTGTTGTTGTTGTTGTTGTTGTTGTTGTTGTTGTTGTTGTTGTTGTTGTTGTTGTTGTTGTTGTTGTTGTTGCGCTGGTGCTGTGCTGCTGCTGCTGGCTGTGCTGCTGTGCTGCTCTGAGCTGCTGCTGTGCTGCTGCTGCTGCGTGCTTGCTGCTGCTGCTGCTGCTGCTGCTGCTGCTGCTGCTGCTGCTGCTGCTGCTGCTGCTTCAGTCATATGCTGGTATTTATTAAAGTTCATTAACATTTATATTATTAATGCTTAGCAACAACATTCTTAAACACAGCAATATTATTTAGTATTATTTATCACAGCCGGGAACGTGGTCATAGCGAAGTGGACGAGAGATGGTCCTATTCGAGTCTGTATGAGTGTCACAACATGTCAAAATTCTAGACGTCAGTAGGTCACAGTGTGGTGTGATTCGCGACTATACTTGTATGTTGTGACACTCCGTCTCAGTATACATAATAGATGCTCGGCTGCAATCACCTATCACTGTGGCAGAGTTCCCCCATTGTGATATAAACCCCGTGCGTTAATTGCCATAAACACATGGGGGATATATACTCTTTCTATAGCAACATTAAATTGTATATTTAGAACGGATTATGATACAGAGTGTATGCTATTTTGATTAATGCGTGTGTATTTTCTCTCTGGTTCTATTTATGTAAACTCATTTCCAAGTGTAGTATCTATTTATTGCCCGCATATCATGTCTTGTGAAACTATAGCTATAGGTGCAACATACAGTGGATCTTATTAACAGGTTGTCTCTGCTAACAGCTGGTCTTTAGAACATGTTTGATTGTTGTAATAGAATTGATTCTATAAAATTATATTCGCCCAAGAGACTTAGTGCATGACTGTCGGGAATGCGCCTACATGCTCATGTCATCACTGTTGAACTTCCGGTATCGACTCGCGTTGACTGTTGGGAATGCCTATATGCGCATGTCATCACGGTGGAACTTCCGGTATCGACTCGCGTTGACTGTTGGGAATGCCTGCATGCGCATGTCATCACGATATAGCTTCCGGTATCGACACGGGTTGCACATGTGTCTTACAAGCATTACATTTTGAGACAATCTTTCAGCGATAGCCCTTGAACGTACAAATATGAATCGTATGTTAGTTGAGGAATGTACACTATCGTATGTTATGTTGGGAATGTTTGAAATTGTACTATATAATATATATCAGTGAATGTCCGAGCGTATAGTTCACTATATATACATGCGACTGAGAGCTCAAAATCTAGATGATAAATTGTGTACTAATTGACTACTGTAGTCTGATAAAATGATGCTGAATGGATAATTATTACACAGTATTTAAACTGATAAACATATATATAAAACAATGTTTATCAGTTTAAATACTTTGTAATAATTATCTATATATATATATCCTCATTGTATGACGGAATGTCACCGTATATATATATATATATATCACATAACTTTGCTAGTATCCAGTGTAATACAGTCATATCATTATTTCTTATATGTACACACGTGTTATAACACCTGGAAGGATTCTGATTGGTTGAGAGAATAATCCTTATAAGTTGTTAATTAAGCTTTAAAGTATGCATATTTCTATTTGAATTGGAACATGATATTAATGGTAAGACAAACGATGATTTAAAAGAAGTCTTGACACAATTATAACGCTGTTTAAAACATAAATATACCGCTGCTTTGCTTAGAAACGTCATGGCCATTTATTGACGTCATGACAATTTGCGCTGAAAGTAGCAGCGTTATAAAATATTGTAATGTGATAAAAAGGATCTTACACTGGTGGTGATTTCATACAATATGTTATTAAACTCGTTTTGGAATTGAGCTATTAAGCTCGCCAAAATTCCAAAACTCGTTTCATAAAATATAGTATGAAATCACAACTCGTGTAAGATATCCCATATATATGTATATATATTATATATGTATATTTTCATTTATTTTGACACATAGCCTGGGAACAGGCGACGATATATTTTGCCTGGCCAGTCAAATACATATATTTTAACACCGATACTATTAATTGGGCCGTATTGAGTTTCTGATCATATCAACAGTCACTTTGCCAGAAGTTAAAAAGTGAAAAATCGACAGACTGCCACCCAGGCTAATTTTGACAGTTTATCAACATATTGCTTCGTTTTTCTGTACACATGTATAATAAGGGTATACAACTATATATCATATATGTGTGTGCGTAAACTGGTATACACCATGCGCCATATTGACCAATTAGGTTTGAAAATAAAGTTATTATATAAAATGGCGTTGGAACACAATTTTGAAGTGACATGTGTGGTTTGTCAGGGCCTCTGTTTTTATTTGAGTGGCAAGAGCAAGAAGTCTGTACTCCACAACTATAAACTGTATTCATTCTATAATATAATACTGCATTATAAATCCCAATTATAAAAGTCAAGACATGTGACGAATTTGTAATAATCCTTGTGACCTAATTATTTTCCAATCCTATATATCTTCTTCTTCTTGTCGTTCGCGTCATTTTGCGTTTATGCGTAGTACCGTGGTTTATTAGAATGCGCCGTGCGGTCCAGTACTTCCGGCTTCAGCATTCGAGGTTTCTGTTGGGGTTACCTCACCCTTAGGCTAGGACTTTTAAGGCGGTCCATATATTCGCCTGATGCACCCGTTGTGGGACACGTGGAGTATTTAATAGGAGTAGCTTTGCCTTGAGCTATCCTGCCCCGTCCTGGTAGGTACACCGCCGTATGGTCCGGGACTGCTTATTTGATTCACAGCTAACCCCCATATCTGAGGGCCGTTCCCCTATCCGCCACCTGAGGACCCGCTGGGTAGGGGATGGTCGCCCCACTACTGAATTGGAAGCAGCATGGACCCAGCAATCCTATATATTATAGTGTATGTTATTTTACTGACAGTGTGTATTTCTGAAAACCGAGAGATTGTGTGACATTTAGTTTAGTAAGTAAAACGGCAGTAACGTATTATTCTGTCGTGTAGACTCGTGTTTTCTTGTATTAATTTCATCTTGTAAACGAAGCTTAGGTTGTCCGACTAGCGCAGTGGTTAGCGCGCTCGCTTCTCACCAATGTAACCCGGGTTCTATCCTCGGACCGGGAAGTATGTGAGATGGTACGGTGGTCGCCAGATCGGACAGGTGGGTTGTCTCCTGGTACTCCGGTTTCCTCCCACACGAATGACCACATTTACGCTTTCATCCGCGCCAACGAGAGTGATTAATATAAGTTTAAACTTATATGCATTAGCCAGGTGTCTGTTTGTTCAGTCGTTGTAAACTTGTTAACAAAGTGTTGGATTACATACTAGTAGTTGATATGTATTATTGTTACAATGTTACAATGTAGGCAGGGAATAACATAACATTATACTTATACTATACTAGAGGACATAGAAAACGCACACTTCGGATAAGTGTGTTTTTACATGAAAAACAATAACTATATAAATACATAGTTTTAAACATGTTGGAATATTTTTAGTTGTTCAGTTTGTGTTTTGTAATAAAGATGTGATATATCTTTGATGGAATCCTTCGTATTTCCTTTTCATGTAATACTAATCATATAATGTAGGTGTGCGTTTTCTATGTCCTCTAGTATATAATGTAGGTGTGCGTTTTCTACGTCCTCTAGTATATAATGTAGGTGTGCGTTTTCTACGTCCTCTAGTATATACTTTAGGTGTGCGTTTTCTATGTCCTCTGGTATATAATGTAGGTGTGCGTTTTCTATATCCTCTAGTATATAATGTAGGTGTGCGTTTTCTATGTCACCTAGTATATATACCAAGTGAGCACTGTCATCTGAACAATACTACCATGTGAACAGGGAATTTAAAAACATTAAAACAACAAGTTGAATACGACAAGCGGTCACTGTCATTTGTATCAATGTTATCATGTAAACGGGGCATTAAATGAAACTCATTTACCCGGACTAGATAACATTTGAAAGTTCAATGGATATGATCGCGACATCTCGGTTGGGTACTATATAACACAGTTTCAGCCGCGACCAAGTTTCCTTTATCAGTGTACGGTTAATTAAGACGGTACGATTTGTTTACGTAAACTTTCCATGCATTTTTATATCGAAGCACTGACGTGAAAATGATCAATCTTTTTATTACGGTGGCTAATGGTGGCGGCCTTGTACAGGGAAGGAAAATGTCAGAGCACATGGAAATGCTGTATCAATGAACACTGCTTATTTATTTCAACAGAATCTTTCAAACGGAAGAAGAGAAGTGTTTCCGCTACGCACGTACGGACGTACAGGATGATTGAAGGCGGCATAGAACATTCAGGTTATATTGACATCAAACAGCCGCCGAAAATCAAAGGAAGAAAACTCAAAGTAAGTAGCTTGTGGTATTTTGCTTTGTATACAAAAGAAATCATTTTTATTGGAATTAATTTAATTGTTTCTAGTTATTGGATTTTGGCAATAAATTCTAAGGGGATTTGTTGCCCTCTTAATCATAGTGGTTTGGCAATAATTGTTTATGTTATATTGCCCTCGATATTACGCTTTGTATCTATTGTTTTATAATGGAAAAATAGTAGTACAATGAAAGCACTGTATTTACAGGAGCGTCGCTAGTGGGGAGGCGGGGTGCTTGGGGTACATACTGCACCAATCTTTATAATTGCAAATAAATAATGCATACATTTGAAACTACTTACTTAGTATCGGGCTGGAGAGTCCACCACTGGGCACCATAGCATCGGGCTGGAGACCCCCTGGGCACCATAACATCGGGCTGGAGACCCACTGGGCACCATATCATCGGGCTGGAGACCCCCTGGGCACCATATCATCGGGCTGGAGACCCCCTGGGCAGCATAACATCGGGCTGGAGACCCCCTGGGCGCCATAGCATCGGGCTGGAGACCCCCTGGGCACCATAACATCGGGCTGGAGACCCACTGGGCACCATATCATCGGGCTGGAGACCCCCTGGGCACCATATCATCGGGCTGGAGACCCCCTGGGCAGCATAACATCGGGCTGGAGACCCCCTGGGCGCCATAGCATCGGGCTGGAGACCCCCTGGGCACCATATCACGGGCTGGAGACACCCCCATGGGCACCATAACATCGGGCTGAAGAACGCCCCCCCCCATTGGGCACCATACCATCTGGCTGGAGAATCGCTCCCCCCCCCCTCCACCTGGGCACCATAACACCGGACAGGCACATTAGCATTGGATGGGATAAAGCCCTGATTCTCATAGCTTCGGACTGGAGAATATCATTGGCACCGTAGCATCGGGCGGGATAATGCCCTGGGTCTCACTGGAGAATGTCCTGGTCCCATATATCTTCAGTTTCAGAATACCAATACATCTCATTCCCCAACGCGAGCTACGCCCCGACTCGTAACATACATTCACGGACTATTTCTAGAACTCAACGCGAGCTACGCCCCGACTCGTAACATACATTCACGGACTATTTCTAGAACTCAACGCGAGCTACACCCCGGCTCGTAGCATACATTCACGGACTATTTCTAGAACTCAACGCGAGCTACGCCCCGGCTCGTAGCATACATTCACGGACTATTTCTAGAACTCAACGCGAGCTACGCCCCGACTTGTAGCATACATTCACGGACTATTTCTAGAACTCAACGCGAGCTACGCCCCGGCTCGTAGCATACATTCACGGACTACTTCTAGAACTCAATGCGAGCTACGCCCCGACTCGTAACATACATTCACGGACTATTTCTAGAACTCAATGCGAGCTACGCCCCGGCTCGTAACATACATTCACGGACTATTTCTAGAACTCAATGAATATTGAATGTTAGTGGTTGCTACCCAATCTATAAACGTTCTGACTGTTACGAAAACAACAAACAGCCAAGGGCTTATAAGCACCCAATAGGTAGTAAATATGCTGTTCATACATCATTTCTTATTGCATGTTTATTGCAATTTCATGAATTTAACAGATGTGGCATTCTTAACAATCCCATGAAGTCGAACTTATATTAAAGCCCCCACTTGGCCTTTCATTTCTTCAAATTGAAAAACAAGCAACATTATTTAGTTTATACAAATTTATTTTAGCTCGATTGCGAAACAAGTTCTTACTACTTATATTAATCACTCTCGATACCTCATTCCTGATGGAATCCATCGCCACGGGGGAGATAGAAGATGCAACGTGGAATGAATTTAAATGCCTTGCCTAAGGGCACAATCGTAACGGCTCCAGCGGGGCTCGAACTCCGGACCGTTCGCACCTGAAGCGAACGCATCCACTGCGCTATCACGACTTCCGCAACATTATTTTAGATATACATTGTATCCTATTACAAACCACCGCTGACAGAATACTTATTATTTTAATATTAGATTATGATTGTTTAGGTATTTTGTTACATTGTGCGTACACATATATATTCTGGTTGTACACCCTCTTGTATACATGTACTCGTAACTCTAGAGTCAAACATTACATACTTTACTTGTCCTTGCCAACAAACACCGACATTGTTTGTCATAGTTGTCAGTTAAATTGACACCCAATTAGTGCGTCTTATCTGGGTCTGGCCCACTGGCCTGATCACTACCGCTGTACATGCATTCTAACCTGAATAAAGGAATCAGTTGCTATCTCACACACAGTTTAACAGTTTAAATATATACATACAGTCAATGACCAAGTTAACGCTTATTGACATTATCTTAGTTAGATCGTGTAATAGTGTGGTCCTACAACATTGAATGACCGGAAGTAATCTAACTACGTATGTATAGCTTTGGGAGCGGTGTCTGGTTCTCAATTGCCCCTTAACAACGTTAACACGCTGGACTGGTAATCCACGGATCGCAGGTTCGACCCCCTGACTGACCCTAATAAAATTAACAGTCTTTCAGATGGGACTTTAAACCGAGGTCTCGTGTCGGTGCTTTACATCGTGCACATACAAGAACCAGAGGAGACTCTGGAATGGGTCTCTGTCTGTATCATTGCTCTATCCTCCAAAATCTAAAATGACTAATCTCTTCAGGAGGCGTCGATCATATGGGCAACCGGTAGCGACGATAAATAAACGTAAAACACAATCCCGATGACTATTATGTAAGCGTTTCTTTTAAACTAAATTCTAATAAATGGAACAACTACTATAGGCGAAATCTCGTTTTCATAATCTGAATAATGACGTGACGTCACGTTTAAACTTTATTTATTACAACGATTGCGAAACAAGTTTTTTAACAACTTATATTAAATACTCTCGTTGGCGCAGATGTAAACGTAAATGTGGTCATTCGTGTGGGAGATACCCGGAGAAAACCCTGTGACAGCAGTGATGAGACTGTCGGACGGGTGGGGCAGACGTTATCATATGCATGTAACATCAGTGATGAGACTGTTGGACGTGTGGGACAGGCGTTATCATATGCATGCAACAAGATAATCGGACGGGTGGGACAGGCTTTACCATACACATGTAACAGCAGTGATGAGATTGTCGGACGGGTGGAACAGGCGTTATCATATGCATGCAACAAGATTGTCGGACGGGTGGGACAGGCTTTACCATATACATGTAACAGTAGTGATGAGATTGTCGGACGTGTGGGACAGGCATTATCATATGCATGCAACAAGATTGTTGGACGGGTGAGACAGGCTTTACCATATACATGTAACAGCAGTGATGAGATTGTCGGACGGATGGGACGGGCGTTATCATATGTAACAGCAGTGCAGCAGCATCTATTTTAATTACAATCTTTTTCTATTGTAGTCTTGGAAGAAGAAATGGGTAGCTGTGCGCGAGATGTCGATACGTTCCGTCGGTAGGCCTGCAGCCAAAGTTGATATATATACAGACGAGAAAACTGCGTTGAATTCTCCCGCCGACAAGCAAACGTTTATACTGGAGTTCGTCACAGACGTTCGTGCAGCCAAATCCAAGACCCATAGCCATGCCTTCGAGATTGTGGAGAGAGAGACTATTCTGTTATTGTCAGGAGCAACGGAGCTGGAAACTCAGACGTGGATTTCAACGTTTAGGAAGATTTTCTTCCCGGACCAAGATCAAAATGGTAAGTTTAGTATTCAAACAGTACTAAGTTATTGAATACCAGTAAAAATGTCATACTGTCATGTAATTGTCCAATATTAAAAATAAAGTATAAGTATGACAGTGTTTTTTGTTTGTTTGTTTTTTACAACGATTGCGAAGCAAGTTTTAACAACTTATATTAATCACTCTCGTTGGCCCGGATGAAAGCGTAAATGTGGTCATTCGTGTGGGAGGAAACCGGAGTACCCGGAGAAAACCCACCTGTCCGATCTGGCGACCATCGTACCATCTCATATACTTCCCGGTCCGAGGTTCGAACCCGGGTTGCATTGATGCGAAGCGAGCGTGCTAACCACTGCGCTAATGGGACAGTGTTTGAATTGTCCATACTCGGTTCTTTGTTTAAGCATATTTTATTGCTTTCAAATAACATACATATACAAGACTGCACAATAATTGTTCAACAAATGAAATGTAACGAATAGTCTACGAGTGAAACTGTTATAGTTTATAAGAAGCAAATGGGTTGGGTCACTATTGTCAGACAGAATGTTTTATTGCATTGCCTTATATTTAGGGTCACACTGGATGACAGACATACACACATATCTATTGTAGATTAATTTTAATTAGTTTTGCGTTTATTTATCGTCGCTACCAGTTGCCCATATGAGCGACGCCTCCTGAAGAGATTAGTCATTTTAGATTTTTGTAGGATAGTGCAATGATACAGACAGAGACCCATTCCAGAGTCTCCTCTGGTTCTTTTACGTGCACAGTGTAAAGCACTGACACGAGACCTCGGTTTAACGTCCCATTTAATTGTATTAGGGTCAGACGGGGGATCGAACCTGTGATCCCTGGATTACCAGTCCAGCGTGTTACCACTGGATTACAAATCCGTCTGTATTTGTGCATAAATAGCAAATTACCGTTTATTAATACATGTATAATTATAACAAAACATGTTTGCACAAACTATTTATTGTCTTGCAGATGTCTTCCCCGTGCAGATAATCCCAAACAAGCACGCCTCTCTACTGTCGCTAACAGGAACGTATGCGATGTCTGTCAACCCAGCAGTGATCACAATCACAAGTAAACAACACAATTCCTATGAGTGGTCGCTGAACATGCTCAAACGCTTTCACCTGGAGAAAGACGTAGATAATCCGGGCATGGACATTATTACCATCGAATGTGGCCCGTAAGTTTACATTGCCATTTAAATTACAAGTACAAAATGACAACAAAAGCCAACACAGATAACACGGATACAGATTTAGTTTAGCTTGAAATACAAGTTCTTACAACTTATATTAATCACTCTCGAGACATCATTCCTGATGGTCTCCATCGCCACGTGTGAGAGAGAAGAGGCAATGTGGAATTGAAATGCCTTGCCTAAGGGTACAATTGTAACGACAGCTGGGCTCGATCTCCGGGGCATTTCGTACCTGATGCGAACGCGCTAACACTGGGCTATCACGACGTCCATAGCACACGTTGTATGTACATCAATTCGCTCTGAAAAGTGTCTGTGTCATGCTCCTCATTGATTTCTAGTAATTGTCGATGTTTCTGCAAACTTTCGCCGGTAATCAAATATAATTCAGCAGACAGAAAAAACAATAAGAATAAACAATTGCATGATCGTTGTCTGTGTTTCATTGAGGTATGCAAGTTCAGTTTTTACACCTAATTTGCATAAAATCTGCCGAAGTTATGCAAATTAGGTTTAAAGAGCTCATGTTTCATACCTCGATGAAACGTAATATTTTACGAATTACATAACAAGTTTTTTTTTTGATTCATCACATCATACAAAAACTAATCCGCTATGAATATTAAAGAGAATAGAATAATTTTGCAATTCATTGGGTTATGAACGACGATACAAGAAGTTGTAATTATTATTTGCTAAATTAAGTTTTCGGTAGACTTGTAAAACGGTTTACGAGATGAAAAATAATTCAAGTTCTATCTTGTCTGAGTTGTGTTCTACTATAAATGTAATGTTATATCGATAAAAAATGAAGTATTGACTATTAAAGTAGTTTTAAAAATTGTTAATAACTATTGACGTCCAATTACTATTCGTGTTTCAGAAGATCAGAATGTGGTGAAGCGACGTTCCGGTTTCGTTCTGACTATGTTACCAACATTCTTGCCTCGATTAAAGCGAACATTTGCTTGGCACTAAGCAGAAAGAAAGTGGAACGAACAAAGCAATCAAACTCAACCATTAATCAACCAAGTCGCACATCCGTAGCCGGCAGCATCAGTAGTAGTAGCATTGAAAATCGAATCAGAAGTGACACATGTGGGAGCACGGAGCAACGTTACAAAGACCTTCTGGAAAATACAACAAATGATTCACAGAAAGGAATTACATCAAGGGAGTCGTCGGAAACGTTTGCTTCAGAAGTAGAAGATGCTGATAACCTTGACATTCCGAGGACGAAGCGACAGAGTGTGACATTTGATACTAAAGTAGTTGATGAATCCATATCCTCTAAGGATTTGCTCACATCTCCAATAGAAATCGTTGATGAAAATAATACATCAGCATACAACAAGGTTGAATTTCATCTCCCAAATAGTTCTCCAGCTGTCGGAAAAATCATCACAACATTTACTGTTGCCAAACCGGGTTATGAAACAAAGGTTCTGCTGGACGAACACGGCTATAGCCACGTGGACATAAAAACCTCAAAACTCATGTTTAGTGATGATAAAATCAGGTCGTTTTCTAACATGTCATCACATTCTTCCGCATCATGTCGTTCTGCATCGGTTGGCTCCAGAGACTCTGGAATTCTCTACTCCGCAGCAGACAAAAAGGCTCAATTGCAACGTGGTACAACCACTAACCGATCTACAAACTCTTTCGATAGTGCTGTTTCTACGTCGTCGACTGTGGAAGGAACTGAAACACGTCCAGTTGATTCCAATGCAACACCTTTGACAGTTGAAATACAAGAAGTTGAAGTTACCGCTGCTGAATTCATGCTGGGAAATAATGACAATGGTATTTATCAAGACGTTTCTCTAGACGACAATACATGTGATAACATAGTGACTGATGAAAGTCAAAATGCAAGTGAAAAACCAACATTAAGAAAGTGTAATTCCACAGGCGATTTTAGAAAAGATGAAAAGGAAAATGAATATGAAGATTTGGATAATTTCAGAAGAGGGAAAAAGAACTTGGTGAAACACCTTGGCATGGATCCTAAAATCGATCCTAAATCCGTTCCGCCGTCTCTGCCAGAGAGACCATTATCGCACAAAATAAAACGAAGGATTAACAACAGTGAAAAGAAACTATTCACTCTTCCGTTTGCCAGAAATAAGAGCAAGAAAAAGAAGGATCAAGCTATAAGCATGTCATCCTCATCCAGTGATTCCGAATCAGAAAGCTCTAAAGGGAGTAAGAAAATCAGTGACATCACAATAAAAGCTTGGCCTCTTGGTAATAAGTCTGTATTTGTTGGAAACGACGATTTATATCAGCCAATTGCTATAGAACGATTCTTGAAAGACAAGGATGGAATGACTGTACCACAGAAACGGGAAAGGAGCAGTTCTCTGAACTTAAATATGGAGTCAGCGATGAAACGTCCATCGGTGAGTTCGAGTAGGCGGTCGGAAACTGTTGACAGGACAAAGTCGCTGTGGAAGCACAACCGGAACGTATCTATGCAGCTGGATATGCTACAAAGGCGGAATGATCCAAATAACTCTACTATGAATGTAGACATTAAGCATAATTTTGACTTGTCGCTGCAGCCTGGTATGATTGGTTACGATAATGAACGTATCAGTGTAGACATGAATAGTAATCATGACAGAACAATTGATAGCGCAGATATGACATCTGATGGTGAACCTATTTACGCTGAGGTAGGACCGACAATTAAACAATCATTTGGTGCAGTAGAAAATCCTTTTCCAAATTTGACTATTTGGACACCAGCGGATATAAGTGATGTTCCGGAAGTTAGTGAACTTGATGGCACAAAGTATGAAAACGACGAATCTATGGACTCTCTTAAAACTACGGAACCAGATGACATGTTAAATGAAGGATTTGTGATCGAAGACGACGACGTGAAAGACAATCAAACAGGTGATAATGAAAATATATTAATTGATTTATCAATGTCAGAATCTGGAGATACTGCCAACACCACAAGGACAGCTGTAGATATCTTTAACATGGGAATTGGGTCAAACGTTTTGGAAACATCTCATATGTACCCAATGGGTAGACATATTTCAAAGCCGAATAGTTCTGTTAATTTTGTAGACATGTTCAAACTTGGCTGCGGGACACCGTTGCCTCCAAGCAGTAGTAATTTATTGAATATCAGTAAAAATGTCATACCGTCATCTAGTTGTGCAAATAGTAATTTGTATTCTCTGAATGAAACATCTGTTGTAAACAACAACGAGAGTATCTACATGGACATGACTACGTGTAAAAATGAAAGTATTTACGTGTTGCCGTCTACGTTAAAACGATAGCTACGTGTATCTACGTATGTAGATACGTGTATCTATGTAGATATGTGTTATGTAGATACGTGCTATGTAGATACGTGTATCTATGTAGATATGTGTTATGTAGATACGTGTATCTATGTAGATATGTAGATACGTGCTATGTAGATACGTGTATCTATGTAGATATGTGTTATGTAGATACGTGTTGCCGTCTACGTTAAAAAGATAGCTACGTGTATCTACGTATGTAGATACGTGTATCTATGTAGATATGTGTTATGTAGATACGTGTATCTATATAGATATGTGTTATGTAGATACGTGTATCTATGTAGATATGTGCTATGTAGATACGTGTATCTATGTAGATATGTGTTATGTAGATACGTGTATCTATGTAGATACGTGCTATGTAGATACGTGTATCTATGTAGATATGTGTTATGTAGATACGTGTATCTATGTAGATACGTGCTATGTAGATACGTGTATCTATGTAGATATGCGTTATGTAGATACGTGCTATGTAGATACGTGTATCTATGTAGATACGTGCTATGTAGATACGTGCTACGTAGATACGTGTATCTATGTAGATATGTGTTATGTAGATACGTGTATCTATGTAGATACGTGCTATGTAGATACGTGTATATATGTAGATACGTGCTATGTAGATACGTGTATCTATGTAGATATGTGTTATGTAGATACGTGTATCTATGTAGATACGTGCTATGTAGATACGTGTATCTATGTAGATATGTGTTATGTAGATACGTGTATATATGTAGATACGTGCTATGTAGATACGTGCTATGTAGATACGTGCTATGTAGATACGTGCTATGTATATACGTGCTATGTAGATACGTGCTATGTAGATACGTGCTATGTAGATACGTACTATGTAGATACGTGTATCTATGTAGATACGTGTATCTATGTAGATACGTGTATCTATGTAGATACGTGTATCTATGTAGACCAGGACAATAAAACCACTATCAGACAACTCTGTATAATCTACCTGTCGTAAACCACTCTCTATAACTTATTGGTAATATTTTTTGAAAACAAAGTTTCATTAGTGCTAATGAAGGTTAACAATTTGCCTAAAACCTGACTAATTTACAGTCAAACATACGTTTAGCTACCAGTCAATGGAATTACAGAAATTGGCTGCTTAGCAACGGTGGTTGCATAATAGAGGTAGCGTATGAAATATAATTCCAGTTAGGGAATCTAAAGAGTGGATGTTTATAACAGATTGAGTGTTAACTAGAGGCTAACACATGATTTTACATTTATTTTTAAATATTAGCAGCATTAACTTTCATGTATTTAGTATTGTGATGAGTCACACAATTTTGTTGAAATATTCCATACTCCATATTATACCCCATAGCTTATTCGACAACATCGTTTTAGCTATAATGTATGAAAATATTTGTGTGTTTTACGTTTAATTATCGTCGCTACCGGTTTCCCATATGAGCGACGCCTCCTGAAGAGATTAGTCATTTTAGATTTTGGAGGATAGTGCAATGATACAGACAGAGGCCCATTCCATAGTCTCCTCTGGTTCTTTTACATGCACGGTGTAAAGCACCGATACGAGACATCGGTTTAACTTCCCATCTGACACTGTTAATTTTATTAGGGTTAGACGGGAGATCGAACCTGCGCTCCCTGGATTACCAGTCCAGCGTGCTACCACTGGACTATTGATCCATCTATGAAATTATTTAAATGTGTGTTTGTGTAAATAATTATTCAGAGATTATTGTAAATATTTATATATGTATTTACACTTGTTACATATGGATGCTCATTCGATGATGCAATAAATGAAAACCTCGTAATGATGAACCCGTTTATTGTCGTCTTCTAATACTACACCAAGCTACATTGTCCATGAGAACCGCTACATTGTCCATGAGAACCGTTACATTGTCCATGAGAACCGTTACATTGTCCATGAGAACCGCTACATTGTCCATGAGAACCGCTACATTGTCCACGAGAACCGTTACATTGTCCATGAGAACCGCTACATTGTCCACGATAACCGCTACATTGTCCATTCAAACCGCTACATTGTCCATGAGAACCGCTACATTGTCCATGAGAACCGTTACATTGTCCATGAGAACCGTTACATTGTCCATGAGAACCGCTACATTGTCCATGAGAACCGCTACATTGTCCATGAGAACCGCTACATTGTCCACGATAACCGATACATTGTCCATGAGAACCATTACATTGTCCACGAGAACCGTTACATTGTCCACGAGAACCGTTACATTGTCCAAGAGAACCGTTACATTGTCCACGAGAACCGCTACATTGTCCATGAGAACCGTTACATTGTCTTTGAGAACCGTTACATTGTCCATGAGAACCGCTACATTGTACACGAGAACCGTTACATTGTCCATGATAACCGCTACATTGTCCAAATGAACCGCTACATTGTCCATGAGAACCGCTACATTGTCCATGAGAACCGTTACATTTTTCTTGAGAACCACTACATTGTTCATGAGAACCGCTACATTGTCCACGAGAACCGTTACATTGTCCATGAGAACCGTTACATTGTCCATGAGAACCGCTACATTGTCCATGAGAACCGTTACATTGTCCATGAGAACCGTTACATTGTCCATGAGAACCGCTACATTGTCCATGAGAACCGCTACATTGTCCACGAGAACCGCTACATTGTATATGAGAACCGCTACATTGTATATGAGAACCGTTACATTGTCCATGAGAACCGATACATTGTCCATGAGACCCGCTACATTGTCCATGAGAACCGCTACATTGTCCATGAGAACCGCTACATTGTCCATGAAAACCGTTACTTTGTCCATGAGAACCGTTACATTGTCCATGAGAACCGCTACATTGTCCATGAGAACCGATACATTGTCCATGAGAACCGCTACATTGTCCATGAGAACCGCTACATTGTCCATGATACCCGTTACATTGTCCATGAGAACCGTTATATTGTCCATGAGAACCGTTACATTGTCCACGAGAACCGTTACATTGTCCATGAGAACCGTTACATTGTCCATGAGAACCGTTACATTGTTCAGGAGAACCGTTATATTGTCCATGAGAACCGCTACATTGTCCATGAGACCCGCTACATTGTCCATGAGAACCGCTACATTGTCCACGAGAACCGCTACATTGTCCATGAGAACCGCTACATTGTCCATGCAAACCGTTACATTATCCACGAGAACCGTTACATTGTCCATGAGAACCGTTACATTGTCCATGAGAACCGCTACATTGTCCATGAGAACCGTTACATTGTCCATGAGAACCGTTACATTGTCCTTGAGAACCGTTACATTGTCCTTGAGAACCGCTACATTGTCCATGAGAACCGTTACATTGTCCATGAGAACCGTTACATTGTCCATGAGAACCGCTACATTGTCCATGAGAACCGCTACATTGTCCATGAGAACCGTTACATTGTCCTTGAGAACCGTTACATTGTCCTTGAGAACCGCTACATTGTCCATGAGAACCGATACATTGTCCATGAGAACCGATACATTGTCCATGAGAACCGTTACATTGTCCATGAGAACCGTTACATTGTCCATGAGAACCGTTACATTGTCCTTGAGAACCGTTACATTGTCCATGAGAACCGTTACATTGTCCATGAGAACCGCTACATTGTCCATGAGAACCGTTACATTGTCCATGAGAACCGTTACATTGTCCATGAGAACCGTTACATTGTCCATGAGAACCGATACATTGTCCATGAGAACCGCTACATTGTCCATGAGAACCGCTACATTGTCCATGAGAACCGTTACATTGTCCATGAGAACCGCTACATTGTCCATGAGAACCGCTACATTGTCCATGAGAACCGTTACATTGTCTTTGAGAACCGTTACATTGTCCATGAGAACCGCTACATTGTACACGAGAACCGTTACATTGTCCATGATAACCGCTACATTGTCCAAATGAACCGCTACATTGTCCATGAGAACCGCTACATTGTCCATGAGAACCGTTACATTGTCCATGAGAACCGCTACATTGTCCATGAGAACCGTTACATTGTCCATGAGAACCGCTACATTGTCCATGAGAACCGTTACATTGTCCATGAGAACCGTTACATTGTCCATGAGAACCGCTACATTGTCCATGAGAACCGCTACATTGTCCATGAGAACCGCTACATTGTCCATGAGAACCGTTACATTGTCCATGAGAACCGTTACATTGTCCACGAGAACCGTTACATTGTCCATGAGAACCGTTACATTGTCCACGAGAACCGCTACATTGTCCATGAGAACCGTTACATTGTCTTTGAGAACCGTTACATTGTCCATGAGAACCGCTACATTGTACACGAGAACCGTTACATTGTCCATGATAACCGCTACATTGTCCAAATGAACCGCTACATTGTCCATGAGAACCGCTACATTGTCCATGAGAACCGTTACATTTTTCTTGAGAACCACTACATTGTCCATGAGAACCGCTACATTGTCCATGAGAACCGTTACATTGTCCATGAGAACCGTTACATTGTCCATGAGAACCGCTACATTGTCCATGAGAACCGTTACATTGTCCATGAGAACCGTTACATTGTCCATGAGAACCGCTACATTGTCCATGAGAACCGCTACATTGTCCACGAGAACCGCTACATTGTATATGAGAACCGCTACATTGTCCATGAGAACCGTTACATTGTCCATGAGAACCGATACATTGTCCATGAGACCCGCTACATTGTCCATGAGACCCGCTACATTGTCCATGAGAACCGCTACATTGTCCATGAGAACCGCTACATTGTCCATGAGAACCGTTACATTGTCCATGAGAACCGTTACATTGTCCATGAGAACCGCTACATTGTCCATGAGAACCGATACATTGTCCATGAGAACCGCTACATTGTCCATGAGAACCGCTACATTGTCCATGAGAACCGTTACATTGTCCATGAGAACCGTTACATTGTCCATGAGAACCGTTACATTGTCCATGAGAACCGTTACATTGTCCATGAGAACCGTTACATTGTCCATGAGAACCGTTACATTGTCCATGAGAACCGTTATATTGTCCATGAGAACCGCTACATTGTCCATGAGAACCGCTACATTGTCCATGAGAACCGCTACATTGTCCATGAGAACCGCTACATTGTCCATGAGAACCGCTACATTGTCCATGGAACCGTTACATTTCCACGAGAACCGTTACATTGTCCATGAGAACCGTTACATTGTCCATGAGAACCGCTACATTGTCCATGAGAACCGTTACATTGTCCATGAGAACCGTTACATTGTCCATGAGAACCGTTACATTGTCCATGAGAACCGCTACATTGTCCATGAGAACCGTTACATTGTCCATGAGAACCGTTACATTGTCCATGAGAACCGCTACATTGTCCATGAGAACCGCTACATTGTCCATGAGAACCGTTACATTGTCCATGAGAACCGTTACATTGTCCATGAGAACCGCTACATTGTCCATGAGAACCGATACATTGTCCATGAGAACCGTTACATTGTCCATGAGAACCGTTACATTGTCCATGAGAACCGTTACATTGTCCATGAGAACCGTTACATTGTCCATGAGAACCGTTACATTGTCCATGAGAACCGTTACATTGTCCATGAGAACCGCTACATTGTCCATGAGAACCGTTACATTGTCCATGAGAACCGTTACATTGTCCATGAGAACCGTTACATTGTCCATGAGAACCGATACATTGTCCATGAGAACCGCTACATTGTCCATGAGAACCGCTACATTGTCCATGAGAACCGTTACATTGTCCATGAGAACCGCTACATTGTCCATGAGAACCGCTACATTGTCCATGAGAACCGTTACATTGTCCATGAGAACCGTTACATTGTCCATGAGAACCGCTACATTGTCCACGAGAACCGTTACATTGTCCATGAGAACCGCTACATTGTCCAGAACCGCTACATTGTCCATGAGAACCGCTACATTGTCCATGAGAACCGTTACATTGTCCATGAGAACCGCTACATTGTCCATGAGAACCGCTACATTGTCCATGAGAACCGTTACATTGTCCATGAGAACCGCTACATTGTCCATGAGAACCGTTACATTGTCCATGAGAACCGTTACATTGTCCATGAGAACCGCTACATTGTCCATGAGAACCGCTACATTGTCGTTGAGAACCGCTACATTGTCCATGAGAACCGATACATTGTCCATGAGAACCGTTACATTGTCCATGAGAACCGCTACATTGTCCATGAGAACCGATACATTGTCCATGAGAACCGTTACATTGTCCAAGAGAACCGTTACATTGTCCATGAGAACCGCTACATTGTCCATGAGAACCGTTACATTGTCCATGAGAACCGTTACGTTGTCCACGAGAACCGTTACATTGTCCATGAGAACCGTTACATTGTCCATTAGTGGAGTCAACATTAATTATAGTGTCAGCTATATTGACAGGGCCAGCCATTGCTGACTTATGAGACACCTCGCATGGACATCAGTACTTCCCGAATCATATCCTTGAAGGTCATGTGCCTAGCTGGTGGCTCACACACCGGTCATATCAGAATAAACCCCTGACGAGGTTGGAACCTTCAACCTCCCGCTCCGTAGGCGGACGCCGTAACGCTCTGTCTGTATGTCTGTCTGAATTCCACGTATGTGGAAGTGTTTGGTTTTAGTCTTGCATTGTTGAAGACTACAAGTACACCACAATACATGTATTTGATAACTTGTATTCGTATCTCCACTTTGGAGAGTATTCATAACAAATATCCAACAATGTTATCCGGTTTTCATTTGTAAAGTTACTATTTGCCAACAACATAATGTTAGACTGTTTGTAGTAATTTCATGAATTGAATGTTTTGTAAGTGTCTGACCATCCGTCGTATTCTTTCTAATGGCAGGATGCTAGTGCATATGTGTGTTATTAGTACGTAAATTGTCCTTGTTAATTAGCTGACGCCCCGGTCGATATCCTCATGGTGTGCACGTCGCTATCGGGCCATATCTCTCAGCAGCAGCGTAGGATTCTGGGATATTCCGGTTGTGGACATTGCAACAAGGGACACCCTCTTCACCACCGCTGTTTTACAGAGGCGGTGTTGGTATGGACAGACCCTGGAGCGACAGAGACGACCATATGTCTAACTGCCAGATCCGTTCCAATGCTGCTGCATGCTGCCCAACAGTGAAGAGGGTGTCCGTAAGAAGAGCGGTTCAGAAAGAAGAGACAATCTGGACTTGTAACACTGACGAGGAAGAAGATGCCTCCTAGGCATACAGATGTCGATTTTATCGCAACATCATTGAATAATTCACAACCATCACACTACAAGACGACACTCTACAAATCTACAGACACTTCACGAATAAATGACGGTGCTAGAAATGCACGAATCTAATCTTCTGAGAATGCTCGCCCACATGGTTCGCCGGCGACGAGGATAAATAAACCTCAATGCAATCATCATCATATCTGATGGCGATTAAACACAAGGAGCTGGTACTCTGAAAACAGCCTGACGGACAACTAATCAACATTCATTTGATTCGATTTAAGCAGATTAAACACAGGGAGCTTGTATTCTGAAATCAGCCTGACGGGCAACTAATCAACATTCATTTGAGTCGATTTAAGCATATTTATGATAAAACATAGACTGTTTTATATGTATAGCACACTTAAATACAGCAATGAGTGTATATCACATTTATATGACTATGCGTGCTTGATACAATGTGGTGCGCTGGTAATTGATAGCCTGATAGAGTATCGTCTCCTGATTACGTCCCCGTTCAAATATTATCAGTTATCAACGAGCCGAGGAAGTAACGGGGGCGGATATTTAGTTTTGTTTATATATGCCTTTGACCTAACTATTTCTATAATTGTGATCTGGCTGAACCTGACTTGATTCTGTGAAATTGGTAAAAGGTAATGTGTATTTTTCGTTGTGTAACCCTCTTTTAACTGATCCCTATTGACCCCTAATGCCTGTGTCACCATCAATAGCCAAGACTAGACTTGTTTGTACAACTAATTTATAAGAGAGGATAACTTATATATGAGCTAATAATGTAATAACAGACGGATCTGTAGTCCAGTGGTAACACGCTGGACTGGTAATCCAGGGATCGCAGGTTCGATCTCCCGTCTGACCCTAATGGAATTAACAGTAATTTAGATGGGACTTTAAACCGAGGTCTCGTGTCGGTGCTGTACACCGTGCACGTAATAGAACCAGAGGAGACTCTGGAATGGGTCTATGTCTGTATCATTGCACTATCCTCCAAAAATCTAAAATGACTAATCTCTTTAGGAGACGTCGCTCATATGGGCAACCGATAGCGACGATAAATAAACGTAAAACACACACACACACACACACACACAAACACACATACACTTAGCGTAACGTTTTTTGTTTAGTTTGCTCACTGAACGCGAGTGCTCGAACAAGACGAGAACATATTCGATTAACGAACGCGAATGTACGATTACTGGTCGTGAATGTATTGGTCGTGAATGTTCGATTACTTGTCGTGAATGTACTAGTCGTGAATGTTCGAATACCCGCCGCAACTGTTCGATTATCGGACGCGGGTGTTGGGTGTCCGGCACCACTGTGTTTGTTATTGACTGTAAAGTCCGGACAATTCACTCGAGTGCTCATCGACCTTACCCTTGCAAACCCCGTACGCGGCCTATTTAAGTTTACAGTTTGCATAAGATCAAGTTAAGTAATGAAAGCGCACAGTGCCCGTTTTGGTCCAGTTGTCGCCAGCTCGGATATGTGAGTGGGATGGTGGTGGTTTTCTCATTGTTGCAAGTTGTTCAAGCTTGCTTGGCTGTCCGGTTAGCGTAGTGGTGTTAGCAAGCTTGCTTCGCTGTCCAATAAGCGCAGTGGTATTAGCAAGATTGCTCGGCTGTCCGGTTAGCGCAGTGGTATTAGCAAGCTTGTTCGGCTGTCCCGTTAGCGTAGTGATGTTAACAAGCTTGTTCGGCTGTCCGGTTAGCGCAGTGGTATTAGCAAGCTTGTTCGACTGTCCGGTTAGTGCAGTGGTGTTAGCAAGCTTGTTCGGCTGTACGGTTAGTGCAGTGGTGTTAGCAAGCTTGTTCGGCTGTCCGGTTATCGTAGTGGTGTTAGCAAGCTTGTTCGGCTGTCCGGTTAGTGCAGTGGTGTTAGCAAGCTTGTTCGGCTGTCCGGTTAGTGCAGTGGTGTTAGCAAGCTTGTTCGGCTGTCCGGTTAGTGCAGTGGTGTTAGCAAGCTTGTTCGGCTGTCCGGTTAGTGCAGTGGTGTTAGAAAACTTGTTCGGCTGTCCGGTTAGTGCAGTGGTGTTAGCAAGCTTGTTCGGCTGTCCCGTTAGTGCAGTGGTGTTAGAAAACTTGTTCGGCTGTCCGGTTAGTGCAGTGGTGTTAGCAAGCTTGTTCGACTGTCCGGTTAGTGCAGTGGTGTTAGCAAGCTTGTTCGGCTGTCCGGTTAGTGCAGTGGTGTTAGCAAGCTTGTTCGGCTGTCCGGTTAGTGCAGTGGTGTTAGCAAGCTTGTTCGGCTGTCCAGTTAGTACAGTGGTGTTAGCAAGCTTGTTCGGCTGTCCGGTTAGTGCAGTGGTGTTAGCAAGCTTGTTCGGCTGTCCGGTTATCGTAGTGGTGTTAGCAAGCTTGTTCGGCTGTCCGGTTAGTGCAGTGGTGTTAGCAAGCTTGTTCGACTGTCCGGTTAGTGCAGTGGTGTTAGCAAGCTTGTTCAGCTGTCCGGTTAGTGCAGTGGTGTTAGCAAGCTTGTTCGGCTGTCCAGTTAGTGCAGTGGTGTTAGCAAGCTTGTTCGGCTGTCCGGTTAGTGCAGTGGTGTTAGCAAGCTTGTTCGGCTGTCCGGTTAGCGCAGTGATGTTAGCAAGCTTGTTCGGCTGTCCGGTTAGCGCAGTGGTGTTAGCAAGCTTGTTCGGCTGTCCGGTTAGTGCAGTGGTGTTAGCAAGCTTGTCCGGTTATCGTAGTGGTGTTAGCAAGCTTGTTCGGCTGTCCGGTTAGTGCAGTGGTGTTAGCAAACTTGTCCGGTTATCGTAGTGGTGTTAGCAAGCTTGTTCGGCTGTCCGGTTAGTGCAGTGATGTTAGCAAGCTTGTTTCGCTGTCCAGTTAGCGTAGTGGTGTTAGCAAGCTTCCTTCGCTGACCAGTTAGTGCAGTTGTGTTAGCAAGCTTGTCCGGTTAGCGCAGTGGTGTTAGCACACTTGAAATACCAACTAAGCAGTTTAGGCCAATATATAGCCCAGGAACAGGCGTTGATATTTTTGACCGGGTCAATCATATAAATCTATGTTAACAACGATACCATTAAATCAGCCATATTAAGTTTCTGACAATATCATTTTGCCAGAAGTAAAAAGGTGAAAGATCGACATACTGATATAGATATCACAACAAGCCAATATATAGATATCACAACGATTTGCGTGTTGTCAAACATATAATCCAGCTAAAATTAACAATTTACGAATAATAACAAAGTAGATCGGTAATCATAATCTGAAATCAAATCCACTTGCACGATTATAGAAACATTACACTTTATTGGATGTAGTGTTTGTATAAATTGGAGTTTACTTCGGAAAATGTTGATACAGGTGGATTCTGTAGTCCAGTGGTAACACGCTGGACTGGTAATCCAGAGCTCGCAGGTTCGATGACCCGTCTGACCCTAATAAAATTAACAGTCTTTCAGATGGGACGTTAAACCGATGTCTCGTGTCGGTGCTGTACACCGTGCACGTAAAAGAACCAGAGGATGCTCTGGAATGGGTCTCTGTCTGTATCATTGCACTATCCTCCAAAAATGTAAAATGACTAATCTCGTCAGGAGGCGTCGCTCATATGGCCAACCGGTAGCGACGATAAATAAACGTAAAACATACACCGAATATTGTTTTCCATAAAATGATTAATCTCTTCAGGAGGCGTCGCTCATATGGGCAACCGGTAGCGACGATAAATAAACGTAAAACACACACACAAATGTTGTTTTCCATCACGATTGGTGATACATTCTTGTTACTCCATGTTCGTGTAAATATGACACCATTCTTAGGGTATATTTACACAAACTTACAATGAATGGCCGTTCAACTGTATAAATTAATAATTATTTATATTAAAAAGTCAATACTAATATAAATATGTATGTTCTTAGATGAAATAATAATAATAATAAAGGCTTTAGTTAGTTTAAACAATATTTTATTCAAGAAACATAGCATAGGAATAGTTGCAACAGCACAGTTAGGATTGGGAAAAAGTTACATATACAGTCAAACCTGTCTTAAG
This sequence comes from Archivesica marissinica, assembly GCA_014843695.1. Taxonomy (NCBI): domain Eukaryota; kingdom Metazoa; phylum Mollusca; class Bivalvia; order Venerida; family Vesicomyidae; genus Archivesica; species Archivesica marissinica. The sequence continues at coordinate 21,380,931 of CM026395.1, read as the reverse complement.
CAGCCAATCAAGGGAGTCACAGAAAATGGCTGCTTAGCACAGGTGACTGCTTAATAGAGGTCAAATGTATAATAAAACAACATATTGGGAACTGGATGCTTAATACAGGTTGGCTGCTTAATAGAGGTGACCACTAACACAGGTTTGACTGTATAGTACATACGTTATTTAACGAGAGAACTCCTTTCAACAATTAAGTCAATCTACCATGAGGCCCTCAACATATTAAAACATGAAATAACATAATGAAACATGTAAACAGTAACCAGTAACACTTACATAGGAAATAGGTTATAGGCTGCAGCATTAATACGAAGGAAGTAACAAAGGGATCTGTAGTCCAGTGTTAACAGACTTGTAGATGGGACATTAAACCGAGGTCTCGTGTCGATGCTGTACACCGTGCACGTAAAAGAACCAGAGGAGACTCTGGAAAGGGTCTCTGTCTGTATCATTGCACTATCCTACAAAAGTCTAAAATGATTAATCTCTTAAGGAGGCGTCGCTCATATGGGCAACCGGTATCGACAATAAATAAACGTAAAAACACACGATGAAAGTAATTATCTCAGTCCCCCTTTTTTCAAGTCCATATATCATCATATTCCATAACATATTATATATATAGCTTCTATGTGGGTGGCGTTAGCAGTGAGTGGCATAATCTAGTAGTGGATGATGTACAAATGCCAAATTTCGGGGGGAAAATAAAAATAATAATAATTTTTGTATTATTATTTTCCATACTTGCTTTTCTGACAGTGAGCAGTGTACTGCTGTACTGCTAGCAGTGAGCAGTGAGCAGTGAGTAGTGTAATCCAGCAGTGAGTTATGTATTCTAGTAGTGAATGATGTGTATATGTATATTTTCGATATATATTTTTTTTTCGTACTTGCTTTTTCTGGCAGTGAGCAGTGGGGAATGTACGAGTAGTGTATTCCAGAAGTGGGTAGTGTAATCCAGCAGTGAGTGGCGTAATCTACATGTAGTAGTGGATGATGTGCAAATGCCAAATTTCGGGGGGAAAATAAAAATAATAATAACATTTTATTTTCCATACTTGCTTTTCTGGCAGTGAGCAGTGGGGGAAATGTACGACTGTACGAGCAGTGTATTCCAACAGTGGGAAGTGCAATCGAGCAGCGAGTGGTAAATTGTAGTAGTATAGTGAATGATGTAATGCCACATTTCGGGGGGAAAAAATAAATGTTTTTGTTTATTATTTTTATTTATTTATTTCGACATTTGGCATATACACATCATTCGCTACTAGAATACATAACTCACTGCTGGATTACGCTACTCGCTGCTAGCAGTACAGCAGTACACTGCTCACTGCCAGCCCTACAGCAGTACAGCAATACACTGGCAGTACACTGCTCACTGCCAGCAGTACAGCAGTACACTGGCAGTACACTGCTCACTGCCAGCAGTACAGAAGTACAGCAGTACACTGCTCACTGCCAGCAGTACAGAAGTACAGCAGTACACTGCTCACTGCCAGCAGTACAGAAGTACAGCAGTACACTGCTCACTGCCAGCAGTACAGCAGTACAGCAGTACAGCAGTACACTGCTCACTGCCAGCAGTACAGACGTACATCAGTACACTGGCAGTACACTACTCACTGCCAGCAGTACAGAAGTACAGCAGTACACTGCTCACTGCCAGCAGTACAGAAGTACAGCAGTATACTGCTCACTGCCAGCAGTACAGAAGTACATCAGTACACTGGCAGTACACTACTCACTGCCAGCAGTACAGAAGTACATCAGTACACTGCTCACTGCCAGCAGTACAGAAGTACATCAGTACACTGGCAGTACACTACTCACTGCCGGCAGTACAGAAGTACAGCAGTACACTGCTCACTGCCAGCAGTACAGAAGTACATCAGTACACTGGCAGTACACTACTCACTGCCAGCAGTACAGAAGTACAGCAGTACACTGCTCACTGCCAGCAGTACAGAAGTACATCAGTACACTGCTCACTGCCAGCAGTACAGAAGTACAGCAGTACACTGCTCACTGCCAGCAGTACAGCAGTACACTGGCAGTACACTGCTCACTGCCAACAGTACATCAGTACAGCAGTACACTGACAGTACACTGCTCACTGCTAACTTCACCCACATATAGTTTCTCTACTTTTCAGCTTTAGCATTACTATATTCCAGTATGCAGTTTTCACTTATAGTCCTATAATTTGATTTGTATACAAGTTGAGGGCCTCATGGTAGATTAACATTTGCATTAAATGAGTTCTCTCGTAAAATAAAGTCTTTATTATTATTATTATTATTATTATTATTATTATAAAGTAAAAGCATTGAACTAATAATTATGGTGTCGGTACGGTAGAGTGAGGCCGTGATTTTTAACCCTGTACATATGCACACCTCACAAACCCCTGGCATAATTCACCAATTGTACTTTACGATGCACCAAAACCTGTGTTGGAATGTGTGCAGTAGAATGGTGGTAGATTACACATTTCTATGTATACAATGTACTTGTGAAATACTCGAACACAGTCTACATCCGCTATGTCAAAGTCGATTATGCCGAATTCTCCGGTTATCTCGAAGTCGGATCAGACACGATCATTTTACATATAACTGGCTCCGTTTATATCGAATTTATCTCAAACATCGGTTATGTCGAAGTATTGTATTCGGTCCGACGGAATTCGACATAACTGTTGTAGACTGTACATAATGATCTATAGGCTAATGTTTATACTTAACATTCCAGGACCCATAAAACTGAAAAGATGATGTCTGGTAGTGACGGCCCGAGTGTGGCAACGGCGGCTGCCGTTATAGCGGCAACACATCCACCAACAGGGAACACAACACATGATGAGGACAAGTCAGATATGAAACATGTCTGGAAATTCATCTATGTTGATATGGTCTTCATTAAAAGTCGCTATGGAATACTGGTAGCTGCTGAAATAGTAAGTGAATGTTTACATCGGCTGTCCGATTAGCGCAGTGGTTAGCGCGCTCGCTTCTCACCAATGCAACCCGGAGTCGATATAACCATGGTGCTAGTTCATGGTAGTGAGTTGTGGGTTGCTGTGTGCTCGCTATAACCATGATGCTAGTCCATGGTAGTGAGGTGTGGGTTGCTGTATGCTCGCTATAACCATGATGCTAGTTCATGGTAGTGAGTTGTGGGTTGCTGTGTGCTCGCTATTACCTTTATGCTAGTTCATGGTAGTGAGTTGTGGGTTGCTGTGTGCTCGCTATAACCATGATGCTAGTTCATGGTAGTGGGTTGTGGGTTGTTGTGTGCTCGCTATAACCATGATGCTAGTCCATGGTAGTGAGGTGTGGGTTGCTGTATGCTCGCTATAACCACGATGCTAGTTCATGGTAGTGAGTTGTGGGTTGATGTGTGCTCGCTATAACCATGATGATAGTTCATGGTAGTGGGTTGTGGGTTGCTGTGTGCTCGCTATAACCACGATGCTAGTTCATGGTAGTGAGTTGTTGGTTGCTGTGTGCTCGCTATAACCATGATGCTAGTTCATGGTAGTGAGTTGTTGGTTGCTGTGTGCTCGCTATAACCATGATGCTAGTTCATGGTAGTGAGGTGTGGGTTGCTATGTGCACGCTACAACCATGATGCTAGTTCATGGTAGTGAGGTGTGGGTTGCTATGTGCTCGCTACAACCATGATGCTAGTTCATGGTAGTGAGGTGTGGGTTGCCGTGTGCACGCTACAACCATGATGCTAGTTCATGGTAGTGAGGTGTGGGTTGCCGTGTGCACGCTATAACCATGATGCTAGTTCATGGTAGTGAGGTGTGGGTTGCCGTGTGCACGCTATAACCATTATGCTAGTTCATGGTAGTGAGTTGTGGGTTGCTGTATGCTCGCTATAACCATGATGCTAGGTCATGGTAGTGAGGTGTGGGTTGCTGTGTGCTCGCTATAACCATGATGCTAGTTCATGGTAGTGAGTTGTGGGTTGCTATGTGTTCGCTATAACCATGATGCTAGTTCATGGTAGTGAGTTGTGGGTTGCTATGTGCACGCTATAACCATGATGCCAGTTCATGGTAATGAGTTGTGGGTTGCTGTATGCTCGCTATAACCATGATGCTAGTTCATGGTAGTGAGTTGTGGGTTGATGTGTGCTCGCTATAACCATGATGCTAGGTCATGGTAGTGAGTTGTGGATTGATGTGTGCACGCTATAACCACGATGCTAGTTCATGGTAGTGAGGTGTGGGTTGCTATGTGCTCGCTATAACCATGATGCTAGTTCATGGTAGTGAGGTGTGGGTTGCCGTGTGCACGCTATAACCATGATGCTAGTTCATGGTAGTGAGGTGTGGGTTGCTGTATGCTCGCTATAACCATGATGCTAGTTCATGGTAGTGAGTTGTGGGTTGATGTGTGCTCGCTATAACCATGATGCTAGGTCATGGTAGTGAGTTGTGGATTGATGTGTGCACGCTATAACCACGATGCTAGTTCATGGTAGTGAGTTGTGGGTTGCTATGTGTTCGCTATAACCATGATGCTAGTTCATGGTAGTGAGTTGTGGGTTGCTATGTGCTCGCTACAACCATGATGCTAGTTCATGGTAGTGAGGTGTGGGTTGCCGTGTGCACGCTACAACCATGATGCTAGTTCATGGTAGTGAGGTGTGGGTTGCTGTATGCTCGCTATAACCATGATGCTATGTCATGGTAGTGAGGTGTGGGTTGCTGTATGCTCGCTATAACCATGATGCTAGTTCATGGTAGTTAGGTGTGGGTTGCTGTGTGCTCACTATAACCATGATGCTAGTTCATGGTAGTGAGGTGTGGGTTGCTGTATGCTCGCTATAACCATGATGCTAGTTCATGGTAGTGAGGTGTGGGTTGCTGTATGCTCGCTATAACCATGATGCTAGTTCATGGTAGTGAGTTGTGGGTTGCTGTGTGCACGCTACAACCATGATGCTAGTTCATGGTAGTGAGGTGTGGGTTGCCGTGTGCACGCTATAACCATGATGCTAGTTCATGGTAGTGAGGTGTGGGTTGCCGTGTGGACGCTATAACCATTATGCTAGTTCATGGTAGTGAGTTGTGGGTTGAGGTGTGCACGCTATAACCATGATGCTAGTTCATTGTAGTGAGTTGTGGGTTGCTGTGTGCACGCTATAACCATGATGCTAGTTCATGGTAGTGAGTTGTGGGTTGCTGTGTGCTCGCTATAACCACGATGCTAGTTCATGGTAATGAGTTGTGGGTTGCTGTGTGCTCGCTATAACCATGATTCTAGTTCATGGTAGTGAGTTGTGGGTTGCTGTACGCTCGCTATAACCATGATGCTATGTCATTGTAGTGAGGTGTGGGTTGCTGTATGCTCGCTATAACCATGATGCTAGTTCATGGTAGTGAGGTGTGGGTTGCTGTGTGCTCGCTATAACCATGATGCTAGTTCATGGTAGTGAGTTGTGGGTTGCTATGTGCTCGCTACAACCATGATGCTAGTTCATGGTAGTGAGGTGTGGGTTGCCGTGTGCACGCTACAACTATGATGCTAGTTCATGGTAGTGAGGTGTGGGTTGCCGTGTGCACGCTATAACCATGATGCTAGTTCATGGTAGTGAGGTGTGGGTTGCCGTGTGGACGCTATAACCATTATGCTAGTTCATGGTAGTGAGGTGTGGGTTGCTGTATGCTCGCTATAACCATGATGCTAGGTCATGGTAGTGAGGTGTGGGTTGCTGTGTGCTCGCTATAACCATGATGCTAGTTCATGGTAGTGAGTTGTGGGTTGCTATGTGTTCGCTATAACCATGATGCTAGTTCATAGTAGTGAGTTGTGGGTTGCTATGTGCACGCTATAACCATGATGCCAGTTCATGGTAATGAGTTGTGGGTTGCTGTATGCTCGCTATAACCATGATGCTAGTTCATGGTAGTGAGTTGTGGGTTGATGTGTGCTCGCTATAACCATGATGCTAGGTCATGGTAGTGAGTTGTGGATTGATGTGTGCACGCTATAACCACGATGCTAGTTCATGGTAGTGAGTTGTGGGTTGCTATGTGCTCGCTATAACCATGATGCTAGTTCATGGTAGTGAGTTGGGGGTTGCTGTGTGCTCGCTATAACCATGATGCTAGTTCATGGTAGAGAGTTGTGGGTTGCTATGTGCTCGCTATAACCATGATGCTAGTTCATGGTAGTGAGTTATGGGTTGCTATGTGCTCGCTATAACCACGATGCTAGTTCATGGTAGTGAGTTGTTGGTTGCTGTGTGCTCGCTATAACCATGATGCTAGTTCATGGTAGTGAGTTGTTGGTTGCTGTGTGCTCGCTATAACCATGATGCTAGTTCATGGTAGTGAGGTGTGGGTTGCTATGTGCACGCTACAACCATGATGCTAGTTCATGGTAGTGAGGTGTGGGTTGCTATGTGCTCGCTACAACCATGATGCTAGTTCATGGTAGTGAGGTGTGGGTTGCCGTGTGCACGCTACAACCATGATGCTAGTTCATGGTAGTGAGGTGTGGGTTGCCGTGTGCACGCTATAACCATGATGCTAGTTCATGGTAGTGAGGTGTGGGTTGCCGTGTGCACGCTATAACCATTATGCTAGTTCATGGTAGTGAGTTGTGGGTTGCTGTATGCTCGCTATAACCATGATGCTAGGTCATGGTAGTGAGGTGTGGGTTGCTGTGTGCTCGCTATAACCATGATGCTAGTTCATGGTAGTGAGTTGTGGGTTGCTATGTGTTCGCTATAACCATGATGCTGTTCATGGTAGTGAGTTGTGGGTTGCTATGTGCACGCTATAACCATGATGCCAGTTCATGGTAATGAGTTGTGGGTTGCTGTATGCTCGCTATAACCATGATGCTAGGTCATGGTAGTGAGTTGTGGATTGATGTGTGCACGCTATAACCACGATGCTAGTTCATGGTAGTGAGTTGTGGGTTGCTATGTGCTCGCTATAACCATGATGCTAGTTCATGGTAGTGAGGTGTGGGTTGCCGTGTGCACGCTATAACCATGATGCTAGTTCATGGTAGTGAGGTGTGGGTTGCTGTATGCTCGCTATAACCATGATGCTAGTTCATGGTAGTGAGTTGTGGGTTGATGTGTGCTCGCTATAACCATGATGCTAGGTCATGGTAGTGAGTTGTGGATTGATGTGTGCACGCTATAACCACGATGCTAGTTCATGGTAGTGAGTTGTGGGTTGCTATGTGTTCGCTATAACCATGATGCTAGTTCATGGTAGTGAGTTGTGGGTTGCTATGTGCTCGCTACAACCATGATGCTAGTTCATGGTAGTGAGGTGTGGGTTGCCGTGTGCACGCTACAACCATGATGCTAGTTCATGGTAGTGAGGTGTGGGTTGCTGTATGCTCGCTATAACCATGATGCTATGTCATGGTAGTGAGGTGTGGGTTGCTGTATGCTCGCTATAACCATGATGCTAGTTCATGGTAGTTAGTGTGGGTTGCTGTGTGCTCACTATAACCATGATGCTAGTTCATGGTAGTGAGGTGTGGGTTGCTGTATGCTCGCTATAACCATGATGCTAGTTCATGGTAGTGAGTTGTGGGTTGCTATGTGCACGCTACAACCATGATGCTAGTTCATGGTAGTGAGGTGTGGGTTGCCGTGTGCACGCTACAACCATGATGCTAGTTCATGGTAGTGAGGTGTGGGTTGCCGTGTGCACGCTATAACCATGATGCTAGTTCATGGTAGTGAGGTGTGGGTTGCCGTGTGGACGCTATAACCATTATGCTAGTTCATGGTAGTGAGTTGTGGGTTGAGGTGTGCACGCTATAACCATGATGCTAGTTCATTGTAGTGAGTTGTGGGTTGCTGTGTGCACGCTATAACCATGATGCTAGTTCATGGTAGTGAGTTGTGGGTTGCTGTGTGCTCGCTATAACCACGATGCTAGTTCATGGTAATGAGTTGTGGGTTGCTGTGTGCTCGCTATAACCATGATTCTAGTTCATGGTAGTGAGTTGTGGGTTGCTGTATGCTCGCTATAACCATGATGCTATGTCATTGTAGTGAGGTGTGGGTTGCTGTATGCTCGCTATAACCATGATGCTAGTTCATGGTAGTGAGGTGTGGGTTGCTGTGTGCTCGCTATAACCATGATGCTAGTTCATGGTAGTGAGTTGTGGGTTGCTATGTGCTCGCTACAACCATGATGCTAGTTCATGGTAGTGAGGTGTGGGTTGCCGTGTGCACGCTACAACCATGATGCTAGTTCATGGTAGTGAGGTGTGGGTTGCCGTGTGCACGCTATAACCATGATGCTAGTTCATGGTAGTGAGGTGTGGGTTGCCGTGTGCACGCTATAACCATTATGCTAGTTCATGGTAGTGAGGTGTGGGTTGCTGTATGCTCGCTATAACCATGATGCTAGGTCATGGTAGTGAGGTGTGGGTTGCTGTGTGCTCGCTATAACCATGATGCTAGTTCATGGTAGTGAGTTGTGGGTTGCTATGTGTTCGCTATAACCATGATGCTAGTTCATGGTAGTGAGTTGTGGGTTGCTATGTGCACGCTATAACCATGATGCCAGTTCATGGTAATGAGTTGTGGGTTGCTGTATGCTCGCTATAACCATGATGCTAGTTCATGGTAGTGAGTTGTGGGTTGATGTGTGCTCGCTATAACCATGATGCTAGTTCATGGTAGTGAGTTGTGGATTGATGTGTGCACGCTATAACCACGATGCTAGTTCATGGTAGTGAGTTGTGGGTTGCTATGTGCTCGCTATAACGATGATGCTAGTTCATGGTAGTGAGTTGGGGGTTGCTGTGTGCTCGCTATAACCATGATGCTAGTTCATGGTAGAGAGTTTGGGTTGCTATGTGCTCGCTACAACCATGATGCTAGTTCATGGTAGTGAGGTGTGGGTTGCCGTGTGCACGCTACAACCATGATGCTAGTTCATGGTAGTGAGGTGTGGGTTGCTGTATGCTCGCTATAACCATGATGCTATGTCATGGTAGTGAGGTGTGGGTTGCTGTATGCTCGCTATAACCATGATGCTAGTTCATGGTAGTTAGTTGTGGGTTGCTGTGTGCTCACTATAACCATGATGCTAGTTCATGGTAGTGAGGTGTGGGTTGCTGTATGCTCGCTATAACCATGATGCTAGTTCATGGTAGTGAGTTGTGGGTTGCTGTGTGCACGCTACAACCATGATGCTAGTTCATGGTAGTGAGGTGTGGGTTGCCGTGTGCACGCTACAACCATGATGCTAGTTCATGGTAGTGAGGTGTGGGTTGCCGTGTGCACGCTATAACCATGATGCTAGTTCATGGTAGTGAGGTGTGGGTTGCCGTGTGGACGCTATAACCATTATGCTAGTTCATGGTAGTGAGTTGTGGGTTGAGGTGTGCACGCTATAACCATGATGCTAGTTCATTGTAGTGAGTTGTGGGTTGCTGTGTGCACGCTATAACCATGATGCTAGTTCATGGTAGTGAGTTGTGGGTTGCTGTGTGCTCGCTATAACCACGATGCTAGTTCATGGTAATGAGTTGTGGGTTGCTGTGTGCTCGCTATAACCATGATTCTAGTTCATGGTAGTGAGTTGTGGGTTGCTGTATGCTCGCTATAACCATGATGCTATGTCATTGTAGTGAGGTGTGGGTTGCTGTATGCTCGCTATAACCATGATGCTAGTTCATGGTAGTGAGGTGTGGGTTGCTGTGTGCTCGCTATAACCATGATGCTAGTTCATGGTAGTGAGTTGTGGGTTGCTATGTGCTCGCTACAACCATGATGCTAGTTCATGGTAGTGAGGTGTGGGTTGCCGTGTGCACGCTACAACCATGATGCTAGTTCATGGTAGTGAGGTGTGGGTTGCCGTGTGCACGCTATAACCATGATGCTAGTTCATGGTAGTGAGGTGTGGGTTGCCGTGTGCACGCTATAACCATTATGCTAGTTCATGGTAGTGAGGTGTGGGTTGCTGTATGCTCGCTATAACCATGATGCTAGGTCATGGTAGTGAGGTGTGGGTTGCTGTGTGCTCGCTATAACCATGATGCTAGTTCATGGTAGTGAGTTGTGGGTTGCTATGTGTTCGCTATACCATGATGCTAGTTCATGTAGTGGTTGTGGGTTGCTATGTGCACGCTATAACCATGATGCCAGTTCATGGTAATGAGTTGTGGGTTGCTGTATGCTCGCTATAACCATGATGCTAGTTCATGGTAGTGAGTTGTGGGTTGATGTGTGCTCGCTATAACCATGATGCTAGGTCATGGTAGTGAGTTGTGGATGATGTGTGCACGCTATAACCACGATGCTAGTTCATGGTAGTGAGTTGTGGGTTGCTATGTGCTCGCTATAACGATGATGCTAGTTCATGGTAGTGAGTTGGGGGTTGCTGTGTGCTCGCTATAACCATGATGCTAGTTCATGGTAGAGAGTTATGGGTTGCTATGTGCTCGCTATAACCATGATGCTAGTTCATGGTAGTGAGTTGTGGGTTGCTGTGTGCTCGCTATAACCATGATGCTAGTTCATGGTAGTGAGTTGTTGGTTGCTATGTGCTCGATATAACCATGATGCTAATTCATGGTAGTGAGGTGTGGGTTGCTATGTGCACGCTATAACCATGATGCTAGTTCATGGTAGAGAGTTGTGGGTTGCTATGTGCTCGCTATAACCATGATGCTAGTTCATGGTAGTGAGTTATGGGTTGCTATGTGCTCGCTATAACCATGATGCTAGTTCATGGTAGTGAGTTGTGGGTTGCTATATGCTCGATATAACCATGATGCTAGTTCATGGTAGTGAGTTGTGGGTTGCTATGTGTTTGCTATAACCATGATGCTAGTTCATAGTAGTGAGGAGTGGATTGCTGTGTGCTCGCTATAACCATAATGCTAGTTCATGGTAGTGAGTTGTGGGTTTCTATGTGCTCGCTATAACCATGATGCTAGTTCATGGTACATGTAGATAGTTGTGGGTTGCTGTATGCCCGCTATTACCATGATGCTAGTTCATGGTAGTGGGTTGTGTGTTGCTGTGTGCTTGCTATAACCACGATGCTAGTTCATGGTAGTGAGGTGTGGGTTGCTGTGTGCTCGCTATAACAATGATTCTAGTTCATGGTAGTGGGTTGTGGGTTGCTATGTGCTCGCTATGATCATGATGATAGTCCATGGTAGTGGGTTGTGGGTTGCTGTGTGCTCGCTATAACCATGATGCTAGTTCATGGTAGTGAGTTGTGGGTTGCTATGTGCTCGCTATAACCATGATGCTAGTTCATGGTAGTGAGGTGTGGGTTGCTGTGTGCTCGCTATAACCATGATGCTAGTTCATGGTAGTGAGTTGTGGGTTGTTATGTGCTTGCTATAACCACGATGCTAGTTCATGGTAGTGAGGTGTGGGTTGCTGTGTGCTCGCTATAACCACGATGCTAGTGCATGGTAGTGAGTTGTGGATTGCTATGCGCTCGCTATAACCACGATGCTAGTTCATGGTAGTGAGTTGCTTCCAATAAAAAAACAACATTTCTATATTTCAGATTCTATCATTACTGGGTTTAATTAGTGTTTCCGTGCCGAAGGATGAAGGATGCGCATATCTGTATAGTTCCGCATATTCGTATTTCGAGTTTACTACAAGCTCATGTTTCATTGTGTCTCTATTATGGTACGCTCTCTATCTGCTGGCTATAACCAAGAAGTTGGGCTTCATACGTTGGGATATAGCGGTATGACATTTACACCTTCTTGAGTAGCCTTGGTCTACTTAATTGCTACGCTATTTACGATTTTTTTTTTGTGTGTGGTTTTTTTAGTTTGTTTATGTTTATTTATCGTCGCTACCGGTTTCCCATATGAGCAACGCTTTCTTTTGAGGATAGTGCAGTGATACTGATACATACCCATGCCAGGGTCTCCTCGGGTTCTTTTACCTGCACGGCATAGAGCACCTGCACGAGATCTCGGTTTAAAGTCATATCTGAAAGATGGGATACTATTTTTAGGGTCAGACGGCGGACCGAACCTGCGATCCATGGATTCACAGTCCAACGTGTTAACTCTGAGCAGTTTTGGTTCTGCCTTTTTAACGTTAATTTATCGTCGCTACCGGTTGCCCATATGAGCAACGGGCAGCTTACCTAACAACACCTTTTCTGGGCAGGCTACAGTGGTTAACCAGTACTTGGTGCGCCAACATCCGTAAGAAACTGCCAGCATTTTCATATAAACAGACACGGTCTGAGTGGGGCTCGAGCACGTGACCATCAGTGATGACAGGTTACAGTGGCAACAACCACTCGACCATGGAGGCGGACAATGGCTGTGTGTTTTTACGTTTATTTATCGTCGCTACCGGTTGCCCATATGAGCGACACCTCCTGAAGATATTAGTCATTTTAGATTTTTGAAGGATAGTTCAATGATACAGACAGAATCTCCTCTGTTCTTTTACGTGCACGGTGTAAAACACCGACACGAGACCTCTGTTTAAAGTCCCATCTGAAAGAATGTTAGTTTTATTAGGGTCAAACGGGGGGTCGAACCTGCGATCCCTGGATTACCAGTCCAGCGTGGATTACAGATCCGTCTGGATGCTGTGTGTTTTACGTTTATTTATCGTCGCTACCGGTTACCCATATGAGCGACGACTCCTGAAGATATTAGTCATTTTAGATGTTGGATGATAGTGCATGATACAGACAGAGACCCATTCCAGAGTCTCCTCTGGTTCATTTACGTGCACGGTGTAAAGCACCGACACGAAACCTCGGTTTAGCGTCCCATCTGAAAGACTGTTAATTTTATTAGGGTCAGACGGGGGATCGAACCTGCGATCCCTGGATTACCAGTCCAACGTGTTACCACTGGACTACAGATCCGTCATGCTACAAGAATATATAGATGTAAGGGACGCAACTCATAGTCCGATGGCTAGATTAAATCAACAATATTGTCAGAGTTGTCCCCCACAACAAGTCTTGTTTTGATTAGAGCAGCCTTTCAACTGTCAAAATGAATATTACAAAAGTAGGGGGCCATGTATCATCTAGGAACTATATTGGTGCTTACTTACTAACACTGTCACGTGCCACACCAACAACTGAATGAACTAGGATGTCCGATTAGAGCAGTGGTTATCGCGCTCACTTCTCACCAATGCAACCCAGGTTCGATCCTCGGACTGGGAAGTATGTGAGATGGTACGGTGGTCGCCACATCTGACAGGTGGGTTTTCTCCGGGTACTCCGGTTTCCTCCTACACGAATGACCACATTTACGCTTTCATCCGCGCTAACGAGAGTAATTAATATAAGTTGTTAGAACATGCTTCGCAGTCGTTATAAAATAAATAAAGTATAAAAATAAAACTGAATGCACGTACAGAAATACAATTAAGCTGTGTAACAGTATTGTAATCAAATGGTATATTTTAACCAAGTTAACTTGGCTCTAATTGCTACATGTTTGTTATCCGTTCCAGGAAATAGTATGGGTTGGTTTCTACATCTTCAACTATCTGATAGGATCATCTGTCGTAGCAGCGCACACCTGTCGACAGGGGGGCTACAGTGCAGCCGCGGTACGTATCTCACTGTATGGACTGTCTACATGGTCACTGTTAGTTAGTTAGTTAGTAAGTTAGTTAGTTAGTTTAGGATCATCTGTCGTAGCAGCGCACACCTGTCGACAGGGGGGCTACAGTGCAGCCGCGGTACGTATCTCACTGTATGGACTGTCTACATGGTCACTGTTAGTTAGTTAGTTAGTTAGTTAGTTAGTTAGTTAGTTAGTTAGTTAGTTTAGGATCATCTGTCGTAGCAGCGCACACCTGTCGACAGGGGGGCTACAGTGCAGCCGCGGTACGTATCTCACTGTATGAACTGTGTACATGGTCACTGTTAGTTAGTTAGTTAGTTAGTTAGTTAGTTAGTGAGTTAGTCAGTTAGTTAGTTAGTTAGTTAGTTAGTTAGTTTAGGATCATCTGTCGTAGCAGCGCACACCTGTCGACAGGGGGGCTACAGTGCAGCCGCGGTACGTATCTCACTGTATGGACTGTCTACATGGTCAATGTTAGTTAGTTAGTTAGTTAGTTAGTTAGTTAGTTAGTTAGCTAGTTCGTTAGTTAGTTTATGATCATCTGTCGTAGCAGCGCACACCTGTCGACAGGGGGGCTACAGTGCAGCCGCGGTACGTATCTCAATGTATGGACTGTGTACATGGTCACTGTTAGTTAGTTAGTTAGTTAGTAGTTAGTTAGTTAGTTAGTGAGTTAGTTAGTTAGTTAGTGTAGTTAGTTAGTTAGTTAGTTAGTTAGTTAGTGAGTTAGTTAGTTAGTTAGTTAGTAGTTAGTTAGTTAGTTAGTTAGTTAGTTAGTTAGTTAGTTAGTTAGTTAGTTAGTTAGTTAGTTTAGGATCATCTGTCGTAGCAGCGCACACCTGTCGACAGGGGGCTACAGTGCAGCCGCGGTACGTATCTCACTGTATGGACTGTCTACATGGTCAATGTTAGTTAGTTAGTTAGTTAGTTAGTTAGCTAGTTAGTTAGTTAATTTAGGATCATCTGTCGTAGCAGCGCACACCTGTCGACAGGGGGGCTACAGTGCAGCCGCGGTACGTATCTCAATGTATGGACTGTGTACATGGTCACTGTTAGTTAGTTAGTTAGTTAGTTAGTTAGTTTAGGATCATCTGCCGTAGCAGCACACACCTGTCGACAGGGGGGCTACAGTGCAGCCGCGGTACGTATCTCACTGTATGGACTGTCTACATGGTCACTGTTAGTTAGTTAGTTAGTTAGCTAGCTAGCTAGTTAGTTAGTTAGTTAGTTAGTTAGTTAGTTAATTTAGGATCATCTGTCGTAGCAGCCAGCGCACACCTGTCGATAGGGGGGCTACAGTGCAGCCGCGGTACGTTTCTCAATGTATGAACTGTGTACATGGTCACTGTTAGTTAGTTAGTTAGTTAGTTAGTTAGTTAGTTAGTTAATTTAGGATCATCTGTCGTAGCAGCGCACACCTGTCGACAAGGGGGCTACAGTGCAGCCGCGGTACGTATCTCACTGTATGAACTGTGTACATGGTCACTGTTAGTTAGTTAGTTAGTTAGTTAGTTAGTTAGTTAGTTAGTTAGTTAGTTAGTTAGTTAGTTAGTTAGTTAGAGGTCCCATATTCATGGTTCTATTCAGAATTTCAATGTGCGATAATACAAGTAATTTCCATGGTTTATTTTCATTACATTATTCTATGGTCAATTGCCTTACATATATGTCATTTATTTAACTAGGTAACCAATGTCCATTTTCATTACTAGAATTCCATGGGTCTTGTTTCTCTCATATCGCTTACATACCACTATTCATCATATCTTCTCTGCCTTACGGTTATGTATCGTCGCTACCGGTTGCCCATATGAGCGACGCCTCCAGAAGAGATTATTTATTTTAGATTTTGGAGGATAGTGCATGATACAGACAGAGACCAATTCCAGAATCTCCTCTGGTTCTTTTACGTGCACGGTGTAAAGCACCGACACGAGACCTCGGTTTAACGTCCCATCTGAAAGACTGTTAATTTGATTAGGGTCAGACGGGCGATCGAACCTGCGATCCCTGGATTACCAGTCCAGCGTGTTACCACTGGACTACAGATCCGAATATATATACTGACACAAAAAAGAAACTATGCACTTGCCTTAGAGGTAGATTTTATAACGCTCAATATAAAGATGCACACATTGTTTATGGTGTGAGTATGTATCTGATATATATAGTATATACAGTCAAACCTGTGTTAGTGGTCACCTCCATTAAGCAGCCAACCTGTATTAAGAAGCCAGATTCCAGATTCCCAATCGGTTGTTTTATTATATATTTGACCTCTATTAAGCAGCCACCTGTGCTAAGCAGCAACTTTCTCTGACTCCCTTGGCTGGCTGCTTAAGACAGGTTTGACTGTATGTTTTCAAAACTTTATAACCTGTATTTTTTTTTTTTAGATATTTGGGTTTCTTTGCTTGGCCGTCCTGATAGCGCATGAGTACTTCGAGATTATAGCACTACTGGAGAAACGGAGAGGCGCCGCAGCACACACCAGACAGGCTGCTGACGAGGAGTCCAAATATTAACTAATGGAGATTACAGGATATAGAAAACCTAAACCGGATATATAACGTGTACTGGTTACATAACTTGTACCAGATATATAACTTGTACCGGATATATAACTTGTACTGGTTATATAACTTGTACCGGATATATAACTTGTACCGGATATTGTACCGGATATATAACTTGTACCGGATATATAACCGGAACCGGATATACTTGAACAAGAAAGTCTGCTGGCAGCAATTAATCATCACTATTGTTCTTATTTATATCACGTGACAGAGTGAATGGGTAAAACTTAGAAGTTATAACCCGGTTAGTTACTTACAATATGACATGTTTTTGTTTGTTTTTTAATTTAAGTTTATTTAATGTCGCTACCGGTTGCCCATTTAAGCGAAGGACAGTTTACCTAACAATACGTTCCTGGACAGGCTTCATTATTACTGCAAGTGTAACAGTACAAGGCAGGGTTTGATCGAGTACACCACATAGAGCACACACATAGACATGCTGCTCAAAATACCGGCCGTATGATATAACTTTATACCGTTGTTGTAATGTGTGAACTTGTTCCGAAAGTACGGACGGGTGACACACATGTTAAGTATGCACTTTTCATTCATTCCACTTTTCATTGTGCATGCAGCAGTGCGGTGGTGGTGGTGTTTTACGCTTATTTATCGTCGCTACCGGTTGCCCATATGAGCGACGCCTCCTGAAGAGATTAGTGATTTTAGATTTTTGGAGGATAGTGCAATGATACAGACAGAGACACATTCCAGAGTATCATCTGGTTCTTTTACGTGTACGGTGTAAAGCACCGACACGAGATACGAGACATCTGAAAGACTGTTAATTGTATTATGGTCAGACGGGTGATCGAACCTGCGATCCCTGGATTACCAGTTCAGCGTGTTACCACTGGACTACAGATCCGTCTGTATATTTTCTTCTTGAGAAATATTCTAACCACTGTAGTAGTCTACCATTATAATAATAATAATAATAATAATAAAGACTTTATTTAACGCGAGTACTCATTTAACAAAAGTTAATCTACCATGAGGCCCTCAACATATATACAATCAAATGCAATCAAAAGATAGCACTATAAGTGAGAACTGCACATTGTAATAATATAGCAATGTAAAAGCTGAAAAATAGAGAAACTATATTTAATATGTAATGGAATATGATGATATATGGAATTGGCTAGCAGAGTAGAAAATGGGAATGAGACAATTAATGATACTAGATCTATCTAACAATGTGCAGATTTGACTTGTAGTGGTGTCTTCAAAATATGTATGAAATCAACTTAAAGACAGCAATTTTCCGATTCTAATAAATATAGCAATGGCAATACACGTTTATAATAACAGTAGAAATACACGATTAGTTTGAATTGTTATAGTTCCACCTTAAGTAGAGAATTTTGAACTGTTGGATAGTTGGAGCATTTTGAACTGAGTGAGGCAATGAATTCCAAATAGATGATCCTGAAAATTCAAATGTATTACGAAATAATTCACAATTTGGTCTTGGTGTGTATAGTTGATATTCTGAGGTTGATCTAAGAATTATAGGATGTATATCAGAAGTAAAAGTGAAGGACGATTTTAAATAGTCTGGAGCAGCTCCCTGTAATGTTTTATACATTTGTATAGCCTTCTGATATATGACTCGTTCTGGAAAGGTCATCCATTTTAGTTGGGAGAATAATAATTGCGATGCATTAATATCATACGTACAATATGAGCTAAAGGTGATGCGGAAACCGTAGCAGAGTCAGACATATCGACTATAATGTGTGGTAACCTAAATCCAGAGTACTTGTCTGGTAACCTAAATCCAGAGTACTTGTCTGGTAACCTAAATCCAGAGTACTTGTCTGGTAACCTAAATCCAGAGTACTTGTGTGGTAACCTAAATCCAGAGTACTTGTGTGGTAACCTAACTCCAGAGTACTTGTCTGGTAACCTAAATCCAGAGTACTTGTCTGGTAACCTAAATCCAGAGTACTTGTGTGGTAACCTAAATCCAGAGTACTTGTCTGGTAACCTAACTCCAGAGTACTTGTCTGGTAACCTAAATCCAGAGTACTTGTCTGGTAACCTAAATCCAGAGTAATTGTCTGGTAACCTAAATCCAGAGTACTTATGTGGTAACCTAAATCCAGAGTACTTGTCTGGTAACCTAAATCCAGAGTACTGTCTGGTAACCTAAATCCAGAGTACTTATGTGGTAACCTAAATCCAGAGTACTTGTCTGGTAACCTAAATCCAGAGTACTTGTCTGGTAACCTAAATCCAGAGTACTTGTCTGGTAACCTAAATCCAGAGTACTTATGTGGTAACCTAAATCCAGAGTACATGTGTGGTAACCTAAATCCAGAGTACTTGTCTGGTAACCTAAATCCAGAGTACTTGTGTGGTAACCTAAATCCAGAGTACTTGTGTGGTAACCTAAATCCAGAGTACTTGTCTGGTAACCTAAATCCAGAGTACTTGTGTGGTAACCTAAATCCAGAGTACTTGTGTGGTAACCTAAATCCAGAGAACTTGTGTGGTAACCTAAATCCAGAGTACTGTGTGGTAACATAAATCCAGAGTACTTGTGTGGTAACCTAAATCCAGAGTACTTGTGTGGTAACCTAAATCCAGAGTACTTGTGTGGTAACCTAAATCCAGAGTACTGTGTGGTAACCTAAATCCAGAGTACTGTGTCTGGTAACCTAAATCCAGAGTACTTGTGGTGTGGTAACCTAAATCCAGAGTACTTGTGTGGTAACCTAAATCCAGAGTACTTGTGTGGTAACCTAAATCCAGAGTACTTGTGTGGTAACATAAATCCAGAGTACTTGTGTGGTAGCATAAATCCAGAGTACTTGTGTGGTAACCTAAATCCAGAGTACTTGTGTGGTAACCTAAATCCAGAGTACTTGTGTGGTAACCTAAATCCAGAGTACTGTGTGGTAACCTAAATCCAGAGTACTGTGTCTGGTAACCTAAATCCAGAGTACTTGTGGTGTGGTAACCTAAATCCAGAGTACTTGTGTGGTAACCTAAATCCAGAGTACTTGTGGTGTGGTAACCTAAATCCAGAGTACTTGTCCAATCCTCTAGTAGAGTCAATAACTGCAGAATTTCTGATCTATGATTTCTGAAACCATACTGGTGTTTTCACATTTTCTAGCAACTTATTGAGTTCAATGATTCTGGCCGATAAATCCCTGTGGCCGATATAACCCATTCTTGGGTATACATGTACAAGACACATCTGCTGGCTTCCATTCACACGGGAACCTCCCTTGTTCCCCAGATTTACTACAAACAATGACACATATAATTCATTAATTCAATAATGATGAATGACAATAACCATACATGCAATATTGAGAGATTGAGAGACTAAAGAACGTTTAAATGATTAGGCACAGTCTCACCAGATAAATCTACTTCTTGAATACATGTACCGGGTTCAATTCTGTCTAGTGATATGAGAGCTTAATTAATAAATAGTTAAATACAGATTAAAAGAGAAGGTCAGTACATTCAGATGAATTTCTAAAGAAGGAACAAGCACTGGTACTTAATGTCTTCAAAATTTGGTATGTGGCACCTCTTCCAGGTAAGTCCAAGATCTCGCCCATGTGGTCAGCAGTGGTGATGGTAAATAACCTAAGCATCATGTTCAAATGTGTTGGGTTGCTATATACAGTTTAAACTTTATTTATTTTACAATGATTGCGAAGCAAGTTCTAACAACTTATATTAATCACTATCGTTGGCGCAGATGAAAGCGTATATGTGGTCATTCGTGTGGGAGGAAACTGGAGCACCCGGAGAAAACCCACCTGTCCGATCTGGCGACCACCGTACCATCTCACATACTTCATCTAACCACTGCGCTAATCGGACAGCCAAGTTACTACCAAGACATGTTACTATATACAAGAAATAAATTGAAAACCTTTGATTTGCTTCTTAAATTCCTATGTACCAATAGTGTGAATGCTTTCACTTTTAGTTTGTAGCATCATTACGCCAACATCTTCAATGTTTTCTCCAATGGGATCATTGAGTTCAACAGGTCAGCTTAACCTAAAATTAGTTTTCTCATGAACTTAGGAATGTTACCAAATATGTTCTGTAGTATGTATATATTGGACTATCAATAATCTGTACCAACATGTGTCACATTGTATACAGGTGCGCGATTAATGGCATGTCGGTCTTCGTGGTTTTGGATTGTCAAATTGAACTGGACTACAGATCCGTCTGTATGCATGCATAACTTTTCAGAGTTCTTCTATATAGAGGTTGGTATAAGACAAGGTGAAATACTTTCTCCTATTATGTTCTCCCTGTCCAGTAACCGTAATTATTCCCCCAGAAATGCGAAATGTCAGTTGATGATCTTTGCATTATATAGTTGATATTTGCCGACGAACACCAACTATGTACAGGAGTATATGTTAAGCTTAGCCAATTATTAAGATACTTTTGTATTCGAGATGAACCCCACAAGTTTGGTGCGGGCCGTTTACTAATGTTGGCAAAACCTGTGGCACAAACCTTTTGTTTTATAAATGTGCAGGTATCACCATTGTATGCATTGTGTCTATATCTCTTGTATTATACATGTAAATGATAAATGCAAAAAAATATAATTAAAGTAAAAACTCCGAAAAAACAATACTTTGACATTATCTATCCAGAAAGAGTGTTACGCTTGGGCGTAGCAACATATTAACGAATTCATACATAAATCACAGCTCATATGATTATTCTTCATATATAAAAAAAACATATTGTTACATTCTAATAATCCAATCAGAACGCTTTTTATTTCATATATCTTCTTTGTTTGTATATACTATTTGGACTTCACGTGGGTGTTAAAACATTGCATTGTACTTAAATATGTTAAAAGACCAAAAACTATAAAAGTTTATAATCTTCTTCATCTTCTTCATCTTATGTCGACCGTAACGATTGTAAGTCGGGGTCGCACTTAGATACGCACAAAAGCCAAATCAGTAGGTATATCGTGATACCTCGTGTCCATTCCGTATCATCTAATCAACTGGACATGTTTTCATCAAATCCCTATCAATTGTCTACTTACTACAAACCTGCAGAACGCAGGCTGCATCGGCATATATTAAAAGTCAATGCCACACTTGCATGTCAAATGAGGTAATATTATGACTAAGTTGTGTTGTATGATGTATCATGTAAGAGACTTACATTAGCAGGGTTCATTGATGTATTATATATATAATCTAAACCAAGATAACAAAACAGATTGCATGTTGCAACAGACCTCCAGTCTCCTCACTCTTTAATACACACAATAATTGTAAACACGCATGCATTGCGATATTCGTTGTTGGTCTATTGTCTCCTCACTCTGTAATACAAACAATAATTGTAAACACGCATGCATTGCGATATTCGTTGTTGGTCTATTGTCTCCTCACTCTTTAATACACACAATAAATGTAAACACGCATGCATTGCGATATTCGTTGTTGGTCTATTGTCGCAATAGCATGAAGTATGGTCCGACGGCTCTTACAGATCGATACAACCCGAGGTAACTTATTTACCGTAGAGACGATATCGAATATATAGTTAAATCATTGCATACCTTTTTTAACAAGCGTGGTACGTTAGTATAGCTTAAGAACTACTGGTGTGTTCCCTTGATTACCGATAGATTATCGATGGAACATAACAGTTGATACGATATAGATATAAGTATGCATGCACATGACAATTGGAGTGAAAAAAACAATACTTGTTAATTGTACCGTCTGTCCGTGCTTCTGAAAAACTTAAACAACAAAGCAATTATATAAAGTTATAAACTTATATTATACAGCCGGAATGTTGAGCAGCATGTGTAAGTGTGTACTCTAGGTGTATTCCGTCAAACCCTGCCTGATACTGATACCTTTGCAGTAATACATTCGTTGTATCTGGCTACTCACAGTGGAGACGTATGTATTCGGCTACCTCGTTTCCATATAGCGAACCGGCGATCTGTATCAGTGCGGATAAATAGATCTTTATTCTAAGCGAATTATGTTCGATCCCACAATGGTCTAATATTTATTCGTATTTATAATACCATACAAGTGGATTGAAACGAAAGGTAAACGTTTATTGCAGTTCTATCCACGTCCAACATTCTAAGTAACACATCCGGTTATAACTTAGACTACACATTAAATATGCTGCGACGTGAACAAAGAAATAGTTTTAATGATTAATCGCTGCCAGCAGACTTTCTTGTTCAAGTATATCCGGTTCCGGTTCTATATCCGCTTCAAGTCTTATATCCGATTTAACTTGTATATACCCTGTAGTCTCCTTTAGCTAATATTTGGTCTCCGCGTCAACAGCATGTCCGGTATGTTCTAATGAATCGCTTCGTTTCTGTAGCAGGGCTATAACCTCATAATACGCATGCGCTATAAGGATAGCCAAGCAAATAAATCCTAATACCTGAAAAACACAAAGTTGTGAACACTTTTAATGCGTGTACAGATTGCGGACGGGTTTCAACGGTTGAAATAGCTCACACGCGAGTCTAACTGAGGTTGCTTCCCTTTTTATCTGAGTTACAGTGCGTTCTGCTGTATTATGCATTGGGATGGGAAAACTTTTAATGCGTGTACATATTGCGGACGGGTTTTAACGGTTGAAATAGCTCGCATGCGAGTCTAACTGAGGTTGCTTCCCTTTTTATCTGAGTTACAGTGCGTTCTGCTTTATTATGCATTGGGATGGCTTCGAAGAGGTGATTGTTAGGTGTTGAAATGGTATAAATTTATGTTCTTGACTACCTATAATTTTGTATTTAACATCTAAGAAAGCCTGTTAATACAATTTGCATACCCAAATTCTAGAGAGATCATATTTTCGGATGTTCTCACATTGTCCACCATGTACCTGTCAGTTCGACGTATATAAATAAACATAGGCCTATATGCAGTCAAACCTTTAGCCAAGTGCGCTCATGCAACGAAAACGCTCTTAATGAAATAACCGGAAACGTAAGTACGGAAATCCGTATTATATCCAATGTAACAGATGGTGCGTATACATTTAACTGAGCAAATATGATATATTTATACGCTGCGATGTATGTATATTATAAAACGTTTCTAGAACATGGACAGTAGCAACGAACATGAGCCAACTATCAAATAAAATGAGACTGACTGATATTTAAAATCGATACTGTTCATACTGTTGCATTTATCGAGATATCTCTGTCTTTTTAACTTGACCGATATTGTTCTGAGGTTTGGGGTTTCGGGGAGAGGCAGTCAAGCAGCTTATTAGGGCAGCTATTAATAAATAATGTCAAGTCTTCTTGTTCATTTTTAGTATTCTCTTAAACGTATCCCGTCATTTTCTTATTCAATCAAAACAATAATTTTCTTGAAAGACTTACTTATATTAGTATTACATACATCGGAACAAATTGATAACAATTTTGACCGTTTGGAAAGGGCTGTTGCTAATGTTTTCAAAACGTGTAGCACAATCCATTTCCACTTTGAAAATGTCATGTATATGTATATTATTAGGATTTATGTATGTTATGAATGTGACAGTAATGTTATTGTGATTTGTAAATTGTATTCATCATTATGGAAACAGTTGCAATAAAATAGTATTAAACTAAATAAAATGAGATATTTAGTAAAGAACATGGCATGGGTAGTTAATATGATACATGTACACGTATACGCTGCGATGTATGTACATGTATATTATAAAACGTTTCTAGAACATAGCATAGGTAATTAAATACAATGGACATAATTATTGTAAAGAAAATGGACCATGGATTCATAGTGACGAAAATGGACAGTATTAGTAACGAAATAGCACATGAACATATAGTAATGAAAATGGACAACGGATGCATACATGTAGTTACGAAACTGGACATTGTACATCTAGTAGAGAAAATGGACGATAGTTACCAAGTGTACATCTAGTAGAGAAAATGGACGATGGTTACCAAGTTAATAAAATGGCTAATGGACATCTGGTTTTACAGTAAGTTGACCATATAATCTAGCAAAGAAACGAACCATGGTCAACTTGTTAAGAAAATAGACCATATGTATATAATAAAGAAATTGGATACATGATACATACATGTAGTTAAGAAAATAGACCATATGCATATAATAAAGAAATTGGACACAGGATACATACATGTAGTTAAAAAAATAGACCATATGTATATAATAAAGAAATTGGACACAGGATACATACATGTAGTTACGAAAATAGACCATATGCATAATTTTATAATAAAGAAATTGGATACAGGATGCATACATGTAGTTAAGAAAATAGACCATATGCATATAATAAAGAAATTGGATACAGGATGCATACATGTAGTAAAGAAAATAGACCATATGCATATAATAAAGAAATTGGACACAGGATACATACATGTAGTTAAGAAAATGAAGCATGGACATCAAGTAAACAAGGTTAACATTCTCACAAGAACCATGACTGTGGGTCTCTTAACTAACTAACCGTGACCACGTGGTAAGTTCCGCCATGAGTGAGATACTTACCGCGGCTGCACTATACCCCACTTGCGAGCAGGTGTGCGCTGCTACAAGAGATGATGCTATTAGATAGTTGAAGATGTAGATACCCGCCCATATTAGTTCCTGGAACAGATAAAACAAACATTCAATAATTACTCTCAAGTTGCTTTGAATATGAAAACCATGCTAACATGTACCATTTGTTTACTGGTTACAAAGTTACACTAATGTCACACGATTGTCGACTTCACGTTAAGCAAAACCCATGCGAACTTAGAGGATGACATGTTGCGATTGAACGCTTTCAGTGATATAAACAAATTGTGCATAGTGATAATCGTCTCTAGATTTGTCCTGTGTAGCCCTGTCCCCACTAGACATGTTCAGCTTGGTTACGGGAGTGGACTTCCATGTATCGTACCTCCAAAAGTATGTTAGTCATTCCATTGTTTCGGTAGATGCAACATCTATACAGACGACAATGCCGAGGCCGACACTGTTCTGTTGTTACATGCACAGCGCTGGTACGTGTGACCAATATGTATATCACGACCCCTGGAATTACAGACCAATGTGTTTATCAATGGACCATTGATCCGACCCGGACAGCAGACCCCTATGGTATTACATTGAATTAATGGTGCAAGGGAGACAGCCAGTAGCACACGCAAGTATGAGATTCTCCGAGATGTATACACCAAAATGTTGGCTAGTCGGACAATGGCTGCATAAATAGTCCGTCCTTGGATGTTGCCTAAAATGGCAAGGTGTGCTTTATAGTTTCAAGTTTCAAGTTTATTGGCATTATCAGCAATACATTGCCTTTGGCCATTTACATAAGTATAAACTATGGCAAAGACATACACAAATAAATAAATAAATACATACATACACATGTTAAGAAACAATGATATTATCTACGGTATTTTTTCTTAGTAACATAGATTCCTTTATATACTTAAATAGTTTTAACAATTCTATTTTATTCTTAGAAGACATATTATTGAATTTCTGTACACACGGCCACGATATATTACCAAGGTATTTAGTTCTTAAACTTGTATATCTCGTACAGCATAGCAAAAAGTGATACTCCGATTCAACCGACTTTTGGTTACATAGTTTACATAATCGATGTTCTCTTTCTATAGCATTATATCTACCAAATTCAATTTCTGAAGTGTGTGAACATAATCTTAAGCATGTGAAACACTTTCGTAAATCATCACTAACAATCGTATCAATATATTCTTCAAATATAAATTCATTTTTAAATTTACAATAATAGTCTAATTTTGTCATTGTGCTTATGGATTCTTTCCATTCTTGAATAAACTGGTCACGTATTCTCCTTTTAAACATAGGAAAATAATCAATATTTTCATTAAAACTTAATCTTACATCTCTAAAGATCTAAACATCTTATAAGTGGCTCGGTTTGTGTTTAATTGCATTGTGTGTTCTAGTAGTGACAGTTTGGTAGCGTTTTCATATTGAAAAGTGCGGATATTCCATGACGACGTAAAATGTTGATTCGGCGATGTTTTATCGATAATTGATTGAAATGGGTTTTTTGGGGGAGACGAAGCACCATTTGTGGCGGTGTAGATGTGTCTGTATATTTTCGGTGGTTGTGGAGAATATGGAGGACTAACAGACATAATAACTTAAGCAAGGTATTTTTAAAAATATATTAAACTGTATTTATTTTACAACGATTGCGAAGTTTTAACAACGTATATTAATCACTCTCATTGGCGCGGATATGTGGTCATTCGTGTGGGAGGAAACCGGAGTACCCGGAGAAAATCCATGAGTCCGATCTGGCGACCACCGTACAATTTCACATACTTCCCGGTCCGAGGCACATACTTCCCGGTCCGAGGATCCAACCCGGATTTCATTGGTGAGACGCGAGCGCGCTAACCACTCACTGCGCTAATCGGAAAGCAAGGTATTAACACAGTGAATGGAGATTACTGCTTGATAACGGGGATTTCCGGTTTACATGCAGCGTATTTGAAGGCTGAATACCTTGTGTAATTACGATGTGACTAATCAGATATGAGACGACATGAGTTGCATGCAGCGTAGTGTTTGACATGGCCTGGAGGTTATAAAACTTTTCTCCAACCTAAAACTCAGTCTCAAGCTTCTGATTGGTTCAGCTGAGCTTAAATATCAGACTGAACCAATCAAATCAAGTCGAGTTTGAGTTATGAAATAGTTTTATAACCCTTGGGCCCTGGTTAGCGAGAGAGTCGTGGGTGGATTATTCCCGTTACTTTGGCAGGGAATAATGAATTAATCGGTGCAGTGGTATAGCCTGGGAACAGGCGTCGATATATTTTGCCTGGTCAGTCAAATAATATATTTTAACACCGAGACTATTAATTGGGCCGTATTGAGTTTCTGATCATATCAACAGGCGTCGATATATTTTGCCTGATCAGTCAAATAAATATATTTTAACACCGAGACTATTAAGTGGGCCGTATTGAGTTTCTGATGTCATTTTGCCAGAAGTTAAAAAGTGAAAAATCGACAGACTGGCACCCAGGCTAACTTAAGTAGGTTCGGTCACGTGTCAATGTAAGGCCTGCAGATGGTGCAGGCCTGCATATGGTGCACGTAGAAACAACGAGAGTATGTATAGGATATAAGCCTCAAACGATCCATATGTACAATCGCTGACGGATCTGTAGTCCAGTGGTAACACGCTGGACCGGTAATCCAAGGATCGCAGGTTCGATCCCCCGTCTGACCCTAATAAAATTAACAGTCTTTCAGATGTACTTTAAACCGAGGTCTCGTGTCGGTGCTTTACACCATGCACGTAAAAGAACCAGAGGATATTCTGGAATGGGTCTCTGTCTGTATCAAGCATTATCCTACAAAATCTAAAATGACTAATCTCTTCAGGAGGCGTCGCTCATACGGGCAACCGGTAGCGACGATAAATAAACGTAAAACACACACACACACACACACATATGTAAAATATTGGACTGTATGAGGCGCGTAGCACCGAAGACAGTACCAATAGTTTACATATTGGATCCGTTTGAGGCTTATATCCTATACATAATACACACACTTATACAACAAGATCCTACCAATTAAAATTGTTAATTTCGTACATGTACGCTTAGTATTTAATACTCTTGACACACGTCCAATATTAACCAGGTCTTTCCTCCACTACGTGCACGTCGTGACCTAAGCACAGCTCAGAACAGGAATATCGTTCAATGACTTCGCTGTCGGAAGACGCGCCATCGGAATCGCGTGACTCTGTACATATACATACAGAGTACCATTCTACTAACTAACCTACTTGGCGAGACGGCACCACTTAGTGCCGGAGACGACGGATAGCTGGATTTTTTTAGCCGGCTCCTTGAAGGAGAGCGATCTCCTTCAAGGAAGACGGTGGGACGCAGACTTCTTGATGGCGTGAGGACCCCAGCGAAGAAACCGGAACCATTATTGCTGTTGTGAGCTGACAAATCGTGGAGGATGTGGCCCTACAAAGGACCCGTTCGAAAGAAGCAAACATGACTTGTCACCCTGCGAGGAAAGAAGTTACCTTCCTAGATGTCAACTTAAACAACTTAGAGAGATATCGACATAAACACCATAGAGAAACCAGTCGCCCAAATGCATTTATGCGGTGGCGACTATAAATAAACCTACATCGTTCGTTCCAATATTAATAATAATGGACTGCACGTAAATTGTGGCTGTCCAATTAGCGCAGTGGTTAGCACACTCGCTTCTCACCAATGCGACCCTGGTTCGATCCTCGGAAGTATGTGAGATGGTACGGTGGTCGCCAGATCGGACAGGTGGGCTTTCTCCTGGTACTCCGGTTTCCTCCCACATGAATGACCACATATACGCTTTCATCCGAGCCAACGAGAGTGATTAATATAAGTTGTTAAAACTTGCTTCGCAGTCGTTGTAAAATAAATAAAGTATAAAGTACAAAGGTATGACGTCACGACAGTGTTTTAAGTATAGACATGCAAGTAATTCGTCTATATATGTCATTTCGCAAATATATATTGGTTTAAACATATTTATTCGTTCATTTTGTACAGTACATATATATTGTATAGCTATACAAACGTTCATTATGTACAGTACATATCTATTATATAGCTATACAAACGAAAATGGATTTAATCGGAAGCTTAAAGGTTATTGTGATTATCTCCATTTCGCAAATACCTATTAAGAGGCGTAGTAACTATATTTGGACACAAGCGGGTGCGAATGTCATACCATTATATCCCACCGTATGAAGCCCAGCTTCTTGGTTATAGCCAGCAGATAGAGAGCGTACCATAATAGAGACCCGATGAAACATGTGCTTGTAGTAAACTCGTAAAACGAATATACGGAACTGTATAGAGGCGTACACATTTCATCATGTGCCAAGGAAATACACATTAACCCCAGCAATGATAGACTCTGAAAATAGAAATGGTCGCTTGTTTATTGCAAACAAATCACTATTCTATCATTAGTTTATACAAATTTATTTTAGCTCGATTGCGAAACAAGTTATTTCAACTTATATAAATCACTCTCGAGACCTCATTCCTGATGGAATCCATCGCGACGAGGGAGAGAGAAGAGGCAACGTGGAATTTAAATGCCTTGCCTAGGGGCACACTCGTAACGGCTCCAGTGGGGCTCGAACTCCGGACCTTTCGCACCTGAAGCGAACGCGCATCTACTGCGCTATCACGACATTCTATTATTACTATCATGTACCGACCAATCAGCTTGATCTGGAACAACTCGGATGTCACTAGATAGAACCACCGCCTGGTATCTAGCTGTGACATTGCTACCTATATACACATATAACCACATTGATGGCTTCCTTTCATATTAACCACATTAATAGCGTCCTTTCATATTAACCACATTGCTAGCTTCCTTTCATATTAACCACATTGATGGCTTCCTTTCATATTAACCACATTGATGGCTTCCTTTCATATTAACCACATTGATAGCTTCCTTTCATATTAACCACATTGATAGCTTCCTTTCGTATTAACCACATTGATAGCTGCTTCCTTTCATATTAACCACATTGATAGCTGCTTCCTTTCATATTAACCACATTGATAGCTTCCTTTCATATTAACCACATTGATAGCGTCCTTTCATATTAACCACATTGCTAGATTCCTTTCATATTAACCACATTGATAGCTGCTTCCTTTCATATTAACCACATTGATAGCTTCCTTTCATATTAACCACATTGATAGCTTCCTTTCATATTAACCACATTGATAGCGTCCTTTCATATTAACCACATTGATGGCGGCTTCCTTTCATATTAACCACATTGATAGCTTCCTTTCATATTAACCACATTGATAGCGTCCTTTCATATTAACCACATTGCTAGCTTCCTTTCATATTAACCTCATTGATAGTTTCCTTTCATATTAACCACATTGATAGCTTCCTTTCATATTAACCACATTGATAGCTGCTTCCTTTCATATTAACCACATTGATAGCTTCCTTTCATATTAACCTCATTGATAGTTTCCTTTCATATTAACCACATTGATAGCTTCCTTTCATATTAACCACATTGATAGCTTCCTTTCATATTAACCTCATTGATAGTTTCCTTTCATATTAACCACATTGATAGCTTCCTTTCATATTAACCACATTGATAGCTTCCTTTCATATTAACCACATTGATAGCTTCCTTTCATATTAACCACATTGATAGCTTCCTTTCATATTAACCACATTGATAGCTTCCTTTCATATTAACCACATTGATAGCTTCCTTTCATATTAACCACATTGATAGCTTCCTTTCATATTAACCACATTGATAGTTTCCATTCATATTAACCACATTGATAGCTTCCTTTCATATTAACCACATTTATAGCTTCCTTTCATATTAACCACATTGATAGCTTCCTTTCATATTAACCACATTGATAGCTTCCTTTCATATTAACCACATTTATAGCTTCCTTTCATATTAACCACATTGATAGCTTCCTTTCATATTAACCTCATTGATCATATTAACCACATTGATAGCTTCCTTTCATATTAACCACATTGATAGTTTCCGTTCATATTAACCACATTGGTAGTTTCCGTTCATATTAACCACATTGATAGCTGCTTCCTTTCATATTAACCACATTGATAGCTGCTTCCTTTCATATTAACCACATTGATAGCTTCCTTTCATATTAACCACATTGATAGCTTCCTTTCATATTAACCACATTGATAGCTGCTTCCTTTCATATTAACCACATTGATAGTTTCCTTTCATATTAACCACATTGATAGCTGCTTCCTTTCATATTAACCACATTGATAGTTTCCTTTCATATTAACCACATTGATAGCTGCTTCCTTTCATATTAACCACATTGATAGCTGCTTCCTTTCATATTAACCACATTGATAGTTCCTTTCATATTAACCACATTGATAGCTGCTTCCTTTCATATTAACCACATTGATAGCTTCCTTTCATATTAACCACATTGATAGCTTCCTTTCATATTAACCACATTGATAGTTTCCTTTCATATTAACCACATTGATAGCTTCCTTTCATATTAACCACATTGATAGCTGCTTCCTTTCATATTAACCACATTGATAGCTTCCTTTCATATTAACCACATTGATAGCTTCCTTTCATATTAACCACATTGATAGCTTCCTTTCATATTAACCACATTGATAGCTTCCTTTCATATTAACCACATTGATAGCTTCCTTTCATATTAACCACATTGATAGCTTCCTTTCATATTAACCACATTGATAGCTTCCTTTCATATTAACCACATTGATAGCTTCCTTTCATATTAACCACATTGATAGCTTCCTTTCATATTAACCACATTGATAGCTTCCTTTCATATTAACCACATTGATAGCTTCCTTTCATATTAACCACATTGATAGCTTCCTTTCATATTAACCACATTGATAGTTTCCTTTCATATTAACCACATTGATAGCTTCCTTTCATATTAACCACATTGATAGCTGCTTCCTTTCATATTAACCACATTGATAGCTTCCTTTCATATTAACCTCATTGATCATATTAACCACATTGATAGCTTCCTTTCATATTAACCACATTGATAGCTGCTTCCTTTCATATTAACCACATTGATAGCTTCCTTTCATATTAACCACATTGGTAGTTTCCGTTCATATTAACCACATTGATAGCTTCCTTTCATATTAACCACATTGATAGCTTCCTTTCATATTAACCACATTGATAGCTGCTTCCTTTCATATTAACCACATTGATAGCTTCCTTTCATATTAACCACATTGATAGCTTTCCTTTCATATTAACCACATTGATAGCTTCCTTTCATATTAACCACATTGATAGCTGCTTCCTTTCATATTAACCACATTGATAGCTGTCCTTTCATATTAACCACATTGATAGCTTCCTTTCATATTAACCACATTGATAGCTGCTTCCTTTCATATTAACCACATTGATAGCTGCTTCCTTTCATATTAACCACATTGATAGCTTCCTTTCATATTAATCACATTGATAGCTTCCTTTCATATTAACCACATTGATAGTTTCCTTTCATATTAACCTCATTGATAGCTGCTTCCTTTCATATTAACCACATTGATAGTTTCCTTTCATATTAACCACATTGATAGCTGCTTCCTTTCATATTAACCACATTGATAGCTGCTTCCTTTCATATTAACCACATTGATAGTTTCCTTTCATATTAACCACATTGATAGCTGCTTCCTTTCATATTAACCACATTGATAGCTGCTTCCTTTCATATTAACCACATTGATAGACTCCTTTCATATTAACCACATTGATAGCTTCCTTTCATATTAACATCATTGATAGCTTCCTTTCATATTAACCACATTGATAGTTTCCTTTCATATTAACCACATTGATAGCTGCTTCCTTTCATATTAACCACATTGATAGCTTCCTTTCATATTAACCACATTGGTAGTTTCCGTTCATATTAACCTCATTGATAGCTTCCTTTCATATTAACCTCATTGGTAGCTTCCTTTCATATTAACCACATTGATAGCTGCTTCCTTTCATATTAACCACATTGATAGCTTCCTTTCATATTAACCACATTGATAGCTGCTTCCTTTCATATTAACCACATTGATAGCTTCCTTTCATATTAACCACATTGATAGCTTCCTTTCATATTAACCACATTGATAGCTTCCTTTCATATTAACCACATTGATAGCTTCCTTTCATATTAACCACATTGATCGTTTCCTTTCATATTAACCACATTGATAGCTTCCTTTCATATTAACCACATTGATAGCTTCCTTTCATATTAACCACATTGATAGCTTCCTTTCATATTAACCACATTGATAGTTTCCTTTCATATTAACCACATTGATAGCTTCCTTTCATATTAACCACATTGATAGCTTCCTTTCATATTAACCACATTGATAGCTTCCTTTCATATTAACCACATTGATAGCTTCCTTTCATATTAACCACATTGATAGCTTCCTTTCATATTAACCACATTGATAGTTTCCTTTCATATTAACCACATTGATAGCTTCCTTTCATATTAACCACATTGATAGCTTCCTTTCATATTAACCTCATTGATCATATTAACCACATTGATAGCTTCCTTTCATAATAACCACATTGATAGCTGCTTCCTTTCATATTAACCACATTGATAGCTTCCTTTCATATTAACCACATTGGTAGTTTCCGTTCATATTAACCTCATTGATAGCTTCCTTTCATATTAACCTCATTGATAGCTTCCTTTCATATTAACCACATTGATAGCTGCTTCCTTTCATATTAACCACATTGATAGCTTCCTTTCATATTAACCACATTGATAGCTGCTTCCTTTCATATTAACCACATTGATAGCTTCCTTTCATATTAACCACATTGATAGCTTCCTTTCATATTAACCTCATTGATAGCTTCCTTTCATATTAACCACATTGATAGCTGCTTCCTTTCATATTAACCACATTGATAGCTTCCTTTCATATTAACCACATTGATAGCTGCTTCCTTTCATATTAACCACATTGATAGCTGCTTCCTTTCATATTAACCACATTGATAGCTTCCTTTCATATTAACCACATTGATAGCTGCTTCCTTTCATATTAACCACATTGATAGCTTCCTTTCATATTAACCACATTGATAGCTGCTTCCTTTCATATTAACCACATTGATAGTTTCCGTTCATATTAACCGCATTGATAGCTGCTTCCTTTCATATTAACCACATTGATAGCTGCTTCCTTTCATATTAACCACATTGATAGCTGCTTCCTTTCATATTAACCACATTGATAGCTGCTTCCTTTCATATTAACCACATTGATAGTTTCCGTTCATATTAACCGCATTGATAGACTCCTTTCATATTAACCACATTGATAGCTTCCTTTCATATTAACCACATTGATAGCTTCCTTTCATATTAACCACATTGATAGCTTCCTTTCATATTAACCACATTGATAGCTTCCTTTCATATTAACCACATTGATAGCTGCTTCCTTTCATATTAACCACATTGATAGCTGCTTCCTTTCATATTAACCACATTGATAGCTTCCTTTCATATTAACCACATTGATAACTGCTTCCTTTCATATTAACCACATTGATAGCGTCCTTTCATATTAACCACATTGATAGCTGCTTCCTTTCATATTAACCACATTGATAGTTTCCTTTCATATTAACCACATTGATAGCTTCCTTTCATATTAACCTCATTGATAGCTTCCTTTCATATTAACCACATTGATAGCTGCTTCCTTTCATATTAACCACATTGATAGCTTCCTTTCGTATTAACCACATTGATAGCTGCTTCCTTTCATATTAACCACATTGATAGCTGCTTCCTTTCATATTAACCACATTGATAGCTTCCTTTCATATTAACCTCATTGATAGCTTCCTTTCATATTAACCACATTGATAGCTTCCTTTCATATTAACCTCATTGATAGTTTCCTTTCATATTAACCTCATTGATAGCTTCCTTTCATATTAACCTCATTGATAGCTGCTTCCTTTCATATTAACCACATTGATAGTTTCCTTTCATATTAACCACATTGATAGCTTCCTTTCATATTAACCACATTGATAGCTGCTTCCTTTCATATTAACCACATTGATAGTTTCCGTTCATATTAACCGCATTGATAGCTGCTTCCTTTCATATTAACCACATTGATAGCTGCTTCCTTTCATATTAACCACATTGATAGCTGCTTCCTTTCATATTAACCACATTGATAGCTGCTTCCTTTCATATTAACCACATTGATAGCTTCCTTTCATATTAACCACATTGATAACTGCTTCCTTTCATATTAACCACATTGATAGCGTCCTTTCATATTAACCACATTGATAGCTGCTTCCTTTCATATTAACCACATTGATAGTTTCCTTTCATATTAACCACATTGATAGCTTCCTTTCATATTAACCACATTGATAGCTTCCTTTCATATTAACCACATTGATAGCTGCTTCCTTTCATATTAACCACATTGATAGCTTCCTTTCATATTAACCACATTGATAGCTGCTTCCTTTCATATTAACCACATTGATAGCTGCTTCCTTTCATATTAACCACATTGATAGCTGCTTCCTTTCATATTAACCACATTGATAGCTTCCTTTCATATTAACCACATTGATAGCTGCTTCCTTTCATATTAACCACATTGATAGTTTCCGTTCATATTAACCGCATTGATAGCTGCTTCCTTTCATATTAACCACATTGATAGCTGCTTCCTTTCACATTAACCACATTGATAGCTGCTTCCTTTCATATTAACCACATTGATAGCTGCTTCCTTTCATATTAACCACATTGATAGTTTCCGTTCATATTAACCGCATTGATAGACTCCTTTCATATTAACCACATTGATAGCTTCCTTTCATATTAACCACATTGATAGCTTCCTTTCATATTAACCACATTGATAGCTTCCTTTCATATTAACCACATTGATAGCTTCCTTTCATATTAACCACATTGATCGTTTCCTTTCATATTAACCACATTGATAGCTTCCTTTCATATTAACCACATTGATAGCTTCCTTTCATATTAACCACATTGATAGCTTCCTTTCATATTAACCACATTGATAGTTTCCTTTCATATTAACCACATTGATAGCTTCCTTTCATATTAACCACATTGATAGCTTCCTTTCATATTAACCACATTGATAGCTTCCTTTCATATTAACCACATTGATAGCTTCCTTTCATATTAACCACATTGATAGCTTCCTTTCATATTAACCACATTGATAGTTTCCTTTCATATTAACCACATTGATAGCTTCCTTTCATATTAACCACATTGATAGCTTCCTTTCATATTAACCTCATTGATCATATTAACCACATTGATAGCTTCCTTTCATAATAACCACATTGATAGCTGCTTCCTTTCATATTAACCACATTGATAGCTTCCTTTCATATTAACCACATTGGTAGTTTCCGTTCATATTAACCTCATTGATAGCTTCCTTTCATATTAACCTCATTGATAGCTTCCTTTCATATTAACCACATTGATAGCTGCTTCCTTTCATATTAACCACATTGATAGCTTCCTTTCATATTAACCACATTGATAGCTGCTTCCTTTCATATTAACCACATTGATAGCTTCCTTTCATATTAACCACATTGATAGCTTCCTTTCATATTAACCTCATTGATAGCTTCCTTTCATATTAACCACATTGATAGCTGCTTCCTTTCATATTAACCACATTGATAGCTTCCTTTCATATTAACCACATTGATAGCTGCTTCCTTTCATATTAACCACATTGATAGCTGCTTCCTTTCATATTAACCACATTGATAGCTTCCTTTCATATTAACCACATTGATAGCTGCTTCCTTTCATATTAACCACATTGATAGCTGCTTCCTTTCATATTAACCACATTGATAGCTTCCTTTCATATTAACCACATTGATAGCTGCTTCCTTTCATATTAACCACATTGATAGCTGCTTCCTTTCATATTAACCACATTGATAGCTTCCTTTCATATTAACCACATTGATAACTGCTTCCTTTCATATTAACCACATTGATAGCGTCCTTTCATATTAACCACATTGATAGCTGCTTCCTTTCATATTAACCACATTGATAGTTTCCTTTCATATTAACCACATTGATAGCTTCCTTTCATATTAACCTCATTGATAGCTTCCTTTCATATTAACCACATTGATAGCTGCTTCCTTTCATATTAACCACATTGATAGCTTCCTTTCGTATTAACCACATTGATAGCTGCTTCCTTTCATATTAACCACATTGATAGCTGCTTCCTTTCATATTAACCACATTGATAGCTTCCTTTCATATTAACCTCATTGATAGCTTCCTTTCATATTAACCACATTGATAGCTTCCTTTCATATTAACCTCATTGATAGTTTCCTTTCATATTAACCTCATTGATAGCTTCCTTTCATATTAACCTCATTGATAGCTGCTTCCTTTCATATTAACCACATTGATAGTTTCCTTTCATATTAACCACATTGATAGCTTCCTTTCATATTAACCACATTGATAGCTGCTTCCTTTCATATTAACCACATTGATAGTTTCCGTTCATATTAACCGCATTGATAGCTGCTTCCTTTCATATTAACCACATTGATAGCTGCTTCCTTTCATATTAACCACATTGATAGCTGCTTCCTTTCATATTAACCACATTGATAGCTGCTTCCTTTCATATTAACCACATTGATAGCTTCCTTTCATATTAACCACATTGATAGCTGCTTCCTTTCATATTAACCACATTGATAGTTTCCTTTCATATTAACCACATTGATAGCTTCCTTTCATATTAACCTCATTGATAGCTTCCTTTCATATTAACCACATTGATAGCTGCTTCCTTTCATATTAACCACATTGATAGCTGCTTCCTTTCATATTAACCACATTGATAGCTGCTCCTTTCATATTAACCACATTGATAGCTTCCTTTCATATTAACCTCATTGATAGCTTCCTTTCATATTAACCACATTGATAGCTTCCTTTCATATTAACCTCATTGATAGTTTCCTTTCATATTAACCTCATTGATAGCTTCCTTTCATATTAACCTCATTGATAGCTGCTTCCTTTCATATTAACCACATTGATAGCTGCTTCCTTTCATATTAACCACATTGATAGCTGCTTCCTTTCATATTAACCACATTGATAGCTGCTTCCTTTCATATTAACCACATTGATAGCTTCCTTTCATATTAACCACATTGATAGCTGCTTCCTTGCATATTAACCACATTGATAGCTTCCTTTCATATTAACCACATTGATAGCTGCTTCCTTTCATATTAACCACATTGATAGTTTCCGTTCATATTAACCGCATTGATAGCTGCTTCCTTTCATATTAACCACATTGATAGCTGCTTCCTTTCATATTAACCACATTGATAGCTGCTTCCTTTCATATTAACCACATTGATAGCTGCTTCCTTTCATATTAACCACATTGATAGTTTCCGTTCATATTAACCGCATTGATAGACTCCTTTCATATTAACCACATTGATAGCTTCCTTTCATATTAACCACATTGATAGCTTCCTTTCATATTAACCACATTGATAGCTTCCTTTCATATTAACCACATTGATGGTTTCCTTTCAATGTCGTAAGGCGAACCACATTGCATGAGCTCAGGCTCGGCCCAGACTGAATTCACATAAGGTTAGCAAAGTCAAGATATATTTCACTGACGGATTTCATTATTGGGTTTCCTATACAATATTGCATTGTGATTTCAAACGTTCGCACGTATCTAAATAATGTCACATTACTATACTAGAGGACATAGAAAACGCACACCTACAGTATATGATTATTATTACATGACAACGAAATACGAAGGATTCCATCAAAGATATACCACATCTTTGTTACAAAACACAAACTGAAGAACTAAAAATATTCCAAAATGTTTAAAACTATGTATTTATATAGTTATTGTTTTTCATGTAAAACACACTTATCCAAAGTGTGCGTTTTCTATGTCCTTTGGGATAGATGGTTTTTGGAAGGGCCGTTTTCTAATGTTGGTTATAACTTGTGGCCCGACCCTTTTGCAATGTTACACACATGTATGTATGCATCTTATACATTGTTAATTTCTATTCTGTATCATGCATGCATGTCAACTGTACTGTTTAATATGCATATGCAATAAAATATGGTTAAATCAAATAGATAGTTCGTGTAAATACCCTGCGTAGTTAACGTTCCGTTGCTAGGTATAGTACCCATGCGTCATGCTACGGTTGGAATGGAATCCATAGCAACAAGGTGTAACTACGTTATTGACAGCAACCACTTAATCCAGAAACATAATGCAAGGAGACTGCTGGACCCCAGTCACTGAAACACATAACCCAGTGCTTCCTGAGCCATCCCGGAAGTGATATATGTATATATTATATATACGTTACCCGATAGCCTGGGAACAGGCGTCGATATATTTTGCCTGGTCTGTCAAATAAATATTAGTTTAACACTGAGACTATTAATTGGGCCGTATTGAGTTTCTGGTCATATCAAGTTTCCACAGGCTGTCATTTTGCCAGAAGTTAAAAAGTGAAAAATTGACAGACTGAAACCCAGGCTAGTTACCCGAGTGACGCGTTTAATACTCTTCTGTACACATTACACATTGTATCTAAGTGATTCACTAATTAAGTCTCTATGTTCATTTCTTTTCGTCGAATTAGTTCATGTTAGGAAGTTATCCAGCTGGCTTGCGGCAGATCGGTGGTTATCCCGGGTGCTGTGTCTGTAAAACTGCTAGAAGAGGCATCCATCTGGGTCCTCTTCCACAATATGTGTATTTTACGTTTAATTATAGTCGCTATACCGGTTGCCCATATGAGCCACGCCTCCGTAAGAGATTAATCATTTTAGATTTTTGGAGGATAGTGCAATGATACAGACAGAGACCCATTCCAGAGTATCCCCTGGTTCTTTTACGTGCACGGTGTAAAGCACCGATACAATACATCGGTTTAACGTCCCATCTGAAAGACTGTTAATTGTATTAGGGTCAGACGGGGGATCGAACCTGCGATCCCTGGATTACCAGTCCAGCGTGTTACCACTGGACTACATATCCGTCTGTTCTTCCACAATAACAGCTGGATAGTCGCTATATAACCTTAGGCTGTTGGTGCGACTCTACCCACTCCCCAAACAAAACAAATACATGTGATATAATATTGCGCATATTCTAATCTTAATGTATGTGTAATACGATATTTTAGACAGACAGATCAAAAGTCTTGCTCAGTGACATACCGTGGCATACGCCTCGACCGAGACACGGATCCAAGACCCCATATTTCTGAACCAGTAATCTCTGACAGAGATATAACTAGATGCTGTCATCATCCTGTATATCCATGTAAACATTCACTTACTGTCACCATCCTGTATATCCATGTAAACATTCACTTACTGTCACCATCCTGTCTATCCATGTAAATATTCACTTACTGTCACCATCCTGTCTATCCATGTAAACATTCACTTACTGTCACCATCCTGTATATCCATGTAAACATTCACGTACTGTCACCATCCTGTATATCCATGTAAACATTCACTTACTGTCACCATCCTGTATATCCATGTAAACATTCACTTACTGTTACCATCCTGTATATCCAGCCATGTACATGTAAACATTCACTTACTGTCACCATGCTGTCTATCCATGTAAACATTCACTTACTGTCACCATCCTGTATATCCATGTAAACATTCACTTACTGTCACCATCCTGTATATCCATGTAAACATTCACTTACTGTCATCATCCTGTCTATCCATGTAAACATTCACTTACTGTCACCATCCTGTATATCCATGTAAACATTCACTTACTGTCACCATCCTGTATATCCATGTAAACATTCACTTACTGTCACCATCCTGTATATACAGCCATGTAAACATTCACTTACTGTCACCATCCTGTATATACAGCCATGTAAACATTCACTTACTGTCACCATCCTGTATATACAGCCATGTAAACATTCACTTATTGTCACCATCCTGTATATACAGCCATGTAAACATTCACTTACTGTCACCATCCTGTATATACAGCCATGTAAACATTCACTTACTGTTGCCATCCTGTATATCAATGTAAACATTCACTTACTGTCACCATCCTGTATATCCATG
Organism: Archivesica marissinica; assembly: GCA_014843695.1. NCBI lineage: Eukaryota > Metazoa > Mollusca > Bivalvia > Venerida > Vesicomyidae > Archivesica > Archivesica marissinica. The sequence continues at coordinate 21,339,820 of CM026395.1, read as the reverse complement.
TAAACATTCACTTACTGTTACCATCCTGTATATCCATGTAAACATTCACTTACTGTCATCATCCTGTACATCCATGTAAACATTCACTTACTGACTGTTACCATCCTGTACAGCCATGTAAACATTCACTTACTGTCACCATCCTGTATATCCATGTAAACATTCACTTACTGTCACCATCCTGTATATCCATGTAAACATTCACTTACTGTCACCATCCTGTCTATCCATGTAAACATTCACTTACTGTCACCATCCTGTCTATCCATGTAAACATTCACTTACTGTCACCATCCTGTATATCCAGCCATGTACATGTAAACATTCACTTACTGTCACCATCCTGTCTATCCAGCCATGTAAACATTCACTTACTGTCACCATCCTGTATATCCAGCCATGTAAACATTCACTTACTGTCACCATCCTGTATATCCATGTAAACATTCACTTACTGTCACCATCCTGTATATCCAGCCATGTACATGTAAATATTCACTTACTGTCACCATCCTGTCTATCCAGCCATGTAAACATTCACTTACTGTCACCATCCTGTCTATCCATGTAAACATTCACTTACTGTCACCATCCTGTCTATCCATGTAAACATTCACTTACTGTCACCATCCTGTATATCCAGCCATGTAAACATTCACTTACTGTCATCATCCTGTATATCCAGCCATGTACACATTCACTTACTGTCACCATCCTGTCTATCCAGCCATGTAAACATTCACTTACTGTCACCATCCTGTCTATCCATGTAAACATTCACTTACTGTCACCATCCTGTATATACAGCCATGTACATGTAAACATTCACTTACTGTCACCATCCTGTCTATCCAGCCATGTAAACATTCACTTACTGTCACCATCCTGTCTATCCATGTAAACATTCACTTACTGTCACCATCCTGTATATCCATGTAAACATTCACTTACTGTCACCATCCTGTATATCCAGCCATGTAAACATTCACTTACTGTCACCATCCTGTATATCCAGCCATGTAAACATTCACTTACTGTCACCATCCTGTATATCCAGCCATGTAAACATTCACTTACTGTCACCATCCTGTATATCCATGTAAACATTCACTTACTGTCACCATCCTGTATATCCATGTAAACATTCACTTACTGTCACCATCCTGTATATCCATGTAAACATTCACTTACTGTCACCATCCTGTATATCCATGTAAACATTCACTTACTGTCACCATCCTGTATATCCATGTAAACATTCACTTACTGTCACCATCCTGTATATCCAGCCATGTACATGTAAACATTCACTTACTGTCACTATCCTGTCTATCCATGTAAACATTCACTTACTGTCACCATCCTGTATATCCATGTAAACATTCACTTACTGTCACCATCCTGTATATCCAGCCATGTACATGTAAACATTCACTTACTGTCACTATCCTGTCTATCCATGTAAACATTCACTTACTGTCACCATCCTGTATATCCATGTAAACATTCACTTACTGTCACCATCCTGTATATCCAGCCATGTACATGTAAACATTCACTTACTGTCACTATCCTGTCTATCCATGTAAACATTCACTTACTGTCACCATCCTGTATATCCATGTAAACATTCACTTACTGTCACCATCCTGTATATCCAGCCATGTACATGTAAACATTCACTTACTGTCACTATCCTGTCTATCCATGTAAACATTCACTTACTGTCACCATCCTGTATATGCAGTCATGTACATGTAAACATTCACTTACTAATTCAGCAGCTACCAGTTTTCCATAGCGACCTTTAATGAAGACCATATCGACATAGATACATCTCCCGACAGTTCTCATATCGGAGTATTCCTCGGCTTGTGTTATGTTCGCCATATGTGGAGTTGCTGAAGCGGCAACAGCAGCCGTTGCTACGTTCAGACGACCACTGCCAAACATTATCTTTTCAGATTTAAGAGACCTGGAATTATAACATAAACATTTGCCTAGCGTATTATGTATTCAGTTATTTCACGTGTGCATTGTATATAATCAAACCTGTGTTAGTGGTCACCTCCATTAAGCAGCCAGTGTCCATATTCCCAATGTGTTGTTTTATTATACATTTGAGTATCTCTTAAGCAGCCACCTGTCCTTTTGAATTGTACACATGTTCTAATTTATGTTTTGCAGCGTGCCACTTGTATCTTGTATGTAGCTTCCTCCAATGTCTGGAAAACCGTTCACCGACAGCAAACGTAGTAGTGGTTCCTAGAAGAATCGTCGCGCACACGTATAATGTTCTAATTCGGTTGATATAGGCTTGAACAAATGTGGGTGAATGGGATTATAAATTTGGACCCTACTGCACCGACAGCGACTGACTTAACGTACTATTGAGTTCATTATTTCCCTATACCACTGTGATGTAGCATCGTTTCCGATTTAACACGGTGGCTTGGTAGAATTATATAAACGTGACGTAACGTGAAATTGAAAAGACAAGTCTTTTGCTGGCCTGATATTTAATAAACATTGCATATTCATGTTTGGGATCAGCTTTCATCATGTCAGACCATTGTGAATGCAAACGTATCATAGCTAATAAATAAGATCTTTCGGTAAAATGTTTCAGTAACAACACCAAGAACGAGAGCATATCTGGACCAGTGTATGCCTCACAATAGCAGAGGTAACCGTAGAACATTTAGTATACTGCAACACCGCCCGAAGACTGACTATAAATTGAAATTAGTCGCCACCGTATACATTACAAACGGATATGTAGTCCAGTGGTAACACGCTGGTCTGGTAATCCAGGGATCGCCGGTTCGATCCCCCGTCTGACCCTAAAACAATTAATAGTATTTCAGATGGGACTTTAAACCAAGGTATCATGTCGGTGCTTTATATCGTGCACGTAAAAGAACCAAAGGAGCATATGGAATGGGTCTCTGTGCGTATCACTGCACTATCCTCCAAAAATCTATAATGACTAATCTCTTCAGGAGGCGTCGCTCATATGGGCCTCGGTTTAATATCCCATCTGAAAGACTGTTAATTTTATTAGTGTCAGACGGGGTATCGAACCTGCGATCCGTGGATTACCAGTCCAGTGTGTTACCACTGGACTACAGATCCGTCTGTACCGTATTGATATAGTATACATATGATATATGTATAGTTAGGATACATAACCTGCATAACATATTACGTGCATACACAATTACACATCACATACCAAACTACTAATCCAAGTTCACTAGCCTTTAGTTAGTTGGCAAAGTATTCGGTTACACTAAATATCACAAGCCAACTCGAAGTGGATGACTTGCTTGATGTGTCTATACCACTTTATTTCAACATCGATATCTCCATTGCGAAACAGTTGTTACAAAGTTATACTAACCGCTCGGAACCAGTGTCATGACGGACGGAGAAGAATGGAACCGCTCGGAACCAGTGCCATGGCGGACGGAGAATATTGTGGATGTATGTGTCTTGCTTAAGAAAACCGCCGCCTTTGTTTTTGTGGGGATCGAATGAAGATCACCTCAGCTACGAGGCAAGCCGTAACCAAAACACAAGGGAGATTGCTTGTTTGACAAGCAGGTTATATACATCAAGACATTGAGACATACAGTAATGTCAATCCATCGTGATTACTACGCCAATATTCGTTGTACCGCAGTAGCAAGTATGGGCACTGTGCGTTGTCAAGTATTTGGCGACCACCGTGCCATCTCACATACTTTCCGGTCCGAGGATCGAACCCTGGTTACATTGGTGATAATCACTGAACTAATCGGACAGCCGATAAGAAAACTTAATAAAAAGTGCTTTGTTAAAGTTATTAGATAATTAACTCATGTAGACAATGAACTGTCAGTTCTTCTCTGGTGTCAATGTTGTGTGCTAAGAGTCTCGAGTCTGATTAAAGACAAACTACCGGAAGGCTGAAGCCCTGTTGATGCCTAACATTTGGATTATTTTATGAACAGGGTACGGCTGTTTGAATTGCATGTTATCTCTCGTTGATGAATATCGAAACATAGTTCTATATTTATACTTATTACAGTTTGTGAAGACATACGCAGAAATGTACGAATAAACGGCTCATCTGAACTAGATATCACAATAAGGGTTAGTATAATACATTGATTGACAATTACAGAAAGAAAATATAATTATTGTTAACTACTCTAGTACATTTTATGATTCTTTTTAACGATCGACCGTGGTTCAAATTTGACTTTTGGAAATAACTATCTTTTGTCCCATTAAGGTCATAATTATAATATATTTGATGGAATATAGGGCGTAATTAAGAGTGTACGCATAACCCAACGAAAATTACACATTACCTTTAACAAATTCACAGAACCAAAAGTCAAGTTTAAGCCAGGTCACACTTATAGAATCACTCAAGTCAAAGGTTTATAAACAAATCTAAATATCCACCCCATTTCTTGCTCTGCTCAGTGATAATTGCATTTAGAAATGACGAGCAGACGATACTATATCAGGCTATCAATTACGAGCGCACGACATTGTATCAATTACGTTAACAGTCATGCAAATGTGATATACACTCATTGCTGTATTTAATAGTGTTATACATATTAAAGAGTCTACGTGTTATCCTAAATATCAACTAATTCACAAAAACAACTTATATACATGTACTAGCAACAAGGAATATGATTGTCGGACACCTAAAATACATTCGGCTCTCATTTCATTGACTTATCAAATGCATTTGATTTGGTCATTCATGACATCCTACTTGACAACATGAAAGCGTTAACACAACTTGCTGGTATGAAGTCAATATCTATTACAGTAGTATCCGGTGTTCCCCAAGGATATGCATTAGGTCCGTTGTTGTTTTCGCTCTTTATAAATGACTTTACCAGTATCAGCAAAGAACGCAGACGTATATGTAGTCCAGTTGTAACACGATGGACTGGTAATCCAGGGATCGCATGTTCGATCCCCCGTCTGACCCTAATAAAATTAACAGTCTTTCAGATGGGACGTTAAACCGAGGTCTCGTGTCGGTGATTTACACTGTGCACGTAAAAGAACCAGAGGAGATTCTGGAATGGGTCTCTGTCTGTATCATGCACTATCCTCCAAAATCTAAAATAACTAATCTCCTCAGGAAGCGTCGCTCATATGGGCAACCGGTAGCGACGATAAATAAACGTAAAAACACACACAGCAAAGAACACACCTTTAACCAAGTAAATGTGAACGGTAACTGTTGGGCTAGGCGAGTTAATTCCATAACTGGTAATATTGGTTAAAAATTACACACACGTTCGACTTAACGTTAATGCTAGATTTAGCTACTAGTATTTAGCAATGCTTAAAGTCAGATTACGTGACCAATTCATTCAATACTGGAATATGCCGACATCAATAATTACAATGTCGAAACTTTATTATTGTAAATTTACGCCAACATTCTTTCACGAGGATGATTTTGATCAAATGTATAGTGATAGTTTATGTCAATGGTATACATGTTCATAGATGAATTTCACTTTGTTTTAGAATGTCAGCTATATACCGATTTAAGAAAAACACATATTAAGAAATACTTTTGGAGAAATCCAAATGTTCATAAATTTATTGAATTGATGACCTCAAAAAATGTTATAATAATTAAAGATTTGGCTATGTATATATACAAATCATTTCAAGTCAGAAACAACCTGTTCTATGACTAGTGTTCATATCTCATTATACGTTATACGCTAGCCAATCGTAAACGTGTATTTGCACGTGTTTTTATTTGCACATTTGCTCTATATAATTATATTATATATTTACACAAGGCACGCAGTGCCAATGTTCACGTTTGAAAGTATGTAATGTGTATATAATGTGTACTCATGGGCATATTGCCCATTGTATTTCGAAATAAACTCTTGAAACTTCATAAATTAGAAATAAAATTCAAGTGGGAAGATTTAATGGTCTTGGTAGAAACAATAGATTTTGTAAATGATGCCATCGTAATGTAACACCGTTTTATGTTAAGTTGTGAGACATAAGATTGAAATAGTTGGGCTACATCGTATGGCTCACAATAAATAAATGTATATATCATACATTCAAGACTAACAAATCACTTGATTAATTTTTGTAAATACATAAAATATTATTAGTGTTTCCAACGCCAGTCTATATTATACGTCATTGGCTACATAAGTTAATGTTTCGTGTGCTATTTCATGCTTTAATTTGTTGAGGGCCTCATGGTAGATAGACCAAATTGTTCAAATGAGTTCTCTCGCTAAATAAAGTCTGTATTATTATTATTATTATCAATACATGTAATCACGATGTGACACATACCATTGATTTTTTTTCAGGCTAGCCGTGAACATACGTTAAAATATGTCATGGAATTGCATTAGAATTGTGTCGTTAAAGATAGAATGAGAGACAGCGGTTAGTTACTGCCCCTGAATACTCCCTAAAATTATGTAGGTCCTCCTAGGTGGATTATTCTGTTTTTATTGTTGTTTCCATTGCACAACATGCTAACAATTAGCTTCCACTTTCTCATCTCATAATTATTAAATTATTATATCTCGACAGATATCCAGAATAATGGGTAATACTTTGTTATCAATCAATTAACACAATTTTAATAAAATTACAGTTATCGCACCGCAACATCTGGTTAGGGAACAACAGTAGAAACAAAGGATTCCAACAGAAATGGCCGAAAGTCGCTTCAGGATAAATCAGACTTGCCAAGAATATGCCAAGGGAGGTAATAAAACAGTCAGCAATGTTTTATTCTATTGAAATTCCATGATATATCCACAGGGTTTTTCAGATACAAATAAGAACAAGAGATGATGGCTCTGTATAGCTCACCTGACTCATTTTTCACCTCTGGGTCACCATTTTAACTTTGAATGAGCATTGTACAGCGATCGTTCCTACCAAATGTTGCCAAAATGCAATTGGTGGTTTGTGAGCTGTTTGAAGAATATGTGTTATTTTTAAACGATGTCCATTTTAACAAATCTGAAAAGGCTACATCCAATGACGATAACTGTGAAATGTTGCTACCATTGGCCAACGGTTTGGGTGAAGAAGAATTTTGAACTTCTATATAAAAGAATGATCGTTTTACCATTCGGCAGCCATCTTGGATGACAAAATCATCTGGTTGTGATAACAATTGCATCAGAGCGATCGCCTCGTCGATACCTTCGATTTAATATATGACATGACCATATTTGCTCAAAGATAAATTTTACCCCCGGGCCACCTTTGAAAGAGCATTGTATATAGAGCATTCGTACCAAGATTCGTCAAAGTCCGGCTGGCTGTTCGTAAGAAGATCAGATGGCGGCCATCTTGAATTTCAGAGGAACTTTATTTTAACAACTTTACCTTCAACAATACAAGTAGAGTTTCTTGAACATTGGTTGACCAGGTTGTGAGAAGACGTTTAAAATCTCTCATAAAATGTTGACCTTTCTACGGCCATCTTAGATGACGTAATCATCCGATTATATTGAAAATCACCTCATATTTGATATACGACATGACCATATTCGCTGAAAAATCGTCAATATCCGTCTGGCGTTTCGTAAGAAGAATTTGTTTACGAATAATTGTTAAGCTTAATGTTGTCATTCACACACATAATTTAGACACAATATTTTGGTGTACCTATATCTACATTTATTCATGAATAGTTCTGGCAGGTCTGGCTGTTTGTCCTTGTAAATATGTTGTATATTCATGTGGAGGGCCACATGGAAGATTAACTCTTGTTAAATGTGTTGCCCTCGTTAAATAAAGTCTTTACTTACTTACTTACTTACTAATGTTTGCTATTTTTGACAGCGGCCATTTTGGATTGCGTAATGACGCGATTTTAATAATTATGTAATCCCCCACCTTCCGAGAATGTTTGAAAAGGTTCGTGGACGTCGGATATATACTGTAACAATACCGTATACGAACATTGCTCAGCTGAGCTAAACAGGAACGTGTATGGCCATTCAGTTACCGCCACACGTTACATCAATCACGGGCATATAAACTTATCGGGCATATAAACTTATCGGCACTGAACAGATTCAATCCTATTGACAGACTTATCTACTAGAGCATGTCCTGTCATCCTGTTCTACATCACTGACACAGGGCAGACACAGATGGAGACACGACTCAGTCCTCAGGGAGTTGGCCGACTGGCTGGAGAAAGAGCGGAAGAAGGAACGTGGTAAACATCCCCACCATGGGCACATCGCCTTTGTCAAGCCGGGTGAGACAAGGAAGACACAGACACCACACAAGTCATCGATTCTGGATGGCACAACGGGCTGGAAGCTGGATGTTGACCTTGGGAAGAGACTTGTTTTCCCCGACGTGGTCCAGACGACCCAACGGCCAGACATCGTACTGTGGTCCAAGACAGGGAAGAAGCTCATCGTCATTGAGCTGACAGTACCATGGGAGACAAGGTGCGAAGAGGCCTACGGAAGGAAGAAGGCGAAGTATACAGAGCTTCTGGAACTCTGTAAGCAACGAGGTTGGCGTACTTGGCTGTTCCCAGTAGAAGTAGGCGCGATAGGCTTCTGTTCCCAGTCCGTTTGCAGACTGATGACAGCAGTTGGGACCACTGGTAGAGAGAAAAGGATGGCTATCCAGAGACTGAGTCAAGCAGCGGAACGGGCTTCAAGCTGGCTGTGGCTGAGACGAGAGGAGAAGAGCTGGAAGCAATCAACCAACGCGCAGTGACTGATCACCACTGTGGGCCCACAGCCACCAGAGTGTCTATGGAATTAGAGGGCCGAAACACTCAAGGACGGCGGCATCCATGCTGATGATGTTGGTTGAGAAGCAGTCTACATTCCATATCAGATAATAGACTGTATTATATCACACATGTATAAACAAAATACACACAACAGAAATCCATAAATCCATCTCTTTAATACATTTTTAACATTTTCCAATTAAATGCAAGAACATCAAAATCAATTAATCAAAATAAAGTAATAGCAAGAAAATGACAAGATAAATTGCAAGCATTATACATGTGATATAAGAATTAAATTACAATGTTGTATATAGCTTGCACATGGAAGTAGGGTACTAAGAGAACCAATCAAATCGCTGACCACAGTAATGGATAGTAGATCTCTATATAAAAATAAATAAATATAAATATGTATTTTTTAAAAACTGTTTAACTCTTTCAACACCAAGTAACTGACATGGACTGATCCATGATATTCTTAGACCAATAAATGAATAAGAAAATTACATTCGGACCAGTTCATTTATCAAGATGGGTAATTTTGTCTAAAATTAGTAATACTACTTGCAAAAAGTGCAGATCCTGATGAGACGGCTCGTCACGAGCCGGCTCATCTGGATCTACACTTTTTGAAAGCCTATAAATAGAGGTCTGTGGTGTTGAAAGGGTTAACTATTGGATTGGTAGATAGGTTGGGGCAATGTATTATTTTCTATTTTATTGTTGCACCTTTAGTCAATTGGTAACTATTGTATTGGTAGACAGGTTGGGGCAATGTATTATTTTCTATTTTATTGTTGCACCTTTAGTCAATTGGTAACTATTGGATTGGTAGATAGGTTGGGCAATGTATCATTTTGTATTTTATTGTTGCAACTTTAGTCAATTGGTAACTATTGTATTGGTAGACAGGTTGGGGCAATGTATTATTTTGTATTTTCTTGTTGCAACTTCAGTCAATTGGTAACTATTGGATTGGTAGATAGGTTGGGAAATGTATTAATTTTCTATTTTATTGTTGCAACTTTCAACGCACAATGTGAAAATTACATAATTATAAACAAATATTCAAAGTATTATACACCAAATTACCATCGACATTGTGTACACAATGCCAACCTTTGACCAACCATTGGGAGTCGTGATAGCGCAGTGGTAGCGTGTTCGTAGCCGTTATGATTGTGCCCTTTAAATCCCACAATTCCTCTTCTCTCTCCCTCGTGGCGATGGATTCCATCAGGAATGAGGTATTGAGAGTGATTTATATAAGTTGTAGGAACTTGTGGGGCAATCAAGCTAAAATAAATTTGTATAAACTAACCTTAGACTAGTGCCGACACAGGTCTGACAGTTCATGGGTAATAACTCTAAAGGAGGCATTGGTGAATTCACCAAATTTCCAGAACTTAAGTTGCAAATTATCTGTATCCGAAATTTATATTTGGAAGCCGATGATGGTACTACATTGTATCCTTTGGTCCCAAACTCATGATTCTATAATTAAAACAGTCTTGAGATATAACAATTGATCCTTATCCGTTTATCACATTGTGCGTCACTGATCTCGTCTCAAAATATGGGGAATTATTGAAGAAAACTGGAGATCATAGCGTTTTCTAAATGTCTAAACTCTTATGTGATTTCAATGTGGACAATTGAAATACAAATGTAGATATCTTCATTAGCTTTCACAGTTCAAGTATCAAAGCTCAAAAACTAGGGATGGCAACGAATAGCGATTAAACTATTCGAATATTCGGTCGGATAGGTATTCGAATATTCGAATATTTATTGGGATTCTATCAAAAACTCAAAATCACTCAAACTCTTATAAAAATTGCCAAATTAATCTAATTTATGTTTTACGCGTAAACATCATTCAAATGATTATCAAGATTGATATTGTACCCGAAATCCAATTTGCATAGACCACGCATAGCAGTGTTCTTATTCTCAGAGCGATTCAAGCATTTCCAAACGACTGAGCGAGTGGCATTTTTGAAGAAAATATATAAACAATTCTGAATATTCAAATACTGGAATAGTATTCGGATATTTGGACGTTCGAGCGAATATTCGAATATTTTTGTCATCCCTATCAAAAAACTCAAATATCACAGTAAAGTAAAAAAAACTGTGGATATCAAATTTGACGCATCACAAAATCAAAAACATAATTTATAACATAATTATGTGCCTGTGAAATTTTGCCCGAGAGTACTTACATATACTGACAAGTAAATGCTGTACTTACTCCCCTAGTACCAGTTATACTTTACATCACTATTCCATTTACACAAATTGCTGTAATTTTTGACTAAATAAAAATACTGGTTCCCATGGTAACACATTTAACAATGTTTTATATTCGTTCTTATGAGGTACAAGAAACATATGATACAATACATATCAACTACAGCCTTTGTATACTCACACATATGATACAATACACATCAACTACAGTCTTTGTATGATCACACATATGATACAATACACATCAACTACAGTCTTTGTATGCTCACACATATGATACATCAACTACAGCCTTTGTATGCTCACACATATGATACAATACACATCAACTACAGCCTTTGTATGCTCACACATATGATACAATACACATCAACTACAGTCTTTGTATGCTCACACATATGATACAATACACATCAACTACAGTCTTTGTATGCTCACACATATGATACAATACACATCAACTACAGCCTTTGTATACTCACACATATGATACAATACACATCAACTACAGTCTTTGTATGCTCACACATATGATACAATACACATCAACTACAGTCTTTGTATACTCACACATATGATACAATACACATCAACTACAGTCTTTGTATACTCACACATATGATACAATACACATCAACTACAGTCTTTGTATACTCACACATATGATACAATACACATCAACTACAGTCTTTGTATGCTCACACATATGATACAATACACATCAACTACAGTCTTTGTATGCTCACACATATGATACATCAACTACAGCCTTTGTATGCTCACACATATGATACAATACACATCAACTACAGTCTTTGTATACTCACACATATGATACAATACACATCAACTACAGTCTTTGTATGCTCACACATATGATACATCAACTACAGCCTTTGTATGCTCACACATATGATACAATACACATCAACTACAGTCTTTGTATGCTCACACATATGATACATCAACTACAGCCTTTGTATGCTCACACATATGATACAATACACATCAACTACAGTCTTTGTATACTCACACATATGATACAATACACATCAACTACAGTCTTTGTATGCTCACACATATGATACATCAACTACAGCCTTTGTATGCTCACACATATGATACAATACACATCAACTACAGCCTTTGTATGCTCACACATATGATAAAATACACATCAACTACAGTCTTTGTATGCTCACACATATGATACAATACACATCAACTACAGCCTTTGTATGCTCACACATATGATACAATACACATCAACTACAGTCTTTGTATGCTCACACATATGATACAATACACATCAACTACAGTCTTTGTATACTCACACATATGATACAATACACATCAACTACAGTCTTTGTATACTTACACATATGATACAATACACATCAACTACAGCCTTTGTATACTCACACATATGATACAATACACATCAACTACAGTCTTTGCATGCTCACACATATGATACAATACACATCAACTACAGCCTTTGTATACTCACACATATGATACAATACACATCAACTACAGTCTTTGTATACTTACACATATGATACAATACACATCAACTACAGCCTTTGTATACTCACACATATGATACAATACACATCAACTACAGTCTTTGCATGCTCACACATATGATACAATACACATCAACTACAGCCTTTGTATACTCACACATATGATACAATACACATCAACTACAGTCTTTGTATACTTACACATATGATACAATACACATCAACTACAGCCTTTGTATACTCACACATATGATACAATACACATCAACTACAGTCTTTGCATGCTCACACATATGATACAATACACATCAACTACAGCCTTTGTATACTCACACATATGATACAATACATATCAACTACAGTCTTTGTATGCTCACACATATGCTTACTTGATCCTACTGTTTTCCAAGCACTTTTACCTCAGCATTTATTTCTAGCGCATTTGGCCCCATTTGATCAAACACAGTCACATATTTCAAATCATTATCAAAATTGCTGAGAAGTCAGTAAAATAAATTAAAGAATGAATGAAAATAACTGCTGGCAACATGCGAAAAGTGGCATGCGGACGTCTTTTCCTTCAAATTAATGGACAGAAGACATTGAAAATAGATACAAATTATGTTTATCCCACAATGGTAATTCTATAAAATATTTAAGGTATACTGGTTAATGGTATTCCGTTTAAATATCAATAATAAATACTGCATAAACATAGGGGGGGGGGGGGGAATAGTATGTGATTTCATCAAATCATGATATCGTGTTGTGGGCTATAAATGTGAATCCAGATATGAACAATACTAATTCATACATCATTAATTACAGCAATAATTGAAAAAGATATGCGATAAACAATTACACAACTTTCTAATGAGGCAACAGGATTTGGTTTCGAGGCATTGTGGAATCCAACAGATATGAACATTGATTTTTTGCATATTTATGTATGGAGGGGAGGTCCTTTTTCTCATGCCGCCAGCTAGTTCTCAATATAAAATAATATACTGTACTAGAGGCCATAGAAAACGCACACCTACATTATATGATTATTACTACATGAAAACGAAATACGAAGGATTCCATCAGAGATATATCACATCTTTATTACAAAACACAAACTGAACAACTAAAAATATTCCAAAATGTTTAAAACTATGTATTTGTATAGTTATTGTTTTTCATGTAAAAACACATTTATTCGACGTGTGCATTTTCTATATCCTCTAGTATACTTATTCGAAGTGTACATTTTCTATATCCTCTAGTATACTTATTCGAAGTGTACATTTTCTATATCCTCTAGTATACTTATTCGAAGTGTGCATTTTCTATATCCTCTAGTATACTTATTCGAAGTGTACATTTTCTATATCCTCTAGTATACTTATTCGAAGTGTACATTTTCTATATCCTCTAGTATACTTATTCGAAGTGTCTTTTCTATTCCTCTAGTATACTTATTCGAAGTGTCTTTTCTATTCCTCTAGTATACTTATTCGAAGTGTCTTTTCTATTCCTCTAGTATACTTATTCGAAGTGTCTTTTCTATTCCTCTAGTATACTTATTGAAGTGTCTTTTCTATTCCTCTAGTATACTTATTCGAAGTGTCTTTTCTATTCCTCTAGTATACTTATTCGAAGTGTCTTTTCTATTCCTCTAGTATACAACAAACTAATACATATGATATATTGCATAATAGTGCTTACCCGGTAAACATCCAAATGACACAAACTAACCCATGTTCGAACATTTCAAATCCAAACGTTGCATCCCATTATAAACATGCATGGATTTATTAAAGCAGCATTACATCGTATGGAATAAAAGATATTTGAAAAATTCAATTTTTACGTATGGGTAGCAATGCTGCTACACATTCTAACATTATACTTTGTATGCTTATGTTCATTTGGTAAACAGTGTTTTTTGCAATAAAACAAACTCGAAACTGAAAGTAGGACTTTCCGAGTCGATCGGTCACGCATTTGTTTACAACCGGAATGCATCGTCCCCATTTGTCTTGTTTAATTAAATTACATGATATGTTGATTCATACCTCTGTTAGCTAAGTCTTTTAGGGACATGTCTACATCCCCGCGAGGGGTTCGACATTAGAGGAAGATAGATAGATAGTCTTTCATGTTCAAAATATATACATTGTTTTCTACATCCCCTGTTGTTTCACGCATGCGTGCTGTGCGTGTTTACATTTCGTGTGTTGATAAACAAATTCACGTATATGACGGTTTAAATTTATTGGAATTTTATCGTTTCTGAGCGACTATTTCGATTTTTGTAAACACACACACATTAGTATTTATATTTTACCCAAAACATCCTTTATTACGATGTAATGCTGCTTTAAACATCCAATAATTAAATATAACCATTTATCCAAAATTACAATACATAAACAATGGACTAAAGAATAAACAGTGTATATACATATGCTATATTTACAAAGTATCTATTTATAATAAATTAATCTAGCAAACAATCACACTAGTGTGTGTATATTCAAACCTGAATCACAGGTTATCACATTTTAAATTGTCAATGTTTAGCCGTTGTTCAACTTGTATACAATAGACAAAGTCTTTTGGCTTTCTTGATGTGTTTATTTTAACATCAGTGAGGGAGAGGTTTGTAGAAAGGTCAGAACCACAGTTAGTTCATACAGATCTATATCAAGATATGGACATTACTGTTCCACTATCTGCTGACAAGTGAAGTGTGTAGTACAAACGTTACACAAGAATTGTGTAACCTCAACCCAGCCAATCAAATTCTGACAACTCCTGCTCATCAATGCATATCATTGTACCCATACTTGGAGATTATGTCTTTGTATTGTCTGTGTTTACAATGTAGTGATCACTATTTTATAATAGTTTTATTGATTGGATTGAATATGTTGTTACTCTTATATTAAGAAATTATTGATTGATTTACATTTATTTTGACATGGAAATACTACTTTTGACATGGGTTACAAATGTATCATACATTTTCTGAAAAGTTGGTCAAAATCAATTTAGATTACATAATATTGAATGTGGTACTGCTTGTTATCAACCCCAAGTAACTGACATGGACTGGTCCATGATATTTTCAGACCAATAAATTAATAAGAAAAT
The DNA here is from genome assembly GCA_014843695.1 of Archivesica marissinica. NCBI lineage: Eukaryota > Metazoa > Mollusca > Bivalvia > Venerida > Vesicomyidae > Archivesica > Archivesica marissinica. The sequence continues at coordinate 21,324,100 of CM026395.1, read as the reverse complement.
TACCTTTGGACCAGTTCATTTATCAAAATGGGTAATTTTATCTAAAAATAGTAATAATTATTACTGGCAAAAAAGTGCAGATCCTGATTAGACGGCTCGTTACGAGCCGGCTCATCTGGATCTACACTTTTCATAAGCCTATTTAGAGGCCTGTGGGGTTGAAAGGGTTAATTGTTGATATAAAAATACCCATGCACACCTTTTGTCCTTGCATATATTTCCCAAAACACTCATACCACCAAGCTGACTTGCTTAACCCTTTCCCTCATAGAAGCATCTCTTGACGCCATTACCAATATGACATACATTGACAATGTAGTAGACAAACCAATGTTCATAATTAACCCATTCAACACCAAGTAACTGACATGGACTGGTCCATGATATTTTTAGACCAATAAATTAATAACAAAATTGCATTTGGATCAGTTCATTTATCAAAATGGGTAATTTTTTTCTAAAAATAGTTATATTACTTGAAAAAAGTGCAGATCCTGATGAGACGGCTCGTCTGTGGTGTTGAAAGGGTTAAGGCCAGAATCTCATGTAGTTCCAGTAATATCTATGGAGGTGGGATAGATATGGTGACTACTTATCCACTGCATGATAGCTAAATGGCTGTCGTTTGTATGGAGATATAATAGTATATTAACCTAAATCTCTATGTAGTCCCAGTAATATATATGGAGGTGGGATAGATATGGTGACTACTTATCCACTGCATGATAGCTAAATGGCTGTCGTTTGTATGGAGATATAATAGTATATAAACCTAAATCTCTATGTAGTCCCAGTAATATATATGGAGGTGGGATAGATATGGTGACTACTTATCCACTGTATGATAGCTAAATGGCTGTCGTTTGTATGGAGATATAAGTATATTAACCTAAATCTCTATGTAGTCCCAGTAATATATATGGAGGTGGGATAGATATGGCGACTACTTATCCACTGCATGATAGCTAAATGGCTGTCGTTTGTATGGAGATATAATAGTATATAAACCTAAATCTCTATGTAGTCCCAGTAATATATATGGAGGTGGGATAGATATGGTGACTACTTATCCACTGTATGATAGCTAAATGGCTGTCGTTTGTATGGAGATATAAGTATATTAACCTAAATCTCTATGTAGTCCCAGTAATATATATGGAGGTGGGATAGATAATCATATGGCGACTACTTATCCACTGCATGATAGCTAAATAACTGTCGTTTGTATGGAGATATAATAGTATATTAACCTAAATCTCTATGAAGGAAAGGGTTAACCTCTAAATAAATATTTACATAAATATTGCAACAGAACACCTTACACCAATGCATTCTGAATACATACCCAAGTTAAAAGTCTGTGTTACAATACAGACTATACATACACCTAAAGTATGAACTACTGCTAAATGTTAGACCCAACAATGTCACCTACAGGGTTTCCACAGATATTCATTTTGAAATTCCGGCATATTTCCGACTACAAAATGACTAACCTCGGTCTAGCAAAGCATAATTAGACTGTAGATCTGCATTACTATAGGCCCATCTAGATATAAAAATAACAGTTCAAATCAGTATATTTTAGGTTGTTATTTTCATATTTTTGTGACACACCTGTAGAATTGTTATTTTCATGTTTTTGTGATGCACCTGTAGAATTGTTATTTTCATATTTTTGTGACACACCTGTAGAATTGTTATTTTCATGTTTTTGTGATGCACCTGTAGAATTGTTATTTTCATATTTTTGTGACACACCTGTAGAATTGTTATTTTCATGTTTTTGTGATGCACCTGTAGAATTGTTATTTTCATATTTTTGTGACACACCTGTAGAATTGTTATTTTCATATTTTTGTGACACACCTGTAGAATTTCATATTGAAATGCAGAGCATTATGAATACTGCCAATCGAGATGTCAGAATGTCGCAATGCAAGTGGGAAGAACATTTTTCCAGACGTGTATGTTTCTTCAATTATCCCTGATCCAGTTACCCTGATTCATACCTCTACTTAGACGCCCCTGAATCTATGGCAGAGGGAAACCCAAACATATATTTAAAAATAGAAATCACCGAGCGGCATTGAATAACACATGAATATTCATCATAATATAATGATCCCATACACCGGAATAAATTAATACATAATAAGGCATCAAAAATACAAGCTGATTTCCCGCTCCATTGCCCATACTTAAATATTTGATAGTGAGAAAATCGCAGGTTCGATCCCCTGTCTGACCCTAATAAAATTACCATCTTTCAGATGGGACGTTAAACCGAGGTCTCGTGTCGGTGCTTTACACTGTGCACGTAAAAGAACCAGAGGAGACTCTGGAACGGGTCTCTGTCTGTATCATTGCACTATCCTCCAAAAATCTAAAATGACTAATCTCTTCAGGAGGCGTCGCTCATATGGGCAACCGGTAGCGACGATAAATAAGCGTAAAACACACACAAAAATACCAGGAACAAAATTGACCAGGATTAAACAATAATATTAGAATTAATTTTGAACGGGAGATTGCTTTAAGAACAGACAAATTAGAAAAATACAACTCCAAGTGGGTAGCATTTATATAATCAATAAATTCCTCTATTTGTATTTTCTTGTGTAATTGAAAATAAATAAATGGAAACGATCACCCATATGCTTTTTTTCATTCTTCTCTTTTTGCGTTAAAATTTATTTTTCAAAGTAAGGATACTTATCCATAAATAACTCTGTTGTGTACCGGTATACATGTATATATATATGGAAGGCAAAAGTCTTATTAGATCATTTATGTTGTAACATTGTGTAAATGCTTTTTATGTATATACAAGGAAGAAATAAACGGGGTTACCCGAAAAGGGGCCTCAAAATTAAAAAAAAAAAGGATTAAACATACCATAATTATTGACTAGAAAATAATGTACTGTGCCCAGGAAGCGGATTATACAATGTTTAACGTCACTATATATAGCATACTATCTATGTTTATACAATGTTTAACCCTTTCAACACCAAGTAACTGACATGGACTGGCCCATGATATTCTTAGACCAATAAATGAATAAGAAAATTACATTCGGACCAGTTCATTTATCAAAATGGGTAATTTTTCTCTAAAAATAGTAATATTACTGGCAAAAAGTGCAGATCCTGATGAGACGGCTCGTCACGAGCCGGCTCATCTGGATCTACACTTTTTGTATGCCTATTTAGAGGTCTGTGGTGTTGAAAGGGTTAACTTCACTATAATATAGCATACTATCTATGGTGTGACCAGGAAGTGGATTATACAATGTTTAACTTCACTATAATATAGCATACTATCTATGTTGTAAAGACTGAAGCTAAGCCATAATAAAAAAGGTGTTTGTTTCCCAATTTCCAGACCGACTAAAAACAGCCTCACGGAAATATTTTTTCGTTCGGATTCTTTTTGTACCGGAGTTTACTAAGCATGTGCCTTACAGTTGTTGCTTCTTATTAGACACCACCGATATCATTTGAAAATGTTTTGACTGTAGAAAAAAAAACATATTTTCCTACAGACGGATCTGTAGCCCAGTGGTAAAACGCTGGACTGGTAATCCAGGGATCGCAGGTTCGATCCCCCGTCTGACCCTAATAAAATTAACAGTCTTTCAGACGGGACGTTAAACCGAGGTCTCGTGTCGGTGCTTTACACCGTGCATGTAAAAGAACCAGAGGAGACTCTGGACTGGGTCTCTGTCTGTAGCATTGCACTATCCTCCAAAAATCTAAAATGACTAATCTCTTCAGGAGGCGTCGCTCATATGGGTAACCAGTAGCGATGATAAATAAACGTAAAACACACACATATTTTCCTATCTACCTACTGGGAAGGAAATGGGGAAACAAACATTCTTTTAATTGTGGCCTTACATATTTTATTTACTACGTCAAAGGGAGCAAAAATGATTATGTTCTCTCATTGAAATGAAAGGCTATTAACATTGCCTTGGCTTCAACTTTTGATACCTGTATTTGCAACCCTGAGAGTTAAGCACTTACCCACCCCTGGATTGTAAGCTACATGTATTAGTAATAACTGCATGACATAAGTTGAATTTGGCTGACTAATTAGCACAGTGGTTAGCACGCTCGCTTCTCACAAATGCAATCCGGGTTCGATCCTCAGACCAGGAAGTATGTGAGATGGTACGGGTCATTGCCAGATCGGACAGGTGGGTTTTCTCCGGGTACTCCGGTTTCCTTCCACACGAATGACCACATATACGTTTTCATCCGCGCTAGAGTGATTAATATGAGTTGTAAAAGCTTGTTTCCCAATCGTTGTAAAATAAATCAAGTTTATTCTAAGTGGCATTACATTATCACAGACCATAATAGGAATGTAGTAGCCTGGGATCAGGCGTCGAAATATTTTGCCTGGTCAGTCAAATAAATATATTTTAACACCGAGACTATTAACTGGGCCTTATTGAGTTTCTGATCATGTCATTTTGTCAGATGTTAAAATGTGAAAAAATCGACAGACTGGCACCCAGGCTAGGAATGTAGTTATATGTATTACAAACTATTAAATGTCAATTCTCTATTGAAATCAAATCTATCCAAACGTAGATGAAGTTACACATGAATGGAATCATTTTGGATAATTATTGGAAGAGGTTCGTGCATTTTGACATTTTACAAATATGATATGTTATGTTTCGGGTTTTACGCCTGATTCAGCACCATTTTGGACAATTTGATGGAAAAAATTGTGATATATCGTACCCAGTAAAGGACTGTCACAAACACAAGACACAAATTATTTTTGTTTGCCCTATGGTCATATAGTAAGTAATGTTTACTGAAGGCAACCAACAGAAATGAAACATGCATGCAGAAACATCGACGAGAAACTAGGTAAAATCGACCAGATCACCGATATGCCCTTGTGGTCCCGACCGGAAGACCGTATTCTATCAACAAATACTTTTTATTTGATGGAGATCGGTCAAATAACACCAGAATGGCACATTAATTCATTGTGAACAGCAGGAAATGCAATGGTGTCAATTTTGCTTTCAGTAAACATTACTTACTATATGACCATAAAGCAAAATAAAATGTGTGTCTTGTATTATACATTTCTACTTTAACCTTTAACATGTTGTAGGCGGATGGGACAATTTCGAATGAAATGTCACAAGCCCACAATTAACAACCTGTTGTCTGATCAGGCTCTATGCTGTTTGCTATTCTGATAGTGGAGCTAAACCACTTGTCTGAATAGCAAACAACATAGATCCTGATCAGATGCAGCGCTACGACATGGCAGATCTTGATCTATATTATTTGCACATTCCTTTAACATGTTGTAGGTGGACGTGACGATTTCGAATGAAATGTCACAAGCCCTACTTTCTAGGAAAAATACAAAAAATGTTACACATTTGTTATCTGCTCATTTCGCCTACAGCGTGCTAAAGGTTAACCCAAAAATGGTAAGGCTAACGCCGTATACATGAAACCATGGAAACAAAATTAGCTATCTAATAATTAATCCATTGTTATTTATAACTTGAATGTTTACACTTGTAAACACAATAACTGTGAACACAATAGGTGTTAACTAACATTCTAACACGACCACATACATACTTGTAGAGTAAAATCTACCTCGGGTTATTCTGCGATATACCTACCTTGAACGATGCTGCGCGCGCACCGTGTTTTGGCTATTCCATTTATACAATGCGTGTAAACTTTTATGATTGAAAGTCACGTGATGTTTGTAAATACTACCGTGTTAATTCGCGGAAGTGAGCTATTTTTAGAATCAGATAATCTCTTGTCCGTCTTGTTTTTCTGTTAAGTAACGTTTCAGTTACTATTCTGTACAGTTACTAGATTGATATTTTCCATATGTGGGAGGAAATTTCGAAAGCCAAATGCAGCGGAGTAGCACTGCGTTTGAAGAAAATACTCCTTTGATTCTCGTCCTTAAATTATTAGAAGTAAGTCGTGTTAGAATTGAAATAATAAGTATCAACCGTGGTATATCGCAGAATAACCCGAGTTTGAAGTTCTTATGTGTAGAAATATATCACGACGGCCGAAGACAAACTCGGGTTATTCTGCGATATACCACGGTTGATACTTATTATTTCTTAACTAATGTAGTAAACACAATAAAACATGCTATCAACTTGATTTATAGGCATTAAATAAACGCACCTGTTTTGAAAAATGTTACACCCCAGGGGCGTTTATTAGGATGAATAAGGTAAGTCATTAATATCATTACTACCGTAATATGGCCCAAGAATTCGCCCTGTCATAACATGCAAAATTGAATCATAATCATGAATGCTACAATGTACAGCAAAATGAAAATGTTAATTCAATGTTTGAACAACCCTTTGTAGTATTATAAGATGGCTTACCCAACACATTGCAAATACGGAGACGCTTTATACCCGTAACCTGTAAATCACAATTAGTCGTTTTTGCAAACGTGTTATCTGATCAGGCTCTATGCTGTTTGCTATTCTGATAGTGGTGCTAAAACACTTGTCTGAATATCAAACAACATAGATCCTGATCAGACATAACAGATAACCCTTTCCCGGCTGAGTAAATAAATCACATTTACAAACACCATAGATCCAGATCATTACGCAGCATCTGATCAGGATCTATGTTAAAATACAGATAACCCTTTCCCTGCTGAGTAAATAAAATCACATTTACAAACACCATAGATCCAGATCATTACGCAGCATCTGATCAGGATCTATGTTAAAATACAGATAACCCTTTCCCTGCTGAGTAAATAAAATCACATTTACAAACACCATAGATCCAGATCATTACGCAGCATCTGATCAGGATCTATGTTGTTTGCTATTCAGCAAAGTACTTTAGCTCTACTATCTGAATAACAAACAACATAGACCCTGATCAGACAGCACGTTCTAGCTCTATGCTGTTTGCAAAAGTGATTTTATCTGCTTCTAGCAAAGGGTTAAATAGTATAGATGTGTCCCTTTAATGTGATTGTCTGCCGCTAGCAAAGGGTTAAATAGTATAGACGTGTCCCTTTAATGTGATTGGGTAAGCTATAAAATAAAACTCATTATTCTTGTCCAGATGCATCCTCACTCTGACAGCTCTCTCCCTGGAATAGTTGATTGTGCATTTCATAAAGACACAGATAAAAAATAACTTTGCACATGGCCCACAAATAACATTTGGTTTTCAATTTTTCTACCGGTATGTGGATTTCAAATCCATTTAACCCATTTCATTCTGGATACCGTTCAAACAGTATTTGCAAAGAACATAGAGACGTCTGATCAGGCTCTATGCTGTTTGCTATTCAGATGATCTTGCTAAGACACTTGGCTATGTAGCAAACAACATAGATCCTGATCAGCACGCAGTGTCACGCTGCGGCTGATCTGGATCTATGTTGTATGCAAAAGCCTTGAAATGTATCCAGAATGAAATGGGTTAACTACTTTCCTCGCTATAATAAAATAACATGCAGCAGTCCCGTAGCCAGATTTTTTATGCCATTTCCAGCATTGTACATAGTTAAAAAGCAACAGTTCAGAGAAAGCCTCTTATAAACTATTCACAAGTATTGCTTGCATCAATATTATTATAGGAACTGTGTAAATATTCTGATAGAGTGCATGAAAAAGTGGACCTCGTGGAATTATGGGGGTCCGACTTCTCCGAACCCCCTAGTTACGGGCACGTGCAATGACAACAAGTGGATGAAATAGCAGTAATGCTTAGCAATACATGTTCCCTACCGTGGGACTTCAGCAAGTAACTAACATGTTCCCTACTGTGGTACTTCAGCAAGTAACTAACATGTTCCCTACTGTGGGACTTCAGCAAGTAACTAACATGTTCCCTACCGTGGGACTTCAGTAAGTAACTAACATGTTCCCTACCGTGGGACTTCAGTAAGTAACTAACATGTTCCCTACCGTGGGACTTCAGTAAGTAACTAACATGTTCCCTACCGTGGGACTTTAGCAAGTAACTAACATGTTCCCTACCGTGGGACTTCAGCAAGTAACTAACATGTTCCCTACCGTGGGACTTCAGTAAGTAACTAACATGTTCCCTACCGTGGGACTTCAGCAGGTAGCTAACATGTTCCCTACTGTGGGACTTCAGCAAGTAACTAACATGTTCCCTACTGTGGTACTTCAGCAAGTAAATAACTAGCCTGCAACGTTCAGACAGCTTATTATAGTATTGTATGAAGTCATCTGAAAATCTCTCAATGCATGAAAGAGATATATTTCAAAACGACTACCAAGACGAACTTTGACCTATTATTGTGACCATGACCTTCAAGCAATAATACTTGTACTTTATTTACATGACATATTAGCGGGATCAATTGTACCAAGTTGTTTAAAACCCTGCGACAAGGACAAAGATATACACAACTACCATGCCTGTATTCATAAATAGAGAAACATGGTGACTTTGACCTCAAAGTATCACCTTGACCTTCCAACAACCTTGACCTTCCTAAACCTAGGTTCCTAAGTGGGTCATATCATCTATAATATGATGACCCATCCATACCGTTATTTTATAATCTCCCCACAGATGAAAAACATATACCGGTACTCCAGACAAGGCAAAGCAACTTTCATACCTAGGTATAACCTTGACGACCTTGACAGGCAAGCTATTGGCCTGGGTCTAGTGTGCAACACATTGTCTTATTATGAGCTTCATCTATGCAATGCTATTTTAAAATCACTGCATGGATGACAATATAATCCGGACAGATGGAATGACATCATAAACTCATCGTATAGTCCCCGATAACGGTAGGGGACAAATAATGCACCATCCAATGAAAGCCAACACAGACACAGTAATGTTAAACAAGAGCTAAATTCCTTAATGTATCTCTCCGAGCATGGTTCCCACAGGAAAAATAACAGATTTTTTAAAAGCAAACTGCGGCGTTTTCCCCCCCCCCCCCCCGACTCAAAATTATTCGACTGTAGTATGATTTTCATCGGTGTTTCAATTGGCTTTCAGTGAACGTAGAACAAACTTGTAAAGCATTAATACTATCTAAATGAAGCTTTGGGTATAAGGTTCCTGTAACAGAACACTTGTACAAATATAGATATATCAATCATCACTTGAAGGGAACCGCAAATCCAAAACTGGGCCGGAGCTTCTCGTAACAGGAAGTAACAAGTCTTGAATATATCACCGCACGTCCACATAGCCACCATCTTCTTGCTGTAATATAAGATACACGCGTGCATGTATTCATTCTAGCACATTAAATATTCATGTTGGTATTTTTATGTTATATTTCGGGTTTTACGCCTGCATCAGCACCATTTTGGGCTATATCGCCGGCGGGCAGTTTACTTAACAACACCTTTCCTGGGCAGGCTCCAGTGGTTAACCAGTACTTGGGTGCACCAACCTCCGTAAGAAACTGCCAACTTTTTTATATAAATGAGACACGGTCTGAGCGGGGCTCGAACCCGTGACCATCAATGATGATAGGTTACAGTGGTATACAAGTCAGCGACCTTAACCACTCATGTTGGTATTACAAACAGATTGTAACTATTTGTTTGTTAGGTTTTGGGTTTAACTATTTGTTTGTTAGGTTTTGGGTTTAACTATTTGCTTGTTAGGTTGTGGGTTTAAAGTCTCAGAACCGGGTTTAATTTAACTTTAATATAATTCTGTCGCAATGAGTTTTCAGTTTCAAATAAGAAAAACATATGAACAAATATTTGATCTATTTATAGCCATTATTTTACCAAGCATTCAAAAAGATACCTCCCTATATGAATATTTATCTATAAAATTATACAAATTTATTTTAGCTCGACTGCGAAACAAGTTCTTACAACTTATATTAATCACTCTCGAGACCTCATTCCTGATGGAATCCATCGCCACGAGGGAGAGAGAAGAGGCAACGTGGAATTTAAATGCCTTGCCTAAGGGCACAATCATACTTTAACTTAACATACCTCATTCCTAGAGTGGACTTGTTCTGAAAGTTTCTGTAAAATTGCGGAGCACCTAACATAGCCTCGGCAAACACCGCCAAAAATCCCAGTGTCTCTATATACACCCAACTATCGAAGAATAAATAGGTCAATATTCCCATGCACCCCGTAAACGATATAGTGAACTCTATATAACTCTCGAATTCTGTCCATCGCCAGAAATGTTCCAACTTGAAATCTGTAACATATAGAACATACACACACATATATATATATATAACATGATCTGCATATCTAATCAGTGGAATCATATTACAAAAAAGCCACCTTTCATCAGACACTTGTACTGGTCTCCCGGTAACAGCCATTTATAAATATTCACAAAGTGAACATGTCAACTATGATGAACTTGTCATGAACAGCGATCTCCCAGTTATAGACATCCCTTACTCCCTCAGCACTCATCTCCCAGTTATAGACATCCCTTACTCCCTCAGCACTCATCTCCCAGTTATAGACATCCCTTACTCCCTCAGCACTCATCTCCCAGTTATAGACATCCCTTACTCCCTCAGCACTCATCTCCCTGTTATAGACATCCCTTACTCCCTCAGCACTCATCTCCCTGTTATAGGCATCCCTTACTCCTCAGCACCATCTCCCTGTTATAGACATCCCTTACTCCCTCAGCACCCATCTCCCTGTTATAGACATCCCTTACTCCCTCAGCACCCATCTCCCTGTTATAGGCATCCCTTACTCCCTCGGCACCCATCTCCCTGTTATAGACATCCCTTACTCCCTCAGCACCCATCTCCCTGTTATAGACATCCCTTACTCCCTCAGCACTCATCTCCCTGTTATAGGCATCCCTTACTCCTCAGCACTCATCTCCCAGTTATAGACATCCCTTACTCCCTCAGCACTCATCTCCCAGTTATAGACATCCCTTACTCCCTCAGCACTCATCTCCCAGTTATAGGCATCCCTACTCCCTCAGCACTCATCTCCCAGTTATAGACATCCCTTACTCCCTCAGCACATTTCTCCCTGTTATAGACATCCCTTACTCCCTCAGCACTCATCCCCCAGTTATAGAAACCCCATACTCCCTCAGCACTCATCTCCCTGTTATAGAAACCCTTTACTCCCTCAGCACTCATCTCCCAGTTATAGAAACCCTTTACTCCCTCAGCACTCATCTCCCAGTTATAGAAACCCCTTACTCCCTCAGCAATCATCCCCAGTTATAGAAACCCCATACTCCCTCAGCACTCATCTCCCTGTTATAGAAACCCTTTACTCCCTCAGCACTCATCTCCCAGTTATAGAAACCCTTTACTCCCTCAGCACTCATCTCCCAGTTATAGAAACCCCTTACTCCCTCAGCAATCATCCCCCAGTTATAGAAACCCCATACTCCCTCAGCACTCATCTCCCTGTTATAGAAACCCTTACTCCTCAGCACTCATCTCCCAGTTATAGAAACCCTTTACTCCCTCAGCACTCATCTCCTGTTATAGACATCCCTTACTCCCTCAGCACTCATCTCCTGTTATAGACATCCCGTACTCCCTCAGCAATCATCTCCCAGTTATAGAAACCCTTTACTCCCTCATCAATCATCTCCCTGTTATAGAAACCCCTTACTCCCTCAGCAATCATCTCCCAGTTATAGAAACCCCATACTCCCTCAGCACTCATCTCCCAGTTATAGAAACCCCTTACTCCGTCAGCAATCATCTCCCAGTTATAGAAACCCCATACTCCCTCAGCACTCATCTCCCAGTTATAGAAACCCCTTACTCCCTCAGCACTCATCCCCCGGTTATAGAAACCCCATACTCCCTCAGCACTCATCCCCGGTTATAGAAACCCCATACTCCCTCAGCACTCATCTCCCAGTTATAGAAACCCTTACTCCCTCAGCACTCATCTCCTGTTATAGAAACCCTTACTCCCTCAGCACTCATCTCCCTGTTATAGAAATCCCTTACTCCCTCAGTACTCATCCCCTGTTATAGAAACCCCTTACTCCCTCAGCACTCATCTCCCGCTTATAGAAACCCCTTACTCCCTCAGCACTCGTCTCCCAGTTATAGAAACCCCTTACTCCCTCAGCACTCATCTCCCTGTTATAGAAATCCCTTACTCCCTCAGCACTCATCCCCCTGTTATAGAAACCCCTTACTCCCTCAGCACTCATCTCCCGGTTATAGAAACCCCTTACTCCCTCAGCACTCATCTCCCTGTTATAGAAACCCCTTACTCCCTCAGCACTCATCTCCCGGTTATAGAAACCCCTTACTCCCTCAGCACTCATCTCCCTGTTATAGAAACCCCTTACTCCCTCAGCACTCATCTCCCGGTTATAGAAACCCCTTACTCCCTCAGCACTCATCTCCTGTCATAGAAACCCTTACTCCCTCAGCACTCATCCCCCTGTTATAGAAATCCCTTACTCCCTCAGCACTCATCTCCCTGTTATATAAACCCCTTACTCCCTCAGCAATCATCTCCCTGTTATAGAAACCTTACTCCCTCAGCACTCATCTCCCTGTTATAGAAACCCCTTACTCCCTCAGCAATCATCTCCCTGTTATAGAAACCCTTACTCACTCAGCACTCATCTCCCTGTTATAGAAACCCCTTACTCCCTCAGCAATCATCTCCCTGTTATAGAAACCCCTTACTCCCTCAGAACTCACCCCCCTGTTATAGAAACCCTTACTCCCTCAGCAATCATCCCCCAGTTATAGAAACCCCTTACTCCCTCAGCAATCATCTCCCAGTTATAGAAACCCCTTACTCCCTCAGCAATCATCTCCAAGTTATAGAAACCCCTTACTCCCTCAGCACTCATCCCCCAGTTATAGAAACCCCTTACTCCCTCAGCAATCATCTCCCAGTTATAGAAACCCCTTACTCCCTCAGCAATCATCTCCCTGTTATAGAAACCCCTTACTCCCTCAGCACTCAACCAACTTCAACATCCATCTCTGTGAAACAACCAACTTCAACGCCCACCATCTCTGTGTGACAATCAACTTCAACATATATCTCTGTGCAACAACCAACTTTAACACCCATCTCTGTGCAACAACCAACTTTAACACCCATCTCTGTGTGACAACCAACTTTAACATCCATCTCCGTGTAACAACCAACCTTAACACCCATATCCGTGTAACAACCAACTTCAACACCCATCTCTGTGAAACAACCAACTTCAACACCCATCTCTGTGCAACAACCAACTTTAACACCCATCTCTATGATGTTTGCAAAAATATTGTTGTTAATTTAGTATTTTGTAAATTATTTACTAAAATAAGAACTTGCAGAGTGATAGAAGAGCTGACAAGACAAGCCAATGGACTGACAGACAGCAAGCCAATGGACTGACAGACAGCAAGCCAATGGACTGACAGACAGCAAGCCAATGGACTGACAGACAGACAGCAAGCCAATGGACTGACAGACAGCAAGCCAAAGGACTGACAGACAGCAAGCCAATGGACTGACAGACAGCAAGCCAATGGACTGACAGACAACAAGCCAATGGACTGACAGACAGCAAGCCAATGGACTGACAGACAGACAGCAAGCCAATGGACAGACAGACAGCAAGCCAATGGACAGACACAGTAAGCCAATAGATAGACAGACAGCAAGCCAATGGACAGACAGACAGAAAGTCAATGGACAGACAGACATCAAGCCAATGAACTGACAGCCAATGGACAGACAGACAGCAAGCCAATGGACTGACAGACAGACAGCAAGCCAATGGACTGACAGCCAATGGACAGACAGACAGCAAGCCAATGGACTGACAGACAGACAGCAAGCCAATGGACTGACAGACAGACAACAAGCCAATGGACATATAGACAGACAGCAAGCCAATGGACAGACAGACAGACAGCAAGCCAATGGACTGACAGACAGCAAGCCAATGGACAGACAGACAGCAAGCCAATGGACTGACAGACAGACAGCGAGCCAATGGACTGACAGACAGCGAGCCAATGGACTGACAGACAGCGAGCCAATGGACAGACAGACAGCAAGCCAATGGACAGACAGACGGCCAGCCAATGGACTGACAGACAGCTAGGCAATGGACTGACAGACATACAGCAAGCCAATGGACTGACAGACAGACAGCAAGCCAGTGGACTGACAGACAGCAAGCCAATGGACAGACATACAGCAAGCCAATGGACAGACAGACAGCAAGCCAATGGACAGACAGACAGACAGCAAGCCAATGGACTGACAGACAGACAGCAAGCCAATGGACTGACAGACAGCAAGCCAATGGACAGATAGACAGACAGCAAGCCAATGGACAGACATACAGACAGCAAGCCAATGGACTGACAGACAGCAAGCCAATGGACAGACAGACAGCAAGCCAATGAACTGACAGACAGACAGCAATCCAATGGACTGACAGACAGCAAGCCAATGGACTGACAGACAGCGAGCCAATGGACTGACAGACAGCAAGCCAATGGACAGACATACAGCAATCCAATGGACAGACAGACAGCAAGCCAATGGACGTACAGACAGACAGCAAGCCAATGGACTGACAAACAGCAAGCCAATGGACAGACAGACAGCAAGCCAATGGACAGACAGACAGACAGCAAGCCAATGGACTGACAGACAGCAAGCCAATGGACTGACAGACAGCAAGCCAATGGACAGATAGACAGACAGCAAGCCAATGGACAGACATACAGCAAGCCAATGGACTGACAGACAGCAAGCCAATGGACTGACAGACAGCAAGCCAATGGACTGACAGACAGCAAGCCAATGGACTGACAGACAGCAAGCCAATGGACTGACAGACAGACAGCAAGCCAGTGGACTGACAGACAGCAAGCCAATGGACAGACATACAGCAATCCAATGGACAGACAGACAGCAAGCCAATGGACTGACAGACAGACAGCAAGCCAATGGACTGACATACAGCAAGCCAATGGACAGACATACAGCAAGCCAATGGACAGACATACAGACAGCAAGCCAATGGACTGACAGACAGCAAGCCAATGGACAGACAGACAGCAAGCCAATGAACTGACAGACAGACAGCAAGCCAATGGACTGACAGACAGCAAGCCAATGGACTGACAGACAGCGAGCCAATGGACTGACAGACAGCAAGCCAATGGACAGACATACAGCAATCCAATGGACAGACAGACAGCAAGCCAATGGACTTACAGACAGACAGCAAGCCAATGGACTGACATACAGCAAGCCAATGGACAGACATACAGCAAGCCAATGGACTGACAGACAGCAAGCCAATGGACTGACAGACAGCAAGCCAATGGACAGACAGACAGCAAGCCAATGGACAGACAGACAGACAGAGGGAATGAGAGTTGTACGTTCTCCAAAAATGTCTGGGGAGCATCTAATTACAAACATCAGTTGAAACAACTGTTTATATAGCTATTATATAATACCGTATCAGAAAACACAGTAGTTAAAATGTGTTATAACATATAAATACAAGTCATAAGTTCCTGGGTTACATGAAAGCTCTGGAAAATGGCTGAAAGACACTACACGTAAACAATCAAAGGTGAAATAGCATGCTCGAGAACTCCGGTTAACATTAAGGTTTAGCCATACATGTGCTGGATATCAAAGAGATCTTCCAGCTCATGTACCAGTCTGTGTAAATGTTAACATGTTAGTTTATACACATTTATATTAGCTCGATTGCGAAACAAGTTCTTATATTAAACTTATATTAATCACTCTCGAGACCTCATTCCTGATGGAATCCATCATCATGAAGGTGAGAGAAGAGGCATGTGGAATTTAAATGCCTTGCCTAAGGGTACAATCGTAACAGCTCCAGCGGGGCTCGAACTCCGGACTTTTTGCATGTGAAGCAAACGTGCATCCACTGCGCTATCACGACTTCCACTTACATTGTTAACATGTTGAGTAGGCTGTTTTGGCATATCAACTTGTGTATACCCAATGTGACTAATGAATATGATTTTACACTTTAGGCACATTTTAGGCCAGATGCAATCATAGATTTATGATCAGGAGAAGTCAACAACAGACAGATGCTATAAAGATTGTTGCCATTTTAGAAAGTAATGTCTTGAACTAGTTTTGACCTTGTAAACTACAAGAATTGGTTTATCACATGTCCATATGAGGACTCACATGGAGATTGGAGAAACCGTTTCCTCAATTGGCTACAGGCCTTGATGTTATAGAACTGGTCTCCAATCGTTTCTCCAGTATCAAGCTTTTGATTGGTTCACATGAGTGTAAATCTCAGACTCAACCAATCAAATCACTTGAGCTCGAGTTTGAGAAAAGTGTATAACCTCAGGTCCTGGTTATAATGTTATAAACATGACTGGTAATTTTGGTTTCGTCTCAATATACAACAGAATAATTATGAAATCGGGTAATATTTCATGCCTGGTGGGGGTAATTTTGGTTTCGTCTCTCAATTTACAACAGAATAATTATGAAATCGGGTAATATTTCATGCCTGGTGTGGGTAATTTTGGTTTCGTCTCTCAATATACAACAGAATAATTATGAAATCGGGTAATATTTCATACCTGGTGGAGACACATAGGTTCAACAAACACTCTATCATGCAGAGACAAGGTAGAGCTTATAGCACATTGTTCATACACAAGTCTTACAACAGTACCTACACAGATGTCAGCACAAGCGCTATCACTGTTAAATATTAAACAAAAGTTTTTGAACAAACTGACCGAATGCCTATAATACATTGCAGACATCTGTGGAGTTAGTTCTGTTTCAATATACTATTCTTCTTACTTGCTCATTGTTTGTTTGTATTTGGATATACCAGTAGTCACACAAATGTGTAAGATCAAATATCGACTTCCCAGGTTTATGTGGCGGATGGAAGGAAGCTCTGCAAAGCAGGCGGAAGGTTCCTCACTTTACAGAATCCAGCCCAAGTAGTGCTTGAAACTACTGTGGCACCAGGTTATTGTGTCAATGTCAATTAAGCGAAAAAATATTTGCACAAATAATCTATTATAGCTTAATCGTGAAAACAGGTTCTTTCAACTTCAGACTAATTAAAATAGTTCTTCAGATGTCATTTCCTGTTCCATAGGAGCATGGAATGATGTCATTTCCTGTTCCATAGGAGCTTGGAATGATGTCATTTCCTGTTCCATAGGAGCATGGAATGATGTCACTTCCTGTGCCATTGGAGCATGGAATGATGTCACTTCCTGTGCCATCTATTAGACACAATTCAGAATTGCTAATGGGAAGTACCAAACGTACATATATAGAAAACTTTGTTCATTAATTTTAAAATGAAAAAAGCAATGTGCTACTTTTGGCCCCAAATATTATGTTGTTTACTTTTGGCCCCAAATATTATGTTGTTTACTTTTGACATCTAATTTTATGTGTTTCCTCTGGCCCCAAAATGTATGTGTTTACTTTAGCCCCCCCCCCCCCCATCACCCGAATGTTTGCTTAGACACCATTATATGACCAAACACAGATTATGTCTATCTGTATCCACCCGATATGTCACGCAAAACGTTTGAATCAGCCATCAGTGGGATCTGGTTATATATATATACATGAATATAGTCTCCATTTTGTAACTAAGTAATACGACACTAAAATGTGTAAATGCATAAACTTGTGGTAAACATATAAATTACCTGAAATATGAACTGGTTACTGTATACATATTTTCATTGCGGTTTATCTTGGTTATAATGGAGGTATTGGGAATAATACTGGGGCGGGGCTCTGTGTGTAAGCATGGGGTGGCGGGGGAGCCTGTATGTCAAAGCATGGGTGGCACTGGCATGTGTCCTCAGTTTTTATACAATACATATATTATACATGTATATACAGACTAATCTACCAAAGTGCCTTCAGTAGAATCAACATTAAGCCCCCATCACACCAGACAAAGACAATCACGTCCACACTGCATCCTGGAAATTTCGATAAACATAGTAGGGATATTTTCAGTTCACTACGTCCCTGCCAGGTTCTAAACAGCGTGCAACACATTGCCACCATCCTCAACTCGCCCAGCAACAGGTCAGAATGACTAAATTGGAGCCGTCTCTCAGCTGCAAGCCAAGGTTGCACCCAGCAGGATCTCTCTTGTCGTCTACGCATTCTCCCTCTTCTCACAAACACTACAAGTACAGAATCCAATAACGCCTGGAACCACAAGCTGTAGTAGAAGTTCTGGAATTGCCATTTCCAAGACTGGTAACTAGTGATATCATGGAGGAAATGTAACCGGTATTTATTATTTATGCTTATTTCTCGGAATGTGACACAGACTGGAGGAAATGTAACCGGTATCTATGCTTATTTCCAAGAATGTGACACAGACTGGAGGAAATGTAACTATCTATGCTTATTTCTCAGAATGTGACACAGACTGCAGGAAATGTAACTATCTATGCTTATTTCTCAGAATGTGACACAGACTGGAGGAAATGTAACCGGAATTTATGCTTATTTCCCAAAATGTGACACAGACTGGAGGAAATGTAACCGGTATTTATGCTTATTTCCCAGAATGTGACACAGACTGGAGGAAATGTAACCGGTATCTATGCTTATTTCCCAGAATGTGACACAGACTGGAGGAAATGTAACTGGTATTTATGCTTATTTCCCAGAATGTGACACAGACTGGAGGAAATGTAACTGGTATATATGCTTATTTCTCAGAATGTGACACAGACTGGAGGAAATGTAACTGGTATCTATGCTTATTTCTCAGAATGTGACACAGACTGGAGGAAATGTAACCGGTATCTATGCTTATTTCTCAGAATGTGACACAGACTGGAGGAAATGTAACCGGTATTTACGCTTATTTCCCAGAATGTGACACAGACTGGAGGAAATGTAACCGGTATCTATGCTTATTTCCCAGAATGTGACACAGACTGGAGGAAATGTAACTGGTATTTATGCTTATTTCCCAGAATGTGACACAGACTGGAGGAAATGTAACTGGTATATATGCTTATTTCTCAGAATGTGACACAGACTGGAGGAAATGTAACTGGTATCTATGCTTATTTCTCAGAATGTGACACAGACTGGAGGAAATGTAACCGGTATCTATGTTTATTTCTCCGAATGTGACACAGACTGGAGGAAATGTAACCGGTATTTACGCTTATTTCCCAGAATGTGACACAGACTGGAGGAAATGTAACCGGTATCTATGCTTATTTCCCAGAATGTGACACAGACTGGAGGAAATGTAACTGGTATTTATGCTTATTTCCCAGAATGTGACACAGACTGGAGGAAATGTAACTGGTATCTATGCTTATTTCCCAGAATGTGACACAGACTGGAGGAAATGTAACCGGTATCTATGCTTATTTCCCAGAATGTGACACAGACTGGAGAAATGTAACCGGTATTTACGCTTATTTCCCAGAATGTGACACAGACTGGAGGAAATGTAACCGGTATTTATGCTTATTTCCCAGAATGTGACACAGACTGGAGGAAATGTAACCGATATTTATGCTTATTTTCCAGAATATGACACAAACTGGAGGAAATGTAACCGGTATTTATGCTTATTTCCCAGAATGTGACACAGACTGGAGGAAATGTAACCGGTATTTATGCTTATTTCCCAGAATGTGACACAGACTGGAGGAAATGTAACCGGTATCTATGCTTATTTCTCAGAATGTGACACAGACTTGAGGAAATGTAACCGATATTTATGCTTATTTCTCAGAATGTGACACAGACTTGAGGAAATGTAACCGATATTTATGCTTATTTCTCAGAATGTGACACAGACTGGAGGAAATGTAACCGGTATTTATGCTTACGGTATTTCCCAGAATGTGACAGACTGGAGGAAATGTAACTGGTATCTATGCTTATTTCTCAGAATGTGACACAGACTGGAGGAAATGTAACCGGTATCTATGCTTATTTCTCAGAATGTGAGACAGCCACAGTCAGAACTTGCGGCAAACGTGGTAAGCACCGAAAGAACGTATGAACAGCGTGCTACGATCTTCGACATCGTGACATGGACGTAGCAAGGTCATAGAGCAAAGGTGGAAAGGTCGTACGAGAACTCCATTGACATAGCAAGAACGCAGTGACAACCTAGTAACAACGCAATCATGCAATCTATCCCGTCTGCATCACATTTGAACCACGCCTATCAAGTCCCGAATATGTTTGAGTTACATCGTTACTACGCACACATAATATAACAAACGGTCTTATTCAACTAACTATTCGTTAAAATAATCTCATCTTCTCGTGCTCCGATTTGATATTTCATGTTCTTAAACTTTCTTCAAATATTCATTTAAATATTAACCATTTTCTTTTTTATTATCCAAAACTATTTCTCACTAACACAGGGATTTGGCATGTTTGGGGGTACTAGTATATATATTTAAGTACAGGGATTCTACTCTGTGGGATGTCAGATTTCGCATCGATCAGTAAAATGGCCCTATCTGAAACAATTTTGAACAAATCTGTCCAAATATAACGCCTATCCCGAGTCTTTATATTGTTCTTCAAATAAAACACAACTTTAAGCTGCATGCATGTATACTTTGCAAACAATTGCCACAAACATATGCCATAGCAGGTCACATTTCCATACTAGGACACGGGTTCTGTCAGCAACAAAAAAAAATCTTCGACGGGAGAGTTTTAACAGTGAATAACATTATCAATAAAATGTGTTTCCACTAACGTGTAGGTTTATTCGGCAAAAATGTACGTCAAAAAGAGATTTCGGAGAATTTTTCAATTTGTTTGGAAAATTTCTCAAGCGGCGCAGTTCGCATTTAAACGAGCGTTCTGATTGGATTATGATTATTCTTCATATATAAAACAAGCACCTAGTTACATTCTAATAATCCAATCAGAACGCTCGTTTCAACGCGAATTGCGCTGCTTTAGAAATTTTCAAAACAAATTGAAAAATTCTACGAAATCTCTTTTTGACGTACATTTTTGCCGAATAAACCTACACGTTAGTGGAAACATATTTTATTGATAATGTTATTCACTGTTAAAACTCTCCCGTCGAAGATATTTTTTTGTTGCTGACAGAACCCGTGTCCTAGTATGGAAATGTGACCTGCTATGGCCAATGTCTGTGGCAATTGTTTGCAAAGCATACATGCACGCAGCTTAAAGTTGTGTTTTATTTGAAGAACAATATAAAGACTCGGGATAGGCGTTATATTTGGACAGATTTGTACAAAATTGTTTAAGATAGGGCCATTTTACTGATCGATGCGAAATCTGACATCACACAGAGTAGAATCCCTGTACTTAAATATATATACTAGTACCCCCAAACGTGCCGAATCCCTGTGCTCACTAATACAATATATTATATTATGATTCACATTATAATTTGAAATTGTTTAGCATATACCTTGAATAGATTCACGTATTTTCAATGTTAAATATATTATAATCCTGTCAACGAATTGACAGGGAGAAGAACTATATACGATTTCTTTCGTTCTAATCCCATTCAGTCTACTGCTGTTAAATTATATGTAAAATGTTCATTTCTTGATTACATGTACAAATGCGGAAGTAAATAATGTTCATATTAATTTGACACAGTTGCATACATGTATGTGTAAATACTTTACATTAACGTTATCTTCCCATCAGTTACTGCCCCTGAATACTCACTAAAATTAGATAGGTCATATTAAGTGTTTTCCTCTGTTTTTATCGCTGTTTCATTTGCACAAAATGTTAACAATTTGATTCCACTTTCGCGACTTATTAATTACTAAATTATTAAGTTACTATATATATCTCGACATGTAAAAGTACTGAAATAAATAATGTTTAACTATAATAACACGGCCAATGATCACTCCTATAATGCAGATAAAACAGATGCTGCAGGAAAACATAACTGCTCTAGAATTCCACGTTATATAGCATTACACAAACAGACGCAAATACAGTCAAACTTGTCTTAAGCAGCAGGCCAAGGGAATCACAGAAAGTGGTTGCCTAGCAGCACAGGTGGCTGCTTAATAGAGGTCAAATGCATAATAAAACAACATATTAGAAAACTGTAAACTGGCTGCTTAATACAGGTTGGCTGCTTAATAGAGGTGACCACTAACACAGGGTTGTCTGTACTCTAAAATTGCAGAATGTCCAACTTGCAAACAATTGCATAGAGACTTACTGGTAGTACTTGCAAATGATTCTCTCTCCAGAAAGTGACCAACCAAAGTTAAATGAATGAAGTACGATCTTATCTCTAGAAACTAAACAAACTGAAAACAAACTTCTGTGTACCGCCGGCGATATAGCCCGAAATGGTGCTGATGCAGGCGTAAACCCGAAATATAACAAAGCTAAGTAATCAAACAGGAACTATTCTAAGGTAACTAACTACATGTATAAACAAAACTAGTATCAACTGAACACATATGTTTACTGTTTATAATTTTACTGAATATGTTCCTCCCCATAATATATCACTTGCTTCTGGTCAAGCTTGAAGGACACACTCTAACTGTGTGCACTTGTAGGCGTCTAGCTTTTATGTCTGACAGGTGCTCATATAAATGCACAAGATTACCAATATAACGTTCTGAGAGTGACATGACAGTACATCAGTACCAATGAAACATTAATAAACACTACAGCACATACAATGCAAGATTTATAAACACTACAGCACATACAATGCAAGATTTATAAACACTACAGCACAGACACTGCAAGATTTATAAACACTATAGCACAGACAATGCAATATTTATAAACACTACAGCACAGACACTGCAAGATTTATAAACACTATAGCACAGACAATGCAATATTTATAAACACTACAGCACAGACACTGCAAGATTTATAAACACTATAGCACAGACACTGCAGGATTTATAAACACTACAGCACAGACAATGCAATATTTATAAACACTACAGCACAGACACTGCAGGATTTATAAACACTTAGCACATACAATGCAATATTTATAAACACTAACACAAATCAGTTATAAACACTATAGCACAGACAATGCAAGATTTATAAACACTATAGCACAGACAATGCAATATTTATAAACACTATAGCACAGACACTGCAGGATTTATAAACACTACAGCACATACATGCAATATTTATAAACACTACAGCACATACAATGCAAGATTTATAAACACTACAGCACATACAATGCAAGATTTATAAACACTACAGCACATACAATGCAAGATTTATAAACACTATAGCACAGACAATGCATATTTATAAACACTACAGCCAGACACTGCAAGATTTATAACACAGACAATGCTAGCACAGACAATGCAATATTTATAAACACTATAGCACAGACACTGCAGGATTTATAAACACTATAGCACATACAATGCAATATTTATAAACACTATAGCACAGACAATGCAAGATTTATAAACACTATAGCACAGACACTGCAGGATTTATAAACACTATAGCACAGACAATGCAAGATTTATAAACACTATAGCACATACAATGCAATATTTATAAACACTATAGCACAGACAATGCAAGATTTATAAACACTATAGCACAGACAATGCAAAATTTATAAACACTATAGCACAGACAATGCAAGATTTATAAACACTATAGCACAGACAATGCAAGATTTATAAACATTATAGCATGTACAATGCAAGATTTATAAACACTATAGCATGTACAATGCAAGATTTATAAACACTATAGCATGTACAATGCAAGATTTATAAACATTATAGCAAGTACAATGCAAGATTTATAAACATTATAGCATGTACAATGCAAGATTTATAAAATTATAGCATGTACAATGCAAGATTTATAAACATTATAGCATGTACAATGCAAGATTTATAAACATTATAGCATGTACAATGCAATATTTATAAACATTATAGTATGTACAATGCAAGATTTATAAACACTACAGCACATACAATGCAATATTTATAAACACTATAGCACATACAATGCAAGATTTATAAACACTATAGCACATACAATGCAATATTTATAAACACTATAGCACAGACAATGCAAAATTTATAAACACTATAGCACAGACACTGCAAGATTTATAAATGCACAATGCAAGATTTATAAACACTATAGCACAGACACTGCAAGATTTATAAACACTACAGCACGCACAATGCAAGATTTATAAACACTATAGCACAGACACTGCAAGATTTATAAACATTATAGCAAGTACAATGCAAGATTTATAAACATTATAGCAAGTACAATGCAAGATTTATAAACATTATAGCAAGTACAATGCAAGATTTATAAACACTATAGCACAGACAATGCAAGATTTATAAACATAGCACAGACAATGCAAGATTTATAAACACAGCACAGACAATGCAAGATTTGTGTAAACACAGACGGACACTATGAATACTGTTGGTGATTATACGATAACGGCATGACACAACGGTTACTGGTTACTAAACAATGCATGCATATACAGAGGAAATAGAGCTGTGTTTGAATGTATAACCTACCCAGGAACATATGCTGCTCAACATCTGCTAGTAGAGAAATAAACAAGTTTAACTTTAAATAAAGTAAGTTGTAAACAATGAGTTAGCGGATTAGAGGGGTGGATCGTGGGGGGGGGGGGGGCAGTTACCAGTGTAAAAATTAAGGAGTCTTTAGTTTATAATATATACCGGTACTTCTCAAAAGTGTGGAATCCCTGTAGATGTAGAATGACTACAGCGGCAATGGGTTGTTCACCCGTGTTAATTGACTTTCGTCGTCTGTTTCTTGGACTACATGTAGGACACCAAAATAATAACCAATCGGCAGAAAGCCCAACTAGTTTTGGGAAATATATTTGAAGGAGAAGACCTTTATAAGCTAATCTAGCTTTCGGATCTAATCCTTTTTCAAAACATAAAATACTATATTGTAATGTAATTGCTATATGTATATATGTTACATTGTTTGAAATATAATATGTTTAAACTAAATATATGTGAATAAAGTAAACATGAAATAGTTACATACATTATGTCATGTGTGCTGATAGAAAACATACAAATACCGACGTGTTTAAAATGGCATTAAATACAGTTGGTCTTAGATGCTGGCAGAAAACCGGGATACAGTGAAATCCCTAAAACAGGAATCACTCTAAACTGGAATTCTCTCCAAACCAAACAAATGTCTTGGTACCAACTTGTTCCTTTCCGTGTTCATTGTAGAACAACCTCTGTAAACCGGAACGCCTCTTTTCCGAATAACGAACAGGTTGTTTAAAACATAAATATTATGTGCATTTTTTCAACTGTAATGTACCACACTGTAAACCGAACAGAAACTTGTCTTGATCAAATATCAAACTGACTATTCTTTTAAACAAACACACTTCAGTTATTTCATTTCAGAATATTGTATTGTACACTTAAAATTAGTTCTTTACAAACTGCACTGGTTGTACTATACAACCATAGTTATATACATATTACTTCCCTAGGGTAGTCCTTGCACACTAGTTGTACTATACCACCATAGTTATATACATATTACTTCCCTAGGGTAGTCCATGCACACTGGTTGTACTATACCACCATAGTTATATACATATTACTTCCCTAGGGTAGTCCTTGCACACTGGTTGTACTATACCACCATAGTTATATACATATTACTTCCCTAGGGTGGTCCTTGCACACTGGTTGTACTATACCACCATAGTTATATACATATTACTTCCCTAGGGTGGTCCTTGCACACTGGTTGTACTATACCATAGTTATATACATATTACTTCCCTAGGGTAGTCCTTGCACACTGGTTGTACTATACCATAGTTATATACATATTACTTCCCTAGGGTAGTCCATGCACACTGGTTGTACTATACCACCATAGTTATATACATATTACTTCCCTAGGGTAGTCCTTGCACACTGGTTGTACTATACCACCATAGTTATATACATATTACTTCCCTAGGGTAGTCCTTGCACACTGGTTGTACTATACCATAGTTATATACATATTACTTCCCTAGGGTAGTCCTTGCACACTGGTTGTACTATACCACATAGTTATATACATATTACTTCCCTAGGGTAGTCCTTGCACACTGGTTGTACTATACCATAGTTATATACATATTACTTCCCTAGGGTAGTCCTTGCACACTGGTTGTACTATACCATAGTTATATACATATTACTTCCCTAGGGTAGTCCTTGCACACTGGTTGTACTATACCATAGTTATATACATATTACTTCCCTAGGGTAGTCCTTGCACACTGGTTGTACTATACCATAGTTATATACATATTACTTCCCTAGGGTAGTCCTTGCACACTGGTTGTACTATACCATTATTACATATTACTTCCCTAGGTGTCCTTGCACACTGGTTGTCTATACCACCATAGTTATATACATATTACTTCCCTAGGGTAGTCCTTGCACACTGGTTGTACTATACCATAGTTATATACATATTACTTCCCTAGGGTAGTCCTTGTACACTGGTTGTACTATACCATAGTTATATACATATTACTTCCTTAGGGTGGTCCTTGCACACTGGTTGTACTATACCACCATAGTTATATACATATTACTTCCCTAGGGTAGTCCTTGTACACTGGTTGTACTATACCATAGTTATATACATATTACTTCCCTAGGGTAGTCCATGCACACTGGTTGTACTATACCACCATAGTTATATACATATTACTTCCCTAGTGTAGTCCTTGCACACTGGTTGTACTATACCACCATAGTTATATACATATTACTTCCCTAGGGTGGTCCTTGCACACTGGTTGTACTATACCACCATAGTTATATACATATTACTTCCCTAGGGTAGTCCTTGCACACTGGTTGTACTATACCATAGTTATATACATATTACTTCCCTAGGGTGGTCCTTGCACACTGGTTGTACTATACCACCATAGTTATATACATATTACTTCCCTAGGGTAGTCCTTGCACACTGGTTGTACTATACCATAGTTATATACATATTACTTCCCTAGGGTAGTCCTTGTACACTGGTTGTACTATACCATAGTTATATACATATTACTTCCCTAGGGTGGTCCTTGCACACTGGTTGTACTATACCACCATAGTTATATACATATTACTTCCCTAGGGTAGTCATTGCACACTGGTTGTACTATACCATAGTTATATACATATTACTTCCCTAGGGTAGTCCTTGCACACTGGTTGTACTATACCACCATAGTTATATACATATTACTTCCCTAGGGTAGTCCTTGTACACTGGTTGTACTATACCACCATAGTTATATACATATTACTTCCCTAGGGTAGTCCTTGTACACTGGTTGTACTATACCACCATAGTTATATACATATTACTTCCCTAGGGTAGTCCTTGCACACTGGTTGTACTATACCACCATAGTTATATACATATTACTTCCCTAGGGTAGTCCTTGCACACTGGTTGTACTATACCACCATAGTTATATACATATTACTTCCCTAGGTAGTCCTGCACACTGGTTGTACTATACCATAGTTATATAATTTACTTCCCTAGTGTCCTTGCACACGGTTGTACTATACCACCATAGTTATATACATATTACTTCCCTAGGGTAGTCCTTGCACACTGGTTGTACTATACCACCATAGTTATATACATATTACTTCCCTAGGGTAGTCCTTGCACACTGGTTGTACTATACCACCATAGTTATATACATATTACTTCCCTAGGGTGGTCCTTGCACACTGGTTGTACTATACCACCATAGTTATATACATATTACTTCCCTAGGGTAGTCCTTGCACACTGGTTGTACTATACCATAGTTATATACATATTACTTCCCTAGGGTAGTCCTTGCACACTGGTTGTACTATACCACCATAGTTATATACATATTACTTCCCTAGGGTAGTCCTTGCACACTGGTTGTACTATACCATAGTTATATACATATTACTTCCCTAGGGTAGTCCTTGCACACTGGTTGTACTATACCACCATAGTTATATACATATTACTTCCCTAGGGTAGTCCTTGCACACTGGTTGTACTATACCACCATAGTTATATACATATTACTTCCCTAGGGTGGTCCTTGCACACTGGTTGTACTATACCACCATAGTTATATACATATTACTTCCCTAGGGTAGTCCTTGCACACTGGTTGTACTATACCACATAGTTATATACATATTACTTCCCTAGGGTAGTCCTTGCACACTGGTTGTACTATACCATAGTTATATACATATTACTTCCCTAGGGTAGTCCTTGCACACTGGTTGTACTATACCATAGTTATATACATATTACTTCCCTAGGATGGTCCTTGCACACTGGTTGTACTATACCACCATAGTTATATACATATTACTTCCCTAGGGTAGTCCTTGCACACTGGTTGTACTATACCACCATAGTTATATACATATTACTTCCCTAGGGTAGTCCTTGCACACTGGTTGTACTATACCACCATAGTTATATACATATTACTTCCCTAGGGTAGTCCTTGCACACTGGTTGTACTATACCACCATAGTTATATACATATTACTTCCCTAGGGTAGTCCTTGCACACTGGTTGTACTATACCATAGTTATATACATATTACTTCCCTAGGGTAGTCCTTGCACACTGGTTGTACTATACCATAGTTATATACATATTACTTCCCTAGGGTAGTCCTTGCACACTGGTTGTACTATACCATAGTTATATACATATTACTTCCCTAGGGTAGTCCATGCACACTGGTTGTACTATACCATAGTTATATACATATTACTTCCCTAGGGTAGTCCATGCACACTGGTTGTACTATACCATTAGTTATATACATATTACTTCCCTAGGGTAGTCCTTGCACACTGGTTGTACTATACCACCATAGTTATATACATATTACTTCCCTAGGGTAGTCCTTGCACACTGGTTGTACTATACCATAGTTATATACATATTACTTCCCTAGGATGGTCCTTGCACACTGGTTGTACTATACCACCATAGTTATATACATATTACTTCCCTAGGGTAGTCCTTGCACACTGGTTGTACTATACCATAGTTATATACATATTACTTCCCTAGGGTAGTCCTTGCACACTGGTTGTACTATACCATAGTTATATACATATTACTTCCCTAGGGTAGTCCTTGCACACTGGTTGTACTATACCACCATAGTTATATACATATTACTTCCCTAGGGTAGTCCTTGCACACTGGTTGTACTATACCACCATAGTTATATACATATTACTTCCCTAGGGTAGTCCTTGCACACTGGTTGTACTATACCATAGTTATATACATATTACTTCCCTAGGGTAGTCCTTGCACACTGGTTGTACTATACCACCATAGTTATATACATATTACTTCCCTAGGGTAGTCCTTGCACACTGGTTGTACTATACCATAGTTATATACATATTACTTCCCTAGGGTAGTCCATGCACACTGGTTGTACTATACCATAGTTATATACATATTACTTCCCTAGGGTAGTCCTTGCACACTGGTTGTACTATACCATAGTTATATACATATTACTTCCCTAGGGTAGTCCTTGCACACTGGTTGTACTATACCATAGTTATATACATATTACTTCCCTAGGGTAGTCCTTGCACACTGGTTGTACTATACCATAGTTATATACATATTACTTCCCTAGGGTAGTCCTTGCACACTGGTTGTACTATACCATAGTTATATACATATTACTTCCCTAGGATAGTCCTTGCACACTGGTTGTACTATACCATAGTTATATACATATTACTTCCCTAGGGTAGTCCTTGTACACTGGTTGTACTATACCATAGTTATATACATATTACTTCCCTAGGGTGGTCCTTGCACACTGGTTGTACTATACCACCATAGTTATATACATATTACTTCCCTAGGGTAGTCCTTGCACACTGGTTGTACTATACCATAGTTATATACATATTACTTCCCTAGGGTAGTCCATGCACACTGGTTGTACTATACCACCATAGTTATATATATTACTTCCCTATCACCATAGTTATATACATGAGAAAAAGAAATTAATCCGAAATATGTGAAGTTACCTGTAAAATGTTGCTGTTTGGCTTTGATGATTTCGGATTTGTGCCTTACCGTGACGCACAGACGTATCACTGCCAACATCGTGAATGTCATTATTATACTCTGTAGTAACAATGGTATCTCAAAATGTTTACCAAACCTGCAAACACGAGAGAGGAGAACATCGCTGAAGCTGCACGTTCAAGCTTGGCAGAGGTTTATGTGTATCATTGAAATATATTTAAGGAATGAATCGCTCAACTCTAGGTCAGGATTGGGAGAAGTGAAAATGGGAGTGTTGCGTCGGACTCCTTAAATGGTGTTATTTAATAAATTTCAACAAAACAGGGTTCAAATACACAAGTATGACCATTAAATACAACATTTGAATAGAATGAGTGCCTTATAATGGGCCAAAATTGTTTAATTAAATTGTGAAATAAATATTTATTTGGTAAAAACTATTTAGGGCAAAGTAGAGACACTATTTCACACAAGTAGCCCTCTAGAATAAGACCTGAGTATGTGTATTGGTTATGTATGTGTATTGGTTATGTAAGTGTATTGGTTATGGGTATGTGTATTGGTTATGTAAGTGTATTGGTTATGTAAGTGTATTGGTTATGGGTAAGTGTATTGGTTATGTAAGTGTATTGGTTATGTAAGTGTATTGGTTATGTAAGTGTATTGGTTATGTAAGTGTATTGGTTATGTATGTGTATTGGTTATGTAAGTGTATTGGTTATGTAAGTGTATTGGTTATGTATGTGTATTGGTTATGTATGTGGTATTGGTAATGTATGTGGTATTGGTAATGTATGTGGTATTGGTAATGTATGTGTATTGGTTATGTAAGTGTATTGGTAATGTATGTGCATTGGTAATGTAAGTGTAGTGTATTGGTAAGGTATGTGTATTGGTTATGAATGTGTATTGGTTATGTATGTGTATTGGTAATGTATGTGTATTGGTAATGTATGTGTATTGGTAATGTATGTGTATTGGTTATGTATGTGGTATTGGTAATGTATGTGTATTGGTTATGAATGTGTATTGGTTATGTATGTGTATTGGTAATGTATGTGTATTGGTAATGTATGTGTATTGGTAATGTATGTGTATTGGTAATGTATGTGTATTGGTAATGTATGTGTATTGGTAATGTGTGTGTATTGGTAATGTATGTATTGGTAATGTATGTGTATTGGTACTGTATGTGTATTGGTAATGTATGTATTGGTAATGAATGTGTATTGGTAATGTATGTGTATTGGTAATGTATGTATTGGTAATGTATGTGTATTGGTAATGTATGTATATTGGTAATGTATGTATTGGTAATGTATGTGTATTGGTAATGTATGTATATTGGTAATGTATGTATATTGGTAATGTATGTGTATTGGTAATGTATTGGTAATGTATGTATATTGGTAATGAATGTGTATTTGCTATGTATGCATTGGTAATGTATGTGCATTGGTAATGTATGTATATTGGTAATGTATGTGTATTGGTAATGAATGTGTATTTGCTATGTATGCATTGGTAATGTATGTGTATTGGTATTGGATAATAGTGTCAAGAGGTGCTTCTATGAAGGTAAGGGTTAAGAAACCATACCAGAAAAGAATCCTGAGTATATTAGCTATGAGAAGGTTGAGACAGACAAACAGTGAGAATCCCTCGGAGTTCTGTGATCGGTGTATATCCCGGTATTGTGGAATGAATGGAAACACTCCCCCAAACACCATGGCAACAGCTGCTATCATACTGATCAGGCCGTACAGTGACATTTCTGGCAACATAAGGTATGATATCTGATACCATCCTGGAGCATTGGTATCGTCCGGTGATTCCAGGAACTGATCCATTGGCTTGTCAATGTCAACCATGTAGAATCAGAGATTGTATACGTTTAAGTATGCCTGAAAATAAGTTAAATACACATGTTACAGTATATATAGTAGACAACTACATACCAGTACTAAGGTTGAAAAACACATATTGACTGATGATTGTATGCATTGATATTCAAGTGTTTGCCAGTTCAGGGAGTTAATCCATTTTTGTTATAATGTTTGAATGTTCCATTTATGTCAAACCCCTTGCAGGGTCTTAGACATGTTTTCCTGGGCAGGCTTAGGTGACCTTAGAGGTTAACCAGTACTATGCTATGCTACATGTATGTGTGTTTAGTTTAAATTAATCTTAGCTTGATTGCAAAACATGATCTTACCACTTATATTAACCACTCTCGTGACCTCATTCCTGATGGAACGTGTAAAAGAGGGAAGAGGCAATGTGGAATTTAAATGCCTTGCCTAAGGGCACAATCATAACAGCTCAAGTGGGCGCGAAGTCTGGGCATTTTGCACCTAAAACGAATGCACTACCACTGCACTATAATGACTTCCTGCAATGTGTGCGAGGTGCCTTACTCAACGACACAATGTATATGCCCTGACCACGCATAGAACCTGGGGGGCCTTCGATTCCAAATAAGACGTTCTACATACTGGACTGTAGTGTATTCCGGCGTGGGTACAACATTGGCCCGACTAGCTCAGTTGGTAGAGCTGTCCGACTAGTGTTCGGGAGGTAGTGGGTTTGAGTCCAACGTCGGGTCACTAATTTTCCACTCTTTCTTTGCTTGGTCACTTTAATGGCGATGAGGATATATGGTACGGGCAAAGGAGTAGGGGTGCTGCTCAAGGGATCGGAGATAACACCCACCCACCTCAGGCTCTATATATATTTTTATACTAGCGCAGGGGTGGCGCGGAGGCTAGCAGGGAGTTTCAATGATAGAATCATACGAGTTTTGAGGATTTATGCAAAATTATGAATAAAATGTCAAGCTCCTTTCACTGAATGTGATGTGGTCCACAGGCACCAGACACAACACATTTTTTTATTTTTGGCCTATGGTCATATAGTAAGTAATATATTATATATTACTTACTATATGACCATAGGCCAAAAAAAAAAAAATGTGTGTCTGGTGCCTGTGATGTGGTCATTGTTCGTTGGTCACTATTCCGAGAACGGCGATCTCCAAAATGAATGGTTTATTTACGTTTTCGCGAACGGTGCATCCAATTCTTGAACGTACTGCTACTTTGATCACTGTGTTTATGTCAATGCAGGTGTGAACTACGTTGGATGTGTTCTAAAAAATATGTGTGTAAAATATTGGAAATACTCTTTTCCATCTGTGAAATGACTGGTTTCCATCCCTGGTGGAAAACGGATGTTCACCGTGATAATTTCTAAGGGGCAGGGGATATTTATTCGCCAATAAAATAATAAAAGACTTTCCGGATCATTAATCAGGCACTACTATATCTGTTGTTATAGAGTACCGAGTAACTTCTATTACTGAAATGCAATTGATGCATGTATGTTCCATTAATGTATAATCCCGTGTGGGGACCTAGACATGTTCTTCTGGGCCCCGTTTTATCAACGGTCGTAAGTCCGTCTTAGTTAAGATTATTGCTTAAGACCGAGTTACGCCGCCGTAACGTCTTAGTTAAGACCACGATCCGTTTTATCAACAAAGTCGCAACTAAGATGATCGTAAATAAAGTCTTAACTTTACGACCGGGGGCTATACAACTTTTCTCAGACCTCAAATTTCAGCACACTTCTGATTGGTTCAGCTGAGTGTAAATCCCAGACTTATATCGATTTAGCCGGATGTGAGACCTGAGAGAACATTCATAACCTTCATGCATAGACAGGCTTAGCCGACCTAAGCAATGTGTGTGATGTGACTAGTCCTATATATAAGACCTATACACAACCCCCGACTCCTTTTACATTAACTGTATTCGATTTTTAATTTGTTTTATTTCAATCCGTTATTTGAAAAATGCTTTGATAGTAAAATTGTAAGATGCCAAATTGTCCAAGTCTAAATAGTTGGACTATGATATGCCTTGCTCAATGGCACTACATGTATACGTAGCCGGACTGAGCATCGAACATGGACGGTTACATTCCAAATCCGATGCTATACCACTGGACAACGGACGCCACAACGTAATAAAATGATTTGCCTATTAAGTACATAGTAAAAAGTAAAAACATACAGTATATTCATTTATATTTCCAATCATTAATTTCTTCTGATACCACATCCACTGTGAAGAGGTATTCAAATCAATGTGAAAAACATCAAAAATATTTACAAATGCAATGGCAAACATTGAAACCGTGTACCTATGAATCACGTCACTGTGTTTACACACTGTATTCTTCCGCCAAATATTAAAGTATATCCCACCTTCAGTTTGCAATTGCCTGCCTTATTATATCACATCGTTTCTACACAGCAACTAGTCTGAAGTATTCTCAAGTCACATAATTTCTCAAAAAACACAAAATCTATACATTGCCTGTCATCAAAAATAAAAATGTATATATATTAGATATCAGGACTACATTCCGATACATTTCCGCCTATTTACGTATTTATATATATATATATAACCTTAAGAAAGCCACCTGTATCAACTTTAAAAAGAACTTAGCTTAGTTTGGAACTGTGTTTTCCATCTCGGGTCACTCCGACCCAAATATATCTTGGAATGTGTTTAAAGAGGAACTTAATCGTGTTTAAGTACTCTACATATTCCAACAAAAATGTCCAAATCACGTTGCGATTTACCATGGTTATCACCCCAAATTCTGAGACAACGTGACAAAATGTATTCCAATCTCAAAACATCAAACAGGAAAATCACCCACAACGCTAATCAGGACCATTAAGCATAAGATCCAAAACGAAATAAGAACAGCATTGTTGTCATATTTCGAATCCGTCATATTCGTGGGCGATTCACAACCAGGCAACAATAACAACATTCTACTCATATGTAAAACTAAAGAAAACAGAATAGTGTGGCGTAACACCCCTAGAGCCTCACACGTACACCGACCCTGTTTCCAAAGCAAACATCTTGAATAAACAATTTCAATCAGTTTTCTCCAAACCCAAACGATTCAGCTTGAAGCATCTCTACAAACAAGCTACTTCAACAGAGTCAGCACCCAAGATGCCAACTATCTCAATATCAGTCGAATGTGTTGACAAGCTACTCCAGGGGCTATTCCCAAATAAGGTCACAGGTACAGATGAAATTTACCCTCAAAATCCTTAAAGATCTACATCAGGAGAGTACACCCATCCTCACCACCACCGTTAACGTATCCTTACAATCAGGCAGTGTCCCATCAGATTGGAGAAGTGCTGATGTTGTCCCTGTCTATAAGAAAGATCCAAGGTCAGTAACTACACGCCAATTTCTCTCACCTGTATTGCCTCCAAACTATTGGAGCATATTTTGGTCTCCAACGTCATGACCCATTTCGACAATAATGACCTCCTGTTTTAGGACCTTGCCTCTTCCTGGCCTATATTAATGACCTGCCAAACTCTATCAAATGTAAAGCAAGACTGTTTACAGATGACACCAGTGTATCTCACAGTAAAATCCTCTTCTGGTGTACAAATCAGACAAAGCTACCTGAATGCTCTAGAACAGTGGGAACGAGACTGGTCCATGGAGTTCAATCCTGATAAGTGTGAGGTGGTGAGAATTGCTCACAAAAGATAACCACTCGTTTTCTCTTAGACACTTCACAACATGGTACTAAAGTCAAGCGATGCCGTTACTTACCTAGGTGTTATAACTAGTAAATATATAAACTGGTCTACCCATATAAACAACATCTCCTCTAAAGCTACGAACTCTCTCAGATTAATTAAAAGGAACGTGAAGACCAGAATTAAGGTCAAAGAAAATGCTTATAACATCTATGTTCGTCCTCAACTCGAGTATTGCTCAAACAGCTGGCACCCCTGGCAAAAGTGTTATACCTTCTGGCATCACGGTGGATCAACTTTTAAGTTTAAGCAGAAAAAGTGCAAACATCAGCTGCATGCTATATCTGCAATGATTATAAATATTCAAGCAATGTATCAAAACTGATTAATTCCCTGAACTGGCAAGCACTTGAATATTGACGCATACAATCAACAGTCAGAAATAACTTACTATGCGTCTACCACAGCCACATACAACCTACAAGGAACGTGACCAATTCCACAGTACCGAACACAGTACCATATTAACTCTTTTCCCACGAATAATACGTCATTGGAATGACCCCCCCCCCCTACTATATGCAGTCCAAGCTTGATGAGCGGATGGTTACTGTAACTCATGTAACATTAATGATTATGTTTAGTATGTAGTATGTACATGTAGTTATTTTTAACACGCCCTGTCTCAATTACTGAGCTTTTTAACAACTGCCCCTGACAAGCGGCGCCTCCCTGTCATACTCAGTAATGAGTGCTGGGAGTATCATGTAGAGAGTGTGACTTCTAGCTCGGTTGAGTAGTATAATTTCTTTATACTTATTCTTACATGTCTGCGTATATATTTGCAAACCTAAAGTTACGTATGATTATAGACCACGTTATTAAAATTCATGAAAAGATTAATTCAATTCAATTCAATTCAAACAGCTGTGCAACATTCGCTTAATATATCCTGTGCTACATATAAGGGAAGCAATCGCATTACATGTAACAATATTAAATCGTGAAAGTCGCTAAGGTAGGATAAGCCGAGCTATATTTTGCGTGTTTACATGTAGCGGCTATATCACACATAGGGTAAGAGGCGGAATGGGTTGTATGATAGTGAATTTCTATTATCTATTAATGAATAATTAAGAGTTGGAATTAAATGTGCGATATCCCCGTCAATTGGTTCCAGCTGGGAGTCTGCTGTGACAACTGTTCAGTATGGTTTCATAAGACTTGCGAAGAAATCCCGACAAGGATCATGTCGTACCTAAACCGCAGTAGCGTCATCTGGCATTGTTGCAGATGCAATAGCATAAATGTTGACAGCTTTACGTTTAACAGCTTTGAACTCCATACATCAAACATCTGTACACCTCTGTATGATATAGACGCCTCGTTTGACTCGATTTCGTCATCCTGCTTCAGCCCGCTGCATGCCAGCAGTCCGCATTTCAACAGATCCCCGTCCAGACGTAGGCACAGGCCATCCTCAACTGATAGTATGCAGTCCAACTCCACTTCACACCGTACCTCCAGCCACAGGGAACATGACATCCCCCTCAACAAATCCAACGTGAGACTCCTTACAGTGAACTGCTGCAGCGTACGTACTAACCGCTCTGAATTTACTGCCGCCTTAGAATATATAAAGCCTGATCTATTATGTGGAACAGAATCTTGGCTCAGGGGAGTAAAACCAGGCCAAGACCAAGACAAAAATGCCATCAAGTCGAGTGAGATATTCCCATCTGAACTGACTGTTCATCGAAATGATAGATCTTCTGGAGTCGGAGGAGGAGTGTTTACTGCTGCGATGGACAGTTATGTTACTGAGGCCCAGCCACAGCTAACTACAGATTGCGAAATCGTCTGGTCGAAGATCAAAACATGGAAAGGAAAAGATCTCTATCTCTTCCTTTTATATGCCCCATCGTAACACGAACGTCATCCGCCAGCTCGACGAATCCATCCGTCAGCTTACCAACTCAGCACGAGAGAAACATATAATCCTGGCAGGCGATTTCAACTGCCCATATATTGACTGGTCCAACATGGTAGCTACCAATGGAGCGTCTGACAGAGATGTCCAACAAGCCCTGATTGACCTATCTATAGAACATCGCCTTACCGAAGTCCACAACCAACCAACACGAGACAACAATATGCTCGACCTGGTGTTCACCAACAATCCCTCACTCGTCAAAATGTCATCTTCAGTACCCGGCATTAGTGATCACGCCATGGTTGTAACGGACATCAACATCGTTCCCCAGAACAACAAACAGAAACCACGGAAAATCTGTATCTACTCAAAAGCGAATTGGAATAGTATACAACAAGACATGGAACACCTTTCTAAGACGGTCATCAGTGAGGCCAAAAACTCTGTTCAGTCACTCTGGGACACCCTCAAATCTGGTATTGAGAAATATATGGCCACGAATATTCCTACCAAGCTTAGTAAGAAAAGAAAATCACTACCATGGCTTAGCAGAGACCTGAAGAGGATGACGAGAAGAAAGTCCAGGCTGTACAAGCATGCCAAGAAGACCAAGTTATACCAGAAGGACTGCAAAAAGGCCTTTAAGAAAGCAGAGATAAACCACATCAACGACACAATCCAGAAGGGACTTGACGACAACAACACCAAGCCATTCTGGAGGTATGTCAAATCACGCAGACAGGACAGTGTTGGTGTGGCTCCTCTCAAGAAGATGGGAAGGCTACTGAACAACAGCAAGGACAAATGCTCAGATTCTAGTCGACCAGTTTAGGTCTGTCTTCACCAAGGATGACGACGATACCCGACTACCTGACACCAACAAGAGAAGTCGGAAAGCCATTCCCACGCTCAACATTACTACGAAGGGTGTTGGTTATCTTCTCCTGGCTATCAACACTGCCAAATCCAAGGGTCCTGACATGATCCCCAACCTGGTGTTGAAGACCTGTGCTTGCCAGCTAGCACCTGCAATAAGTACCATCTTCCAACTATCCGTTGACACCGGAAGACTCCCTACTGACTGGAAAAACGCGTTTGTATCCCCAGTCTTTAAGAAAGGCGATGTCCACCTTGCCGAAAACTACCGACCCGTTTCCCTGACCTGTGTAACATGTAAATTGTTAGAACACATCATCTGCAAACACATCATGGAACATCTAGAAAACAACAACATCTTAACATCATTAAACCACGGATTCCGCTCTGGTTTCTCCTGCGA
Organism: Archivesica marissinica; assembly: GCA_014843695.1. Taxonomy (NCBI): domain Eukaryota; kingdom Metazoa; phylum Mollusca; class Bivalvia; order Venerida; family Vesicomyidae; genus Archivesica; species Archivesica marissinica. The sequence goes on along the minus strand of CM026395.1, from coordinate 21,285,077 downwards.
AACTCAACTAGTAACAACTGTACATGACCTCCTTGCCAAGACTGACTCGGGTTCTCAGATCGACCTGGCCATCCTAGATTTCAGCAAGGCATTTGATACCGTACCACACCGAAAACTCCTACACAAACTGGAACAGTATGGCATCACAGGCAGCATACACCACTGGCTCAGGGACTTTCTCACCAACAGAAGTATGAGGGTTGTTGTTGAGGGAGAGGACTCAGAAACAGCTACTGTCGACTCCGGTGTCCCACAAGGCACAGTGCTCGGCCCACTACTATTCCTCTGCCACATTAATGATCTCCCAGAGTCTGTCAAATCCACAGTACGTTTGTTCGCCGATGACTGCCTCCTATACCGCAACATCAAAAACAGGAAAGACCACGAAACCCTTCAAGAAGATTTACGCCAACTGGAAGCATGGGCAGATACCTGGGGAATGAGGTTTAATGCTAAAAAGTGCTACATTATGAGCATAAACCAGAAGTCCTCCAAGTTCTATCAGCTGGACAACCGCATCTTACAGCAGGTCCCAGAAAACCCCTACCTTGGAGTGACGATAGCAGAAGACCTCAAATGGAGCTCACATATCACCAAGATCACGAAGAAAGCAAACTCCACCTTGGGCTTCCTCCGCAGAAACCTAAAGCAATGCCCCGAATCTTGCCGCAGAACAGCCTACCTTTCGCTAGTACGCTCCACACTAGAATATAGCTCGAGTATATGGGACCCTTACCACCAGAAGGACACCGACAAACTTGAGAAAGTACAGAGACAGGCCGCCAGGTTCATATCAGGAGACTACACCACCAATTCTACAGGGTGCGTCACTCGAATGCTTCATGACTTGAGGCTTCCATCCCTCCAGGACCGAAGGAAGGCGAATCGTCTGATATTCTTCTATAAGGTGGTCGAGGGGCTGGTACCAGCCCTGCCAAGCCATGACTTTTTAACACCAGTACATAAGAACAAACGTAAAGTAACCCCCAAGACATTTAGTGGCTATAATACTGACAACATCATAGATAGACAAACTGTGAACCACTCTAGGTGTTTTGTGCCAGTGCAGTGTAGGACAAAACAATATAGACAGTCATTCTTCCCACAGACTATTATTGACTGGAATAAACTGGAAGATAGTGCTGCATGCGCGAGTGCAGTCGGCAGCTTCAGAACAGCTGTCCACAAGTGGGACTAGAAGACTCCCACACTCTCTCTCCCGTTGCGTCTACGCTGAAAGGCCCTGCAACGTTACTATCCAGATCCAGATCCAGAATGTTAATTATTTATTTAGGCCCCTACATCTACTTGATGCTCCCAACAGCTTAGTGATAATTAGCTGCAATGAAATGAAATAATGAGTGTGGAGTGTTGTCAAAACGTCATGGAACACAACATAGTATGTTTATATTATGAATTAACATCAGAAACCATTCAACTATGTATTGATTGATACCAGAAGTCAGTCGTATATAACCGCATTATCTGCTTGCTTAATTGATAAACAAACACACACAAATCGTGACCAAATATATCAAATTTATTTATATTAATTTATCATTCAAAATGAAAGTTGACAGTACTATACGCAAACCCAGCAATATACACACGTGTAGTCATTTCTATTACTCATTTAAGCAATTTCATCAAAACATATTTACAGGGCAGATGGAATGCCATATAATGCATTGGTTGTATTTGTTTTGGGGTTACAGATGGATCTGTAGTCCAGTGGTAACACGCTGGACTGGTAATCCAGGGATCGCAGGTTCGATCCCCCGTCTGACCCTAATAAAATGAACAGTCTTTCAGATGGGACGTTAAACCGAGGTCTCGTGTCGGTGCTTTACACCGTGCACGTACAAGAACCAGAGGAGATTCTGGAATTGGTCTCTGTCTGTATCATGCACTATCCTCCACAAATCTAAAATAACTAATATCTTCAGGAGGCGTCGCTCGTATGGGCAACCCCGGTAGCGACGATAAATAAACGTAAAACACACACTCAAATTTATTTATATTAATTTATCATTCAAAATGAAAGTTGACAGTACTATACGCAAACCCAGCAATATACACACGTGTAGTCATTTCTATTACTCATTTAAGCAATTTCATCAAAACATATTTACAGGGCAGACCAAATAAAACTAATATTCTCCACCCACCGATTACAGTGAAACTTGTTTATAACGAACACCCGCGGGAAGGCCATATATGCCTAATACATTGGTTGTATTTGTTTTGGGGGTTTAAAGTTGCACCAACCGCTTAGGTAATATGACGACTATCCAGGTATTATTGGTGGAGGAAGACTCCGAGTGCCACCAGTGGGATTTGAACATACAGCGGTGAGCGACAAGTGATTTGGACGCACACTGCATTGGAAATGGTTGATGGGTGAATAGAGACATGTTGGCCGCCTCCGTGGTCGAGTGGTTAAGGTCGCTGACTTGTATACCACTGTAACCTATCATCTCTGATGGTCACGGGTTCGAGCCCCGCTCAGACGGTGTCTCATTTATATGAAAAAGTTGGCAGTTTCTTACGGAGGTTTGTGCACCAAGTACTGGTTAACCGCTGAAGCCTGTCCAGGAAAGGTGTTGTTAGGTAAGCTGCCTGCCGCTCAAATGGGAAACCGGTAGCGACGTTAAATAAACTTAAATAAATTTTTTTTTTAAAAAGAGACATGTTATTTCTAATAGAACGTGGTCTTTTACGCGGGTTTGACAATAATTCGTTTGTTGATGCTACCATGGTTAACCACCGTAATACTATTAGCCAATCCCAAGAACGTATGGGCCTTACTATGCACAGGCCCGTAGCCACACTGAGGCACACCGAGGCAATTGTCTCGGTTAAAATTGCCAGAGCAAAAGTAAAAAAATGAAAAATGAAATAAATAAAATGCAAATGATATCCCTTTGCTGTATAAAATGTTGACTGTTAGAGAGCTGAAATGTCAGTTCATCATAATTATACGTCTAAACTCATTAAATCAGAAAACGCAGGAAATCGCGTCTATGCCCCAACAATTTTAAGGGGGAACATGCCCTCCGACCCCCCCCCCTAAATGTCCTAGGTTGAAATTTGACTCTGGCTACGGTACTGATTCAGCAGATGTGTGAAATAGGTCGAGGCGTGCGGCACTGCTAAATACGGTTCATTTAAATATGAGGACAATCCGTCAAGGAATAAGAAACATGGAAACAGTGACCTTGACTTATTTGTCAAGGTCAATAAAGTAAAGGTGAATTGGCATGCTAACTATTGCGTCCCCACATTTTGGAGTTAGGCTACTCGCGCGCCTGGAGTATGGGATCTAATTCCCGTTCGCGACACATCCTGTTGTCATGGTGATTATCTTTGCCAAGTTATAAATCCATCAGTGGATGACAAAGTCATAGACCGGATATGACGTGTGACCTACAGACTAACGACAAAAATCAACCCAATAGTTTCCCAGAATGCATTCTTCAAACGGTAGCGGACTAAGAAAATATCGATAAAACAAAGAATAATTTTAAGCGCATTAACTCCATAATAAACTTCCAAGAGAGAGAGAGAGAGAGAGAGAGGAGTTGACTTCGAATCTGTGTGATTAATAATGAAAATCCGTTGAACATGAATCTATAAATAATGGCCTTTGCTAATGGAAAACATCAATCGATGCCGTTGTTTGTAATATTATGTCACACTATTTCATGATTACAACACCAGAATAACAACATATAGTTTAATTTAGAACCAGGCGTCACGGTAGTAAACAACATGATTAAAATGTTCAAGATTACAGTCCCATACCTTTCTTTCCCACGCGGCTACAACAGCTCGTATACGACTGCAGTTGAACACGGATGAATTATTAAATCGTGCAGTGTATGTATGTATGTACGAGCTCCTAGAACAATGTTTCTAAATAACCAAATAGTGAAAAGTAATATTTGTAGATGAGGCTACAGATGTGAAATATGCACATCATTGACGGGTATGTCGTCACAGACGGACTGGTAATCCAGATGATCACAGGTTCGATCCCCCGTCTGACCCAAATAAAATTAACAGTCTTTCAGATGGGACGTTAAACTGAGGTCTCATGTCGGTGCTTTAGACTGTGCAAGAACCAGAGGTGATTCTGGAATGGGTCTCTGTCTGTATCATTGCACATGCCTCCAAAAATCTAAAATGACTAATCTCTTCAGGAGGCGTCGCTCATATGGGCAACCGGTAGCGACGATAAATAAACGTAAAACACACAGGGTATGTCGTCCAGTGGTTGACCAGGGGTCACAGGTTCAATCCACTGTGTGATCCTAATTATATTAACAGTCTTTCAGATGGGACGTTAAACCGAAGTCTCGTGTGGGTGCTTTACACGTGCATGTAAAAGAACCAGATGAGACTCTGGAATGATCTCTGTCTGTCTCTACATATGTATCTCTGAATACTGCCAACTTCTCTTGTGAGTGTTATTGAGAGGTCAGTCAGTTGGGGCGGAGAGTAGACCGCCCGCGTTTCCTGGGTTAGAACCCGTACTATCCGACGCATCTCTTCAGGAGGCGTCGCTGATATGGGCAACCGGTAGCGACGATAATTAACGTAACACACACAAACATGAAAATACACGTACTCCAAACATTGCTGAAGGAAATATTGCGGAATATCGTGTACTTCCGGGTACTCCGCACTTCGAGACATGCTGCCCTTGTCTGCATAGCTGGCATGTGTATTAATATGTATATCATGCATTGACTCAATGTCATATCATCTTCTGGCTCTCCCTACATGAGGAACTATAAGAGTATATAGATGCAATTTCTAAAACCGACAGGGAACAAGAACGAAGTGCTATATTATGCTAGCCCATTGTCAAACACATGGAATATATCAAATTAATACATCAATATTTGCGGAAGGTACAATGTGTTGCAGAAAATAATGTTGAAAACCTTTTCACCATGGGGAGCAAAACAATTACAGCCATCGATACATGCTCTCCTCTCACATATGACAGTACATTATAGTACATTACTGATCACCTCACCCATATAGCAGTACATTACTGATCACCCCTCCCATATAGCAGTACATTACTGATCACCTCTCCCATATAGCAGTACATTACTGATCGCCTCTCATATCAGTACATTACTGATCGCCTCTCCCATATAGCAGTACATTACTGATCACCTCACCCATATAGCAGTACATTACTGATCACCTCTCCCATATAGCAGTACATTACTGATCGCCTCTCCCATATAGCAGTACATTACTGATCGCCTCTCCCATATAGCAGTACATTACTGATCACCTCTTCCATATAGCAGTACATTACTGATCACCTCACCCATATAGCAGTACATTACTGATCGCCTCTCCCATATAGCAGTACATTACTGATCACCTCACCCATATAGCAGTACATTACTGATCACCTCTCCCATATAGCAGTACATTACTGATCACCTCTCCCATATAGCAGTACATTACTGATCGCCCCTCCCATATAGCAGTACATTACTGATCGCCTCTCCCATATAGCAGTACATTACTGATCACCTCTTCCATATAGCAGTACATTACTGATCACCTCACCCATATAGCAGTACATTACTGATCACCTCTCCCATATAGCAGTACATTACTGATCACCTCACCCATATAGCAGTACATTACTGATCACCCTCCCATATAGCAGTACATTACTGATCACCTCTCCCATATAGCAGTACATTACTGATCACCCCTCATATATGACAGTACATTACTGATCGCCTCACCCATATAGCAGTACATTACTGATCACCCCTCATATATGACAGTACATTACTGATCGCCTCACCCATATAACAGTACATTACTGATCACCCCTCATATATAACAGTACATTACTGATCACTTGTACTACTTGATTTATGCAGGATCTAATTGGCGTTTCTGGTTTAAATATACATTTTCCAGACATATTCCTATTGCTTAGGACGATTTGTGTAAATCTAATTTAGTTGATTTGTCATTAATGCCGTAACAAGGTTAATACCAGTAATGTCTATGTTATCATGGTAACATCCAGCTCACAGGGATTCGGCACGTCTGGGGGTACTAGTATATAACGCGAACTGCGCCGCTTGAGAAATTTTCCAAACAAATTGAAAAATTCTCCGAAATCTCTTTTTGACGTACATTGTTGCCGAATAAAACCTACACGTTAGTGGAAACACATTTGATTGATAATGTTATTCACAGTTAAAACTCTCCCGTCGAAGATTTTGTTGTTGTTGCTGACAGAACCCGTGTCCTAGTATGGAAATGTGACCTGCTATGGCCAATGTCTGTGGTAATTGTTTGCAAAGTATGCATGCACGCAGCTTAAAGTTGTGTTTTATTTGAAGAACAATATAAAGACTCGGGATAGGCGTTATCTTTGGACAGATGTGTACAAAATTGTTTCAGATAGGACCATTTCACTGATCGATGCGAAATCTGGCATCCCACAGAGTAGAATCCCTGTACTTAAATATATATACTAGTACCCCCAAACGTGCCGAATCCCTGTGATACAGCCTGCGCTAGCAAAACATTGGAGAGAGAAAAATGCTAGCATATTAGTACACTATACATATCCGTGTGTTGGACAAGGAAATAACATGACAAGATAATCCAGTTGCGGGACAAAAGCCGATACGACTGTCAAATTCTTTGTCATAAAACTTTATCAAACTCTGGATCTTGATTGGTTAATTCCTTAGTCCCGGTCCCACGGGTCACATATACATCTATGTGATATTTTGCTGTTCTACCGAGATAACAAGTATTGATATCACCTCACCAATCAGGAGTATGAGGGGGGGGGGGGATCTAGCTCATTCTTCAACGTCTCACATAAAAGCTCCCCAGGAAACAATCTAAAAGTCACAAGCTGTGTATGCGTGTTTTACGTTTATTTATCGTCGCTACCGGTTTGTCCATACAAGCGACGACTCCTGAAGAGATTATTCATTTTAGATTTTTGGAGGATTGTGCAATATTACAGACACACACGCATTCCAGAGTCTGCTCTGGTTCTTTTACGTGGACGCTATCATATGAATTCGTTTTTCCTCACTAACAATACGTACTTGGAATGCCCCCACCCTACTATGTACAGTCCAGCCCCAAGTTAACAACGTGTGTTCAGCGAGTGGCCACTGTACAACTCATGTGACACTAATCTCTGGGTTTAACCTTAGTATGTACAGTCAAACCTGTCTTAAGCAACCGGCCAAGGGAATCACAGAAAGTGGCTGCTTAGCACATGTGGCTGCTTAATAGAGGTTAAATATATAATTAAACAACATATTTGGAATCTGGAAACTGGCTGCTTAATACAGATTGGCTGCTTAATGGAAATGACAAAAGGTTTGACTAGTTCATTTTAACACTGACTGTCTCAATTAATGAGATGTTTAAACCACTATCTCTGACAATCGCCTCATTGTCACACTGAGTGTTGGGAGTACATGTAGTATATAGATGTGGATACAAATGCAATGCTGAAATGAGCTCAACTGTGTAAGCACACAATTGTGTAGAGAGCCGTGCACTGCTGCGTGTGCAGCCGTCTCGTGAAGAGTGCTGTTTGTTTGCTTTGTGTAGGTATACACCATCAATTTATGTCACATGACGAATCCTCAGCTACTAGAGGTGGGGGAAGACGTCCTGCGATCCTGCGAGCTGTATTTCAGGCAAGGACACCCGCGTAGAACCACCGACCATCCACAAGCTACTAGAGGTGGAGGAAGACGTCGTGCGATCCTGCGAGCTGTATTTCAGGCAAGGACACCCGCGCAGAACCACCGACCATCCACAAGCTACTAGAGGTGGAGGAAGACGTCGTGCGATCCTGCGAGCTGTATTTCAGGCACGGACACCCGCGTAGAACCACCGCCTCCCCGAACATTGATGTAGATGATCATGATGAATATCAGTCGAAGTTTTGTCGACTCGAAAGAGGACATTGACCTGCATTATATATGACAAAGACTATTTGATTGTACACATTTGTGATTGCTTTTATTACCTTCATTGATAGAATGTTCGGAAAAACAAGGTTTTGATTGCAGTTTAACGACAGTTATTGATCGATATGAAGAATTATTGCAAACATGGCAGCCATTTTTTTTTTGCATTTTGATAGTGAAACGGTAAATGTGTTATTACTGTAATAATAATAATAATAATAATAATAATAATAATAATAATAATAATGGATGTTCTTGTCGTCCAAATGGACATGGTTACATTCGTTATTTTTCATCGTACGGCATATACAAAATACGTATTCGTTGCACCAGAACAGACATGGCCATTTACAGTAGTGTTATCCACAGTACACTAACCCACCATTACAAACTTACTGGTGATGCTTACATAGAAATAACCAAACAGGGAGCTAATTTACATTTCATTGAGTTTAAACTTTATTTATTTTACAACGATTGCGAAGCAAAGTTCTAACAACTTATATCAATCACTCTCGTTGCCGCTGATGAAAGCGTAAATGTGGTCATTCGTGTGGGAGGAAACCGGAGTACCCGGAGAAAACCCACCTGCCCGATCTGGCGACCACCGTACCATCTCACATACTTCCCCGTCCGAGGATCGAACTCGGGTTGCATTGGTGAGAAGCGAGCGCGCTAACCACTGCGCTAATCGGACATTTAATTATTTCATTTATTGGCAAAAACTGCCTGTGGCCATTTGCATATTCGTTAATAAATTATGTCCCTGACATCTAACAATTAATGTGTTTTAGTTTAATCATATTTTATTTGCTATTTGACATTTACATTACAAACATACATAATCATGACAAAGCAAAGAAAAAGCAAAATGGGTTGGGCAACAAGTTCTAACCTACATAACTATAATATAATATTCTCTCTCCCTCGTGGAAATGGATTCCATCAGGAATGAGGTCTCGAGAGTGATTTATATAAGTTAAAATAACTTGTTTCGCAATCGAGCTAAAATACATTTGTATTATTAAGAAGTAGTTAATTCTAGGGTATTCTAAGTTATACCCATCTCTTAGGGTTACATATTTAGCTGTTCTGAGCATCACAGTACAAATAATAATTCTGCAGAAGCCAGTTGAAATGTTGCCTACAATCTGAGCATATAAATGTAAATATTAGAAATTAATCGCGATCATCACTGATTGTCACGGGTTCGAGACCCCCTCAGGCCGTGTCTCTTTATATGAAAAGGTTGGCAGTTTCCTAAGGAGGTTGGTGCACCAAGTACTGGTTTACCGCTGGAACATGCCCAGGAAATGTGTTGTTAGGTAAACTGTCCGTCGCTCAAGCGGGCAACCGATAGCGACGTTAAATAAACTTAAATAATAATCACGAGTTATAACCATTCGTTCATTACAATATCTCAATTTGCAGCACATTTCTAAGTAAAAGAATAATGTGTCTACACTGACGTTCTTTCTAGCTGCATTTTCTAACGGAATATTTCTGTGGATGTTTGACCAATAAAATGTGGACTTCCCGAAACAATAACCATATTTATATGAAGCCGTTGTTCCGTAATTTGTATTATTGGAAAATATTTACACGACAAAATCATTCCAGCTGAACGCCGGTCAATCAATTAGTGTCAGCGTGTTCAGGAAATAGTTCCAAATCAACAGAAACATCCGGTGAGAGTTTCTCTCCCAGGGAGCTCCTGTCACTTCCGTATCCGGTATCCTGGGAAATGAGAGATATACTTCTATCGTAGTCAATATCCTTGTTATTCAGCTTCCTCTCCACCGGGCTTAGATTGCTGTCACTTGTCTGTTTCATGTTCATAAGTAATTTACCATTGCTGCTGTTAATGGTTTTCTTCTTCTTTTTGTACCTCTGTTGTGTTTCTATGTTATTACTATATGTTGGTTCCATTAGCGCAGAAGTTTGGCACAAAACTGATTCACACTTCTTATTTATTCCATCTGTAATGTTTCTAGTGCTGTCAGCCTTGTCCTTTAGCACAGTAGTATCGCACATAACTGAATCGTTCTGCTCGATTTTGTCATCTCCCATGTTGGAGCATTTAAGTCCATTACTTATACCAATGGTTTTAATTTCAGTCTTTGGTGATACCGATGTCGGCTTGTTCCCCGAACTGCGTATTCTTTCGTTTAAATTGGACTTACTCTTTGTGTAGTGCTTATAACTGTCAATGTTCTTCTCTTTTGGTGATTTGTGCGTGTCCTTTACAACGGTTTTCCCCTTATGTTTTATAGATAATGCATATATCAGTCTTTCGGTGAAAAGGAAATCATCTTTTCTGATATAGGTAAATGTCTTGACGCATCTCCTAAGGTCACGTGGTAACCTTTCTTCCGGTATATCCTCCATCATGACAATCACCAGATGGCGCTTCTTCTCCATGATACTCTGGCGGAATGCTTCTTGGAATTCATACAAACAAAATTCGCTTTTAATGAAATGATTGGACAGCAATATTATCGTGTGCCTGCTTGATTCTACAGAAAGTGTAACATTATCAAATATAGTACGACCGGGAACGAAGTCTCGATGATGCATACAAAATTTGAAAGACGGACCGGATTTGTCACCCAGTTTTTCCAGGTCTTCAAACAGTTGTTCCACATACTCCTCCTCGTTACTACTGTAGCTGACAAACGCGTCATATTTCTTTACAGAGTCATAATTTTCTCTCGTCTGGCATGGAATAATGATGTTGAAGCGTGTAAATAAAATTATGGTAATTTCTTGTCTGAATCTTAGGAACATATACAGCAGCAGAGCCAAAACGACAATGGCGGCGCTTAAGCAGATTATAGGAACGAGAAAGTACTCCGTCTGCACAACGGCTTCACAAATCATATCTGATGTGAGTGATTTAAGAAGCCTGCCCGACAGTTTCTCTGGAATCCGGCATTCCAAATTTTCTAAATATCTGTAATCCGATAGGTTGGATATGTGCAGATGTCTACCAGCTTTTATGTACTTCAATAGTTCCTTCAATGTTTCTGAACAGTTACAATTCATATGGTTATTTCTCAAATCAATAAATACCATGGGCATCTGTTTGAATCTATCCAAGTCGTTCACAGAAATTGTAGAGATTTGATTATACTGGAGGTTAACTGTGGTGATCTTGTCCAAATTTGTACGCAGCGGAACAGCAAACTGATACAATTTCGAAACGTTGTTATGGGAAATGTCGAGAAGATCGAGGTTAGGAAAGTGACGTGACCACTCCAAGTGCTGATCTTGCAAAACCTTAATATAATTGTATGATACGTTATAAGTACGAAGTTGATAATAAATGCTACTGTCCGTCATTAGATCCATATGGTAAACCGATCTGCTAGAGCTGTGACTCTCGTCCATGTACATTAGGTGCTGGAAATCACATTTGTGAGTTATACGGTGTGTGTCCAGAACGAAATCAGCACCGTGCTCAGTCAATTTTGTTAGAATATATTTCAAATCCTCTAGAAAATCGTAGCTGACATTTCTAGTTGACATGTCTTCTATGGTTGCGTGTTGGCCACAGTCAAATGATTTACTTACATGCTTGATATTCTTAGTCATTTCGATCAATCTTGTTATTGAGACCACAATCTTGCAGTTCCACATTTTCAGAACCCTCAGTGAGTCCGGTGTTTTCTCTACATATTCCGTTCCATGTTCTGCTAGGAAGTCTAGAATGACACAATCACGAACTTCAAACCTTGTTAAAGTGTCAACTTTGAAAGGCCACGACAGTGATACATTGCTTACTGATCGACAGTGAATGGTAACATCGAAACTTCTGTTTGAATCCTTGTATAATTGCAAATTTTCTCTGAGGTCCGCCATTGTCCATAAACCGGAATATTTAGCGGTCACGGTGCATTTTATTGAGGTCATATTCATTTTTGGCGTGAAGACAGATTCGTAAGTAGCATTTTGGAAAACAGTACAAAACTTAGTCCAAAGTTGTGGCAATTTGTATTCTGCTGGCGGTCCTGGTATTGGAGCGACAGATATGTTGTCTATATTGATGTCTTCTCCATTCTTCGGCGTGATGGTAGAACTATCAGTGAAGTCAGTTGGGTCACTTACATTTACTGGAAATTGCGTGTTCATTGTGACATTGCCATTCGTATTTGACGCGTGAGTATTCTTTGTCTCTAAATCCTTAAATTCCATATCTCTGAGAGGCAATACGGCCCCGACTTTCATTCCAAATAGAGCAATGTTAATTCCAAGGTATACACATACAAATATCCAAAAAGAAACACGTTCGCGCGTAAAGACTGCCATTTTGTGAGTGTCATCTATTTAATATAATGTAAAATTAGTCCACCGTAAATACGAAGTGATTCATTAGCAAGCCGCATGTCATGCCTCGGGCAAACATGTAGGCGATGTGCGCTATTTAATAAAAACAAAAATTGTCCATACCAGCCTTATCATTACATCTGAAGGCCGATTGTGAAATTATTTAGCTATTATCAATTACATTGAATTATGTGTTTTGCATTTTGGTGGATTTCATTTCGCACCAGCAGCTTAGGTCAAGTCAAACCAAGTCAAAACACATTTTATTCTCTCATTTCACATGAGAATGAGGCTTACGATAGCAGATATTTACGAGGCTTGAATAACATGATATGTTGTAAATAATAAACATTATAATACTATTATTGTTGAGATAGAGAATTAGTCGATTTTCAGGTGCAGCATAGTAGAGGAGCTCGTGAAATTAACAATTGTCTTTCTTTTCATTGGTACAGGTGCAGTATAGTAGAGGAGCTCGTGAAATTAACAATTGTCTTTCTTTTCATTGGTACAGGTGCAGTATAGTAGAGGAGCTCGTGAAATTAACAATTGTCTTTCTTTTCATTGGTACAGGTGCAGTATAGTAGAGGAGATCGTGAAATGAACAATTTTCTTTCTTTTCATTGGTACAGGTGCAGTATAGTAGAGGAGCTCGTGAAATTAACAATTGTCTTTCTTTTCATTGGTACAGGTGCAGTATAGTAGAGGAGCTCGTGAAATTAACAATTGTCTTTCTTTTCATTGGTACAGGTGCAGTATAGTAGAGGAGATCGTGAAATGAACAATTTTCTTTCTTTTCATTGGTACAGGTGCAGTCTAGTAGAGGAGATCGTGAAATGAACAAGTGTCTTTCTTTTCATTGGTACAGGTGCAGTATAGTAGAGGAGATCGTGAAATGAACAGTTGTCTTTCTTTTCATTGGTACAGGTGCAGTATAGTAGAGGAGATCGTGAAATGAACAATTGTCTTTCTTTTCATTGGTACAGGTGCAGTATAGTAGAGGCGTACGTGAAATGAACAATTGTCTTTCTTTTCATTGGTACAGGTGCAGTATAGTAGAGCGTGAAATGAACAATTGTCTTTCTTTTCATTGGTACAGGTGCAGTATAGTAGAGGCGTACGTGAAATGAACAATTGTTTTTCTTTTCATTGGTACAGGTGCAGTATAGTAGAGGCGATCGTGAAATGAACAATTTTCTTTCATTTCATTGGTACAGGTGCAGTATAGTAGAGCGTGAAATGAACAATTGTCTTTCTTTTCATTGGTACAGGTGCAGTATAGTAGAGGAGTTCGTGAAATGAACAATTTTCTTTCTTTTCTTTGGTACAGGTGCAGTCTAGTAGAGGAGATCGTGAAATGAACAAGTGTCTTTCTTTTCATTGGTACAGGTGCAGTATAGTAGAGGAGATCGTGAAATGAACAGTTGTCTTTCTTTTCATTGGTACAGGTGCAGTATAGTAGAGGAGATCGTGAAATGAACAATTTTCTTTCTTTTCATTGGTACAGGTGCAGTATAGTAGAGGAGTTCGTGAAATGAACAATTGTCTTTCTTTTCATTGGTACAGGTGCAGTATAGTAGAGGCGTACGTGAAATGAACAATTGTCTTTCTTTTCATTGGTACAGGTGCAGTATAGTAGAGGAGATCGTGAAATGAACAATTGTCTTTCTTTTCATTGGTACAGGTGCAGTATAGTAGAGGCGTACGTGAAATGAACAATTGTCTTTCTTTTCATTGGTACAGGTGCAGTATAGTAGAGGAGATCGTGAAATGACCAATTGTCTTTCTTATCATTGGTACAGGTGCAGTATAGTAGAGGCGTACATGAAATGAACAATTGTCTTTCTTTTCATTGGTACAGGTGCAGTATAGTAGAGGAGATCGTGAAATGAACAATGTTCTGTCTTTTCATTGGTACAGGTGCAGTATAGTAGAGGAGTTCGTGAAATGAACAAATGTCTTTCTTTTCATTGGTACAGGTGCTGTATAGTAGAGGAGGTCGTGAAATGAACAATTGTCTTTCTTTTCATTGGTACAGGTGCTGTATAGTAGAGGAGTTCGTGAAATGAACAATTGTCTTTCTTTTCATTGGTACAGGTGCAGTATAGTAGAGGAGATCGTGAAATGAACAACTGTCTTTCTTTTCATTAGTACAGGTGCAGTCTAGTAGAGGAGATCGTGAAATGAACAAGTGTCTTTCTTTTCATTGGTACAGGTGCAGTATAGTAGAGGAGATCGTGAAATGAACAGTTGTCTTTCTTTTCATTGGTACAGGTGCAGTATAGTAGAGGAGATCGTGAAATGAACAATTGTCTTTCTTTTCATTGGTACAGGTGCAGTATAGTAGAGGCGTACGTGAAATGAACAATTGTCTTTCTTTTCATTGGTACAGGTGCAGTATAGTAGAGCGTGAAATGAACAATTGTCTTTCTTTTCATTGGTACAGGTGCAGTATAGTAGAGGCGTACGTGAAATGAACAATTGTTTTTCTTTTCATTGGTACAGGTGCAGTATAGTAGAGGCGATCGTGAAATGAACAATTTTCTTTCATTTCATTGGTACAGGTGCAGTATAGTAGAGGAGTTCGTGAAATGAACAATTTTCTTTCTTTTCATTGGTACAGGTGCAGTATAGTAGAGGAGATCGTGAAATGAACAATTTTCTTTCTTTTCTTTGGTACAGGTGCAGTCTAGTAGAGGAGATCGTGAAATGAACAAGTGTCTTTCTTTTCATTGGTACAGGTGCAGTATAGTAGAGGAGATCGTGAAATGAACAGTTGTCTTTCTTTTCATTGGTACAGGTGCAGTATAGTAGAGGAGATCGTGAAATGAACAATTTTCTTTCTTTTCATTGGTACAGGTGCAGTATAGTAGAGGCGTACGTGAAATGAACAATTGTCTTTCTTTTCATTGGTACAGGTGCAGTATAGTAGAGGCGTACGTGAAATGAACAATTGTCTTTCTTTTCATTGGTACAGGTGCAGTATAGTAGAGGAGATCGTGAAATGAACAATTGTCTTTCTTTTCATTGGTACAGGTGCAGTATAGTAGAGGCGTACGTGAAATGAACAATTGTCTTTCTTTTCATTGGTACAGGTGCAGTATAGTAGAGGAGATCGTGAAATGACCAATTGTCTTTCTTTTCATTGGTACAGGTGCAGTATAGTAGAGGCGTACATGAAATGAACAATTGTCTTTCTTTTCATTGGTACAGGTGCAGTATAGTAGAGGAGATCGTGAAATGAACAATTGTCTTTCTTTTCATTGGTACAGGTGCAGTATAGTAGAGGCGTACGTGAAATGAACAATGTTCTGTCTTTTCATTGGTACAGGTGCAGTATAGTAGAGGAGTTCGTGAAATGAACAATTGTCTTTCTTTTCATTGGTACAGGTGCTGTATAGTAGAGGAGGTCGTGAAATGAACAATTGTCTTTCTTTTCATTGGTACAGGTGCTGTATAGTAGAGGAGTTCGTGAAATGAACAATTGTCTTTCTTTTCATTGGTACAGGTGCAGTATAGTAGAGGAGATCGTGAAATGAACAATTGTCTTTCTTTTCATTAGTACAGGTGCAGTATAGTAGAGGAGGTCGTGAAATGAACAAGTGTCTTTCTTTTCATTGGTACAGGTGCAGTGTAGAGGCGTACGTGAAATGAACAATTGTCTTTCTTTCATTGGTACAGGTGCAGTATAGTAGAGGAGATCGTGAAATGAACAATTGTCTTTCTTTTCATTGGTACAGGTGCAGTATAGTAGAGGAGATCGTGAAATGAACACTTGTCTTTCTTTTCATTGGTACAAGAAATTTAATAGATTTGTGGATCCACGGAGAGCCAAGCATTTTTATTTTGTCAATGGCGTTAATTATAAATATTAGAGTATCTAAATACTATATGGTAACGTATCAAAGGTGGTGATCCACCCTTTTAATAATATTTTGAAATGATTTGAATGGCTAGATAAACCTTTTAAACTATCTTGTTTCTAATGGACAAATATAGAAAAATACATCCTTTGGGGTGGATCACGGTGTTGGCTTTGGTCAACTATCTCCTTTGGGGTGGATCACGGTGTTGGCTTTGGTCAACTACCTCCTTTGGGGTGGATCACGGTGTTGGCTTTGGTCAACTACCTCCGTTGGGGTGGATCACGGTGTTGGCTTTGGTCAACTACCTCCTTTGGGGTGGATCAAGGTGTTAGCTTTGGTCAACTACCTCCGTTGGGGTGGAGCACGGTGTTGGCTTTGGTCAACTACCTCTTTTGGGGTGGATCAAGGTGTTGGCTTTGGTCAACTACCTCTTTTGGGGTGGATCAAGGTGTTGGCTTTGGTCCAACTACCAGTTACAAAGTAATTATTGATAAATGACTATTCATAAAGGGAGGTAATTAACATATGGTCATTTCCTAAAAATCATTTGTGGGAACAACGTCAACAATTTACCTAAACGTTCAGTTACTTATTGTTGTGAAATGGGAATATCTCGGTGTACAGCACATTCTGAGCAAACGTATATTTCGGCTGTAAGCATGTCCAGTTTCATTATCATTAAAAAAATGTGTGTGTACACATTGCGGGATTTTTAAGTAATAACAGATTTACATTAGCAATCGTGCATTGGACTCATGATGCATGTCTTAAAACCTACGATAAAAAACCCAGAAGAAACACAAAAAACAACCCCTTATCAAAACGAAATATAAGGAAGTTTGGCCATGTTGAAATGTTTACCGAACACAAGTACACGGACTTGCATTCATCGTACACGAACACTGCTCGTAACATTCCCTTAAAATAGCAAAAACAACGTAAGGAAAGTTTCAGCACTGGTTGGTACATATTGTGTATACTCAGCATATTGAAACAATACTATATAGTTAGTAGTAGACCTGTCAGCACTCACGTACACATACACACACACATAAACAAACATATATACATATAATACATATATACATGTATATATATATATATATATATAGTTATATACACACACACATATATATACATGTATTATATATAACACAACGATTAATTTACACATTATTAACATGTCGTCTTGTATACTATCAGGTTGACAATCGAACAGTGCGTATTAGGGACATACATGTTCATATGAGATGTAATTCCATTGTTGTGAACTTTACTTAATCATACATAAAACTATTTTAATAAATTTACAGAGTTTGATATATTCCAGTCGGTTTGTGGTATTCACTAATTGAGCCATTTTCAAGGTGCTTGGCCTTCTATAGTAGAAGGATTTAATGTACAAGTGCCTGTCATTTTCAAATGATTTGCACTGAAATAAGTAGTGAAATTCGTCGCCTATTTCGTTATGACATGAATTACAAAAACGTGTATTTTCTGGTATTCTGGCCCAGTTTCTATAGACAACCTATTGGTTATATAGCGACTCTCCAGCTATTCTGTGTGGGAGAAGACCCCGGGTGCCACACCGAACAATATTATAGGCACGGACGGGTACCCGGGGAGAACCATAGACCTTGCGCAATCCCACTGGATGTGTCTCATTGGGCTCTAAATATGGATTAAATGTATGAGAACAAGAATATATAAATCAGAAATTTCAGTGACCCCCTCCCCCTCCCTCCCCATCCTTCCCTCATAGCGGATGTGTTGCTTTAAACTCTAATTATTAGACTATAAAAAGGCGGTGTACACTTTGTTGTTTATCCATGTCTACAATGTGTTTTGTTTATTTATTGATAAGCATGAATATTTTCTCTTCATTAGCTGCTTCAAAATCGTCTAGTCTATCTAAATTAAAAATTTATAATCCATGCATTTATTCAGCGAAATACATCTTATTACATGTGTTCATTAATAATAATATATTTACGTGCTTGTGTTTGACGTCATAAATGATGCGTTATACGTTGATGGTATGACAACGTACGCTATTGATATATCCGTGAACGGCACGTTATACAACCTTTCGAGTTCATGAACATAAAACTGTTTTACTCTCGTGTTATTTGCTATAATGAATGGTTCTCGGCTTCCTGATATACTGTTGACATATGTTGTTGTTTAACCTTTACAGTGAACCCAGGTTTAGTTTGTTGATTAGTTTAAAGCGACATTACATCACAAAAATCAACTAAAATGCATTTTTCACGTATAAATGCGTTGCTACTACAAATTCTTCCGAATAATTTCGAACACTAACATTGAATCAATAAACAGTGTGTTTGTGATCTACAAACTTTCAAAATTGAAAGTAGGATTTCATATAACGATCATCCACGCACCTGAATTGACGTTTGTTTGCCATAGGAGTTAATACTAATTGCGAGATAATGTCGTTTAAAGATAATTTAACTAAGACTAGTCACCAAATAAATATACATAGGCACATATGTGAGATATAACGGTACATCTGTATCATAAATCGTGTTATTCAGGATACACGAGTTGTATTAAGCATGAATGTCGACCATGATGATTGAGCTTATTTACCCTCGCCGCCGGCGAACCATGTGGGCGAGCATGTCGACCATATTTACATGATTTTGTTATATACGACGTTTGTTTATTAGTTGAAATACTCAGTATTTGAGGCAAATATTTGGGAAAATATACCATATAAATTGATATAATAGGAAAATGCATTCTGTAGAAATTTACCGATGTAGTGTCGCTTTAAGCAATATTTTAATATTATCAACAGGATTGAGAAGAAAGTATAAACTACGTATGTAGATCCCTCTCCTGTAAAGGAAACATATCACGTTATGATACCAACACGAACTATATTTTGAGTTGTAAACGTTATTTATTTTACAATGATTGCGAAGCAAGTTTTAACAACTGATATTAATCACTCTCTTTGGCTCGGATGACAGCGTATTTGTTGTAATTCGTGTTTGAGGAAACCGGAGTAACCAGAGAAAACCCACCTGTCCGATCTGGCGACCAACGTATCACCTCACATACTTCCCAGTACGAGATTCGAGCCGGGTTGCATTGGTGAGAAGCAAGCATGCTAACCATTGCACCAATCGAACAGCATAATATTAGTATTACAGTAGCAGAAGTAGAAAGAAAAAAGGTAAGAAAAGCAAGGCGGGGAGAGGAGGATATGTTGGCAGATGATCTGTAAGATAAGCAAGGCGGGAAGAGGAGGATATGTTGGCAGATGATCTGAAAGATAAGCAAGGCGGGGAAGAGGAGGATATGTTGGCAGATGATCTGTAAGATAAGCAAGGCGGGAAGAGGAGGATATGTTGGCAGATGATCTGAAAGATAAGCAAGGCGGGGAAGAGGAGGATATGTTGGCAGATGATCTGAAAGATAAGCAAGGCGGGAAGAGGAGGACATGTTGGCAGATGATCTGTAAGATAAGCAAGGCGGGGAGAGGAGGATATGTTGGCAGATGATCTGAAAGATAAGCAAGGCGGGAAGAGGAGGATATGTTGGCAGATGATCTGTAAGATAAGCAAGGCGGGAAGAGGAGGAATGTTGGCAGATGATCTGAAGATAAGCAAGGCGGGAAGAGGAGGATATGTTGGCAGATGATCTGAAAGATAAGCAAGCGGAAGAGGAGGACATGTTGGCAGATGATCTGTAAGATAAGCAAGCGGGGAGAGGAGGATATGTTGGCAGATGATCTGTAAGATAAGCAAGGCGGGAAGAGGAGGATATGTTGGCAGATGATCTGTAAGATAAACAAGGCGGGAAGAGGAGGATATGTTGGCAGATGATCTGAAAGATAAGCAAGGCGGGAAGAGGAGGACATGTTGGCAGATGATCTGAAAGATAAGCAAGGCGGGAAGAGGAGGACATGTTGGCAGATGATCTGTAAGATAAGCAAGGCGGGGAGAGGAGGATATGTTGGCAGATGATCTGTAAGATAAGCAAGGCGGGAAGAGGAGGATATGTTGGCAGATGATCTGTAAGATAAACAAGGCGGGGAGAGGAGGATATGTTGGCAGATGATATGTAAGATAAGTAAGGCGTAATGTGTGGTAGTCGCGATAGCGCCGTGGTAGCGCGTTCACACCAGCAGTGAGAGGTCCGATGTTCGCGCCCAGCTGTAGCCATTACCATTGTATTTTTAGGAAGAAGAAGAAGAATGATTTATTAAGACTTAAACTGTATTTATAGGTAATGCACTTAATTCTTCCGTATTGCCAGTCTCTTTATGGATGGGTTGCATAGGACGGATTGAGTGTGCCCCAAAGTAAGAAAGGGACCAGAAATTGAGTATTGGTAATTGAGTATCGGTAATCGAATATAGGTAGTGTCTGTAATTGAGTATCGGTAATTGAGTATAGATAGTGTCTGTAATTGAGTGTTTGTAATTGAGTATAGGTAGTGTCTGTAATTGAGTGTCTGTACTTGAGCATATGTAGTGTCTGTAATTGAGTATAGGTAGTGTCTGTAATTGAGTATAGGTAGTGTCTGTAATTGAGTATGTACAACTCTTAGCCCAAGAAAGCCGAGAGTTTCAATCCATCATATGTAATCACTCTCGTTGGCGCGGATGAAAGCATAAATGTGGTCCTACGTGTGGGAGGAAACCGGAGTACTCGGAGAAAACCCACCTGTCCAATCTGGCAACCACCGTACCCTATCACATACTTCCCGGTCCGAGGATCGAACCAGCGTTGCATTGGCGATAGGGTGAGCGTGCTAACCACTGCGCTAATCGGACAGCCACTAATGTGTTCGGGTTGTGTGAGACTATGTTGTGACGATGGATTCCATCAGGACTAAGTTATCGAGAGTGATTAATATAAGTTGTAAGTTACGATTATATTCTTAGGCAATACATTTATATTCCACACTGATTCATTTTCTCTCTCCCCAGTGGCGATGGATTCCATCAGGAATGAGGTCTCGAGATCGATATCGAATGATTAATATAAGTTGTAAGAACTTTGTTTGCAATCGAGCTAAAATAAATTTGTATAAACACGCACACCGGTTTGTGTCAAGGTCAGATAAAATACATGGTTCATTTTAAGCATTTATTCCATAGAGATAACTGCATTATATATACATGTATATAACTTACAAAATGTGAATAAATATTGGTGGAACGCAATGCGCGCTTTAACAATCTTCTATGTATACACTGTGCAATCTAAAATATATCAAAAAGCAACATTCGTACAAGATTAGAGGTAACAATAGCAGATATAATATACACCCGGTATCGATGTTATAAAACTTTTCTTCTCAAATCTCAAACTTGAGCTCAAGTGATTTGATTGGTTGAGTGTAATTTTTAAAACTGGGTTAAGCCAATCAGTATCTAGAGAAAAAATTGATAACCTTCATGTCAGTAGTACGAACAAGCATAGGACAACAAATGCACCAACAAAGTGATTTGATTGGTTGGGTGTAATTTTTAAAACTGGGTTAAGCCAATCAGTATCTACTAGAGAACAAATTGATAACCTTCATGTCAGTAGTACGATCAAGCATAGAACAACAAATGCACAAACAAAGTGATTTGATTGGTTGAGTGTGATTTTCAAACTGGGTTGAACCAACCAATCAGTATCTAGAGAACAATTGGATAACCTTCATGTCAGGTAGTACGATCAAGCATAGAACAACAAATGCACAAACAAAGTGATTTGATTGGTTGGGTGTGATTTTTAAAACTGGGTTCAACCAATCAGTATCTAGAAAAGTTTGATAACCTTTATGCTAGGTAGTATGATCAAGCAAAACAGACTGATATATAGCCCAGTGGTAACACGCTGGACTGGTAATCCAGGGATCGCAGGTTCGACCCCCCGTCTGACCCTAATAAAATTAAGTCTTTCAGATGGGACGTTAAACCGAGGTCTCGTGTCGGTGCTTTACACCGTTGCACGTAAAAGAACCAGAGAATACTCTGGAATGGGTATCTCTCTGTATCATTGCACTATCCTCCAAAATCGAAAATGACTAATATCTTCATGAGGCGTCGCTCATATGAGCAACCGGTAGCGACGATAAATAAACGTAAAAAAACAAACAAATGAGCAAGCATAGAACAACAAATGTACCAACAACTGATCACATGTACTGAAGGCGATCGATCTAGAACACTACACCAACGCTATCTTCAGCATGACACACTCATTGCTAATCAATTCAACTTTGATCAGATAAAAATAGTCAGATTTTTAGTCAGATGTTTTTTATTATACACAATGACACTCTTATTAAATAGCATCAGTGTATTAAACATACACAGTTTAGGAAAGGACAACCAGAAGCTAATTATCTGTCTATCCAATTATATTATTGTAAATTATCCTGCGCTGATATCCAAAAACAAATATGTTTAAATCAAAACCCTACACATTGATCAATTTTAAGTCAAGTGAAGCAAAATACATTTTATTCTCTCATTTCACATGCATACATGAAGGAATGAGGCTTACGTTAAAGCAGCATTACATCATAATAAAGGATGCTTTGGGTAAAATATAAATACTAACGTGTGTGTGTTTACAAAAATCTAAATAGTCGCCCAGAAACGATACAATTCCAATAAATTTAAACCGTCGTATACGCGAATTTGTTTATCAACACACGAAATGTAAACACGCACAGCGCGCATGCGTGAAACAACAGAGGATATATCCATCTTCCTCTAATGTCGAACCCCTCGCGGGGATGTAGAAATGTCCCTAAAAGACTTAGCTAACAGATGTATGAATCAACATATCAAGTAATTTAATTAAAAAAGACAACGTGGGACAAATGGGGACGATGCATTCCGAATGTAAACAAGTGCGGACGATGCGTTCTGATTATAAACAAGTGCGTGACCGATCGACTCGGAAAGTCCTACTTTCGGTTTCGAGTTTGTTTTATCGCAAAAAAACACTGTTTACCAAATGAACATAAGCATACAAAGTATAATGTTAGAATGTGTAGC
The DNA here is from genome assembly GCA_014843695.1 of Archivesica marissinica. NCBI lineage: Eukaryota > Metazoa > Mollusca > Bivalvia > Venerida > Vesicomyidae > Archivesica > Archivesica marissinica. Next base: position 21,261,843 of record CM026395.1, on the reverse strand, counting down.
AGCATTGCTACCCATACGTAAACATTGAATTTTTCAAATATCTTTTATTTCATACGATGTAATGCTGCTTTAATACATATTTACGAGGGTTGAATAACATATGTTGCAAATAATAAACATTATCGTACTCTTATTGTTGATATAGAAAATGTTCGGGTGCAGCATAGTAGAGGAGATCGTGAAATGAACAAGTCTTTCTTTTCATTGGTACATGAAATTTAATATATTTGGGGATCCACGGAGAGTCAAGCATTTTTATTTTGTCAATGACGTTAATTAGAAATATTCGGTATCTAATACTAAATGATAACGTATCAAAGGTGGTGAACCACCCTATTAATTATATTTTGAGAAGATTAGCATGGCTAGATAAACCTTATCTTGTACATGTACACATAGAATTAATAAGTGTTCTTTTATATTTACCCTGTAAATAAGACGCATATTGACGTAAGTATGTGCTTTACGAGATGGATATGTATTAACTATGTTCCTTGAGGTCGTACTTACAGAATAACAAACCTAAATTGGCGTTAGTTAGATATTTTATTATTGAAAATGATGTCAATATATTTTATATGTCACATTACCTGCTCACGTGTAGAGATAACGTATCAGGAGTTCCAATAACATTTAATTTTCCTTTTTTAAATTACGTATTTATGTATTATTTTATTTATTGTTAGTTATTTTAAATTCATTTTTAATAAAAGGAACCAGTTCACGGAATCATTGACACATGAGACAGATTGATTTTAAATGATCAAACCGGCTTCTTGACTGAATCAGAAATATTTTAAATTCATGTATTATTATGTAATTGTATTTGACAACTGTGTTTTTATATGTATTTTGCATTGTATAATAAGAAGTGTGTTCCGTTACTTAGGTTGTGTAAAAATAACAAACGGAAGAATAGAAAGCAGGAAAAAAAACTCATAAAAAGTCCACAACGGGATTCGAACACATGACCTCAAAAGAAAGATTTTATTGTAGACCGCGCTGTTACTCACAACACTATTTAGTTGACCTTGTGTTTAATGAGGGACCTTACTTCATCCTTACTACGTCTCAAGGAAATCAGTATGATGCATCCGTACGCCGTAGTAAATAGTGCCCTGATAATCAAACAAATGCATGCAGATAATCGACACAACACTTTTAATCACTAGAGACAGCTAGTGCATATTTAGCATTTATTGATTTAATCAGTAGATTTTCAACAAACACAGCATGAACACAAACTATATGTCGAATGTGTAAAGGAAGTTGTCATACAGCATGAACACAAACTATATGTCGAATGTGTAAAGGAAGTTGTCATACAGCATGAACACAAACTATATGTCGAATGTGTAAAGGAAGTTGTCATACAGCATGAACACAAACTATATGTCGAATGTGTAAAGGAAGTTGTCATACAGCATGAACACAAACTATATGTCGAATGTGTAAAGGAAGTTGTCATACAGCATGAACACAAACTATATGTCGAATGTGTAAAGGAAGTTGTCATACAGCATGAACACAAACTATATGTCGAATGTGTAAAGGAAGTTGTCATACAGCATGAACACAAACTATATGTCGAATGTGTAAAGGAAGTTGTCATACAGCATGAACACAAACTATATGTCGAATGTGTAAAGGAAGTTGTCATACAGCATGAACACAAACTATATGTCGAATGTGTAAAGCATGCGGGTACCACATCATGAACACAAACTATATGTCGAATGTGTAAAGCATGCGGGTACCACAGCATGAACACAAACTATATGTCGAATGTGTAAAGCATGCGGACACACATCATGAACACAAACTATATGTCGAATGTGTAAAGCATGCGGGTACCACATCATTAACACAAACTATATGTCGAATGTGTAAAGCATGCGGGTACCACAGCATGAACACAAACTATATGTCGAATGTGTAAAGCATGCAGGTACCACATCATTAACACAAACTATATGTCGAATGTGTAAAGCATGCGGACACACATCATGAACACAAGCTATATGTCGAATGTGTAAAGCAAGCTGATGTATTACCAGGATGTATTACATGTGTGTACATACAAGAAAATATGAGATGGCTGTATTAAACGCAAAGTTATGTGATAAATATATATACGACAATAATTGATCACAACACTTTCAGATGATTAATGTAGTACAGTACATCCACGCTAATATAAACAACAAATAATTCAACAAGTGCACAATTTTCACAATTCATCACACCAATGCGTGACGAACAATCTGTTCCAGTGAATCATCGTAAAGAATTCATCAATATAATGTCTTGGTCGTGTCTCACTATGCATCATGTTCGCAATTATCTCATGCAACACATCGGTGCGAGACAGAAGTGCAACCTATCGGTACGTGACACATGTGGTGTGTGACAGATGTGTAACCTATCGGTACGTGACATATGTGGTGTGTGACAGATGTGTAACCTATCGGTACGTGACACATGTGGCGTGTGACAGATGTGTAACCTATCGGTACGTGACACATGTGGCGTGTGACAGATGTGTAACCTATCGGTACGTGACACATGTGGTGTGTGACAGATGTGTAACCTATCGGTATCGGTACGTGCAACATGTGATGTGAGCAACATATCGGTACATGACACATGTGATGTGAGCAACATATTGGTACATGACACATGTGATGTGAGCAACATATCGGTACATGACACATGTGATGTGTGCAACATATCGGTACGTGACACATGTGGTGTGTGCAACATATTGGTACGTGACACATGTGGTGTGTGCAACATATCGGTACGTGACACATGTGGTGTGTGCAACATATCGGTACGTGACACATGTGGTGTGTGCAACATATTGGTACGTGACACTGTATACCACTGTAACCTGGTGGTCACGGGTTCGAGCCCCGCCGCTCAGACCGTGTCTCTTTATATTAAAAAGTTGGAAGTTTCTTACGGATTCTGGTGCACCAAGTACTGGTTAACCGTTGGAGCCTGCTGAAGGTCGTGTTAGGTAAACTGTCGAAACTATAATGGGCAATCGGTAGCGACGTTAAATAAACTTAAATAAAGAAAAAAGTATTGGACAGATCAGGAGACAAGAGACAGGCATGCACGTGATTAGCGTAAACACTACATGTATTAACAAACGAGGATTGCGTAGTTTAAATAAGGCATAGACATACATTCAAGTTATTATATGGTAAAGTATTGCTATGCAATACAAAGTCCCCTAACCTGGGTGCCAGTCGGTCGATGTTTCACTTTTTAACTTCTTGCACACACAAAATTGACAAAATGTTGACATGATCAGAAACTCAATACGGCCCAATTAATAGTCTCTGTGTTAAACATATATTTATTTGACTGACCAGGCAAAATATATCGACGTCTGTTTCCAGGCTAAAAGTCCTCTACCGGATGGCAGCAAATAATGAAAGAAATGCCGGCGGAAGGACCAGGAGGGGAAGGGGCAAATCAACTCATCAAATGTCGGCGGGAGAAGGACCAGGAGGGGAAGGGGCACATCAGCTCATCAAATGTCGGCGGGAGAAGGACCAGGAGGGGAAGGGGCACATCAGCTCATCAAATTTCGGCGGGAGAAGGACAGGAGGGGAAGGGGCACATCAGCTCATCAAATGACGGCGGGAGAAGGACCAGGAGGGGAAGGGGCACATCAGCTCATCAACTGACGGCGGGAGAAGGACCAGGAGGGGAAGGGGCACATCAGCTCACCAAATGTCGCGGGAGAAGGACCAGGAGGGGAAGGGGCACATCAGCTCATGAAATGTCGGAGGAAGGATCAGGGGGGGAATGGGCACATCAGCTCATCAAATGACGGCGGGAGAAGGACCAGGAGGGGAAGGGGCACATCAGCTCATCAACTGACGGCGGGAGAAGGACCAGGAGGGGAAGGGGCACATCAGCTCATGAAATGTCGGAGGAAGGATCAGGGGGGGAATGGGCACATCAGCTCATCAAATGACGGCGGGAGAAGGACCAGGAGGGGAAGGGGCAAATGATCTCATCATGCTGAATCGCAGTGATAAGTTATTTCAAAATCCTACGATGAATGGTGAAGTTATGCTGTTGACAACTTCCAATACTTTTAACCTCCAAGTGTGACCATGACCTTTGAGGTAGGGTCACGGGTCTTGGGAGTTACACGTCAGCTTCATGTGGCGAACATGTGTGCGTAGTTGTTTGATTCCCCCCCCCCCACAATACATGACAAAGCTACAGCCGGCACATGAAATATAACAATATTTGACCGTTAACCTCAACGTGTGACCTCGACCTTTTAGGTATGGACCCGGGTCTTGAACGCGACACATCGTCTTAATGTGGCGAACATTTGTGTGCATTTATTTGAAAATCGCCACATGAATGACATGTGAAAGTGACACACCGGAACAGTGACAACAAATATAGTTTTTAATACAATCTGTGGAAATAATAAATGAAAGCGAATATGCGTGTTTAATACTGAAAGATAGCATCTTATTACGCGAATATGCGTGTTTAATACTGAAAGATAGGATCTTATTACATCACTTGATCAAATAAATTCCAATCTTACACTAGTAAGCACAAGTACCCTCTTGATCTCGTCCGTGTTTATATTGAATTGTGTGTTGGTATACAATCAGTCAAACTAGCGAGTGTGATTGGTACATCGCGTTGAGCATGTTTTCTTCAATGTGCAATAACCTACATGCACTGCAATCTCGTTATTTAACAGCAATACGACATTAATGGAAACGGTGGCATCTCCGTTTGTCGATATCATTACACTATCCACAGTGTATCATTACTCTCTCTCTCTCTCTCTTAGCAAAATAGTATTCTTATACAAATAATTCCTGGAAATCATATGTAATTTCATATCTCATAATTATGTTATACATATAATATGCATCGGCTGTCTGATTAGCGCAGTGGTTAGCGCGCTCGCTTCTCACAAATGCAACCCGGGTTCAATCCTCGGACCGGGATTTATGTGAGATGGTACGGTGGTCGCCAGATCGGACAGGTGGGTTTTCTCTGGGTACTCTGGTTTCCTCCCACACGAATGACCACATATACGCTTTCATCCGCGCCAACGAGAGTGATTAATATAACTTGTTTCGCAATCATTGTAAAATAAATAAAGCTTAAGCTAAGCTATAATATATAGCAGTGCATTTTACAATTGTAATGACATGAAGTGGATATAAACATACATAAGGCTGACTTATTGATCTATGAAACATTATGAAAATCTGGCAGCAATTGTCTTTTTGTATTGGCAACGGTAAAACAAAATGGTGGAAACGGAAACATTTGTTTTCAATTAAATGCCATTTACTACGCAACAGTGTATTATTGCACCAATATTTTACTACGCAATACATGTAGTGTATTACTGCACCAATATTTTACTACGCAATACATGTAGTGTATTATTGCACCAATATTTTACTACGCAATACATGTAGTGTATTACTGCACCAATATTTTACTACGCAATACATGTAGTGTATTACTGCACCAATATTTTACTACGCAATACATGTAGTGTATTATTGCACCAATATTATTGTCTCCGGATCCACCATTACGTTTGTTTGTTTTTCGGGTTATACACCTTCATCAGCACCATTTTGGGCTATTTTGCCGGCGGGCAGTTGACCCAACAACACCTTTCCTGGACAGTCTCCAGAGGTTAACAACCTCCGTAAGAAACTGTGATTACCACCATGCTAGTGTATGGTGCTGAAGTTTGGGGTGTCTGCAACATTAAGGAAATTGATCAATTTCACATTAAATGCTGTAAATGGATTCTTGAACGTAAGCAGACACCCACAAATGCTACATTAGATGACATTGCTAGATTTCCCAGTACTGTTATTCCAAAGGAAAGATCATCACAGTTTTTGGATTAAACTTATGAAAAATCATATTTCTCTTATCTTAACAATGTGTATTTAGAGTAATGCAGCTCCGTACGTGGTAAGCATTGGTTTAATAGCATAGTATATTATCTATCATTGATCATCTTAGATGTACTAACAAGTGATATAGTTTTATTGATAACACAAATTATTTACCTATTTCCAAACGTCGTCTCCGATAACAATTCATACATGATTGACTGTGAAATCAATGTGGAAACTATCTTGCTCTAGCAACATTAAATTGTCATTAAAAAATACATTAATAATTTCGATGAGGCATAATAAAAACAATAATATAGTTGAAAAATTAGAGTGGCATTTGTCTTATTTGATTAAACTGACAATAATATAGTTGAACAATTAGAGTTGCATTTGTCTTATTTGATTAAACTGACAATATAGTTGAAAAATTAGAGTTGCATTTGTCTTATTTGATTAAACTGACAATAATATAGTTGAACAATTAGAGTTGCATTTGTCTTATTTGATTAAACTGACAATAATATAGTTGAACAATTAGAGTTGCATTTGTCTTATTTGATTAAACTAACTACTCAGAATTATACTCTTAAACCTAGTATTGTGAGACAGTGAGCTTTGTTTTATTAAACATTTCATAAGCTTAAACGTGTGTAACAAAAGTCCAATTTAGTATCGGTTGCAAGTAAATTTGAGAATAGAAACAATAACCAACCATGAAGTTGTTCCTTCATCGCATTAAACATATTAAAATTAACAACAATATAAACAATATAAACAACAACAACAACAACAATAAAACCTCAGTAGCAAAAAAACAAGCAAGGAACAAAATTACAATACACTTACATTTTAACCTATAATCGGCCATTGCTTGTTGGATGCGCCAGAAATGGACCCAACACAAACATTTAATGCATATCTTCCAAACCCTTCCCCCCATCAAATCAACCACCTGCCCAAGTAGGACGCCCAGAAATAGAAACCCGAGTTCGAAAAGGACCGATCATCCAATGAATCCTTGGAACAATAGATCACCACCATGCAACACCCATGCTGACCACTGGAAATAAAGAGCCAATGCTAATATCTCACCAGTTGTTTCAGTGTCAGACTTACACACTATTTATATAAATGTCTTACTTGTGGTCATACATTGGCTGTATACAGGACATCGTAAAACTTTTATATCGTATGTCAGTTGAACTTTAAAGTTACTCATCAGTTGAACTTTAAAGTCACTCGTCAGTTGAACTTTCAGTCACTCATCAGTTGAACTTTAAGTCACTCATCAGTTGAACTTTAAGTCACTCGTCAGTTGAACTTTAAGTCACTTATCAGTTGAACTTTAAGTCACTAATCAGTTGAACTTTAAGTCACGCATCAGTTGAACTTTAAGTCACGCATCGGTTGAACTTTAAGCCACTCATCAGTTGAACTTTAAGTCACTCATAGACTCACACTTGTGGACCGAGTTCCATTCTCCGTATTATCTTATCAATTTGCTGAGGACCATGTCACAAAGCCAAGGTGGGTCTAAGCACGTCTGCATTATTTTGCAATTATGCATCGTCTAGATTGATTTCTACTGGTTCAGAGATGGTAGGCTTAGTAGATCATGCCGTAGTCTTCTTGGTGTCAACCTAATCCAGAGGCGATGTATCCAGAAGATTTTATCAGACATGGCTATAGCATGGCACATACTATGCTAGAGACTCACCTTTGCTTCACCTTGTAGACTAAACCATGAAACATTTCCTCACTAGACTCTCTATGCTATGTCTTGTGACGTTGTTCATCTCCCGAAGTTGAACAAAATGCACTCTACACCATCTGCTAACAAGATCCAGTATGTAACAATATATATTAATAATTAATACAAAAACATACATTAGTCTGTCTGGAATGTAATAAAAAATCGAACAACTTCGTTATCAAAATAAACTATCCTTGGGGCTAATCTCTTGCTATTGCGCCCATAAAATAACGTTGCATTGGGTATCATTCAGAAACAAGAATGCCGCCCAGAGTTGGTACAGTGATTTCGTTAGTTTTACCTAGTGACAAAATTGTTATGAAAATTGCCGATATTGATAAGGAAACAAATACATTTGTGTCCATAATTGTTGTGGAAATTGCCGATATTGATAAGGAAACAAATACATTTGTGTCCATAATTGTTATGAAAATTGCCGATATTGGTAAGGAAACAAATACATTTGTGTCCATAATTGTTATGACAATTGCCGATATTGGTAAGGAAACAAATACATTTGAATTCATATAAATGCAACTCATGATCAAGTCTTAAAAAACCCAAAATCAGATCAAAACTTAGAGTTAATATCATATTTCAAATGATTTTCTTTAGCTTGACCTAGTTACTTGACGGAAATGGCCAAATATCGAAAGGAACTGGACATTCCTAATATAAACTCGTGATCAAGCCAACACAAATTCCTGTCCATTATACAGTTGCTATAGTGTTCAACAAGCTTTTCGTTAACTTGATAAGTGGCCGGACTTACTGGCAGCAATATCAGATTATCGAAAGGAACCCAATTTTCATTAATTTAAAATAATTATTTGTTTATCAAGTTTGAACAAAATCCAATGCTAAATACACTAACAACATTGTATACAAGGAAATAGTTAACGGACGGACGCACACAAATAAATCACAATGTATCACATAGAGCTAACAAAACAACATGGAGCATTAACCCATTCAACACCAAGTAACTGACATGGACTGGTCCATGATATTTTATGACCAATAAATGAATAATAAAATTACATTTGGATCAGTTCATTTATTAAAATGGGTAATTTCATTTTCTAAAAATAGTAATATTACTTGCAAAAAATGCAGATTCTGATGAGACGGCTCGTCACGAACAGGCTAATCTGGATCTACACTTCTTTGGAAGGCGATTTAGATGCCTGTGGTGTTGAAAGGGTTAATATGAATACAACCAAACATATAAATTATAGAGCTCATATTTATCTACAGCGCGTAACAAATATTTTAATGTTAAATAAACTGCATTTTCGATGTCTTTACAACACAAATTAAAAACTATTAAACAATTAAATGCTAACTGTTCAAATGCTACCATACGTAAACTGCCACATGAATGCATTTCATATTCAAACACACTGCATATCGTTATGGGAATTCCTTTCGATGACATTGTACACAATGTACTGGCCCCGCAACAATTACACCAGTACTGTTGGGATGGCCACATCCACAATACTGACACTATTAAAGGATTTAGCCTCCTAATCTAAAAGCTTGAATCTGATTATTTGAATCTGATTATCCTGGTAAATGTGCACGTGTGAACATGAACTACAGAGGTTGCAATGTAGCCTGTGTGCATTCTGCAGATTCTTCTTATCTCTGGCATATTATCAGAAACTATGTGTAGGTAAATAATTCGGTGGAATGTTTAAAGTTAATGCTAAATATATGACGGACATAGTAATATATAGAGTTGATTGTTCCCATAGGTGTTGTAACCCAAACAACTTACAGATGCTTGGGGCAATGATCTGAAGAAAAATGTTTCCTGTACTTTTTGCCCATCAAAATTTTAAAAAACATTCTAAAACGCTTTTTTTAGCACGTTGTAGAGATGAAAAGTGTGCGTAATTTCTGTTAGTGAATATCTTAACGCTTCCGAGTGCTTTTTAAAATTTTGGCACTCAGGTAAATGTTGATTCCGTACATGAGCATATAAATTTAGTCGTTTGAGCACCAAGTTTCTTCCCGTCTGTCTCTGCACAGACGAATAGATGGCAAAAACGGTGCCGGTATCCATTGACCTCAAGTCTGGCTGTCTTCGACACATTGCAGAAAATGTGTTTATTTTTCTCATGTAAATAGGCGAGCTAGACGACAAGACCACCATAAATGAGTACTGCAACATGTAAGTGTAGATACTGCCTACAGCCTTTGTGTTACACGCAGTTGTTTACATTTCCCGCAATGTTGTATTTCAGTACATTGGCTTTGATGGTGATGTGGTGTCATTTTTAAACTTGCTTGAATATCGCCAAAATTGTTGTGCGTATATTGTCAAGCCTATGGTGTATCATAATGTCCTTCAAAATTGCAAGAACTATGTTGGGTCCAGAACATCCAACCTGACCTGAAGAGCATTTTTCCAGACCTTTGTTAGCAGACTGTACTCGAACTTTCTAATCTTTGTACTGTCTGCTTGTAAATATGGCTTTGTAGATGCTTTTATCTTGCACATAACATTTTAGATTAACTAACTATTCTAGACTGCGCCTGCCAATCATAATCCTTACTGATTGTTCGGCAGCATTTACATTCACGATGTAAGCTTCTCTATTATTTTTTTCTATTAAATAGACTAGTGAGGTTGGCTTTCGCGGTGGATTCTTTCAGTTTGCTCATCATTCTGGCTTTCATGTCTTCACCTGTAGCAGCAAAGTTCCCAGTGAAGCTTGAACTCCTGCAATTAAAATAGTTTATACAAATTTATCTTAGCTCGATTGCGAATCAAGTTCTTTCAACTTATATTAATCACTCTCGAGACCTCATTCCTGATGGAATTCATCGCCATGGAGAGAGAAGAGGCAATGTGGAATATAAGTGAATTGCCTAAGTGCATTGCCTATTGAATCGTACAGTAACTACGGACCTTTCGCACCTGAAGCGAACGCGCTAGAACTGCGCTATCACGATTTCCACGAATTCCTGCAATTAGCAAGCATATGTCACAAAACACTTTCATATAAACCGTGATAAACTGACTACCGGTAGCTAATACAGTCAGTAGTTTTATAATTATATGTATTCACTTGGATCAGTGACCAAGGAGTTAACACGTTGGATTGCAATTTCAGATGATTTGGGTTCAATCCCCATTCAACCATAATTATATTAACCATGCTTCGGATTGGCTCAAAAACGAGGTCCCATATAAAAGGCACATAAAACACTAGTCTGTATCGTGCGCACTCCTCTAAACATTAAAACAACTAGGTCGTCGCATCCGATAGTTTGGGCGTCTTGATTAATTATGACCATAACCAATAGTTTATTAGTTTAACATTATTTATTTCAGTATTTTACATGTACCTAACAAAATTAACATTTTACATATAAATTAACAGCAATAGACTGAAAGGGATTAGAACGAAAGAAAACTTATATAGTTCTTCTCCCTAACAATTTGTTGTTATATTATATAATAGGCCGGAGCATAATATATTTAACACTGAAAATACGTGTATCATATGTTTAATATTAATGTGTAAATATTTGAGGTTGTTAAAAAAGAAAATGGTTAACCCCTAAATGAATATTTGAAGTAAGTCCAAGAACATGACATATCCAATCTGAGCAAGAAAAAGAAGAAGAGATTAATATAAAGATTAGTTAGTTGAATAAATAAGTTTATTATATATACACTTACAGTCGCCCAGATGTTCTGCAGTGGAGACTTAGCAAACACATAGAGTACTATTAAATAATGTATACATACGCATATATAATAATAATAATAATAATAATAATAATAAAGACTTTATTTTACGAGCTAACTCATTTAACAAAAGTTAATCTACACAATTATATACAATTCAAATGCAATCAAAAATAGGACTATAAGTGAAAACTGCACATTGAGATTATATAGTAATGTTAAAGCTGAAAAGTATTCACACTCTGGTATTAGTATTTACGATGTGGTGTTTGCATACGATAAACACAGGCAAATTAAACAGAAACACTGTGTTTCCTTAAGGAAATAAGCTGACAGTATCAATCAATAACAAACGTTCCATAGAGCAGATGATTAATGAACGCAGCATAGTTGAACAAAAGTGGAACGCTTGGTTTAAACTAGGGATGGTAAAAACTGTAATCGAATATTCGATTGGCTAGGTATTTGAATATTCATATATAATTTAGGTTTATTTAACGTCGCTACATGTCGTCCATTTGAGCGACGGGCAGTTTACCTAAGAGCACCTTTCCTGGGAATGATCCAGCGGTTAACCAGTACTTTGTGCACAAAGCTCTGTAAGAAACTGCCAATTGTTTCATATAAATGAGACACGGTCTGAGCGGGCCTCGAACCCGTGACCATCAGTGATGATAGGTTACAGTGGTATATAAATCAGAAACTTTAGCCACTCGACCACGGAGGCGGACTAGTATATTAGTAGTATCGAGAATTTAAAAGATTGAACATTATTAGCCAGGAGTCAGCCCATTGTGTAAGTTTAACAATATCGGATCAGAGATTATTAACCTGACCTTAATGATAAGTACAAGTGTATGTCTGAATGTATACATGTATACATAGTGATATACTTTATCAAACGCCTATCTTACATCAAAGAATATTACTGGAATTTCACTTTAGATAGATTGGATTTTGTAAAGAAGTTGGTTTCTGGGCATGAATCCTGATCGGAAAGTGGTGATAACGTTTGAATATTTGTAAATCTTTAAAATGTGCTTACAATTATTTCCAAAAACGTTTCACCAAAACTGAGCATTGCAAGAAATAGGACGTCAATAAGGGCTCGCCTTTATTATGAATAGCATAGACATTAGCCTTACAAGTAACAAGTTTTACATTGATTTCACATATTACTTTAGATTTATATCCAACAGAGGATCGCCAACGCGATTATTACAAACTTTAATTGGAATAAACTTTTTTGCTAAAATCGAATGATTTGTTCATAACATTACTGGAATATACATTTAATCTATGTAATCGTCACATAATACAGATCAGTAGTCAGTTTCTAGTATATCACGTTCCATACGACCATAGTCAGGGCTACCCTAATTCCATACTGTGGTATTAGCACATTTAGATACAGTGTGTTTTACGTTTATTTATCGTCGCTACCGGTTGCCCATATGAGCGACGCTTCCTGAAGAGTTTAGTCATTTTAGATTTTTGGAGGATAGTGCAATGATACAGACAGAGACCCATTCCAGAGTCTCCTCTGGTTCTTTTACGTGCACGGTGTACAGCACCGACACGAGACCTCGGTTTAAAGTCCCATCTGAAAAGACTTCATTTTATTAGGGTCAGTCGGGGGGTCGAACCTGCGATCCGTGGATTACCAGTCCAGCGTGTTACCACTGGACTACAGATCTGTCTGTATTTAGATACAGATTCAGCTTACGGTAGTTAAATGTTTCGAATGTTGGCCAATGAGAATGTTTATCTTGTTCCAGAAAAGTTCACATACATCGGAATTGACAACATAACTTGGGCTACTTACTAAAAATAAGTCAATTAAGGAAATTGCGTTTGCCAGCTGCAACAATTTAGGTATTTCAAGGTTCATCGTCCCTATCTGCGACTGGTACGCTATCATCGCTTTCACCACAGAGATGCACTTACCAATGTGCGGACTTTCGCCTATATGCGGCCCTAGCTGGTACTCTAATGATTGAGTTGCCGGTATATATATATATCATCGGAAAACCACGTGGAATTCTCGCTATATACGAGGCTGACCAAGTGTTTTATCTAGGGATGGCAACGAATATTCCCTCGAACGAACGAGTATCCGAATACTATTCCAGTATTCGAATATTCGGTACAAATATTATATTTGCAAAAATGAAATAAACTAAACTGTCATAAAATCAGATACGTTGTTTTCTTTTGAAACCATCATAAAACCTTCCAATACAAAATAAATCACACCAGTATGTGTGTAGAAACCATGTGTTGTGGTCGCATCCATGACAGGTGTAAATTGACACGGTGTCATGCAATCGGATAATTACAGTAGGTGCTAAGGTAGGTAGTATTTAATTATGATATCAAAACTGTTTAGACGAGAACATTTCTTTGAAATATTACAGACACTTTGCAACAACATCCACCACATGTATCTTAAATATTTAATTAACTGCTCAATATTACTAAAGTGTATACGATGCTCTGTCACACGATTGGAAAGACGTCAATTGCTCTGGGAATAAGAAAACTGCTAGGTGTAATCTATGCAAATTGCATTTAACATATTCGGGTACAACATCAATCTGAATAATCGTTTGAAAAAGAAACACACTTCAACCGAAAGCAGTTCAAATGACAATGGCTTCATTTGTGAAAACGCCCATGAATATGCAGTGGCTGATAACAATAACTGAATGAGTCATCGTCATATTTACATGGCCTTACAGGAAGATGACGTTTACGCGTAAAACAGAAATTAGGCTACTTAGGTTAGATAAGTTTGAGTGATTTTGAGTTTTTGAATATATTCGGATACATTCCCGACCGAATATTCGAATAGCAAAATCGTTATTCGTTGCCATCCCTAGTTTTATGACATGGGGTTACTCACTTATCTGCGGGTCTAGAGGTCTCTATCTTCGACTGGTACTCTTTTATCATGGAGTTTATGACTTCCTCATGTTCCGGTGCAATCTGCGACATATCCTGTTTCAAACATCGCAACCCTGGCAACATAGCTTCCTGGACAAGTTGGTAATTGATGACTGTAAGATGTGGCGTCAAGGAAAATACCACATTTCGAACTCCGGCACATCGTTACTACGGCGTCGGCTAGCAAAACCGTTGCTGCCCAATCTACAGCAGCGCTGCCACAACACCCCCTCCCAAAATGGTTTTCGATTAAAGCTGCTAATGTGCTCATCAATGCATCACATTGGTGGACTTTAGTTTAGTTGTATGCTAATTTATTTTAAATAAGTTTTTACAATATTAGATTACTCGCTTTCGAGACCTCATTCCTGGTGGAATCCATCGCCATGTGGGATAGATAAAAGGCAATGTGGAAGTTTCGTAACGGGCACAACTGGGAGCGAATTCCGGGCCATTTGCACCTGAAGCGAACGTGCTACTACTGCGCTATCACGACTTCCATGGTAAATACTTTGACTATAAACACAGTGAAATATCCCGGCCGTCATGCAGCACGCACAACGCAGTATTTTCAAAATTAAACGAGACTTACCTTGTAAGCTGAATATTGATTGTAATTCTATGAGTTCGTAGAATTATGAAGGTTTCGCTACGCATGCGCATCAGTCTTTAAAGTATTTTCTCAAATGTTGCAATATATATATATACTATATATATATTATGATATACGAGTATATACAGCTATATATATATATATACACCATATATAGCTTATTTTATTTCCTCCGTCATATCTGCAGGGTGGGAGGGAGGCATTTAATCACACTATATCCAAGTCTTGCCTCAAATAAAAAAAAGTCATGAAATTGACCACACCTACTATAGAAACCGAAACAGATATTTTCCTGTCACTACAATACTGAACCCATTTTTTAAAATAGCACCGATATTGTTTCTTGGTTGACTTTCTCCACGATGACAGAAGTATGGTGGCAGGATGTCGCGAACAACATCGTTCTCTATAGTGTTTCCTGTCATATTGCATGCCATCAACGTGAGTTTTTGATGAAGAGGGTGTTTCCGATCCGTCAGTGGCAGGCTCAGTATCTGTCTGGTGTGTGGTAATACTAGTGGAATTCCGACTGGTGTGTGGTAATACTAGTGGAATTCCGACAAGGAGTTTCATTAACACTGCAAACCATGACTGTGTAGGCCAAACTGGAGCGATTATTATTGCCGTGGCTCTGTGTCATCTTCGTCTTCTGTACACATCGGCCCAGTACACTAAAAGGACAATATATATATATTAATATATATAATATATTATATATATATATCAATTCAACCTTACTCCAGTCAAGAGTAAAGGCATCTACACACTTTGTATATGGGTCGGCTTTCCAAGCACAATACACTGGTAACTGGCAGCTTAATCTAGATGCAAACATGTCGATAATAGGTTTACCACAGAATTCACCAATCTTTTGAATAATGTTACTATTCAGTTCCCATTCTACTTGATCATTGAACTTCCTTGAGGGTTCAGCTGCCTCATTTATTGTTCCTGCTATGTGTGTACAACAAAGTCAAATTTTCTTATCTATACAGAATTCCCAAATTTCTTTAGCTATTGCGTTACCTTGTTTTGATTTAATTCCACCCATGTTGGTAACATAGAGTTACCGTTGAGCTGTCAGAGAGCACCAACACATGCTTGTATTTCAATTTCTTAATTAACCCTTTCAACCCCAAGTAACTGACATGGACTGGTCCATGCTATTTTTAGACCAATAAATTAATAAGAAAATTACATTTGGACCAGTTCATTTATCAAAATGGGTAATTTTATCTAAAAATAGTAATAATTATTACTGGCAAAAAAGTGCAGATCCTGATGAAACGGCTCATCTGGATCTACACTTTTCATAAGCCTATTTAGAGGCCTGTGGGGTTGAAAGGGTTAATGCTTTAATAGCGAATTTTACAGCCCACATTTCTAAAGCATTAATATGAAAAGTACTTTCTGTTGGTGACCACCTGTCCCCTAATTTGTGCTTGCGCTTTCCATGTACAAAGCCCCAGCCTTGTAATGAGCTTGAATAATCTCATCTGGATTTCCAGGAGAGATTCTTCTGTATTGGTGACTAATATTATTGCATCACCATTGCAGTTCTCGTTCCATAGGCCTTGTGATCAACATATTTGAATCAAAGTTTCCAAAGTTGGAATTTAGTGCCTCCGACTTGGCACATTCTAGATTTCTATAATGCAATGTTCCATATTCTGCAGCTGAGAAAGCAGCTACTATTATTCCAATGACACGCGCAACCTTACGTATGCTTATATTGTTAGATTCCAACAGATTTCTGCATTCTATTTGTAATTTATATTTCTTGTCTGGTGTCAAACAGAGTCATGTTTTCTGGGTCAATTAGATTTACTAAGGATACTAGCTTTTTGGTCGGTACAACAACCGATTTTTCTCTGTTTATTACAAACCCAACATCTGTCATTAGATTTTTTGCGTCTTTTACATTATTTTCACATTCATCGAACGTGTCCCCACATCATAAGCTGTCATCTATGAAACAAGAGTGTACATGATCGTCATTTCTTAATTTGGCATAAACAGGTTTAGCAATTTTGTGAATTTTCTTGAGCAGAATGCCAAGCCATTTGGAAAACGAGTATATTGATACAATTGATCTTTCCATGTAAATGTTAATATTTTTAATCTTCTGCTGCTATGGGAACAGAGTAGTATGCATGACGTAAATCAACAGATGCCATATAAACATCTTTTGTTATGAGAGTTTAGTTTTCCCCCCTCAAAATCTCCATCTTAAAATGATGATACGGTTTGAATTAATCCCATATTAAATGGTTCATGTTGACTGTTACCAGTCCCTCACAATTTTCGGGTCGAGACTTGTTCTCGTCCGTTATTGACTCACTATACCGTTCATCATCTATTCCTTGGCGAACTAGTTCTGTAACATTATCTGCCAGTGCTTGGTCAATACTAGCATCACAGACTTCCTGAGTCTTAACTTTTTAGACATATTTGAAAATCTAGAATTAGTGTTATCATCAGCTTTCCTCTTTTCACTGTGTGTCTGTACACTATCACTACCAGCCCCTGTGTCTGTTGAATGCTGATCAATCTCCTCCTGTTCACAATCATAATCGTAGTAATACGCGTGTTCGATGTCATCCATGCGGGAACACAATTTAGTCATGCGCTCATCTTGTTTTTCAGGTTGGCTTGCATATTCTTTAACAGCGCCAACACCAGCTCATTAGTATTAGAATTAGTATCGCCAGTTTTTGCGGCTGCATCGCCTTTTTCTTTTGCCATTTGTGCATTACTTTTTGTGTCATTACGTTTTTTTTATTTCATCGTCTTTCTTATTCGATGACACCTCCATTTTGCTGTTTCCGTAGTCGCACCACGTGCAACAACTTTAGCACGTAATCTCTTTATATTAGATCCACGACACTACGTGCCGTTGTATGGAGGTATAGTGTATACATGCCGTTGTATGGAGGTATAGTGTATACATGCCGTTGTATGGAGGTATAGTGTATACGTGCCGTTGTATGGAGGTATAGTGTATACGTGCCGTTGTATGGAGGTATAGTGTATACATGCCGTTGTATGGAGGTATAGTGTATACGTGCCGTTGTATGGGGGTATAGTGTATACGTGCCGTTGTATGGAGGTATAGTGTATACGTGCCGTTGTATGGAGGTATAGTGTATACATGCCGTTGTATGGGGGTATAGTGTATACGTGCCGTTGTATGGAGGTATAGTGTATACGTGCCGTTGTATGGAGGGTATACGTGCCGTTGTATGGAGGTATACGTGCGTTGTATGGGTATAGTGTATACGTGCCGTTGTATGGAGGTATAGTGTATACATGCCGTTGTATGGAGGTATAATGTATACGTGCCGTTGTATGGAGGTATAGTGTATAGAACACACTCATTTTAACACACTACGTGCATTAATACCAGTATATAATTGCAATTTTCCTTTACGCATGTAAAAACGGAACTACACTGATGCGCATGCGTAGCGGAATATCTCATTTAATGCCGAAATCATTTTGAACGAAAAAGCCAAGTTTCGAACACATACTGCTACTTATTTTTCAAACCCACACCATAATGACAATGTTGACTATCCATAATATATCTGACACGTTTTAACATTTGTTTCGCAAAGGTCACTGTCATATATGGTCATTTTATCTCAATATGTGCATTATACTTTCTAGACACATAGTAGCTCGCTAATAATAACATACGAGTGACAGCTGTATTTAGTGGCAGTGTACGTAAACTGTGGTTTAGCGATATTCTCGTAAGACAATGCATGCTTGGTTGGATGTTTCCCAAACACCGATGACAGATTTAGTATGGTAACAACTCGACTGCCTCAGAAATTATTGCAGAATAATATTTAAATACACGTATATTGAAAAGGTGGTTAAAACTCGACTTATTGGAAATACCATCGCAATAGAGTATAGCTATTAATGTCATATCCACAAACAAGACAATAAACCAATAACAAGTAACTACT
Organism: Archivesica marissinica; assembly: GCA_014843695.1. NCBI lineage: Eukaryota > Metazoa > Mollusca > Bivalvia > Venerida > Vesicomyidae > Archivesica > Archivesica marissinica. The sequence continues at coordinate 21,242,921 of CM026395.1, read as the reverse complement.
TTCCAGCTCTGAATGACAAGAACTAAACCTATTACCGGTACTACATTCCCGTATAATAATGTTAAGAGTATATTATGATCCATTTGAGGATACTTTTATTTTTTGATGAACAATAATTTTCCGGCAAATCAATATATTTCCAGTTGAAGCACGTGATAACGAAGCGTCTATTTGAATTCTCAATCATATGAGGCGACATAATGCCTGCATACTGCTGACAGATATAATGGCCCCGTTTCGTATGCTATTGTAGAATCTAGATAATGGTTTCAAATAGTTATTAATCTCTCTTTGATACGATCTATACTCAAGCATTGATGAGGTTTTTGGTTAGTTGTGTAGATTGGGAGGTTTATACAAGTCAGCTTGTATAGATTAATGTACGATTAATGTAAATCTCCGGTGCCAATTGTTGGATTGAGCATCACCACACGCCACCAATGCAACACAACAACATCAACAATGTGTTAGTTTGTTTTGGGCTAAGCATCACTGACAGCTTATGTCATATGGCAATTTGGCTCTGTAAGCAGTATGTCAGTTAAGAACGAGTCACCGACCTTCCGCAAGCCAGCTGGATAGCTACCGGACATAAATAAATTTGACACCAGAACAGCATTCGAACTTGCAACGCTGAGGGGCAAGTGATTTGAAGTCACAGACCTTAACCACAAAACCGCGCAGGCATACAACCGTAAACAAATCGTGCACAAACTAGTTAATTGTCGATTAATTCGCGTACACAACAGTACTCGGAAGTTCCGATTAGATGGGCAAATTTGGTCAGAAATGGACCACTTATGTCTGACAATATTGCTATCAATGCCGTTGGTTTTGCCGTTCCAAAGTTGCCATACATAAGTGATCGTTATGTCACATTTATTTAGTATGTATAAGGATCACAAGTATTCATTTATCTGATTAAATAATAATAGAACACGCTTTCCCTAGACAAATAGTCAGATATACCGCAAGTGTCAATACACATGGCTTTGGTGTTGTACAACATATATACTCCTTCGCATAATATTATATTCTGAAATCAATATGGTGACCACGGATAAGTGGTGGTTATACGTTTATTTATCGTCGCTACCGGTTGCCCATATGAGCACATATGAGCTTGTAAAGCACCGACAACGAGACCTTGGTTTAACGTCGCATCTGAAAGACTGTTAATTTTATTATGGTCAGACGGGGGATCGAACTTGCGATTCCTGGATTACCAGTTCAGCGTGTTACCACTGGACTACAGATCCGTCAGTCCACGGATAAGAGCGTTAACATTTAATTATATAGGCATAAGTGACGTCGATTAGCAGTAAGAAATATGTCAACAATTCCACAGTGCTACCGCAACAACCCCCAAACATGGTTGAACACATTGCTCTGAACAAGCGCATCACACGGATGATAGGATTAATATCTTAACACATCTCTATACATCTCTATACATGTACAACAATGATTAATGTGTGTTGGTCAGCCATGTTTATTTTGAAGGAGAGGGAACAACGAATCCTATATAAAAAAAATCGGATCAGGACACACCTATCAAGGTAGGAGAGGACACAAGAAGTCATATATACAATACCTTCGGACCAAGACACACCCATCAGGAGTACAAACAATGATTCCGTAATACAATAAGGATACAACAACAAGACAGAGCACTGTATGCCTCAAATAGCTGTAGCGCCAGTTCTTTCTTCCTGGAGTCGTTGGTTTGATTGTTGTTCGCCAATGCCATCGCCGTCAACCTGGGCAGCATAACTGAAAGTAGAAAACACTAACACTAACGTTTCAGAAAGCCTAAACGGTAAGGAGTTATAAAACTTTCAAAATAAAATATTACCACAACACTTCAGACATAGATGAGGTGTAATCAGGATACATTATGTATTGCAAGAGTTGTCAGTCAGTATCTACGGGTGGTTAGATTCTACACAAGATATAATTACCTGGTAATGGAATACTGGCAAGTACACAAGACATAATTCCCTGATGGAATACATAGGTAACAGTTTTTATATAAGCTCGTTTTAGTTTTCTACTTGATCCTTTGCATTATGTATTATGTATTATGTAAAAAGTAAAAGTGTTTGTTTATTATAGTGTCACCCCTATTTAAAGGGCCAGTCATTTCTGACTTATGAGACACCTCTTTTTATGAACATCAGTACTTCCCGAATCCTATGCTTGTATGCCAGGCGCCAGGCTGGTAGGCAATCGGTAACCATTATTTATGTATGTCGTTGTATGTTATATCTGATTTATGTCTGGCAATAAATACTGTTTAAACCAATACATAGGTATGCACACCTGTGCTATATATCGAGGTTATACTTATACACGAGTAGTTTTGAATCAGTTTATTTGTCACTATAGTTCTTTCTTTCAAGTCAAATAATACACATGCCTATTGATGCAAATAACAAAGGAGTCAATGCTTCGGCGTTTTCCTGAGTTTTTTTCCAGAACTCTCGGGGTTGTTTTTTGCTAACTAATTAAATCGTTGACATTCGCTATTGTTAAAATTCCGTTTGTTTTTCGTTTTCTTTAGTCTATTAAAGCGCGTAGTGCATGAACAAACTATTTACAAACTATGTGCGTGCATCATCTGCCCTTTGCCTGCTATATATATATGCATTCCCCTAATATTAAATTGTTTTCTCGCTTCATAACAGCTCATGTCAAACCACTTATTATTGTTAGTATATTGCGATTTATTATTGACCGTGAACGTCTTCCCGAATATTTCGTCTGCTTTCAACGATAACAAGTACGTGAAGATGCGTACCACGTGGTCTATTGGCTCGGTGCATATATCGCAAGAGATTAGCCAAGAATTGCCAGGTTTTATTAATATCCCAAAATAGTGTTTGTGTTGTTTTTATATTCAGATTTATTTTTCAAAATGAATAACAAAGGAGACAATGTTTGTCGTTAGCTTTCACACCCTATATTTTTGTTTCCAGTCGAATAATTCTATTGCTGCAAATAACAAAGGAGATGATATTGAAAGGTCGTCGATTGTTTGATTCCAGTCCAATAATATATATCGACACAAAAAAAACCGTGCACTTGCCTTAGGGTTAAAATTTATATCCTTTTAGAAAGAAATATTGGCACATTTGGTATCAAAATGTACGACATAGTGGATAAATTAGTGCAATGTGTGAAGGATTATTTTCTTCACTCATAGTAAAATCCTTAATTCTAAAATTTGTAACGAAAGAGTAACGCTCAATATAAAAGAGCACAGTTTATATATGGTGTCAGTATAGTTTCGTTTGTTTGTTTGTTTTCGGGGTGTATAGTCACAACATGGATACAAGGCGTGGTCATATTTCAGGCACGGACGGGTACCCGCATAGAATCACCGACCTTCCGCAAACATGTCGCGAATAATACAAATACAAGTGTCTATTATTGCAAATAATAAAAGAGACGATGGTGAAAGACCATCGGTTCTCAGACAAGAACGATCGACTTGTCAAATGAACACGAGTTTGACACGTTATAACAGCGGCATGTTTGTACAAATTGCTGTATCATATAATGTAACACTTGAGCCTCTTGAACTCTACTGACAGCGTGCTCTGTCGTTATAGGTATCAAATATAACGATGCAATGAAAGCGGCCAAGAAAATACGGATCAACAACTAACGTCTTTAGTCGTACTTCAGGCTATACAAATGAAACAAATCGTCTTCAGTATTCCGATATGTTTAATATGGCGTGAGAATTCCCATATTTCAGATTTACAACTGAAACAAATACTGTCAACTTACTGTCAAGTTTGATATTCTACATAAAAATGTATCAATTTATTTTGTGAAAAGCGTCATAGAAGTAATAGGCTGGTGGGGCTAGGCCACCGATTCGAAACAACTAGAACATCAATTACGTTATGCTTCTCAGTGAAAGATAAACCCATTGTTTCACGCTATATTCTTTCAATTCAATTTATTGCTCTCATGTCATGTAAACATGACAATATGAGGTATATAACGTTACGAAGGGTTTACTATTCGGCCATGTTATACAACTTTGCAACAACTTCAATTTTGTATGTTTGGTTTTGTGTTTTGTTGCGTCTTTTGACCTTCTCCTTGTTAGAAATAAAGAACTATTTTGCTTTAATTATAAGAAACATATCAGATAAATATTACATGTATTTACACATAGATATAAATATAAATGGCCGTGGGAGCTCATTTGTATAAAATGTATGCTTTATGTTTGCACTGTTCGCTCACTGTATATAATATGTATGTATGTCCTCATGGGGTTGACAGCCTATTGGAATTTAATAAAATAAACTGTCAAACTATAACAACTAAGGAGAGGACAATCATAAGCGATACAGCTTTCTGTCCAATTCCTTATATCAGTTGTTGTAAATAATCATGTATTGACAGAAAATAAATATGTTTAAATTAAACTATAACAACAAATCATGATATAACGAGGCAACTAGTAACATACATTATTTTCAGATAAATAAGATGTTTTTATAATTAATTGTATAATGAGTAACATTATTGCATGCACACTTTTCTTCTGGAGAGTAACTCTAACTTTGTACTTAATATATGGAGACCAAATTACAACAATTATTACACCATGAGAATATTGATATTTAAGTAAGATTTCCTTTCATAAACATGCATCATTGTCCAAATTCAGGAACACGTTCATTATTCATTCATTATTGTATATAAGTGTGTGTGTGTGTGTGTGTGCGCGCGCGCGCGCGCGTGCGTGCGTGCGTGTGGCATTACATGAGTGGTGAATTCATACCATATATTATGAAACGAGTTTTGCTATTAAGCGAGCCTGTTGGCGAATACATGTACATTCCAAAACTCAAGAACATAGAAACCTATTATTGTAACGTAATTCGTGATAATAATTCTTTCAATGAAAACTAATTCGATCATACACTGAAACAAACAAATATCCTCTTAATGAGTCCACTTCAAAATTGTTTACAATGAGCAAACAATTAAGAAAATGAAACCTGGAGAACATTCAAGTGAAGTGCAAACAGGGTTGCGGCTCATTGCAATTCAACCAGTGTTTCGACAAGGGTACTGAATGTGGTGAAAATATCCGTAATTATTGTTTTGCATTCCGTATCTTTTACAAATAATCAAGATTCATTATGTTTTAGCTTTAATATTTGTTTCCGAGCTATAATCCATCTTATCATATTTAAATTTTAATACCTTTTTTATTATTATAGTTAGATTTAAGATTTTACCTTAACTTTATCGTATTTGTTTTAATTTTGAAATGTTGATGTATGGTGTGCTCTGTTGTATTATGTGTTCATATCTGTGATATGTTATTGTAACATGTACGTGTATTTTATATAATAATAATATTCATAAATTTGGTATACATGTATAATAATAATGTGAGTCAATGAATTGGTGATATAATTATGAATTCCTTTGGATGCTACCTTATTACCCATGTTGGTATTATAATGTAAATTCTTTTAACAGAAATTGGAATGTAATAGTTCAATTTCTTTACATTTCGTTAAATCCTATATTTCCTGAGGACTACTTCAAAACAGAACATACGAAAGTATCGAAGACATGACATAATATATTTGGCTTATGTCTAAAGTTCCTACAATTAACAAACAAATCATTTAGTAACGTTAGTGCTATCCTAGTAACACATTTCTGATAAAGAGCAACACTTACATGAACAATTCAAAATAGTTCCGGAATAATTAAACACATTAACTACTCCCATATGCATCCAATTGTATGTACAGCATTCATTTTGTAATAATCCATACATTTTTTCGATTAGTCTAACCAAATATAACCACATCAACATCAAATAACAACACACTAGGAATAAGTTCATAACTCACTATCCCACACGATAGACAGCATCGCCATATAAAGATAACTCGACAAAATCGTAAAAATAGAGAAAACAGGAGATACTATTGCGCCTTGCCGTAACCCAACAGCACATTCAAAGTATTCAGAGTAATACTTATACTTTCTTACAGACGATTTCGCTTTTTTCATATAAACCTTATAAACCTATAAACACATTTCTTAAGATTTACATATATTAAAACAATACAGTATTTTATTATTATTGCTTAAATAATTAACAATATAAACAAACCGTCCGTACAATATCAACCTTTTCTAAACCCAAATTGTGCGTCGCAAATAGAATTATTATTTCGCAAAATGACACAATTCTTCTATTAAACACTGAAGTAAATATTTTGCTAAATAACCAACTACGACAATACGTCGATAATTCTCTACATTAATTAAATCTCATGTTCTATGCAAATGCATAGTCACACCACACCGTCAAGCCTAAATTAGCATTTAAATGTCATAAATGTGTGAGCCTAAAATACCAATACCTACAATTAAATAACATCTTTACCAATAACATTCTCCTTATTAACAGCTTCTACAATTTCTGATGCGCTGATGTGTTTATCAAAATATTCAAACGAACCACCTAGTGTATACAAACAGATTTGAGACAGAACACTATTGTAAGATTATACTACCATTAAGACATAGGGCGGCATTTTCCAAATTCCGTTGTGATGTTGCTCCATTAAGGATAGAGACGGGAAGATATGAAAACATTGCTTTTGAAGATCGAAAATGTAACTTCTGTGATACTATGGAAACAGAAAGTCACGTTTTATTTGAATGTCAGCTTTATGAGGATATTAGACAAGATTTGTTCTTAAAAGCAAACAGTATAGAGAGTAACTTCTCTAACCTGTCTAGAAATAACCAGTTGATATTTTTATTCTCCAACAAATATATGATGCATGTACCAAAACCTGTTTTAACATTTTGCAAAAGCGTTCATTTTACCTCTGTAAATAATACACTATAATTCTTATCAATATACCAGAAATGTATTTTAACGTAAACGTATGTTTATCTCTATGCAGTATACATACATTTATGTCAACTAAATAATCGCTGCTAATCAGTTCACTTTTGATCTGATCAAAATTGATAATGGATTTCATACACCATTTTTTACTGTCGCACACTAGTGCCTATATTAAGCTTTCAGTATTTTATTCCTAGATATCACTTTTTTAAAGATCTTTTTAGTTTGGATTAGCAGAGGCAATTTAGATTTACCATGTATATAGTGAACATTATTAATTGTTATTGTGCATTGAATAAGTCTCTTGTAATTCAAATATATGAATGGATATGTACTGTTTTATAGTATGTAATATGATTTTATGATACATTGTACATAGATGAGACTATAATAAAGAATAAAACTAGGAGTATACATTTTTATTTTTATTTCCATATATTATTTTCATGTGTAAATGTTTAAAATTGCATCTGTAATTGTGAAGCGCAATAGAATCATTTTTATTTTTTGTGCTAAATAAATGCTACGTATTTGTATTTAATTCGTAATGCTGATGTATATTATCTAAATTATTCCACCGAAATATCAATTACACGGATTGTTTACGCTTAAAATGTTTCCAAACTATTTTGGATTGGCATGCGTCAACTCACCAATTTCAAAATGACTTGCCCCTCATCACTGTAGGATGGAATCTAAATGTGGTTAGCGAATTATTATGTTAGGAAGCTATCTAGCTATTGCAATGTCTGTGTCCATGGCATTGGGGTTCTACGGTCGTACCCGTTCTCGTCCGTGCATGAACTACTGCTATGAAGGGCATCCAGGGGTCATTCTCCACCAATAATAGCGGTAAATCATCATATCAGCTGTCGATGCGGCTTTAAAGCCCCCAAAACAAACAATTTGTTTGTGAAATAAAATGAAAGAATTAGTGCTTTTTAATTATTTTATGACTGTAAGCTGAGTCTATAGCATTTAATTGAACGATATTTAAATAATATACCCTCATTGGTAATACACATTTGAGGAGCTGTGCTCTATTATTGTGAGAAACCAGAACACCCGAAGTTAATTGTGACTAGCTTAATAGAATCAGATTAAAACATAATCGACAATTTGGAATATGTTTCAGCATTCTCCTTGTTCTGATACAGCATAATTATTAATATTTTCCAAGAAATAAAGACCACATGACCACAAAGACACCTGACCGCATGCTGATGGCTATTGTTAGAGTTACTTCCATTGACTCTGGATATATATTGTTATCTCTCATCTGGCGAAAGGCCAATTGGCATCTCCACAAATATATAGTCTATATATCTGTATTGTAGCTTCAATAGAACTCACAACATCAGTACTTAAAGCTCTCGGAATAATCAAAAACATTATTCACTTTGTGCCTTACTATCCACAATCATTTTGTGTAAATATACGAGAGGTAATCCATTAACCTCCCGGCATATAAAATTCTTGAACACTTTCTGGCAAACTTTATCAATTAACTTGATTATATGTACTGAAAGGTTCTTGGAACACGACAATAAGTCACATAAAGCAGACACTAGGCGATCAAACAAAAACCCGCCATAATTTAGCCAAGCCAACGCACTTATTTTTGTTTTAAAAAAGATTACGAATCTTTAAATAAATAACTGTGGTTGTTTTCTTTTGTAACATGGGTGTACTTTGAAAGTTCGCAATGGGCTAAACTAGATAGGGACTTATTGCCAGAACCTGCACATGGATCTGAAAAACTAGAACTCGTTGATGTACGAGTAGTGTTGTACATTAAAATATGCAAAGTACACCGATGCTCAAAAGAAAGACCCCACTCAGCAAATAGGTCATACAATTTTATTCTACATAACAATTCCATTATTTTTATGTGATTACGTATTCATTATCTGATACATAAACAAGTAAAATTTAACAAATATCGGTTAACAAAAACTGTTCATTTCGTCCCATTAAAAACTTCACCCTCCAAATCAAAATTCACAAAAAGCCAGTATGTCAGTATTTGGCATGTCCGCCGAGAGTTGCCACACATGCAACACATCTTCTTCTCATAGAGGTAACTATGTTGCTAATCCTAGCCTGTGGAATGTTCCTCCACTCTTGATTTAATCCAACACGCAGGTCCTGGACGTTTGCTGGTGGTGGTACCCGCTTGTGCACCCTATCCTTAAGATCTGCCCATACATGTTCTATTGGTGCAAGATCGGGCGACAGCGCTGGCCCGAATATTATCCGGAAGTCGCGGCATATTGTGTTGTCGTCATTTATACAAAATGAAACAATTGTTGATCTTTTAGTTACATTTCCGTAAGAGGTCACGAATTTATTAAATTTATATTGTTTGTCAACTCACCTGTACAGTGCACGTGCAAAACGGCTCACCTGTGCAGAATAAGTCACGGATCAGTGGTTTTTTAAAAAAGTGACAAGTGAGTAGTGTACTGGAAAAAAATATTTGTTATCACTAAAATTGATTTTGGGGGATTTTATGCGTAAAATAAGTAATATGAAATCTCAAAATTCTATTTTGTGAATTTTGGAATTGAGGGGTACCACCTTAAATATGTACTTTTTATTAATAGATGTTTTTCATGTTTGCACATCTTGTGGATGAGATATGGAAATTAATAAATAATAAAAGAATGAATAAATTGATCCACTCAGAAAATTGTCATGGTGTATTTCTCAGGTGCGGGATTCGTTTGAGCATCGGTGTATTGACATTGATATGTTGTTGAATTGAGACTTTTTAGCTAAATTAATTTCATAAATGTGTTATGATTACAAACACACTCAGACAACTTAGAGAGAGAACATAATCAGTCTTCGTTGGTTTCCACTCTTAAATAAGTGTGCAAAATCAGTCAGTCAGTCAGTCTCAGGCAGGCAAAACTAATGTTTACTTTCTTATGTATGCTACATTTTGGAATGAAAATATCTCTCATTTATTGACAATAAAAAGTACCAAGATTAGTATTTCTGGAGCTTAGCGTTAATTACCGAGATTCCAGTTTAACGTGTTGTCCATAATAATGTTGGTATATTCATGGTCGGATGTAGGATCAAATATACGACCTCTGTATTTGAATCCAAAGCGAAAACCACTAGACCATTTATATGATATATTGTCTTACTGTAATATTTTGTTCACCTGAATGATCTCTATAGTCTTCACTAATCGGACTATTATGTATTCCTTTATGCTTTCTTAACAGGAATTTAGTATGGGAACAAGCGTTGATATAGTTTGCCTTGTCCGTCAAATAACTATATTATTTTAAATGCTTAACACCCAAACCGTTAATTGAGTCGTATTGACTTTCTGGTAATATCAACGTCGTTTTTGCCAGAAGTAAAAACGTGAAAAATCGACAGACTGGAAGCGAGGCTACCGGAATTTAAAATAGCATATTGACTACATTTAGCATACACACCGAACACGACCAAAGCATACGCATACTAAACAAGTAATGGGTATGGCAACCGCATCTAATACACAGGTTGTGAGTTCGAACTCCACCAGGACCACTGTGGTCACGATCTTCCACATTGCCTCTTCTTTCTTCCTTGTAGCGATATATTGATTCCATCATCAGGAATGATGTCTCCAGAGGTATTAAACTAATGGTGTAAGAAGTTGTTTCACAATATAGTTAAAACAAATTTACCTAAACTAAACCCCAAGGCCATGGCACACGCATTACGATAATTAGTTGTATCCTTCTCATAGTCAACGCTTGTTCATTCAAACTTCCATTGATGTTAAATTTCGAAACAAAACATAAATATATTTTGAGATGCCTCGCCATTGTTTATGATATCATATTTGAAAAAACTCGAACTACTTAAAACATGCTGCAAATCGATATGAGTTCATCAGAAGAGCTTCTCACGTATAGCGATACAACAATATGTGGGCTGTCAAAGTAAGGAATTAACGTGTCATGGAAAATAATAGCGTTCATAATTATGATTTCCCGAGGAAACAGACGGGATGTGGTAATATGTTAGACGTGTAAGCCAACAGCTAATCCTGATTTACGGCATTTCCTGCCGGGCTTCCCGTCACGAATAATTGTCTTTCTGAAATGGTGGTGAACACGGATGAGACAGTGGGATTAATTTTAATTCAAACTAATTAGACTCACCAATACGTTTATTGGCACTTAGGAACATTGATTCCACAAGAAGGTCATAGTTCAGTTTACACACAATTGTTTCAGCTTCATGGCGAAAGAAGTTCTTACACGTTTAGATTAATCGTTCCCGACATCCCATTCCTAATGGAATTGATCGCCATAAGGAAGAGAGGCGATACAATGCAAGTGTTTCGCATAAGGGCATCTCCCCTATGATTATGGCGAGGCTTATTCTACAATGGAAAATGGACAGGCCTGAGTGGGTCTGAATGGGAAGGGTGTGTCAGAAAAGAAGCAGGGTGAATTTTGAGCCGCGATGAGGTGAGGGTTGAGAATGTTGTGGTTAGCCCCTAGGTAATTTTGCAGTGATTGATCAAAGAAGAAAACTAAGGCAACACATATTGGTGAAACGGGTGGACGAGTTCTAAGTTATATAGGTCTGCCCGCTTGAGCGCACTCACATGTTGAGGCTTATATAAAAAGAAAACAAAACTAAAACCCTTTTTTTTTTTAAAACAAAAGGGGGGCAAAAGCGAGGGGCTAAAATGGCAGGCGTCCTACCGCCCCGCTCTAAAAGAATCCCTAAGCTCTAGAGTGTTGGTATTTGCATGCAATGATATGTATACTCGTATTGTGTAACTATTCATAGAGCTGTAGAGTGTTGGTATTTGCATGCACTGATATGTATACTCGTATTGTGTAACTATTCATAGAGCTGTAGAGTGTTGGTATTTGCATGCACTGATATGTATACTCGTATTACTATTCATAGAGCTGTAACACTCGGAATAGAAATCGAAGTGTTACTGAAACAATATATTGAGGGACATACCGGACATTCTTGGGGCACCTGACACCATGTCGGTAATTTCTTGTTGTGGCTTAAATGGGGGTAAACAGCTTAGGACATATAGTGGACATTCTTGGGGCACCTGACACCATGTCGGTAATTTCTTTTTGTGGCTTAAATGGGGGGGGGGTAAACAGCTTAGGGCATATAGCGACTCTCCAGCAAGTGCTGGCGGAGGAAGACCCAGAGAGCCCCATCCGAGCATTATTTTATGCACAGACGGACACACCGGTAGAACTACCGACCTTCCGCAAGTCAGCTGGCTAGCAACCTCACATGACAGATTTAGACACCCCCAGTGGGATTTGAACCTACAGCGATGAGGTGCAAGTGATTTGAATTCAACGGAGGCCCCCTGAGAAATTGTACAGATCAGAATTATGCTGAAGCAATATGTGCAACTACACTGGCTGAATTAAGCTATAAGTGGACACGAACGGTGGAACGCATATATAGACGTAAAGAAAACTATAATGCTACCCCCTCCCAGTAGCTGTGATACATTTGTTGGCAGCATATTAATACATGAAGCACGTCACACCATTCAGACATAAACGTAACGTAGAAGACATAGATAAATAACACAAGGCAAGATAACAATAACACAATGCTAGTATTGGTTGAGAAAGATCCAGAAAGTTTAGCTTAAGCTTTATTTATTTCACAACGATTGCGAAGCAAGTTTTAACAACTTATATTAATCACTCTCGTTGGCCCGGGTGAAAGCGTAAATGTGGTCATTCGTGTGGGAGGAAACCGGAGTAACCGGAGAAAATCCACCTGTCCGATCTGGCGACCACCGTACCATCTCAAATACTTACCGGTCGACTGGCAGACCAACTCAATCCAGCTGGATATCTTCCGCACTTGAAAGAATTCAACACCATCAGCGGGATTCCCTTTTTTTGGTGCCTAGGATTACCCGCCATAAAGAGAGAAAGTAATGTCGATAAGGAGCTTTCGTTTTCGTATGCGGATAACTCAAAATCTTGTATTTTTCCAATTAATGTCTAAACAGAAGTCGTATCCATTGAGTAACGTTCCTCTATAAGCCGCCGACAGAACAGTAAAGTACGGGCGCTCTATGATTGATGGCGACAACACATAACATGAGATGGAGATGGAGAAAAAAATCTCTTTATTGGACACAATAGTAACTGAATTGTACGCGTGGTGATATGACATACATCATTGTTGAAATCGAATGAAAAGGCCAATGTTCAATGTAATTGCGTGGGAATAGCTAGAATAATCAGAAACGTCCGTATCGGAATAATAATTCATCGAATCTTGATCGGATATCATGAAATCTGAGGAAATGTGAGCAGAATTGGATAAGCAAAAAAGGTGAGCATGTATTGGATAGTATATACATTTATATCTGAAGAAACGTTAATTAAATCAGTCAAAGGCAAGGTTCGTGCTGTCATTTAGTTAGTTAGTTAGTTAGTTAGTTAGTTAGTTAGTTAGTTAGTTAGTTAGTTAGTATTATGGATATACGGGAGAATTTCGGAGTAGTTTATGAATATGTACTGATTTTAAATATTTCTGATTTATTAACTGCAAGAAAAATATTACAAAACAAGTAATTTCAATTCGACTTTTTTACCAATGCCTAATAAACTCAGTACATGCAGTAAGTGCCAAGCATAATAGTTCATTAATATATATCGGTTGATATATTGCAGGTATTGTATTGTTTTATTTCTTTGTGTGTTTTACGTTTATTTATCGTCGCTACCGGTTGCCCATATGAGCGACGCCTCCTGAAGAGATTAGTTATTTTAGATTTTTGTAGGATAGTGCATAATACAGACAGAGACCAATTCCAGAATCTCCTCTGGTTCTTTTACGTGCACAGTGTAAAGCACCGACACGAGGCCTCGGTTTAACGTCCCATCTGAAAGACTGCTAATTTTATTAGGGTCAGACGGGGGATCGTACCTGCGATCCCTGGATTACCAGTCCAGCGTGTTACCACTGGACTACAGATCCGTATGTGTTTTATTTCTAGCTACAATCGATCTGGCATACCACGTTTGATGCAGTGTGTAGGCATCACAAATTTTACAAATTTAATGTTTTATAAAAAATACATTTGGCACGCTTGTGTCACCCATCGACAGGTGTGTGCGCCGTAGTCTCTATTCCACTGCTATTTTGCTTGTAATACTTTATCTCAGCTCGATTACGAAAGAAGGTTTTATAACATTAGATTGATTGCTCTCTATTCATCATTCTGATGGGAGTTCATCGCTATGAGGGAGGGAGGGAGGGGGAGAGAGATGAGAGAAGAGATAGAGGAGAGGAGAGAGAGAGAGAGACGAGAGAGGAGAGAGAGAAGAGAGATAGAAGAGGCAATGTAAATGGCAACATTTAAGGCACTGTATGCGAGTGTCCCGTGCTGTATGCGAGTGTCTCGTGCTGTATGCGAGTGTCCCGTGCTGTATGCGAGTGTCCCGTGCTGTATGCGAGGCACTCGGGAAACACTCGGTGATGCTTGACATACGGTACGCTATTATAGAACATAAACTTATTTAAATATCACATGAATGCGTGACTACGGACAACTTTCGACACAATTCTGAATATGTATTTTAAAAAAAGACTAGGAGAGTCAAAAAGAAGAAAATGGAATTCTCAAAAATGTTCAAGTATGATACAAATTCACAAGTAGTTTTGTATTTCGGTTGATAATCCAGCATTCATGTATTCCTTTGATCAGTCCCCAGTTCCTGTTTGTATTCATCTCTCAGACGTTGTTTCAAATGAGTTGTATTGTAGTTAAAATTGACATGAACATTATCCCATATGTTACTCAGTCTCAGTTCCAAATGATTTATTGTACGCGTCATACAACTAGCCCAATTATTCGGAAAATATTAAATTCACATTGTTCATGAAAAATAATTACTAGAATATTCACTTCACTCACTGTGCTTTACACGCAATCAATACTATAACGAACGTTCTCTATACCTACAGTTCGTGTTTGTTTTCGAAACCCTTTCATTCATTCATAATCCATGGTTCGCATGTTCGATCCCCCCGTCAGACCTTAATAAAATTAACAGTCTTTCAGATGGAACCAATGTTTTGATCACCGAAACAACGTTTTTCCACTCCGTACAAATACAACTATCGATGATCACTTGATGAAATACAGACGGATCTGTAGTCCAGTGCTAACACGCTGGACTGGTAATCCAGGGATCGCAGGTTCGATCATCCGTCTGACCATAATAAAATTAACAGTCTTTCAGACGGAACGTTAAACCGAGGTCCCTTGTCGGTGCTTTACACCATGCACGTAAAAGAACCAGAGGAGACTCTGGAATGGGTATATGTCTGTATCATTGCAATATCCTCCAGAAATCTAAAATGAGTAATCTCTTCAGGAGGCGTCGCTCATATGAGAAACCAGTAGCGAAGATAAATACACGTACAACACACATGTGAATAATGGTGATAATGGGTCACCTTGCTTCAAGCCAGCGGATATATTGGAGATATCAGACGGTGCAGTTGTCGGTGAAAGCTTGACACAAGAAAATAATGCCTATACGCTGATATATATAATATATAAAGCATTGCAACTTATTCCTAGCCTGACCCATAGGAGCCATCTGTCTGGTATCAAAACATCGACTGTAATCGGCGAAGAAACAATATCCTTTCTGAATCTTAGACAATGTTTTCTGTATGATGGAGTTCTGATACAAACACAGTACTTCGTCTATCCATAAAGCCCATTTGAAAATCATTATATTTATTTTCACATCATTTACTTAACATATTTCGTAAACTGAGCGAAACTACTGTAGTCATTATTTTAATCGTGTGTTTTTACGTTTATTTATCGTCGCTACCGTTGCCCAATATGAGCAACGCCTCCTGAAGATATTAGTCATTTTAGATTGTTGGAGGATAGTGCAATGGTACAGACAGAGACTCATTCCATAGTCTCATCTGGTTCTTTTACGTGCACGGTGTAAAGCACCGACACGAGACCTTGGTTTAACGTCCAATCTGTTAATTTTATTAGGGTCAGGCGGGGGATCGAACCTGCGATCCTTGGATTACCAGTCCAGCGTGTTACCACTGGACTACATATCCGTCTGTGTATTTTAATCTAAGTTATACCAATGTATATATACCTGGTGGGTTTTTAGCGACACCATTTTTTTGTGGATTGGTAAAGACCCATTCCCATGAGTTTGATATATATCATATATTTTATTATTAATAGTTATTAATGGTAACCACTATCAGTTTTAGTGTTTTGTATTTAAGAAATAATAAGTATCAACCGTGGTATAGAATAACTCATTCTTATGCGTAGAAATATATCACTCAGGCCTTCGGCCTTCGTGATATATTTCTACGCATAAGAACTTCAAACTCGGGTTATTCTGCGATATACCACGGTTGATACTTATTATTTCGATTCTAACACGACTTTCTTCTAATAATTTTAGACGAGAATCAAAGGAGTATTTTCTTCAAACGCGGTGCTACTCTGCTGCATTTGGCTTTCGAAATTTCCTCCCGCGTAAGCTATTTTTATGGAAAATATTAATCTAGTGCATAAATGGACAAAAGTTGTAACTGATCAATAATTTTATTTATTTTGTCAAATAAAACTGTACAGAATAGTAACTGAAACGTTACTTAACAGAAAAACAAGACGGACAAGAGATTATCTGATTCTAAAAATAGCTCACTTCCGCGAATTCCCATGGTAGTATTTACA
This sequence comes from Archivesica marissinica, assembly GCA_014843695.1. NCBI lineage: Eukaryota > Metazoa > Mollusca > Bivalvia > Venerida > Vesicomyidae > Archivesica > Archivesica marissinica. The sequence goes on along the minus strand of CM026395.1, from coordinate 21,226,239 downwards.
AACATCACGTGACTTTCATTCATGAAACTTTACACGCATTGTATAAATGGAATAGCCAAAACACGGTGCGCGCGCAGCATAGTTCAAGGTAGGTATATCGCAGAATAACCCGAGGTAGATTTTACTCTACAAGTATGTATGTTATTAGCTGGGTCGAGTTAGAATTAAATTTAAATACCAATAAAACAACGATTTTCAGTAATAGTATACGATAGCTTATAACAGAAAATTAAAGGTTCCGTTATTTGTTTGAAAATCCGATGTTCGGTATGGATTTTATTTACAGCCCTAATTGAACTATGACATATGTCCCTTTGCTCGTGACGTCACACCCGAACCGCCATTTTAAATTGTATTCACATTCTGTCGAAGTCGCTATTACTTTAATGGTGGATTTTGAAATGGACAGCGATCTTGACGATATTCTGGAGATAGATTATACAAGGAACGAGATTGCTCCGTATTCATACGAGCCACGAAAACAGAAAGACGAATTTCCTGAGGAATTGTGTATCGAGTGTGTCGGAGACCGAAAGTATTACGACGAAAATCACTTGCCGAATGTATCGATATTCGAATGGTTAGTACATTAATTAAAGTAATTATATATACAAGCAACATTACTGTTTTATTTATATGAATTATTTCCCACCATGTCAATCCGATACTCGGAACTGCCTTTACTGGTAAATTGGTTTTATACAACGCCTTTGTGTTTGGTGGGTGGGGTATGGAAACCAAAATGGGCATGGCAAAAATAACAATGCTTTTCATTAGAAACACTAGATCGAATAATTATTACTTCTCAGGACAATCGATCCGAATTTTATATTTGTGTTCATTAAACTTATTTATATTTTATCCATGATAATCTAAAACGAGGGCTAAAACTAAACCAACTACTGCTGTCCACACCGATTGCAGTCTCACGATCTGAATCTATTGTACAAATGATGCATATAAGCAATGCACTTCTTGTAATCATCACAAAAGTGCATGTATCGATAAAATGATATCTTTGTTAAAAAAACCCATATGGCGAGTGCGGTTATATCATTCATTGTCAGAGGCGTGTGAGGCTAGTAATATGAAGTAATCAAAGAGACAACTGTATTCCAGGGTCCATCTTGTCTTCCTTTTATCATAGCGTTAGTCATACCAAACATCGTCAAGTATTCACTTCAATGTCACGAGACTAATATAGCCCCAGATCAGCTTTCAAAAAAATAATATAAGATCTGTCAATACCCGCCCCCCCCCATTGTAGTGAATTGTTGCTGTTCTCCCCCATGTGCCCATCTGTGTCTGAAATACCTGTACTGCTAGGAGAGCTACCCGGGGTTTTCCTACACCAACAATAGTTATATGAGTTGCTATACATGCATGCCCTAAGCTGTTGGTTATATATTACATGTGTCTACCACATATGTAATGTTTTTCTCAATCTATGGATTCAGATTCCGCTTGGAACTGGCGGAAAATTCTCGATACACGTTTCCCAAATACAAAGGTCTAAATACTTCAAATGGTCACTGTTGAAAATCCAGATATATGGTTGGTCAAATGAAATAAACTACAAAGTTATAACAGTGAGACTCTGGAATGGGTCTCTGTCTGTATCATTGCCAGGGCCCGCGCTGCCAATCGCCAGAGTAGCCATTGGCTAAAATATGGTAATATTGGCTAATAAAAACTCAGTTTGGCTAAAATTATAAAAACGGCAGAAATCTATAAAATATTCGAAAATTGGAAATTCCCAGAGTCTATTTGTGGAAAATTACTCGGGTCAAGGGAACATCGTGTTGCGCATGACTAATATCTCGGACTGCTTTACAAACATGTTCACGCTTATCATGTATCTATAAATAGCAATGATCTCGCTAGTATATGGAGTACAATTAAAAAATCGATAACTATCTGGAGAATCATACAAGCGTGTTGTTTGTTTATTTAATGGGGCATGTTTGATTAGTGTGCAAACACGGGACACACTATGAATGCTTATTATATATCTTTGTGTTATTTATGAGCAGTTTAATCAGGAATTCAGGGTTCGACAGTAACGAGATCCCGGGGAGGGATTTTTAAGCATTAAAGTCAGGTGTTCCGTCGTGACTGTTGATTTTTTCAGAAAAAAATTAACTATTCCAATGAAAAAATCCTAAAGCTATTTACGGAAAATAACTCGGGTCAAGGTAACTACCGATGGTACATTTAAACCGGAAGATATCCGAAGCCAAGATCGTGGTCAAAGAAATAATAGATATTTACCCTATGCCATGGCATTTACTATATTTAATATTCCAATTTTAAACCAGACAACTAATCAGAGTAATCCCATCAAAACAGGAGGTTTATTTTATTTGGGCATATTTGAGCAATGGTATTGGCATAATAAGTGGCAGGTGTTAATTGATCTCGATTACAAGTCATTGTTGGCATGCCGCCAACTCATCAAAGCTTTACAGTAGTAACCTGTCAATCAAAGAAATCTTGTTTACATCAATAACTCAAAAGATCAAAGGTCTTATGTGATGTAATAAAATTTGCACAGTTGACATGCAGCACTAGTCCGCTCGCCCATATGGTTCGCCGGAGGCGAGGGTAAATAAGCTCAATCATCATCGCAGCACTAGTCTAACTGTCTAACCCTAGGAATTTGCGCTATCTGCCAAAAATCTAAAATGACTAATCTCTTCAGGAGGTGTCGCTCATATGGGCAACCGGTAGCGACGATAAATTACAGTAAAGCACACACACCAGACGTTCTACTAACAGAGCAAAGTCTTTGTGACGGTGACAGCACTTAAGACTGCATGCAAATTATTAGTTGCACCACTGGTCCAGTGATGCTGGAAACGGCAATTTTGTAACTCAATTGTCAGTGCTTTAATTAGCATGAATTGGACGTAAACATTTATTCCCCGTCCCTGAAAATAATTTCCTTGTTTGCTAAATTTCACAAATATTCCTGTTTATGCAAAGCTTCTAAGACGAGAAAGACATTGTGGTTATAACAAATGTATTGTATTTCTGAAAACTATTTTCCAATGGAATAATTTCGGAACGGAATGGGTAATTTGGAAATGGCGTCGTGAAATAAAGGGCAGTGTGCATTTTGATCGAAGAACAGGACATTTTTACAAATTCTGTATATTGGAATTAATCTGACACATGTAATTCATTACGTCTACACTTTGAGAGCAAATTCGGAAAATTACGAAAATGCGTCTAGCATTGCCAATTTAATAAAGTTAGCGCCGTTAACACGCAGCCCTATGTACACTATGCCAGTACATGTATATATTTGCTGGAAAGTGCCGACGAGTTGAAGTTTATATGGGTTTGCCCGCCCGAAGGCACACTTGAGGCGCAGTTAAGAATGTTAATGGTAACTATTTACAACACCCATATTATAATGGTTATACAAACTCCTATATTACACATCTATACCAGCCGTACTTATCATCTGCATACAACATACATTTCAGAGCTTACCGATATATTGCATAGAGACGCTTTACAAGATGGACATATGGTCTACTTGGGAAGAGAAACAGGAGAGTTCTACCAGCATGCACGGTGAATGCCATCAGATGCCGATTTCCATAAGAATAGTATCGCGGCTAGCTTTAACTACCCACTGTGAAAGTTAGCATATTTTGTGGAACAAAAACATTTCTCCTAAACAATGATTCAGTCTCCACATGGGATCTTTCGTAATCAATTAAAATATCAGAGCATGTGAAAAGAACAATACCCGGTTGAGCTATATCTCCTGCACATTATTACTTGCTGGGAGTGTGATCATGTTTATAAAGTTTGGAATAATGCATATCCGGTGTACAGCCATAGCAGTCCACACATTGGTGCTTGCTAGTAGCATCTCACGTATTGCATATCAAGTGAACATTCATATAACTAGCCTGGGAACAGGCGTCGATGTAGTTGGCCTAGTCAGTCAAAATTAATATATATTAACACCGATACTATTAATTGAGCCGTATTGAGTTTCTGATAATAATGTCATGTTGCCAGAAGTTAAAAAGTGAAAAATCGACAGACTGGAACCCAGGGTATCATATAACTACAAAAGGCAATAACGCTGGTAGTTATAATCTGGGTTATAGAACCTTCCTTTTGGAACAACATTATTGATACAGGTCAGGTACCTCATAATGCACGACTAACTCGTTCAGCGTGAACTATGCTTGCAACCAACTTAAAACACTGTCGTGACGTCATACCTTTGTACTTGCTGTCCATTAGTATTAATATTGGACTGCTTTCAAAAGGCCGGAGTATTATGTTAAATCCTACGAGAACATGTACGAAATTAACAATTGTAATTAGTAGGATCTTGTTATATAAGTGTGTTTTAAGTAAGATATAAGCCTCAAACGGATCCAAAATGTAAAATATTGGTAGTCTTCGGCGCAACGCAACGCGTTTTCGGCTTATATCCCATACATAAATAAGTTTACATTACAGCTTAGGCAAGTGCAATCAAACGTGATCTACACGTGCAACTAACCAACACAAATGAAAATATGTGTCCAATAGAACTGATACTCAGATCGCAACTACTCTCTTCATTCACAAACTAACTCATTTATAATAAATAATATTATTGCAAACGTTACTATAAATAGTAACAAATTTAATGGTAGAAAAGCAAAATAACTGGTCGACGCGAGCGATATATTTCGATTTTCGGCTCTGCCGGGCCAATATCCGATATTGGCCCGGCAGAGCCGAAAATCGAATCACGAGCACGTGTCACAGGTAGCAACAACATAGTAACTACATTGTGTAAACATGGCCGCCGAAGCAACACTAAAGTCGTTGTCTGACAGATTGTTGTCTCTTGATGGTAAAATAGCTGAGCGAAATAAGCAAATAACAGCAGAAGAAACATACGGCTATGTATGCAATAAAGAAGTTATTAAACAGCTGCGGTGGGCCATTTTTGGATATTGGCGCACTTATCCGATATTCCAACGGGTGTGCCAATATCCACAAATGGCCCACCACCACGGTTTAATAACCTCTAAATATGAATGTTCTATTTGTGTTCATACACAAAGTTTTAATTAAAACATATAAGCAGGAGTTGAATATGGACATTGTCAGAGGCTAAGTATCAATCACATATACATGTATACTAGAGGCCATAAAAAACGCGCATACGGATCTGTAGTACAGTGGTTAACACGTTGGACTGGTAATCTTTCAGATGGGACATTAAACCGACGTCTCGTGTCGGTGCTTTACATCGTGCACGTAAAAGAACCAGAGGAGACTCTGGAATGGGTCTCTGTCTGTATCATTGCACTACCCTCCAAATATCTAAAATGACTAATCTCTTCAGGAGGTGTAGCTCATATGGGCAACCGGTAGCGACGATAAATAAACGTAATGTTATACATGAAAAACAATAACTATATAAATACATAGTTTTAAACATTTTGGAATATTTTTAGTTGTTCAGTTTGTGTTTTGTAATAAAGATGTAGTATATCTTTGATGGAATCCTTCGTATTTCGTTTTCATGTAATAATAATAACCATAATGTAGGTGTGCGTTTTCTATGTCCTTTAGTATATAATGTAGGTGTGCGTATTCTATGTCCTCTAGCATATAATGTAGGTATGCGTATTCTATGTCCTCTAGTATATAATGTAGATGTGCGTTTTCTATGTCCTCTAGTATATAATGTAGGTGTGCGCTTTCTATGTCATCTAGTATATAATGTAGGTGTGCGCTTTCTATGTCCTCTAGTATATAATGTAGGTGTGCGTTTTCTATGTCCTCTAGTATATAATGTAGATGTGCGTTTTCTATGTCCTCTAGTATATAATGTAGGTGTGCGCTTTCTATGTCATCTAGTATATAATTTAGGTGTGCGCTTTCTATGTCCTCTAGTATATAATGTAGGTGTGCGCTTTCTATGTCCTCTAGTATAGTGTGCGCTTTCTATGTCCTCTAGTATATAATGTAGGTGTGCGCTTTCTATGTCCTCTAGTATATAATGTAGGTGTGCACTTTCTATGTCCTCTAGTATATAATGTAGGTGTGCGTTTTCTATGTCCTCTAGTATATAATGTAGGTGTGCGTATTCTATGTCCTCTAGTATATAATGTAGGTGTGCGTTTTCTATGTCCTCTAGTATATATCATATACACTATTGGTTTTCTGGTGATTTAAATTCGCACCGACAACTTCGGTCATATGACAACTGTCACAAAGTTGACACGGACCTCAAATGCATGCCCATGATGGTATAAGAATAGATTGCATCATTTTTTTGTTAATGTTTGAGTTGACATGTAAAGCTTTAAAGCGACTTTACATCGCAAAAAGCAAATAAAATGCATTTGTTCACGTATACATGCATTGCTACTACAAATTCATTAGAATACATTCGAACACTACCATTGAATCAATAAACAGTGTGTGTGGTCTACAAACTTTCAAAATTGAAAGTAGGATTTCATATAACGGTCATCCATACTCCTGAATTGACGTGTTTTTTTGGGTAATCGTAGTCAATACTAAACGTGAGATAATGTCGTTTACAGATAATTTAACTAAGATTAGTCTACAAATAAATATGCATAGGCACAAATGTGAGATATAACGGTAAATATGTACCATAAATCGTGTTATTCAGGATACACGAATTGTATTACGCATGGATGTCGACCTTATTTACATTATTTTGTTATGTCAACAAACCGCGTATACGACGTTTGTCTATTAGTTGAAATACTCAGTTTTTGGAAATAAATTATACCATATAATAGGAAATTACATTCTGCAGACATTTGCGTTTTCACCGATGTAGTGTCGCTTTAAACGGTTCACCGTAAACTTAGTGCATTCTTTACGGTATTAGAAATCATAAGCAAACATGCAAATGTCATCAATTTCGACCTGAAATTCATCATGTTATCATATGCGTAACATTGCACTGAGAGACTGGAGTGCTATAAATACACCAGACAGTGCCCCCAAGTCAGCTTAACATGTAAAACCAACAGCTTATTGATATCACGACACTGGTGCAACTCCTTGCCCAGTTGGGTATAAAACTGGCGTGTTATATTTGATAATGGCATGATATACGGAATTGTAGTCCAGTGGTAACACGCTGGACTGGTAATCCAGGGATTGCAGGTTCGATTCCCAGTCTGACCCTAATAAAATTAACAGTCTTTCAGTGGGATTTTTAAACCGAGGTCTCGTGTCGGTGTTGTACACCGTGCACGTAAAAGAACCAGAGGAGATTCTGGAATGGGTCTCTGTCTGTATCATTGCACTATCCTCCAACAATCTAAAATGACTAATCTTTTAAGGAGGCGTAGCTCATATGGGCAACCGGTAGCGACGATAAATAAACGTAAAACACACACATGGGATGTGAGAATAATGTTAAAGATTTATTTGCTACCAACCTTTGCTAGAAAAAGAATCATTTGTAAAATATGTCCTTGTAAATATTACATAATCTTATAACATCTTCAACTGGACAGGACACATCTGTGAGTGGGTGAATAAGTGTCTAATCTTCAATCTCGCCAAACGGGAAGCTTCAAACGTGTTAACAATTGTCTATTGTCGCTGATCATAGACAGTTGTGTGCCTTCTTTCTGTAATGGGGGAATCCTAGCATGCTCACAGTGATCACATTTGTGGTCAGACTTGGACACGAAACAATATACTTTCCAACCAATGAATTATCAGTTTTCAGTCAGTGAAAGAAAATGCTACCAACCAATGCTTTGATCACCGAAACAACGTTTTTCCACTCCGTACAAATACAACTATCGATGATCACTTGATGAAATACAGACGGATCTGTAGTCCAGTGGTATAAACTATTATTCAACATAATTGAATCGTATTTATAATACATTATGTCAGAGCAGTCAGTCATACACAGTAGCATTCATTGTATATTTTAAGATTAGAACAGACGTCAAAAGTAAAAATACCACCATCACCTTCCACAGCATGGACTTATTTTAAACACAAAGACGATACAGTGAGTGAGTGACGATGTGCTTACATGGACTAAGGATACCTCAAATATGCCAAACCATTTCAAACACCGTAATTAATTACGTAGATGCACACAGTTCATGCTTCATAGACACTTATCCGATGATATCGCTTGTCTATGTAGTGACTAGCAACTTACTTTAACATTGTCCAACTTGTGTCTAACACCGACGAACCTGCGCAATTTTGAAACTTAACTGTGCGGTTAACCCTTTCAACACCAAGTAACTCACATGGACTGGTCCATGATATTCATAAACCAATAAATGAATCAGAAAATCACATTTGGACAAGTTCATTTATCAAAATGGGTAATTATGTCTAAAAATAGTCATGTCACTGGCAAAAAGTGCAGATCCTGATGAGACGGCTCGTCACGAGCCGGCTCATCTGGATCTACACTTTTTGTAAGCCTATTTAGAGGTCTGTGGTGTTGAAAGGGTTAACTGGTGTACCGATCGACAGAATGTCCGGTTAACCGGTTAGTAATTCTGATCGGTTTCGACATCCCTACAAAAGGTAATAATCTCTTCATCCTGGCTCGTAAACCTTTTATGTGGCAAGATTAGGGAAACAGCCTACTAGACTACTATTTGTCCGATAATTAACATATAGATACAATGGTGGTCCAGAGATATTTACGTAAATTCCCTCGTGTTTATCAACATATAATTCCACACAATAAACACACTAACTCCATTAAAACTCGGGAAAAGGATTTGATATATGCACAGAAAACATCTTGTCAAAAGATTCAGCAGCAAGTAAACAGTGCAAGACATATGGGATATGTGTAATAGACACACAGAAGCAGAAGAGCTATTCAAAATGGCGCATTCAATTGAAAACAATTTACTTTCCATTATACACACACGCTCGAGGGAAAACTACTATAGAACTATCAGCTAACACTGGTAGAACAACTTAAAAGGTGTGTGCCTTCTTTTCGAATATTTCAGTACGGTTAATCGCTGTGGCATAACCTCTTTGTGGCGATCAGAGCAGTTATACCGGCTACAGAGGAACAACAGAGAGTAGATGGACGACTGGCATTACTAGAGTATCTATTGTACGAGCTTTGTAAGTTGATTTTCTTTTTAATTGTTTAAAGCAACAACCAACAAAATGTATGTTTTCACGTATAAATATCGTTGCTATTACACATTTTTCCGAAATAATTTGAATAATTAATTACCATAAGTAAATGAGGTGTGTGCGATCTGCTGATTAGCTGAAATACTCGACTTGTGTTGCAAATATATGGAGAAATAATGAAATTAATTTTTCTTTTTTCACCGATTTAGTGTCATTTTAAAATGTGTCACTCGTCACTAGTTTTATCAGTCACTGCTAAAAAAAAACAGAGGCCGGTTTCACAAAACGATCACTGCTAAAAACCAGATGCAGGTTTCACAAAACTATCACTGCTAAAAACCAGATGCAGGTTTCACAAAACTATCACTGCTAAAAACCAGATGCAGGTTTCACAAAACTATCACTGCTAAAAACCAGATGCAGGTTTCACAAAACTATCACTGCTAAAAACCAGAGGCAGGTTTCACAAAACTATCACTGCTAAAAACCAGATGCAGGTTTCACAAAACTATCACTGCTAAAAACCAGAGACCGGTTTCACAAAACTATCACTGCTAAAAACCAGAGGCCGGTTTCACAAAACGATCACTGCTAAAAACCTGAGGCAGGTTTCACAAAACTATCACTGCTAAAAACCAGAGGCCGGTTTCACAAAACTATCACTGCTAAAAACCAGAGGCCGGTTTCATAAAACTATCACTGCTAAAAACCAGAGGCCGGTTTCACAAAACTATCACTGCTAAAAACCAGAGGCCGGTTTCACAAAACTATCACTGCTAAAAACCTGAGGCAGGTTTCACAAAACGATCACTGCTAAAAACCAGAGGCCGGTTTCACAAAACTATCACTGCTAAAAACCAGAGGCCGGTTTCATAAAACTATCACTGCTAAAAACCAGAGGCCGGTTTCACAAAACTATCACTGCTAAAAACCAGAGGCCGGTTTCACAAAACTATCACTGCTAAAAACCTGAGGCAGGTTTCACAAAACTATCACTGCTAAAAACCAGAGGCCGGATTCACAACACTATCATAACAAAGAGGTGTAGCAACGCTATTGGATGTCTCTGTTATAAATAAAACTTAATAATAATGAATCTAAAACGGTAAAAATCACACAGTTGGCAGATGACACTACTATTTTTGTGAGAGATGAAAACGACATTACAACTGCACTAAAAATTGTAGACGAATTTGGAAATCATTCAGGTCTAGAATTAAATAAAAATAAAACTGAATGTCTATTGGTTGGAAAATCAAAAAATAAGAGGTTAAATATTAAAGAAATAAAACATTCCAAACAGGTTAAATCTCTGGGTATTCATTTTGGCAATGATAAAGAATTATGTTCACGGTTAAATTGGGATAAACAAATATAACACAAGCTTAGACATGATTAGCAGATATCTTATCACTCTTAATAGTGTTCATATTCATTCATATAAATGATGTATTGCTGTTTTGAGAGAATGCATTTTAATAATAAATTATTACATTTTATTAAAAATACTCTATTGACTATATTCCCCGAATTGTCCTGTGATACCATGTCTCTTATAGATCGCAATTCAAAATGAATGACGTTTTTTCTTCAGAAAACAATATTGATACAAAGAAAACTAATATGGCCGAATTGCGCTGAATTGGATCGTGTGATTTGTGTGTCTGTCGTGTTATTTATCTACTAGGTAGCAAACAAGCATCGTTATAGACTAGGACAGATTGTCAATGTTCTATAGAAATGTAACGTATGGCAACTCTTCTTTCTCTATTTCATAATGTTATTTCAGTATATGTTCCTCTCAGATAATATGAACTCTAATATTGATTCATTCTAGAGCTAACACACATATACTATGATATTTTGTTAGTTGTCTGGTTCTTAATATGTCTTCAACATATCGCTATCCTGTAGAAAATAGTAACTTTGCACTTCGTGTGGCTAACTGTTCAGGGTTGCATTAGGTGCACTCCGTGTGGCTATCTGTTCAGAGTTGCATTAGGTGCACTCCGTGTGGCTAACTGTTCAGGGTTGCATTGGGTGCACTCCGTGTGGCTAACTGTTCAGAGTTGCATTAGGTGCACTCCGTGTGGCTAACTGTTCAGGGTTGCATTAGGTGCACTCCGTGTGGCTAACTGTTCAGGGTTGCATTGGGTCACTCCGTGTGGCTAACTGTTCATGGTTGCATTAGGTGCACTCCGTGTGGCTAACTGTTCAGAGTTGCATTAGGTGCACTCCGTGTGGCTAACTGTTCAGGGTTGCATTAGGTGCACTCCGTGTGGCTAACTGTTCAGAGTTGCATTAGGTGCACTCTGTGTGGCTAACTGTTCAGGGTTGCATTAAGTGCACTCCGCGTGGCTAACTGTTCAGAGTTGCATTAGGTGCACTCCGTGTGGCTAACTGTTCAGGGTTGCATTAAGTGCACTCCGCGTGGCTAACTGTTCAGAGTTGCAGTAGGTGCACTCTGTGTGGCTAACTGTTCAGGGTTGCATTAAGTGCACTCCGCGTGGCTAACTGTTCATGGTTGCATTAGGTATATTTAGCATCTTACAACAGTGATGATTTCATACCATTATTTATGAACCAAGATCGGACAGGTGGGTTATCTCTGGGTACTCCGATATCCTCCCACACGAATGACCACATATACGCTTTCATCGCCAACGACAGTGATTAATATAAGTTGTTAAAAAGATTAAACTTATTATTTATGAAATGAGTTTTGGAATTAGTGTGCTATTAAACGAGCCAAAACGACTTTCATAAACTATGGAATGAAATCACAACGAGCATTATGCTCATCTTTATCACATTACCATAGTAACAGCAACCATGAAGTTGTAAAACATCTCGCCGCGAATATTCCACAAAATACATTAATCACTATATACCGCTAGTGTCTACTCAGCATTTTCTTGATTTAAGCAGTTGATTTTCATGAGAGTATGAACGCAAACTGTATGTCGAATGTGTCAAAAGCAAACTGTCATACTTCGACAAAATCAGAATCCTTCCAGGTTGCATTACACGTGTGTACATATAAGAAAATATGTGATGGCTGTGTGAAACTGAATGCAAGCAAAGTTATGTGATAAATTAATATGCTTAAAATTATGATGTTACTAAATACGATACAACATTGTTCAATAACCTATCCTGTTTAATAATGTTTCTTGTTCACGGCAGAAGTCGTGATAGTGCAGGGGTAGTCGCGCGTTCGCTTCATGTGCGAAAGGCCATGAGTTCGAGCCCCACTGGAGCCTTAGACAAGGCATTTAAATTCCACGTTGCCTCTTTCTCTCTCCATCGTGGCGAGGGATTCCATCAGGAATGAGGTATCGAGAATGATTAATATAAGTTGTAAGAACTTGTTTCGCAATCGAGTTAGATTAAATGTGCATAAACTGTTCACGGCAGATCCAATTTTCTTTACTTGTATATATAATCGTTCAAATGCAAAACACATAACACACTTCATAGCAGGCAGCTGCTTGCTATTTTATTGCAAGTCAATAGTAACTATGTCATGCACAAACAGATACAATACAAGAAAATGCACATGGTTTGGGCCACAAGTTTTAACAACATTAGACAACGGCCCACACCAGAAAGTCAAGCTAACGTTTGATTAAATTTCCAGACAAGATAATGCATACATAGAATGGAACTAACATGACTCAAAGGATTAGAGAGAGAGATAGAAAAAGACAAAACTACAACAATTCTCATCGTTTTTCAGATTGATAAATGAAGCTCCGATTCCCACAAGCAAATAACTTATGTTAATTCAAGAGAGCAGTGCCGAAAAACGATGAGAATTGTTTATGTAGGTTTGAACTTCCAAACATAAAGTTATGTTCTCCTCATTTGTTAACGACTCTATACCATGAAGTTTGATTTTGTAGAGATAAGAATACGGAGCGAGCAGGATGAAGACGCACCTGTACATGGTGTATGCGGCCGTCGAGCTACACAAGCTGATGCCAGAATGTCGCCACAGCATAGCACCTTTACTCTGCCAAAAACGATTTGTCAATTTCTACAGAAATCTTATAAAACAAAGTAAGTTGTTTCTTTGGGTTTATAGCCTTGTCAATACACTACATACAAGTAACGTATAACGTAAAAACAAGGATGGGAATAAGAAACTTACAGACGGATATGTAGTCCAGTTGTAACACGCTGGACTGGTAATCCAGGGATCGCAGGTTCGATCCCCCGTCTGACCCTAATAAAATTAACAGTCTTTCAGATGGGACGTTAAACTGAGGTCTCGTGTCGGTGCTTTACACTGTACACGTAAAAGAACCAGAGGAGATTCTGGAATGGGTCTCTGTCTGTATCATGCACTATCCTCCAAAATCTAAAATAACTAATCTCTTCAGGAGGCGTCGCTCATATGGGTAACCGGTAGCGACGATAAATAAACGTAAAAACACACACGAATAAGAAACTAGCACCCACAAGTGCATTTATATTATTACCTCTGCATACAATAACCATTAGTCGCGATGAAATAGATGATACGTGGGCAAGCTTGGTGTTATAACAATGTTCAAATGGCCTTAAATCAGTAAAAACTCATACAAAAGGAACAGGTTTACAATATGGACAACTGGACATCAGACCGATGCTTCCCGTCAACCTTGGTGATATTCCAACATAGGGTTATGGAGATGAAGCGTGGACAAACTAAAGCGGACGGACGGACAGATGGAAAGGCAACAACAATATGTCTCCACCTAATATGAGGAAACATAATTATCTAAGATGCGGTACGAAGCATGCGGACAAACCAAGCAGAAAACAACCGTATATGAATAAAGCCTACTAGCTTCCCTTGGACAAAGTGAAAGACTAGATCAAAGACAAATCAGTATCTTCTACAAAAGAAGGAAATCTGAGTGTAATCTCCCTTCTTCCAACAGTTGTTGATTATATATCCATAACTGTGTGTAGTCGATACATGTTCCCACAGGCGAATACATTTTTTTAAATTTAATGTCGCTACCGGTTGCCCATTTGAGCAACGGGCAGCTTACCTAACAACACATTTCCTGGACAGGCTACAGCGGTTAACCAGTACTTGGTGCAGCAACATCCGTAAGAAACTGCCAACTATTTCATATAAAGAGAAACGATCTGAGCGGGGCTCGAACACGTGGCCTTCAGTGATGATAGGTTACAGTGGTATACAAGTCAGCGACCGTAACCACTCGACCAGCATCCATTAGTGTATTAGTCTTTATTTAAGGGCTAGTGCAAGATACAGTTGATGTACACATTTCAGAGATCTGGAATGTCAACACTGAAATGGATAATTTCGTTCCCATTTATCGATGTCAACGTTTAAACTATGACAATAAAGGTTACAGAAATATTAAGACACAACATGCCAGAAACACATTTGAATGTAGCAAACGTGAAACATTTATACACTCGCCTCATCTCAATGTTGCCTACTAGTAATCTATTCTAGCGTTTCCTTAACCTGTATAGTACAGTTTGCATAGCCTATTCTTATATTTGCTTAATCCGTTCTTATGCTTGTCGTACAACGCCGTTATCGTCTTTGTCGCTCATATTTTAGCGTTTGCCAATTCTATTCTAGCGTGTGTTTAACCTACTCCAGAATTTGCCTAACTTATACATATGTTTGATTAACCTGTTCATGTGAATCCCTCTCATATTCTAGCGTGTGTTTAACATACTCCAGAATTTGCCTAACTTATACTTATGTTTGATTAACCTGTTCTGGTGAATCCCTCTCCTATTCTAGTGTGTATCTAACCTACTCCAGAATTTGCCTAACTTAAAGTTATGTTTGATTAACCTGTTCTGGTGAATCCCTCTCATATTCTAGCGTGTGTTTAACCTACTACATAATTTGCCTAACTTAAACTTATGTTTGATTAACCTGTTCCGGTGAATCCCTCTCATAGTCTAGCGTGTGTTTAACCTACTCCAGAATTTGCCTAACTTAAACTTATGTTTGATTAACCTGTTCAGGTGAATGCCTCTCATATTCTAGTGTGTGTCTAACCTACTCCAGAATGTGCCTAAATTATACTTATGTTTGATTAACCTGTTCCGGTGAATCCCTCTCATATTCTAGCGTGTGTTTAACCTACTCCAGAATTTGCCTAACTTATACTTATTTTTGATTAACCTGTTCCGGTGAATCCCTCTCATATTCTAGCGTGTGTTTAACCTACTCCATAATTAGCCTAACTTAAACATATGTTTGATTAACCTGTTCTGGTGAATTCCTCTCATATTCTAGCGTGTGTCTAACCTACTCCAGAATTAGCCTAACTTAAACTTATGTTTGATTAACCTGTTCTGGTGAATTCCTCTCATATTCTAGCGTGTGTCTAACCTACTCCAGAATGTACTATATTATACTTATGTTTGATTAACCTGTTCTGGTGAATTCCTCTCATATTCTAGCGTGTGTCTAACCTACTCCAGAATGTACTAAATTATACTTATGTTTGTTTGGTGAATGCTACTCATATTCTAGCGTGTGTCTAACCTATTCTAACATAACCTCATGTAGCGCTTACCAAACATTCCCTAGTGATTGCCAAACCTATTCTAGCATTTGCATAACGTATTCTTATGTTTGCAGAACGTATATTGTTACTTTTTTGTTACATTTACATAGCGTGTTCTAGCGTTTCCCTACGTTCCCAACTTTAATCTAGTGATTCGCAAACCTGTTCTAGCATTTTAAAACAAGTTCTAGCGTTTCCATATGTGTATTAATTCACAATCGGAAACTAATTGAATCAGATCATTTCACTTAACTATAGACTGTATAATAAGGAAATCGTTGTCAACTATTATCACCAATCTATGAAATTAACATCGGGAATTCGTTGTCAAGAATTATTTCACATAACTAAGCTGCTACATGGGGGAAATCGATGTCGGTAAGTTTGTCCTCTCCAGATGTCATTATTAATAAACAGCACAACAACATTACCAGTATTCCCATGGAAAGTACTGACACATTGAAACATGGATAGTTATAGTTAGCAATGGTGTATTGTACGAGTCAAACGAATGTCTAGAAATAGTGTATATATTCAACATATACAGACTGTCCGTATGAATATAGTTCAATATGCAATACTCGGAAAGAAGAGTACGGTGGTATACAAGTAGAGCAAATACAGACAGCGCAATTTGGTCCAGATGAACATGGTATTATAGAAAACTTTCTCTGACACATTAATGCATAATATTACTTAGATACGAATTTTAGCCTATATTTGTTGTCGTTATTTGACTACCACAATACTGTCATTCAGGAACATTCAGGAACATCCAGGAACATTCAGGAACAATTGTCTATACTTGTCTATTATAAAAGTGGATTAACTCCAGTATTTCATTTATTAACGACAACATTAACAGAGACTGCAACATTAACAGAGACGGCAACATTAACAGAGACTGAAACATTAACAGAGACTGCAACATTAACAGAGACTGCAACATTAACAGAGACTGCAACATTAACAGAGACGACAACATTAACAGAGACTGCAACATTAACAGAGACTGCAACATTAACAGAGATGGCAACATTAACAGAGACTGCAACATTAACAGAGACTGCAACATTAACACAACATTAACAGAGACTGCACATTAACAGAGACTGCAACATTAACAGAGACTGCAACATTAACAGAGACTGCAACATTAACCATTAACAGAGACTGCAACATTAACAGAGACGGCAACATTAACAGAGACTGCAACATTAACAGAGACGCAACATTAACAGAGACGGCAACATTAACAGAGACTGCAACATTAACAGAGACTGCAACATTAACAGAGACTGCAACATTAACAGAGACGGCAACATTAACAGAGACTGCAACATTAACAGAGACTGCAACATTAACAGAGACTGCAACAACCATTAACAGAGACTGCAACATTAACAGAGACTGCAACATTAACAGAGACTGCAACATTAACCATTAACAGAGACGCAACATTAACAGAGACGGCAACATTAACAGAGACTGCAACATTAACAGAGACTGCAACATTAACAGAGACTGCAACATTAACAGAGGACGGCAACATTAACAGAGACTGCAACATTAACAGAGACTGCAACATTAACAGAGACTGCAACATTAACCATTAACAGAGACTGCAACATTAACAGAGACTGCAACATTAACAGAGACTGCAACATTAACAGAGACTGCAACATTAACCATTAACAGAGACTGCAACATTAACAGAGACGGCAACATTAACCATTAACAGAGACTGCAACATTAACAGAGACTGCAACATTAACAGAGACTGCAACATTAACAGAGACTGCAACAACATTAACAGAGACTGCAACATTAACAGAGACGACAACATTAACAGAGACGACAACATTAACAGAGACGACAACATTAACAGAGACTGCAACATTAACAGAGACTGCAACATTAACAGAGACTGCAACATTAACAGAGACAACAACATTAACAGAGATGGCAACATTAACAGAGACTGCAACATTAACACAACATTAACAGAGACTGCAACATTAACAGAGACTGCAACATTAACAGAGACTGCAACATTAACAGAGATGGCAACATTAACAGAGACTGCAACATTAACAGAGACTGCAACATTAACAGAGACGGCAACAACATTAACATAGACTGCAACATTAACAGAGATGGCAACATTAACAGAGACTGCAACATTAACAGAGACTGCAACATTAACAGAGGACGGCTACATTAACAGAGACTGCAACATTAACAGAGACTGCAACATTATCAGAGACTGCAACATTAACCATTAACAGAGACTGCAACATTAACAGAGACGGCAACATTAACAGAGACTGCAACATTAACAGAGGACGGCAACATTAACAGAGACTGCAACATTAACAGAGACTGCAACATTAACCATTAACAGAGACTGCAACATTAACAGAGACTGCAACATTAACAGAAACAGAGACTGCAACATTAACAGAGACTGCAACATTAACAGAGACTGCAACATTAACAGAGGACGGCAACATTAACAGAGACTGCAACATTAACAGAGACTGCAACATTAACAGAGACTGCAACATTAACCATTAACAGAGACTGCAACATTAACAGCATTAACAGAGACTGCAACATTAACCATTAACAGAGACTGCAACATTAACAGAGACGGCAACATTAACAGAGACTGCAACATTAACCATTAACAGAGACTGCAACATTAACAGAGACTGCAACATTAACAGAGACGACAACATTAACAGAGACGACAACATTAACAGAGACTGCAACATTAACAGAGACTGCAACATTAACAGAGACTGCAACATTAACAGAGACTGCAACATTAACACAACATTAACAGAGACTGCAACATTAACAGAGACTGCAACATTAACAGAGACTGCAACATTAACAGAGATGGCAACATTAACAGAGACTGCAACATTAACAGAGACTGCAACATTAACAGAGACGGCAACAACATTAACATAGACTGCAACATTAACAGAGATGGCAACATTAACAGAGACTGCAACATTAACAGAGACTGCAACATTAACAGAGGACGGCTACATTAACAGAGACTGCAACATTAACAGAGACTGCAACATTATCAGAGACTGCAACATTAACCATTAACAGAGACTGCAACATTAACAGAGACGGCAACATTAACAGAGACTGCAACATTAACAGAGGACGGCAACATTAACAGAGACTGCAACATTAACAGAGACTGCAACATTAACCATTAACAGAGACTACAACATTAACAGAGACTGCAACATTAACAGAAACAGAGACTGCAACATTAACAGAGACTGCAACATTAACAGAGACTGCAACATTAACAGAGGACGGCAACATTAACAGAGACTGCAACATTAACAGAGACTGCAACATTAACAGAGACTGCAACATTAACCATTAACAGAGACTGCAACATTAACAGCATTAACAGAGACTGCAACATTAACCATTAACAGAGACTGCAACATTAACAGAGACGGCAACATTAACAGAGACTGCAACATTAACCATTAACAGAGACTGCAACATTAACAGAGACTGCAACATTAACAGAGACGACAACATTAACAGAGACGACAACATTAACAGAGACTGCAACATTAACAGAGACTGCAACATTAACAGAGACTGCAACATTAACAGAGACTGCAACATTAACAGAGACTGCAACATTAACACAACATTAACAGAGACTGCAACATTAACAGAGACTGCAACATTAACAGAGACTGCAACATTAACAGAGATGGCAACATTAACAGAGACTGCAACATTAACAGAGACTGCAACATTAACAGAGACGGCAACAACATTAACATAGACTGCAACATTAACAGAGATGGCAACATTAACAGAGACTGCAACATTAACAGAGACTGCAACATTAACAGAGACTGCAACATTAACCATTAACAGAGACGGCAACATTAACCATTAACAGAGACTGCAACATTAACAGAGACTGCAACATTAACAGAGACTGCAACATTAACAGAGACTGCAACAACATTAACAGAGACTGCAACATTAACAGAGACGACAACATTAACAGAGACGACAACATTAACAGAGACGACAACATTAACAGAGACTGCAACATTAACAGAGACTGCAACATTAACAGAGACTGCAACATTAACAGAGACAACAACATTAACAGAGATGGCAACATTAACAGAGACTGCAACATTAACACAACATTAACAGAGACTGCAACATTAACAGAGACTGCAACATTAACAGAGACTGCAACATTAACAGAGATGGCAACATTAACAGAGACTGCAACATTAACAGAGACTGCAACATTAACAGAGACGGCAACAACATTAACATAGACTGCAACATTAACAGAGATGGCAACATTAACAGAGACTGCAACATTAACAGAGACTGCAACATTAACAGAGGACGGCTACATTAACAGAGACTGCAACATTAACAGAGACTGCAACATTATCAGAGACTGCAACATTAACATTAACAGAGACTGCAACATTAACAGAGACGGCAACATTAACAGAGACTGCAACATTAACAGAGGACGGCAACATTAACAGAGACTGCAACATTAACAGAGACTGCAACATTAACCATTAACAGAGACTGCAACATTAACAGAGACTGCAACATTAACAGAAACAGAGACTGCAACATTAACAGAGACTGCAACATTAACAGAGACTGCAACATTAACAGAGGACGGCAACATTAACAGAGACAGCAACATTAACAGAGACTGCAACATTAACCATTAACAGAGACTGCAACATTAACAGCATTAACAGAGACTGCAACATTAACCATTAACAGAGACTGCAACATTAACAGAGACGGCAACATTAACAGAGACTGCAACATTAACCATTAACAGAGACTGCAACATTAACAGAGACTGCAACATTAACAGAGACGACAACATTAACAGAGACGACAACATTAACAGAGACTGCAACATTAACAGAGACTGCAACATTAACAGAGACTGCAACATTAACAGAGACTGCAACATTAACAGAGACTGCAACATTAACACAACATTAACAGAGACTGCAACATTAACAGAGACGGCAACATTAACAGAGACTGCAACATTAACAGAGGACGGCAACATTAACAGAGACTGCAACATTAACAGAGACTGCAACATTAACCATTAACAGAGACTGCAACATTAACAGAGACTGCAACATTAACAGAAACAGAGACTGCAACATTAACAGAGACTGCAACATTAACAGAGACTGCAACATTAACAGAGGACGGCAACATTAACAGAGACTGCAACATTAACAGAGACTGCAACATTAACAGAGACTGCAACATTAACCATTAAAAGAGACTGCAACATTAACAGCATTAACAGAGACTGCAACATTAACCATTAACAGAGACTGCAACATTAACAGAGACGGCAACATTAACAGAGACTGCAACATTAACCATTAACAGAGACTGCAACATTAACAGAGACTGCAACATTAACAGAGACGACAACATTAACAGAGACGACAACATTAACAGAGACTGCAACATTAACAGAGACTGCAACATTAACAGAGACTGCAACATTAACAGAGACTGCAACAGTAACAGAGACTGCAACATTAACCAACATTAACAGAGACTGCAACATTAACAGAGACTGCAACATTAACAGAGACTGCAACATTAACAGAGATGGCAACATTAACAGAGACTGCAACATTAACAGAGACTGCAACATTAACAGAGACGGCAACAACATTAACATAGACTGCAACATTAACAGAGATGGCAACATTAACAGAGACTGCAACATTAACAGAGACTGCAACATTAACAGAGGACGGCTACATTAACAGAGACTGCAACATTAACAGAGACTGCAACATTATCAGAGACTGCAACATTAACCATTAACAGAGACTGCAACATTAACAGAGACGGCAACATTAACAGAGACTGCAACATTAACAGAGGACGGCAACATTAACAGAGACTGCAACATTAACAGAGACTGCAACATTAACCATTAACAGAGACTGCAACATTAACAGAGACTGCAACATGAACAGAGACTGCAACATTAACAGAGACTGCAACATTAACAGAGACTGCAACATTATCAGAGACTGCAACATTAACCATTAACAGAGACGGCAACATTAACAGAGACGGCAACATTAACAGAGACTGCAACATTAACAGAGACTGCAACATTAACAGAGGACGGCAACATTAACAGAGACTGCAACATTAACAGAGACTGCAACATTAACAGAGACTGCAACATTAACCATTAACAGAGACGGCAACATTAACAGAGACGGCAACATTAACAGAGACTGCAACATTAACCATTAACAGAGACGGAACATTAACAGAGACGGCAACATTAACAGAGACTGCAACATTAACAGAGACTGCAACATTAACAGAGACTGCAACATTAACAGAGGACGGCAACATTAACAGAGACTGCAACATTAACAGAGACTGCAACATTAACAGAGACTGCAACATTAACCATTAACAGAGACTGCAACATTAACAGCATTAACAGAGACTGCAACATTAACCATTAACAGAGACTGCAACATTAACAGAGACGGCAACATTAACAGAGACTGCAACATTAACATTAACAGAGACTGCAACATTAACAGAGACTGCAACATTAACAGAGACTGCAACATTAACAGAGACTGCACAACATTAACAGAGACTGCAACATTAACAGAGACTGCAACAACATTAACAGAGACTGCAACATTAACAGAGACTGCAACATTAACAGAGACTGCAACATTAACAGAGAAACATTAACAGAGACTGCAACATTAACAGAGACTGCAACATTAACAGAGACTGCAACATTAACCATTAACAGAGACTGCAACATTAACCATTAACAGAGACTGCAACATTAACCATTAACAGAGACTGCAACATTAACAGAGACTGCAACATTAACAGAGACTGCAACATTAACCATTAACAGAGACTGCAACATTAACAGAGACTGCAACATTAACAGAGACTGCAACATTAACAGAGACGACAACATTAACAGAGACGACAACATTAACAGAGACTGCAACATTAACAGAGACTGCAACATTAACAGAGACTGCAACATTAACAGAGACTGCAACATTAACACAACATTAACAGAGACTGCAACATTAACAGAGACTGCAACATTAACAGAGACTGCAACATTAACAGAGATGGCAACATTAACAGAGACTGCAACATTAACAGAGACTGCAACATTAACAGAGACGGCAACAACATTAACATAGACTGCAACATTAACAGAGATGGCAACATTAACAGAGACTGCAACATTAACAGAGACTGCAACATTAACAGAGGACGGCTACATTAACAGAGACTGCAACATTAACAGAGACTGCAACATTAACAGAGACTGCAACATTAACCATTAACAGAGACTGCAACATTAACAGAGACGGCAACATTAACAGAGACTGCAACATTAACAGAGGACGGCAACATTAACAGAGACTGCAACATTAACAGAGACTGCAACATTAACCATTAACAGAGACTGCAACATTAACAGAGACTGCAACAGAACAGAGACTGCAACATTAACAGAGACTGCAACATTAACAGAGACTGCAACATTATCAGAGACTGCAACATTAACCATTAACAGAGACGGCAACATTAACAGAGACGGCAACATTAACAGAGACTGCAACATTAACAGAGACTGCAACATTAACAGAGGACGGCAACATTAACAGAGACTGCAACATTAACAGAGACTGCAACATTAACAGAGACTGCAACATTAACCATTAACAGAGACTGCAACATTAACAGAGACGGCAACATTAACAGAGACTGCAACATTAACAGAGACTGCAACAACATTAACAGAGACTGCAACATTAACAGAGACTGCAACATTAACAGAGACTGCAACATTAACAGAGAAACATTAACAGAGACTGCAACATTAACAGAGACTGCAACATTAACAGAGACTGCAACATTAACCATTAACAGAGACTGCAACATTAACAGCATTAACAGAGACTGCAACAACATTAACAGAGACTGCAACATTAACAGAGACGGCAACATTAACAGAGACTGCAACATTAACCATTAACAGAGACTGCAACATTAACAGAGACTGCAACATTAACAGAGACTGCAACATTAACAGAGACTGCACAACATTAACAGAGACTGCAACATTAACAGAGACTGCAACATTAACAGAGACTGCAACATTAACAGAGACTGCAACATTAACAGAGACTGCAACATTAACAGAGAAACATTAACAGAGACTGCAACATTAACAGAGACTGCAACATTAACAGAGACTGCAACATTAACCATTAACAGAGACTGCAACATTAACAGCATTAACAGAGACTGCAACATTAACCATTAACAGAGACTGCAACATTAACAGAGACGGCAACATTAACAGAGACTGCAACATTAACCATTAACAGAGACTGCAACATTAACAGAGACTGCAACATTAACAGAGACTGCAACATTAACAGAGACGACAACATTAACAGAGACGACAACATTAACAGAGACTGCAACATTAACAGAGACTGCAACATTAACAGAGACTGCAACATTAACAGAGACTGCAACATTAACAGAGAAACATTAACAGAGACTGCAACATTAACAGAGACTGCAACATTAACAGAGACTGCAACAAACCATTAACAGAGACTGCAACATTAACAGCATTAACAGAGACTGCAACAACATTAACATAGACTGCAACATTAACAGAGACGGCAACATTAACAGAGACTGCAACAAACCATTAACAGAGACTGCAACATTAACAGAGACTGCAACATTAACAGAGACTGCAACATTAACAGAGACTGCAACATTAACAGAGACTGCAACATTAACCATTAACAGAGACTGCAACATTAACAGAGACGGCAACATTAACAGAGACTGCAACATTAACAGAGGACGGCAACATTAACAGAGACTGCAACATTAACAGAGACTGCAACATTAACCATTAACAGAGACTGCAACATTAACAGAGACTGCAACATGAACAGAGACTGCAACATTAACAGAGACTGCAACATTAACCATTAACAGAGACGGCAACATTAACAGAGACGGCAACATTAACAGAGACTGCAACATTAACCATTAACAGAGACGGAACATTAACAGAGACGGCAACATTAACAGAGACTGCAACATTAACAGAGACTGCAACATTAACAGAGACTGCAACATTAACAGAGGACGGCAACATTAACAGAGACTGCAACATTAACAGAGACTGCAACATTAACCATTAACAGAGACTGCAACATTAACAGCATTAACAGAGACTGCAACATTAACCATTAACAGAGACTGCAACATTAACAGAGACGGCAACATTAACAGAGACTGCAACATTAACCATTAACAGAGACTGCAACATTAACAGAGACTGCAACATTAACAGAGACTGCAACATTAACAGAGACTGCAACAACATTAACAGAGACTGCAACATTAACAGAGACTGCAACAACATTAACAGAGACTGCAACATTAACAGAGACTGCAACAACATTAACAGAGACTGCAACATTAACAGAGACTGCAACATTAACAGAGAAACATTAACAGAGACTGCAACATTAACAGAGACTGCAACATTAACAGAGACTGCAACATTAACAGCATTAACAGAGACTGCAACATTAACCATTAACAGAGACTGCAACATTAACAGAGACGGCAACATTAACAGAGACTGCAACATTAACCATTAACAGAGACTGCAACATTAACAGAGACTGCAACATTAACAGAGACTGCAACATTAACAGAGACGACAACATTAACAGAGACGACAACATTAACAGAGACTGCAACATTAACAGAGACTGCAACATTAACAGAGACTGCAACATTAACAGAGACTGCAACATTAACAGAGACTGCAACATTAACACAACATTAACAGAGACTGCAACATTAACAGAGACTGCAACATTAACAGAGACTGCAACATTAACAGAGATGGCAACATTAACAGAGACTGCAACATTAACAGAGACTGCAACATTAACAGAGACGGCAACAACATTAACATAGACTGCAACATTAACAGAGATGGCAACATTAACAGAGACTGCAACATTAACAGAGACTGCAACATTAACAGAGGACGGCTACATTAACAGAGACTGCAACATTAACAGAGACTGCAACATTATCAGAGACTGCAACATTAACCATTAACAGAGACTGCAACATTAACAGAGACGGCAACATTAACAGAGACTGCAACATTAACAGAGGACGGCAACATTAACAGAGACTGCAACATTAACAGAGACTGCAACATTAACCATTAACAGAGACTGCAACATTAACAGAGACTGCAACATGAACAGAGACTGCAACATTAACAGAGACTGCAACATTAACAGAGACTGCAACATTATCAGAGACTGCAACATTAACCATTAACAGAGACGGCAACATTAACAGAGACGGCAACATTAACAGAGACTGCAACATTAACAGAGACTGCAACATTAACAGAGGACGGCAACATTAACAGAGACTGCAACATTAACAGAGACTGCAACATTAACAGAGACTGCAACATTAACCATTAACAGAGACGGCAACATTAACAGAGACGGCAACATTAACAGAGACTGCAACATTAACCATTAACAGAGACGGAACATTAACAGAGACGGCAACATTAACAGAGACTGCAACATTAACAGAGACTGCAACATTAACAGAGACTGCAACATTAACAGAGGACGGCAACATTAACAGAGACTGCAACATTAACAGAGACTGCAACATTAACCATTAACAGAGACTGCAACATTAACAGCATTAACAGAGACTGCAACATTAACCATTAACAGAGACTGCAACATTAACAGCATTAACAGAGACTGCAACATTAACCATTAACAGAGACTGCAACATTAACAGAGACGGCAACATTAACAGAGACTGCAACATTAACCATTAACAGAGACTGCAACATTAACAGAGACTGCAACATTAACATAGACTGCAACATTAACAGAGACTGCAACAACATTAACAGAGACTGCAACATTAACAGAGACTGCAACAACATTAACAGAGACTGCAATATTAACAGAGACTGCAACATTAACAGAGACTGCAATATTAACAGAGAAACATTAACAGAGACTGCAACAACATTAACAGAGACGGCAACATTAACAGAGACTGCAACAACATTAACAGAGACTGCAACATTAACAGAGACTGCAACAACATTAACAGAGACTGCAATATTAACAGAGACTGCAACATTAACAGAGACTGCAATATTAACAGAGAAACATTAACAGAGACTGCAACATTAACAGAGACGGCAACATTAACAGAGACTGCAACATTAACAGAGACTGCAACATTAACAGAGACTGCAACATTAACAGAGACAGCAACATTAACAGAGACAACAACATTAACAGAGACTGCAACATTAACAGAGACTGCAACATTAACAGAGACTGCAACATTAACAGAGACAGCAACATTAACAGAGACAACAACATTAACAGAGACTGCAACATTAACAGAGACTGCAACATTAACAGAGACAGCAACATTAACAGAGACAACAACATTAACAGAGACTGCAACATTAACAGAGACTGCAACATTAACAGAGACAACAACATTAACAGAGACAGCAACATTAACAGAGACAACAACATTAACAGAGACTGCAACATTAACAGAGACTGCAACATTAACAGAGACGACCTATTGATGACGAACATAATTGAAAGAAACTGGCTACCAAAACTAATAATTAAGCACATTTCGAAAATCAATCTCCACAGTATGGAAAACATTTATGAAGACAGAAATATCTTTAAAAACAAACGTTAAATCCAAGCTCAAACATTACGGAAATAGTCGATATACATTCGAAAATATGATAAACACAGAAATATACAA
>CM026395.1:21107502-21192502 GCA_014843695.1 Archivesica marissinica | reverse complement strand
TTGACAATATCGCACACATGAAATGAGATTTAGCATCTATAATACCTCTGATCCTACCCACGTATGATATACCAAACATCTCTTTAAGTCGTCTATAATACCCATGATCCTACCCACGTATGATATACCAAACATCTCTTTAAGTCGTCTATAATACCCATGATCCTACCCACGTATGATATACCAAACATCTCTTTAAGTCGTCTATAATACCTCTGCTCCTACCACGTATGATATACCAAACATCTCTTAAGTCGTCTATAATACCTCTGCTCCTACTCACGTATGATATACAAACATCTCTTTAAGTCGTCTATAATACCTCTGCTCCTACCCACGTATGATATACCAAACATCTCTTTAAGTCGTCTATAATACCTCTGCCCTACCGTGTATGATATACCAAACATCTCTTTAAGTCGTCTATAATACCCTCTGATCCTAATCGTGTATGATATACCAAACATCTCTTTAGTCATCTATAATACCTCTGCTCCTACTCACGTATATATACCAAACATCTCTTTAAGTCGTCTATAATACCTCTGCTCCTACTCACGTATGATATACCAAACATCTCTTTAAGTCGTCTATAATACCTCTGCTCCTACCCACGTATGATATACCAAACATCTCTTTAAGTCGTCTATAATACCTCTGCTCCTACTCACGTATGATATACCAAACATCTCTTTAAGTCGTCTATAATACCTCTGCTCCTACTCACGTATGATATACCAAACATCTCTTTAAGTCGTCTATAATACCTCTGCTCCTACCCACGTATGATATACCAAACATCTCTTTAAGTCGTCTATAATACCCATGCTCCTACCCACGTATGATATACCAAACATCTCTTTAAGTCGTCTATAATACCTCTGCTCCTACCCACGTATGATATACCAAACATCTCTTTAAGTCGTCTATAATACCTCTGCTCCTACTCACGTATGATATACCAAACATCTCTTTAAGTCGTCTATAATACCTCTGCTCCTACCCACGTATGATATACCAAACATCTCTTTAAGTCGTCTATAATACCCATGATCCTACCCACGTATGCTATACCAAACATCTCTTTAAGTCGTCTATAATACCTCTGCTCCTACTCACGTATGATATACCAAACATCTCTTTAAGTCGTCTATAATACCTATGCTCCTACCCACGTATGATATACCAAACATCTCTTTAAGTCGTCTATAATACCTCTGCTCCTACCCACGTATGATATACCAAACATCTCTTTAAGTCGTCTATAATATCTATGCTCCTACTTACGTATGATATACCAAACATCTCTTTAAGTCGTCTATAATACCTCTGCTCCTACTTACGTATGATATACCAAACATCTCTTTAAGTCGTCTATAATACCTCTGCTCCTACTCACGTATGATATACCAAACAGCTCTTTAAGTCGTCTATAATACCCATGATCCTACCCACGTATGATATACCAAACATCTCTTTAAGTCGTCTATAATACCCATGATCCTACCCACGTATGATATACCAAACAGCTCTTTAAGTCGTCTATAATACCCATGATCCTACCCACGTATGATATACCAAACAGCTCTTTAAGTCGTCTATAATACCCATGATCCTACCCACGTATGATATACCAAACATCTCTTTAAGTCGTCTATAATACCCATGATCCTACCCACGTATGATATACCAAACAGCTCTTTAAGTCGTCTATAATACCCATGATCCTACCCACGTATGATATACCAAACAGCTCTTTAAGTCGTCTATAATACCCATGATCCTACCCACGTATGATATACCAAACATCTCTTTAAGTCGTCTATAATACCCATGATCCTACCCACGTATGATATACCAAACATCTCTTTAAGTCGTCTATAATACCCATGATCCTACCCACGTATGCTATACCAAACATCTCTTTAAGTCGTCTATAATACCTATGCTCCTACCCACGTATGATATACTAATCACCACTTTAGTGCAATGGCAATTGCTGTACAGTATGCTGACTGTTTGATAGATATACATACCATTGACTGATGGCAAGTATACAACACACATATAACGTAATTGTAAGTAGACCCTCCCAGGAGGCATGTCGTTGAAGTCAACGGCATTAATAATTCGGGATCAATGGGCAGTGTGGGATTTCTGACATCCGAACCAAATATCGTAGAAATAAATGTATTTTCAAATGGAATTTAATTTTACCGCGTAGTGACATTATAGCGTACACCATCTCCACACTGCCTTGCATATACTAGTAGGACGATTTCAAAATGTATGATAATCTTCAAAAGCAATATGCAAATGGTTTAATCAGTTTGCAAACTGCGGGAAATTTATCTCATAGTAAAATTAATATTGTTTTCGTCGCATTCTTTGGGGAAAAAAACTCTTGTTTCGTTCTGCATACCAATGTTTGTGTGATCGGTTTTATGCTTTCATCAGCACCATTTTGAGCTATATCGCCGGCAGGCAGTTTACCTAACAACACCTTTCCTGGGCAGGCTACAGCGGCTAACCAGTACGTGGTGCACCAACCTCCGTAGGAAACTATGTATGCCAAATAACTGAATTCGACTCCGGCGGGGTTACTGTTCCTAAGTTCAGTTACTGGTGTGTCTAGCCATGCGGAAATTGACTTATTATGCAGTTCCCTTGTTACTATTACAACTATAGATATATTCCACGGACTGTGCAACATTGAAATTATTTGCTAGGAACAACGGTCTGTCTGTCTGTCTGTCTGTCTGTCTGTCTGTCTGTCTGTCTGTCTGTCTGTCTGTCTGTCTGTCTGTCTGTCTGTCTGTCTGTCTGTCTGTCTGTCTGTCTGTCTGTCTGTCTGTCTGTCAGCAGGTTAACTCAAAAAGAAGTGGATGGATTTTAATTAAACGTGGATATACAGGGCTGGGTTTAAAACCGTTAAATATGGTTGGTCCAGGATAAAGTGATTCGATTATGGGAGAAATCGGTAACGTTATGTGGTCTTGGAGGTCAGCCATGCGCGGGGTTTAGCATCTCTCCGGGTGCTATTCTCTAGCTGAAAATGTACTCTGAATCATGTATGTATAGCTGAAATGTGAGATAATTTTACCCTAAACTGGCAAGAGTGCCATATTTGATTCATAAAACCTGAACATTATTAAGTTGCAAGTCATGATTGTAACAGAATATTGCTGATACATGATTTATGTAACATCCGTCCCCTTATTTGTAACGTCCGTCCCTTTTGTCAAAATATTTGAATATGATATGTTATTTATATTCTGAACACTAATATCTAGCTAGCAGAGTGTTTTATTAATGCTGATACGGGGTACTTACTTTTGACTCGTTAATACTGAGTGTATCATGTCATATTCAAGTATTAGCAACAATGAATCTGTAGCACTTCGAGTTGGAAAAAGTTACTTTCTCTAACAGAGACATAATACTTTTGAAACAGTTACGGATGTTCATTGGATTAGTTTTAAAATTGATAGATATAACATGTACATAATGTTGGAAGACAAAACTGTACAATTTGTATGTTGGTTCAAAGTATATGAAGCTTGGTCATGTATGTAACGTCCGTCCCCCAATTTGTAACGTCCGTCCCTTTGGTCGGAGTATTTAAATATCAGATTTCATTTCTCTTTAGACCACTAAGTTCAGCTATACATAATTGTATTATACGCATGTATAATATACTTATTTATGACCAGCAAATCAGAGGTATACCAAGCAGATCTCAAATGTTAGCATAAATGATCTAATTGCCATTTGTGCAGGAAAAAATGTCTTTCTCTACCATTCATGTAATAATTCGGAAAACGTTAGTTACTTGGATTTTTTTGCTTGGCAACTAATATGTGCAACATGTACATCATTTTAAGAGACAAATAACATTCATTTGTATTGTTAGTATGAAGATTGAGAAGTTTGATATATTACATGTAACGTCCGTCCCCTTTGTCGACAGCAGTGACATACATGTATATTTTCGCAAAAATATGTCAAAAGTTATCCTTGCATGTATTAATTCAGCAATAAAAAAATGTACAAAGTGTAATGGAATATTGAACTTTATTTTTTACTTCTGATGCTAACCCATTGGACCATTTTACTGTGCAACAGGCCTGATAATCCTGTTAACTATTGGGATAATCCTGCAAACTACTGGGCTAATCCTGCTAACTACTGGGATAATCCTGCTAACTACTGGGATAATCCTGCAAACTACTGGGCTAATCCTGCAATAACTACTGGGATAATCCTGCTAACTACTGGGCTAATCCTGCTAACTACTGGATAATCCTGCTAACTACTGGCTAATCCTGCTAACTACTGAGCTAATCCTGCTAACTACTGGGCTAATCCTGCTAACAATTAGATTAATCCTGCTAACTACTGTTTAATCCTGCTAACTACTGGGCTAATCCTGATAACTACTGGGCTAATCCTGCTAACTACTGGTCTAACCCTGCTAACTACTGGTCTAACCCTGCTAACTACTGGGCTAATCCTGCTAACTACTGGGCTAATCATACTAACTACTGGTCTAATCCTGCTAACTACTGGGCTAATCCTGCTAACTACTGGACTAATCCTGCTAGTTACTGGGCTAACCCTGCTAACTACTGGACTAATCCTGCTAATTACTGGTCTAATCCTGCTAACTACTGGGCTAATCCTGCAAACTACTGGGATAATCCTGCTATCTACTGGGATAATCCTGTTAACTATTGGGATAATCCTGCAAACTACTGGGCTAATCCTGCTAACTATGGTCTAACCCTGCTAATTACTGGGCTAATCCTGCTAACTACTGGTCTAATCCTACTAACTACTGGACTAACCCTGCTAACTACTGGACTAATCCTGCTAACTACTGGTCTAATCCTACTAACTACTGGACTAACCCTGCTAACTACTGGACGAATTATGCTAACTACTGGGCTAATCCTGCTAACTACTGGGCTAATCCTGCTAACTACTGGACTAATCCTGCTAACTACTGGTCTAATCCTGCTAACTACTGGGCTAATCCTGCAAACTACTGGGATAATCCTGCTAACTACTGGGATAATCCTGCTAACTACTGGGATAATCCTGCAAACTACTGGGATAATCCTGCTAACTACTGGGCTAATCCTGATAACTACTGGTCTAATCCTGCTAACTACTGGGCTAATCCTGCAAACTACTGGGATAATCCTGCTATCTACTGGGATAATACTGTTAACTATTGGGATAATCCTGCAAACTACTGGGCTAATCCTGCTAACTACTGGGATAATCCTGCTAACTACTGGGATAATCCTGCAAACTACTGGGCTAATCCTGCTAACTACTGGGATAATCCTGCAAACTACTGGGATAATCCTGCTATCTACTGGGATAATCCTGTTAACTACTTGGATAATCCTGCAAACTACTGGGCAACCAACAGGATAATCCTGCTAACTACTGGGCTAATCCTGCTAACTACTGGGTTAATCCTGCTAACTACTGGAATAATCCTGCTAACTACTGGGATAATCCTGCAAACTACTGGGCTAATCCTGCTAACTACTGGGCTAATCCTGCAAACTACTGGGATAATCCTGCTAACTACTGGGCTAATCCTGATAACTACTGGTCTAATCCTGCTAACTACTGGGCTAATCCTGCAAACTACTGGGATAATCCTGCTATCTACTGGGATAATACTGTTAACTATTGGGATAATCCTGCTAACTACTGGGCTAATCCTGCTAACTACTGGGCTAATCCTGCTAACTACTGGGATAATCCTGCAAACTACTGGGCTAATCCTGCTAACTACTGGGATAATCCTGTTAACTACTGGGATAATCCTGCAAACTACTGGGCTAATCCTGCTAACTACTGGGATAATCCTGCAAACTACTGGGCTAATCCTGCTAACTACTGGGATAATCCTGCTAACTACTGGGATAATCCTGCAAACTACTGGGATAATCCTGCTAACTACTGGACTAATCCTGCTAACTACTGGGCTAATCCTGCTAACTACTGGGCTAATCCTGCTAACAATTAGATTAATCCTGCTAACTACTGTCTAATCCTGCTAACTACTGGGCTAATCCTGATAACTACTGGGCTAATCCTGCTAACTACTGGTCTAACCCTGCTAACTACTGGTCTAATCCTGCTAACTACTGGGCTAATCCTGCTAACTACTGGGCTAATCCTACTAACTACTGGTCTAATCCTGCTAACTACTGGGCTAATCCTGCTAACTACTGGACTAATCCTGCTAATTACTGGGCTAACCCTGCTAACTACTGGACTAACCCTGCTAACTACTGGACTAATCCTGCTAACTACTGGTCTAATCCTACTAACTACTGGACTAACCCTGCTAACTACTGGACGAATTATGCTAACTACTGGGCTAATCCTGCTAACTACTGGGCTAATCCTGCTAACTACTGGGCTAATCCTGCTAACTACTGGACTAATCCTGCTAACTACTGGTCTAATCCTGCTAACTACTGGGCTAATCCTGCTAACTACTGGGCTAATCCTGCTAACTACTGGGCTAATCCTGCTAACTACTGGAATAATCCTGCTAACTACTGGTCTAATCCTGCAAACTACTGGGCTAATCCTGCAAACTACTGGGATAATCCTGCTAACTACTGGGATAATCCTGCTAACTACTGGGATAATCCTGCAAACTACTGGGATAATCCTGCAAACTACTGGGCTAATCCTGCTAACTACTGGGCTAATCCTGCTAACTACTGGGATAATCCTGCTAACTACTGGGATAATCCTGCAAACTACTGGGCTAATCCTGCTAACTACTGGGCTAATCCTGCTAACTACTGGACTAATCCTGCTAACTACTGGTCTAATCCTGCTAACTACTGGGCTAATCCTGCTAACTACTGGACTAATCCTGCTAACTACTGGGCTAATCCTGCTAACTACTGGGCTAATCCTGCTAACAATTGGATTAATCCTGCTAACTACTGGTCTAATCCTGCTAACTACTGGGCTAATCCTGATAACTACTGGGCTAACCCTGCTAACTACTGGTCTAACCCTGCTAACTACTGGTCTAACCCTGCTAACTACTGGGCTAATCCTGCTAACTACTGGGCTAACCCTGCTAACTACTGGTCTAATCCTGCTAACTACTGGGCTAACCCTGCTAACTACTGGGCTAATCCTGCTAACTACTGGTCTAATCCTACTAACTACTGGACTAACCCTGCTAACTACTGGACGAATTCTGCTAACTACTGGGCTAATCCTGCTAACTACTGGGCTAATCCTGCTAACTACTGGACTAATCCTGCTAACTACTGGGCTAATCCTGCTAACTACTGGGCTAATCCTGCTGGGCTAATCCTGCTAACTACTGGGCTAATCCTGCTAACTACTGGACTAATCCTGCTAACTACTGGGCTAATCCTGCTAACTACTGGACTAATGGAATATAACGGCAGTCTTTCATGTTTGAGTGTTTGTTTGTTTGTTTGTTTGTTCAGGTTTTACACCTGCATCAACACCATTTTGGGCTATATCGCCGGCGGGCATTGCTTTTTCGTCGCATTCTTTGGAAAAACATCTTTTTCGTTCGGCATACCAATGTGTGTTTGCTCGGGTTTTATGTCTTCATCAGCACCATTTTGAGTTATATCGCCGGCGAGTAGCTAACAACACCTTTCATGGGAAGGCTCCGGCGGTTAACCATTACTTGGTACACAAACCTCCACAAGAAACTACCAACTTTTTCACATAAAGTTTATGTTCAATATTTACGTTCTGTCACTAAAATGATTGCTGACATCATCTAATAATTGGTTAAAAGGTAACATGCTTATATAATGCCATATACATATATAAGACAATACCCAAGGTTCAGGGATAAGTTGGCACAATGCCAAAATATGCGGCGAGAAAAGTTATAGATTAACTTGTAGCAAAATTGTAATTTCAGAAGATCGGAATAGCTTAAGATTAAATCTGTTAGAAGATATAATGCATCCAGTAGGGCTGGAATTATGGTACGGTAGCAATAAATGAACACAAAATGAGTATATACAGAGGAAGCAATTAGGAAATTAATTGATATATGTGTTCCGGGCCATATATCATTATGTGCTTTATAGTGTGTGATATACAACTGTTCGTAGGTGCCTCATAGTTGTGACATATAACTGTGTGTATGTGATTTATACTACGTGATATACAACTGTTCGTAGGTGCCTCATAGTTGTGACATATAAGTGTGTGGAGGTGATTTATACTATGTGATATACAACTGTTCGTAGGTGCCTCATAGTGACATATAAGTGTGTGGAGGTGATTTATACTATGTGATATACAACTGTTCGTAGGTGCCTCATAGTGACATATAAGTGTGTGGAGGTGATTTATACTATGTGATATACAACTGTTCGTAGGTGCCTCATAGTGACATATAACTGTGTGGAGGTGATTTATACTATGTGATATACAACTGTTCGTAGGTGCCTCATAGTGACATATAAGTGTGTGGAGGTGATTTATACTATGTGATATACAACTGTTCGTAGGTGCCTCATAGTGACATATAAGTGTGTGGAGGTGATTTATACTATGTGATATACAACTGTTCGTAGGTGCCTCATAGTGACATATAACTGTGTGGAGGTGATTTATACTATGTGATATACAACTGTTCGTAGGTGCCTCATAGTGACATATAAGTGTGTGGAGGTGATTTATACTATGTGATATACGCCTCATAGTTGTGACATATAAGTAACTGTTTGTAGGTGATTTACACCTGTTTGTGGACAACATCTGAACACCACCGGATACGAACATTTTTGTTGTAATAAATACTGTTTTAACCAAATCGGATGCTATCGGTCGAACTGTCTAATGTAAATCATCAGTAACTGTCATAAAAGATGCTGGTATTTCTCCAGAGCAATAACATGCAAGCGTTGTACGAATGACACGTTCCACTATAGGTTGGTAACACAGACGATGAAGGCATGAAGACATGCAGGCGGTATCCATTATCAGCTACATATACGGGAATAAAGCTGTGTTGCTTCCCTATAGTAGTGCCTGCTATACTAACTGTCTATACGTATTGATAGCATGCAGAGTTCGTCGTAAACTGGTATGATTTGATCATGGGTTTATTCCATAAATATTCAATTATTCGGAACATATTCTACTCCATGAATTCGTCAATTAAAAGGAGCATATTCGTGTAAATGGAAATATGAACTACCGAGGTAATTATTTACAAATTGTATATCACTAAAGGTAACAACCATCTCCCGGGGGACATGGGGCTTTATCTAAGTCGCTGTTATTGTTGTTTGAGGAATATTAGGGACATATCAGTGGTCACCTAGTTGGACTACGAATCCATGGGCCATGAGTTCGACCCCCTAGTTCTCTCATTCCCGTGTTCTACTCTACTAGCCAATTTCATATATCATCATATTCCATTACATATTATATATAGGTTCTCTATTTTTCAGTTTTTAATACATTACTATATAATTCCAATGTGCAGATCTCGCGTATATTCCCATATTTTGATTGCATTTGATTTGTATATATGTTGAGGGCCTCATGGTAGATTAACTTTTGTTAAATGAGTTCTCTCGTAAAATATGGTCTTTATTATTAATAATAATATTCACAGTCTTTCCGGACCTTTCGCAAATGAAGCGAACACGCATCCACCGCGCTATCACGACTTCCACTAGTCACTTAGTTGGACTACGATTCCATCGGACATGAGTTCGATCCTCCTAATAATATCCACAGTCTTTCGGACCGGACCATAAACATCATTATCACATAACGTTGCTTGTAATCAGTGCAATAACACCATATCATAATTTCTTATATGTACACACGTTTAATAACACCTGGAAGGTTTCTGATTGGTTGAGAGAATAAGCCTTGTAATGTGTAAATTAAACTTCAATGTATGCATATTTCTATTTTAAGTGATACATAACGTTAATAGTAATATAAACTACGATTTAAACGTCTTGACGCAATTAAAACGCTGTTTAAAACATAACTATAACGTTGCTTTACATAGTGACGTCATTATACTGTAGTGACGTCATGACAATTTGCGACGACAATTGGCGCCAAAATGAAAGTAGCAGCTTATGATTAATCCTCTATATGGTAATGTGATAAAAAATGATCTTAATAGCAAAATTCCAAAAACTCGTTTCATAATATATGGTATGAAATCACAACTTATGTACGATCGTATGTGTATCGGTGCTATCACCAATAACAAGGAGTATCTCTGGAATTCGTCGTCTATAGTTGGTATAAATGTGAACTAAGCTATACGGCAAAAAATTACGTTGTTATAAAGCGGAAATTCAATTTTCCGGGATTTTTCGTAGCTATATTTTACGAAACAAATTATATATTTTATAGTTGATTTTATACTTGTCTTCTATCTATCTATCTATCTATCTATCTATCTATCTATCTATCTATCTATCATCTATCTATCTATACTATCTATCTATCTATCTATTATCTATCTACTATCTATCTATCTATCTATCTATCTATCTATCATCTATCTATCTATCTATCTATCTATCTATCTATCTATCTATCTATCTATCTATCTATTACTATCTATCTACTATATACTATCTATCTATCTATCTATCTATCTATCTATATATCTATCTATCTATCTATCTATCTATCTATCTATCTATCTATCTATCTATCTATCTATCTATCTATCTATCTATCTATCTATCTATCTATCTATCTATCTATCTATCTATCTTCCTCTAATGTTGAACCACTCGCGGGAATGTAGACATGTTGCGCGTCATTTATACGCAATGATAATTTTAATTTCGTTTGGGTAAATAAAAAATATATTTAGAAATATATTCCTGTTAACATCATTATAACACAATTATTTCGTAAGTGTCTCAGTAAACAAATCAAAGCATGCATCAGCAAATAATTAAATTGTGGAAGTCGTGATAGCGCAGTGGATGCGTGTTCGCTTCAGGTGCGAAGTTCGAGCCCCGCTGGAGCCGTTACGATTGTGCCCTTAGGCAAGGCATTTAAATTCCACATTGCCTCTTCTCTCTCCTTCCTGGCGATGGATTCCATCAGGAATGAGGTCTCGAGAGTGATTAATATACGTTGAAAGAACTTGTTTCGCAATCGAGCTAAAATAAATTTGTATAAACTAAATCGTTTTGCCTATCCTAGTCTTTTTTTTAGAAATATATTATCACGAAATTGGCCGACAATCGTTCGTTTCTAAAAATAACACACCGAGCGCAAATTAGTATCACCGAACATTAGGTGTGTAACGATGCATCGAAATATGGCATCGCAATAGACAGCGTCACGATAGTCAACCATCGATGGTAAATATGACCATCGATATAGTTTCGATAGTTGCCAGGGGTGGCGAAATCAATAGCCCGAGTAGATTTTCGAATGTAACTTGTCCGTGGACAAGTAAAAATACCGGCGAGTTCATTTACTTCATGTTCCCATGGCATTTAAATCGTATTTTAATGAGAAAGCATCGGCGAATTTTCTTGTTTATTTTCCTGCGGAACTTCCGCAATGAACACAAGCCAGCCGACAACGGTGGCGGACAACAATTCCCAGCCGACAATAACCTGAATAAGAACCGGAAATGTCAAGAGTTATCGCCCGTCACATAAAAACTGTAAAATGCGGTGGGTATGTAATTTATTTTCCGCTCAAAACAAATAAGAAAAACTACTGTCGAAAATAGCTTTCTTTGGTACTGAATAATGAGCAAAGTGAACGTGACGTCGAGAAAGTGACGTCATCAAAAATGGAAGTCGCAAATTTTTCGGAAGAATTTTTTTTATACAATATTTCCAAAATTTCTAATTTATTCGAATTGTTTTAGCTTGGAAATAGTTAACTGTCATTGTCTATGGTTGTTGTAAGCAGTCCTGCACAGGAACCCACATTTGCAGCAGCATTTTACCACTAAGTTGATCAGTAATCGGTGTTGATTGATTTTCCCACCATAACCCACCCACCTACTTCAACATGGCGGTACAGTGGAGTGTGAACATCCTTCTTTGGTCATTGATATTATACCATCAAATCAATAAATATGCACAGACCAATCAAGCTAACTTTGTGGAAGGACACTTCTGTGGTGAAATTGCCAATAATTTTTGGTTCAAAAACTGCCAAAGACTCTTACTCTCTGACATTGTTGACAAATTGAAATGCACAGAAATTGACTCACTGTTCCAGCTGCTTGTCATACTGAGTGGTGACGTCCAGCCCCACACAGGCCCGGTAAAGTATCCTTGTGTCATCTGCTCAAGACCTGTAGCCAGTAACCATCGTGCCCTGCAGTGCGACAGATGTGATTGTTGGTGCCATATGAAGTGTGTAGGAGTACCTCCAACCCAATACAACCAACTTATTGGTAACGTCTCGACATGGATATGTCCACCGTGTGGTACTATACAATTTTCAGATTCATTCTTCAGAACTAGTAACTCAAATGTAGACTTGTCGAATAGCTTCTCGGCACTTTCCGACCATGAGGAAGATCCCGTTGAGGAACTGGTACATACTAAGTCGCCTAGACCCAAGAATAAACGACCATCCCTGAAGATCTTGAGCGCTAACTGTAATAGCCTAGTATCAGATAATAAACATGCACTTTTGTCAGACTTATTGCAGGAGCACAACCCCGATGTTCTGTGTGTGTGTGAGTCAACGTTGGATTCTACCATTAGCGACTCTGCAGTTATACCTCAGAGTTCCGGATATGAAATTGTCAATAGGAAAGACAACAAACTTGGTGCCGGAGGAGTGCTGATAGCAGTGAAGAACACCTTAGTAGCATCCCCCGTAACAGAACTAGAAACAGACTGTGAGTTAGTTTGGACACGTATTGAAATAGTAAACAGCAAGCCATTATTCATTGGTTCCTTTTATAGAACACCTTCTAAGGATGATCCAGAAGTCATTAATCTTCTTCATGAATCAGTTTCAAAACTTACATGTAAAGACACTGCACTACCCAACATCGTTCTCAACGGAGATTTCAACACACCTGACATCATATGGGAGAATTCATCAGTGCGTAACAACCCCAACTACTCAATGCAACTGAATACCACCATGCTGGACTTCGTGAGCGCTAATTTCTTTACTCAGTTAACAGACGAACCAACACGGAATGACAATATACTTGATTTAACGTTTACTACAAATCCAGATATAATTTCAGACTTAGAAATCCACCCAGGAATGAGTGACCATTGTGTAGTAACTTACAATGTGAACATGTCTGTCAGACGTCAGAAAAAACCTGACCGTTATGTATATCAATACAAGAAAGGTAATATAGAAGAGGTAAAACGGGACATGAGTAACTTTTTGGATTATTTTACATCTGGTAATCCTTATACTAGATCAGTAAATGAGAACTGGAACCTTTTTAGAGATGCGTTACTGAACTCTATGAAGAAAAACATCCCCCAGAAGAAAATTTCATCAAGATGGAACCTACCGTGGTTATCTCCCGAAATCAAGAGACTTTGTCGACGGAAGAAAAGAGCATGGGATGCTGGAAAACACAACCGAAACAGCCATTCCTGGAGACGATACATTAAATTAGACAAATTAGTGAAAGAATCCATCCAGAAAGCTCATAGAGAATACATTGACAATATTTTAAACATCAGTGTCACTGAAAATCCTAAGAAATTCTATTCCTACATAAAAGATAAGAAATTAGGACAGAGTAACATCCCCGTCCTGAAGTCAAACAATACCATCATTAGTGAACCAAAGGAAAAGGCAGAGGCACTCAACACCCAGTATACTTCTGTATTTACCAGAGAGACGGATGATCAACTTCCTGAGATAGAAGGTCCCCCGGTCTCCGCAATGACAGATATCGAGTTCACCAGCCTAGGTATTGAGAAGCTTCTCGATAACCTGAACCCATCCAAAGCATCAGGTCCTGATCTCTTACCAACCAGAATACTTAAGATGGTATCCAGCCAGATTGCCCCTATCCTGAGCATCATATTCCAACAGTCATA
Source organism: Archivesica marissinica (assembly GCA_014843695.1). Lineage (NCBI taxonomy): Eukaryota > Metazoa > Mollusca > Bivalvia > Venerida > Vesicomyidae > Archivesica > Archivesica marissinica. Next base: position 21,178,400 of record CM026395.1, on the reverse strand, counting down.
CAACACTGGCCAAGTACCATTAGACTGGCAAAATGCAAATGTAACTGCTGTATTTAAGAATGGTGATAAGACCAACCCAGCCAATTACAGACCAGTCTCTCTAACATGTATCCTGTGTAAATCCATGGAACACATTGTTTTTAGTCAAATCATGAACCATTTGGACCGGCATAAGATCCTCGTAAATTTTCAACATGGATTTAGAGCAAACCACTCCTGCGAAACCCAATTACTGAACACCGTAGAAGACTTATCACGCAGACTTGATAAGAGAAAGACCACTGACATACTGATCCTGGATTTCAGTAAAGCCTTCGACACAGTAGCTCATCGAAGACTTCTCCACAAACTTACACACTATGGTATAACCGGCTATACAAACAACTGGATAGAGTCATGGCTATGCCATCGCCAGCAGAAAGTAGTCCTTGATGGATCTTCATCCTCAGACTCTCCAGTCTTGTCTGGTGTACCACAAGGCACAGTGGTAGGGCCGCTAATGTTCCTTCTTTACGTGAACGATATTGGCGACAAGATATCTCCTCTTACTACTATCAAGCTCTTCGCTGATGACTGTCTGCTATATAGAAACATCAACAGTACTCAAGACGAGATACAATTGCAACTAGATCTAAACACGATGGTTGAATGGTCCAACACCTGGCTAATGCGCTTCAATGTAGCTAAATGTCACCTACTCAAGACCACCAGACAACGCAAACATCTTCAGACCCAATATAACATCGAAGGGAACAACCTCCAGGAAGTACAACATCATCCGTACCTTGGAGTGGAATTGACCTCAGATTTAACATGGAAATCTCACATCAGCAACATAACTGGCAAAGCCAACACGATTATAAACCTACTGAGAAGACATCTTTATGGATGTAGCCAAGACGTGAAATCAAGGGCATTCACATCACTTGTTCGACCACATTTGGAGTACTCATCTTCAGTTTGGGATCCTTACTTTAAACAAGATATTCAAGCCTTAGAAAAAGTTCAGCACAAGGGCGCCCGTTTTGTCACTGGTGTCTACTCCTACATAGAAAGTGTAACATCCATGCTTGATCAACTACAATGGCCGCCTCTACAACAACGCAGAACCAACAAACGACTAGTAACATTTTACAAAGCTACCAACAATCTGTCTCCAGTCACCATCCCAGAGTATGTCACAACCTCCACCGGCCGCACAAGAACACACGACTTAGCCTACATCCAATTGCACACCAGTTATGAACAGTACAAGAACAGCTTCCTTCCACGTACAATGCGCTTCCTCCTGACCTGGTGCAGACCACATCTGTAGACGCGTTTGGCCTTCGTCTGCAAAAACTAACAGCCTAGACACTTGACACGTTTTTATCAGTTTTTAACTGTACATACGCCTTAGAGCTCTTAACCATTTTGATGATGTCACTTGCCCGTGATGCATTAGCCCTGGGCAGTATTGAAGTAGAAGTAGAAGCAAAGTAGGCGATGTGACCCCCATAATCCCGGGTATGGGTAATTTAAAGTGCTATAGCGCATGCGTCAGTTACAAGTATACTACGCGGTCGCTAAATCGATATATGGGAACGGATACGTGACGCAGCCTTATTATTGAAGACGACAGGTAAACAATCATGTAACTTAGCGGGACTGTGTATCGATTTTTAAATAAGGTTGGTTTATATTATTTAAAAAAATAAAGTTCGGATATACGGGCAAGTGGGTTTTCACTACGGACAAGTAAATTAGTGCAGTGTGTTCGATGTCATGATAATAAAGAAACAATTGCATGCTAATAAATAAATACACAAAACTTGTGTATTCCATGCGAAACAGAATATTTTTTTAATTAATATGTATTTACACAATACTATTGCAATAGTCCTACAACTATCGCAATACTATTGCAATAGTATTTTAACTATCGCAATAGTAAAATTGACCCCAATAGTCACCCCTACCGAACATTTCCGAACATTTCCGAGTGGCTTGTCAATGGTGGTTTGTTTTCTTAAAGTGTCATTGTTTGTAGCCAGTTGTATCCGCTTAATGAATCTCAATAGAGAAGATATGCAGTGTGTAGATCATTTTTTGTATGTCTTATTCACATTGCAAATATAAAAAAACGGCACACTCGCATATGGTGCAAATTCACCGTTCTGCACAGGAAAAGATAAATAAAGCATAATTTTAATTGTGCGTGCGAAAACAGCAGAATGTTCTCGACCATATACTTTGATGAAGTTCTCTACCATTATTGGCTATTGCCGAGACATGGTGTGTGATTTCGAGTCAAGGTCTACATATGTATATCCCGTTTTGTTTTCTCTCAAGAAAACCCCAATTACAGTCTAGCAATATAATTAGTTTTACTCTTGTGTGTGCCTCATATCACGAACATATATATCACGTAGTTTTATTGAGCCAAACAAATCATATATCTTGGTTACACTATGACATGGTAATGGACTACTTGTGATTCGGCTGCTCTCCTTTTGTTGCCCTCAATATATTTTATTGACATCACTTTGGAGCTGCGTAAATATACCATCAAACATATTGTACCGTAGCACGAACAACACATTATTTTCCTATAAAACCTATCTTATAATATATAAAATATTACCCAAATTGATTGCCAGTTTTTATCATCGTAGAGTGTGTTTTAATTTGCTTCCATACTTCAGAGAGATGTCTTGTATTATTTCTTGCAACGAGTAACGATAAAACAGATACGGAAATGAGAGTCTCTGACATTTTTCTTCATTTGTTCATCGATTCTAGATTAACATATCTATGAATTTGATGACGTTACAAGGCAGAGCAATGAATATATAGTCTCGTTATTTCCCAAGTTCCCCATTTTCTGTGAAATATCAATGCAAATGCATAGATATAAGATAGCAGTACATTACCATTACCATCAAATCAGAAAGGTACAAGGCAGGTTTGCAAAACATAAACAAAGTTAACATCCTGATAGATTATCTGGCAGTAAAGTTTACTACAAATTCGTAGGAAAGATACCAATGTTTATTCCATTTAAGTACCCCCTTCCACCAAATGCAATTGATATAAGCCAGGTTGAACCGCCTTAGGGAACAATAAGAATCGGCAAAGATGGTTTTATTTTGGGGCTTTTTTTAATGTTGAGGCCCCTTTCGGGTCACCCCGTTTATATTTTTTCTGTACAATGCAAATGCATAGATATAAGATAGCATAGATATATATAGAGAGAACTATTCCATCAAATCAGAAAAGTACAAAGCAGGTTTGCAAAACATAAACAAAGTTATCATCCTGATAGATTATCTGGCAGTAAAGTTTACTACAAATTCGTAGGAAAGATACCAATGTTTATTCCATTTAATTACCCCCTTCCACCAAATGCAATTGATATAAGCCAGGTTGAACCGCCGTAGGGAACAATAAGAATCGGCAAAGATGGTTTTATTTTGGGGCTTTTTTTAATGTTGAGGCCCCTTTCGGGTCACCCCGTTTATATTTTATTCTGTACATACATACAAAGCGATGCCGTTAATTAAACAATGACATTTTATATTATTAATATTTAAAAAAACGTATAATATTGGATTCCATGTATATACAAAACTGGTGTATTTCCCCTAGTCTGAGAAATAGAAGAGGTAAAATCGAATGGGCAAAAATGGTTATTAAGCTATTTTATACAGGATCTTCTACTACACACATTAAAATTGACTATCTATCATAGTCATTTACACAGTCATATTCGCATTGTGCTGTGCATTCAATCACATATGGGTGCACTATTTACCACGTAAAAACGAATACAGAATCCTGAGGAAGTTATTGGAAGACGAACTCATAAATGTATCAATTAATACTGCACGTACTTACATTTGACCACTATGTCGTACTTGACGCATAGGGCAATCTACATTGTCTAGTATTTTACCAATATGTCGTAATTGACGAAGAGGGCAAATCTACATGTCTAGTATTTGCCAATATAATAAAAGACATAAGGTCGTATCGGGTGATTTCTATAGTGTACGGTTAATTTGGTCTTGTCGGCTAAAATAATTCAAGCCGTAATTGTCTGTAGGATAGGAAACTGTCCTAAAGCGGATTCGCGGTATATCAATCATTTTAATAAATAGTAGGCTGTCAGATACATAAATGATATTGTCCGTATTGATCCTAGATCATATGGAGAGTCTCCAGCCTTCATTGGTGAAGCAAAATCACAGGTGCCCCTTCAAACAGTATTTCAGGTCCGACCGATATTCAGCCAGCTAGGTTCTTCACTTGATAGAAATCGACACTGCCAGTGGGATTAGAACCTACGGTGGGAAGGGGCACATGATTTGAAGTGAACGACAGTAAACAATCGGCAACCACCCTGTTCGTATTGGCGACAGCACTAGTAGCTAGGATAGTTACTGCGTTATACTTATCATTTGATCGGATACCTTATTTAATAGATGGTTACTAGTAACTTTTAACAACCGACGATGTTAATAAATTATAGTGAATAAGTCATCTACAGTCAAACCTGTCTTAAGCAGCCAGCCAAGGGACTCACAGAAATTGGCTGCTTAGCACAGGTGGCTGCTTAATAGAGGTCAAATGTATAATAAAACATCATATTGGGAATCTGAAAACTGGCTGCTTAATGTAGGTTGGCTGCTTAATAGAGGTGACCACTAACACAGGTTTGACTGTACTTCCGAAAGTCCAACATTGAAGTTCAAATCATGACATTATTTTATTACTGTTTGTGTTGCACATATAGGTAAGTAAATCACACAAGATTCAATGACACTTTCACGATTCACAAGTAACAATAATACAACGGTGTCCAATCATCAAGGTATCCGAATACTAGTCAACTAAAACAACACAAGTTTAGCGTTATGGCGAGATGGGAAAACGCATTTCGGCGGATATTTCTACATTTTGATGTACATGTATATAAATAAATCAGTTCGTGTATTTCTTCAATATGTGTATGAAATTATTTGAATATAGATAATACAATAACATTTAGTGCGGCGACATCTATATATATATATTTCTGTTTCAGATAGAAAATATGTTTATCCTTTTTCACTAAACAAATGAAATATGAAAACATGTAGATGATTGATACACATTTTCGGCTTGAAATTATGAACACCAACAACAACAAATTTAGTACTGGCTTTGCCAAATGTATTTCAGCTCTTGGTGTAATGACTTTTTGGCAATGGTCGGTGTGATCAACTGTATTCAAAGGAAGGAAATGCTCAGTTAATTAATGTTGTTTTTCGCTAATTGAATTAATCATAACACACACTGCAATATATGCAAACTTGAAAATAATCTATAAACAAATAGAAGCTATTGAAAAACGTCTTTAAAACATATGGACGACTTTTAGTTTAATCATATTTTATTGCTCTTTGACATATTTTTTACACAAATATAAATTATGACAACGAAAGATATGAATACCAAAAAGCAAAAGGGTTGGACACAAGTTCTTGCCGCATTAGATATTGTTCTCCCCTATAATATGTATATGGAAGACTATGAAGGCACAGGCCGCCAGAACAAGAAGCTCTAACTTCAGTGGTGTTTCTCTCTGACCAATCACCGCTAAAATTGATACACAATTCATCATATCAACACACTGCTAAAGGAGTAAGTAAGATTTATCAAGCCAGCCAGTAATACCAGACTTCTGTTTAGAGATATTATCAAGCGTTAGATAACTATTGATCAGTTGAAAGATAAATTCTATGGGGAAACATAAAATAATTACAAAATGCTTGATGCTCTGTGACAGTGACAGTGTTATATCACATTAAATATGTAAAGTGCGCGTTGCGTATTCCACTCGGCTGCACAATGACATCATAGTCTTAGAGACCAGAATGAACGACGTGACAGCTAGTATGACTTGGTGAAACTGACAAGAGTTGTGTGCAGCAATATCGGCCTGATTTTGTGAACATATGATTTTAATTTTATTGTTATAAAATCGTATTGAATTGAAGAAATATACACAATGTAGTACTAGTATTCCGCTCATCTGCATGGAGCAGTTATGTCCGATCCGATATGTACTGAACAAGTATGGCACATACATTATACCACCCACAATATATGCATGATGTAAAAGAACTTTTACTTTTATTTATTAACGATTGCGAAACAAAGCTTTAACAACTTATATTAATCACCCTCGTTGGCGCAGATGAAAGCCTACAATGTGGCCATTCGTGCAGGAGGAAACCGGAGTACACAGAGAAAAACCATATGTCCGATCTGGCGACAACAATACCATCTCACATACTTCATGACAGACATTACATGACGTATATCACGACAATCGGAAAAGAAATAACTGAATCATAGCGCGGGGCAATGTCCATCAACACTCGGAGTGCCTGTCCAATCGGAGAGAAAACAGCACACCCAGTAAAACATATCAAATGATTTTTCCGAAATATCCAAACTTATCTAACAAAAGATATACGGCCCAAAGTATACGGTATCGGTGAAGAAACGTGTTCTAGACGTTATTCGATGTCTGCATTGTTTAAATATGAAGTGATGATAACCTAAATCCATTTGGACAGGTCTGGATTATTTAGCAGAAACTATTTACAATGCTTTATGTACAGCTTCCACCGTCCGTTATATGATTTCTCTTACAAGCATCACCATTATGTGTGAATAGACCTGTTGCATGAAACTGTCTATTACAGCTATGTCTTGAGGTACATTTAAAGTTACACAAACTATCTTCATGTAACTGTCAAAGGCTAAAATGGCTACATTTCTTTAAAATGCACTGTATTTAGTGAGTATTATTATTACATATGTATGTGATTTCTGTTTTATGCAATGACTGAAAAATCAATATATTAAATGGGAAATTAATATGTTAGCTCCACATATTTACTGACGTGCGTATTAGTTTAAACATATTTATTTTCTGTCTATACATGATTATTTACAACAACTGATATAAGGAATTGGACAGAAAGCGGTATAGCTTATGATTGTCATCTCCTGACGTGCGTATTAACTTAACCATATTGCTGAATATCAACCAGCGCCGCATCTGTACAATTCTGCTAGTGGAAGAGGTCTACCTTCTCAGGAAGTTCGACTACGTGTAATTTTAATCATTTGTAAGAAACATCTGTTTCATCCCATACTTTCTGGAAACGGGTGTAAGATATATCACAAGGGCGTTATTCTTAAGATCACGCACCAAGTTTGTTTTCGGTTGCCTTCTAATCAGTTCCCGTGTAATGCCATACAAGGGTTTTCATGTCGCTGTGGCTCTTTGCTTGTCCGTCTTTGTCCAGTTGTCTTGTATTGACTCATTTATTGATATCTTCGTTTAAACTGCTGTATTGCCCATGGATGGTCTGTGTCTGTACTCTTGCCTAATTCGACGTTTGTTTCTCCCTCCCTCCCTCTCTTTCTCTTCCTCTCCCCCTCTCTCTCCACTATGGTCTGTACAACATTGTCTGACAGCCACATAGATGTCTCCGTGGCCGAGTGGTTTCGGTTTTTGACTACAAATCACTTGCCACTCACCGTTGTAGGTTCGAATACCACTGTTGGTGTGTTGAATTGTTTCAAGTGTGGAAGCTATCCGGCTGGCTTGCTGAATGTATGTGGTCCAATACACAACTGTCCGTTCACATTGGTATGACAAGTTTGAATACACTGTGTCATGGCCGTTTACCAATGTGAACGGACAGTTGTGTATTGGGCCAGCACACACATACCAGGATTGAATACACTGTGGTCATGGCCGGGTGCTTGTCCGTTCCTGAAATATTGCTCGGAATATAACGGTCTTTCTCCACCAATAATAGCAGGTGAGTAGTCATGTGACATAAAGTGTTACTGCGAATTTAATCACCCAAAACAAACAAACATGTCTTGTTTGTCTTCTTTGGCAAAGACAACTCATCTTCATATGCTACGATGAATGTGGTCCCATTTCACATAAAGTGAGCCATATGCATCTGTTTAGCCGCTAAGTTGTGTGTGGCAGTCCACTGGAACTCTCGCCGTTGATCCAAACTCCACATAGTGATCTCGTGCTGGAAAACATGATAGTTAACGAAATCGAAAATTGCTGTTTCTCAACTCCTGAAGTTCTCAACTCCCTTCAGATTATATCGAGGGTGCCGCTACATGTATGTTCTTCTGCCATAGGCGTTCCGAACCTGGAGGTTTACCACAACCATGATCTGATCCTGTGTCTGGTCATCAATTTGCGTGCTATCGATATTACGCCTTTCTGCGCTGTCGTGAGTGAACTAGTTTCCGGTGTTGATTTATTCCACCTTGGTTTACTTATCGCTGATATGATCCTTATCCAACACACTATGTAAGCGGTTGTAGAAAGCCCCCCCCCCTTGGCGCCTGGAATGCGACATTATGTGGCAGTTGCACTGAAAGATATATGGACTGATATATAGCTGTCAGTATCCTGTCTTCAATCGCTTCTAATTCCACAAGACGTTTGGCGGCCATTCATATTTGCATACAGCCAGTGTTGTGGAACCTATGTACCTATGTGCCGATGCTACGGTCTCCGCTGTCGGCCATCGTACTCTCACCTTCGTATCCCCAATCTGAACCTATATATTCCTTTCTTGTTTCGTATAACGTTCACATTTCCCATTTAACAGACCCATGATGCGATGTGTGGAGAGAGTAGATATATCAGGAGATAGTTACTATCGGGCACTCTCCTCTTGTTTGATGTCATAGGTCCATCGTAGTTTTTGTGGTTTGTTGGATTTTGTAGCCGGCATAATGTTCACCTGGTATGTGTGTGCTGGCCCAATACACAACTGTCCGTTCACATTGGTAAACGGCCATGACCACAGTGTATTCAAACCTGGTATGTGTGTGCTGGCCCAATACACAACTGTCCGTTCACATGGTAAACGGCCATGACCACAGTGTATTCAAACCTGTTATGTGTGTGCTGGCCCAATACACAACTGTCCGTTCACATTGGTAAACGGCCATGACCACAGTGTATTCAAACCTGGTATGTGTGTGCTGGCCCAATACACAGCCATCCGTTCACATTGGTAAACGGCCATGACAACAGTGTATTCAAACATAGTATGTGTGTGCTGGCCCAATACACAACTGTCCGTTCACATTGGTAAACGGCCATGACCACAGTGTATTCAAACCTGGTATGTGTGTGCTGGCCCAATACACAACTGTCCGTTCACATTGGTAAACGGCTATGACCACAGTATATTCAAACCTGGTATGTGTGTGCTGGCCCAATACACAGCCGTCCGTTCACATTGGTAAACGGCCATGACAACAGTGTATTCAAACATGGTATGTGTGTGCTGGCCCAATACACAACTGTCCGTTCACATTGGTAAACGGCCATGACAACAGTGTATTCAAACATGGTATGTGTGTGCTGGCCCAATACACAGCCGTCCGTTCACATTGGTAAACGGCCATGACAACAGTGTATTCAAACGTGGTATGTGTGTGCTGGCCCAATACACAGCCGTCCGTTCACATTTGTAAATGGCCATGACCACAGGGTATTCAAACAACAAATAAGATTTGTACGAATGCATGCCCATAGAAAAGGTGACATATTAAGGTACCGTTTATGCGCTCATATGGTTATCTATATATCTTACACATACAAATACAAAATCTAAAAGTAACTGTAAAGTCCTCTGAAATAAATACATATTAACAAACAATCGTTATTTTATGGTAATAATGACATTCCTAAAGCTATATAATATATTCCTGTAGTAAATAATTGTTGTAGTTTTGGTTTCCGAAAATGTTCAACGCTACAATTATGATACTCGTAGATTTCCATAAATGTTATTATATTTGAATATGCTTCAATGTTGTATAAGATATTGGTAAGGGGCTCGGCCTTTTACCCAATCTCTTTTGCATATACCTTGGCTTAAAGGTTACTAGTATGTTTTCGTTGCCTTTTATATATAAAGTTGTTACACTTCTTATTGGTGAATGCCGATTTCTAATGATGTTTGCCCCAAGCGCCAAACCTGTTGCATACATGTTGTATATTAACCCTTTCCTTCATAGAGATTTAGGTTAATATATTATTATATCTCAATAAAAACGACAGCCATTTAGAGATCATGCTGTGGATACGTAGTCACCATATCTATCCCACCTCCATAGATATCACTGGGACTACATGAGATTCTGGTCGTAATTATGAACATTGGTTTGGCTACTACTTTGTCAATTTATGTCGTATTGGTAATGGCCTCAAGAGTTGCTTCCATGAGGGAAAGGGTTAAAGAGGAATTAGACCAAATAAAAATACATCACACTAAAATTATAGTATTGCTATAAATGTTTAAACATTTGAACAAACTAGTGTCATAAACAACTGCCGGGTATGTATTGCTGAATGAAAGATACATAACTAAGTATGCGTAATTTGTTTTATTTAAACAGATGAATGTTTCATACATGAGCCGTGCTAAATGTGAAGTTATTATTTAAAGTAAAAAAACACAGCTCACTGATACGAGCAAATGACAAATATATTTAACCTAGCACACATCAGTAATTTACGAGAATGACAGGGCATAATGCAAACCCTACTTTTAGGCACAACATATAATTACAAATCAGTAATGATTACTACCTAGACTCAATCTCATCTGTATCCTGCGAAACATACATAGTTATTGATTATTCGTATATGGTAGGATACATCTCTTTAACGTCATTGGGCCGACCTATATTACGGACTAGTCTGGCAGGTGAACTTACAGCAATGCATGGGTTTTACTGTTATATTATCGTGTCAATACTAGCAACAAATTGAGGCCAAGGCAGAGTTATCGATATTCAATTAATGGTTAAGACCAATATGGTATATATAACCCCCCATACAGATATGTTATAACAATATAATATGTCAGGGCCTCAACATACACACTGCAAATAGTACAGCCAGTTAGAATAGTTACACGTGAGTATACCATGTAGCACGAGGAAAACAATCATAAGTAGTATATATACTGTTCCTGTCATCTGCGTACATCACATTAAATACGTTATTTCACACTCATACCCCTTCCCAATAAGTTAAAGTAAGATTTCCAAACGTAGACAAACATGGATATCAAGCAAATTTAGTGAAATTATGTTTTTTTTGTAACTTGGTCAAACTCACTCAGAAAGACGTACGGATGTCACCATCATGTGTATGTGTGGGGCACACCAGTGACAATGATCAACTAACATATATCAGTTTTGAACATTTGTAGTCACATGAACGGCAGAACATCCATATTAGTTTAAACAATATTTTATTTCAATGAATATACATAGTATAATGATCACAATAAGAAAATACATGTAGGATTGAGGAGAAAGCAACTTGCTTAACATCCATATTAAACATGCCGATGCAGGCTTTCGATAGCAACAATGACAGTTACATGTGTGTGGCATTTTATTTGAATTTCCCTGTCTGTGTATAATACTAGTAACTGTCTTCAATTTTACTCTCTCTCGCTCTCTCCTCTCTCTCTCCTCTCTCTCTCTCTCTCTCTCTCTTTCTCTCTCTCTCTCTCTCTCTCTCCTCTCTCTCCTCTCTCCTCTCTCCCTCTCTCTCTCTCTCTCTCTCTCTCTCAACGATTAGCCGAATCCTTTTATTTACCTGTCTTCGCAGTCTTCTAAGTGCCTTTCATTTACTTCTATTTTTCAGGATTCAACGGCACAGATATTGGTGAGGACTACTGGAATTATGATGACTATCCAGATGGCTATCAGCTACAGTATCCGTATCCAACGCCCCCGCCCACACCTTCGGAAAAGTTCGTAAATTACTTCTACATGGTTGTCTTTCCGTATTTTCTACTTTCTGGAACAATTGGCAACATAGTGGGTACAACAATAATGCGGCGATACAGCCACAACGTGTGGTCCACGTGTATATACATGTCACTTATTTTTCCACTGGATTTGATGAAACTGTACGTCGAGTGTGGAAACGACTGGTTGTCCAAACTTCACACAGAGAAGTATAGCTTGAGCCATGAGATTCTTTTACTGTCAAATGCGGTGTGCAAAGTGTATTCCTTTGTGTACAATCTCATTTTAAGCCAATCGGAGTGGATCATGGTTGCTATAGGGATAGAGACGGCAATAGCGTTTAAGAAGCCGTCATGGATATACACTATGTGCACCCGAGAACGGGCTAGTGCTATTGTGTTGTTTATATCCGTGATGCTAATCACCTTAAATCTTCATTTCTTCTGGACATACGGGTTAATCAAGCCAGGGGAGGATCCGTCTATTAACATCTTTATTTGCACTTACGTAAATGAGTTGTCCGACAGTTTCCGCGACTATATTTGGCCTATCCTGAACGTGTGCATGGAAGATGCTATTCCATTGCTTATCGTTTTTATCTGCATTATAAGCTGCATACCAAACCTAGTGCCCAAACGTGAAACAATACGGGAACAAAACAAACATCTGGAAAAATACTTCCTCGACGTGAAAGCGCTGCGGGAGTTAAAAATTGCAACATTTATTACATGCATATTCACATCTCTATCAATAATATGCAACATAATATTCAAAGCTTTAATTTACAAAGTACTGACACTGGAATATAACACAACATTATTGACGAGATCAACAGTAGCTATCGTGTCATATATATGCATGAGTCAAAAGTTCTGGATATATTATATATGTTGTGAAAAGTTCCGCAAGGACATCAAGGGTATTGGACGGTCATTGTGTAGACCTTTCCGACGGAAACATGCGAAAACCTACACAAAAAGACCAATGCTTGGTGACAAATCACAAGATGCAACGGTATCGTGGCGAGAGTCGGAAACATCATTTTCAAAGGGAATGACAGGAACATATCACGTTAATGAAGAAACATAAATCCTAATACATTAGTACACTTTCAAAACATGGCCGAGATGTTGCCAAACAATGCGGAAGAAGTGTCCCTGCTAGACTGAAGTATGTCTTATGCTATTCAAAGTCCACATGAATGAATGGTGAATATAATATTTACGAACTGTTTCTCCTCGAATCAGCTATTTTCAACGCTACGACATGGAATAGAAAAATGAACATATTACTGGAGAAGCACTTGCAGAAGTTTTGCAAAATCATACATACTCTACTCCTTATACTACGCTATTCTACAGATATTCGTGACTTTACATATCGAAGAACAGGACAAATTCTCCATATTGGAATTGATCTGACACATGTAATTCATTACGTCTATACTTTGAGAGTAAATTCGGAAAATTACGAAAATGCGTCTAGCATTGCCAATTTAATAAAGTTAGCGTCGTTAACATGCAGCCCTATGTACATATTAATATAAGTATTGTCCTTAGTTATTGCTTTAGATTGTGTGGTAGAATATATTAGTAACAAACCTAGAACATGTTTCACAATTGACGACCCTGGATTCAGGAATATGTAATCAAAATATATGTACATGTTATGACTATTTCCAAACTTCATATATGTACGATATATGGTGTCCGTTTCTTTAGAAATGTGAACTAAGAACATATATCGCTACTAACATGCACTAATCCCTTTTCATTAATGTATCTACATTTTGTGTAAACTGTATATTTGTATATGCTGTATGGTTTGAAATAAACTATGTTTAAACTAACGTGCACTAATGGAAGGAAAACATCGTGCAAGACAATATGCTATATACCTATTGTATAAGACCGATACAATCACATTTAATACCAACTTGCCTATACATGCTTATTGTGGTATGTCAAATAATTATACATGTATGCATGTTAGAGCAACGTGCAGATTTGTGGTCTGTAAATAGACTTAGAAGTATGAGACCTGTATATTAAATGATTACCGAATATATGTCATTTCAGTAACTTGAGGGTTTGTGTGAGAGTTGATGGCTCTGGTGCACACCACATATTTAGACAATATAAAACATGACATGGATTTATTTCATGTGAGATATCAGAGTAGGTATTTGTTTAAAGATCTGGAATACAGATCATGTGGATTCTGGTTCATTGTGTTCAGCCCATTCAACACCACATACATCTAAATAGGCTTACAAAATGTGTACTTTTTACCAGTAATATTACTATTTTTAGACAAAATTACCAATTTTGATAAATGAACTGGTCCTAATGTAATTTTATTATTAATTTATTGGTCTAAAAATGCCATGCACCAGTCCATGTTCATGTCAGTTAGTTGAAGTTGAATAGTTTAAAAAGTAAAGATTTAGGTTAAGCTGATATTATCAGATTTTTTGGATATTTTTTTTCATTTGTCAAGTGACGTTTACATTGGATTTCATAAATCGCACATACTGACAGCCATCACATTTGCTGGAATATGTTCATGAGTACGGTACACATTTTAATAAAATTGTGAAATCTTGATCCACTTGGAAACAACAGAAATTGAGTACTTCGTGTGTAAATTGATTCTCAAACGAGACAAAACAGGAAGCGGAAAATTGCGCATTAGACGGATCTCCTGATAGATTGTACACTAAATTAGGTAACGGTCAGAAATGATATTACTACTTGCGAGATTCACCATTCACATAGAGCCAGTATATTAACCCAATCTGATGTTAATCACGGAAATTGAGGGCTAGATCTGTTCACCAAATAGAGTGATTCCTACGGGTGTCAAAGTCAGCAACAACTATGTCAAAAATAATATATAGTATGATTAAATGCTACGAGTCTATCAACGATCTGAACATCTATTGAAGAGACTTCAAGTATTTGACTTTGTCAGAGGTCAAGTTCAGCAACATTTCTTGTCAAAAAGATCAATCTCAAATGTATTAATATGACATTGATCAGAGGTCCAAGTCGGCAGCCAACATGTCGAACACTATCCTATATCTGAGTATCATTTAAAAATGATATTCACCACAAGACTTTTCATATCCACCAACCAGGTTAGTAGGTAGATGAAGGTAAAATGCTTCAGGTTAGTGGACGTTCTACGAATACATTAAAGACGCGTTGTGATCTGACATGTTTTATAATTGTTAAAGTTTGTATACATAGACGAGTGACGAAACAGAAATCACCAATCCATATTCGGGAAGGGCCGTAACTAATGTTGCTAGAACTTGTGGCCCGACCCGTTTGCTTTTCTATAATTTGTCATGTTTGTATTCACATGTATATATGTAAAAAAACTAATCGAGCAATAAAATATGATTAAACAATAAACCAATCCATATGTCTCGATTCTAATATTCGGCTAACACTCTAATCTGACAGAACATTTATTTAGACATTAAGAATATAGTTGCCACATTTGAACTTTTAAAACAATCTTTAAGACGTGAAGGCTATACACGTAGGGGGTCAGGCCTCGACGGGTGAGTGGTATTTCTTCACTCACATACTGACATAAATCAGTGAAGCATCAACAGTTTTGTAATGTCCGGAATAAAATGCTGATTTTCGAATGGCAATCCAAAGATCAGCAGTAATATAAATATGTTGTCCACACAAGTAATTGTTTTCCCTCTCAGTTCCTATGTAATATCGTGGTTTTAATGTACGTACACAATGATGGCAATCAAAATAGCAGTAGTAAAGCTAATAAGGCGTCCATAAGAGTAATTGTTTACGAGTGTTCGTTCCTATGCAATCTCGTATAAACTTAGGAATTGATAAATTAGCTTGACGGCACCTTTCAGAATTGATTTGTGAATAAATGTTTCTCCAAGACAATATAATGATCATGGCGTGTCCGCTTGGGACCTTACTTTGCACATAATCGCATCTAAGATAACACGGAAACGTCTCCTTATCACAGAAACCCAGCTACACTATTCATAACAGATTGTTCAACTTACGATTTATCCGTAATTGAATATTTTCCCATATAGAGAAGTACTACTATTATATATAGTTAGTTGAACCAATTTTGATTAGCTCGATTACGATACAAATTATTTTCGAGCTTAGACTGATATGCTCTAGACAACTCATTCCTGGTGGAATCCATTTTCATGACGGAGAGCGGAGGAAATGCGGATTTACGATTCTTTTTTAAAAAACTGTATTTTTGGCGTGGATAGAACTGATAACCTGTCGGTTTCGAGATGCATACACAACAGGAGCTCCATGATCTTACTATCACAATCTTAATTTACTTTAAAGGTCAAACATTCAAACATACCTGAATGGATTAGGTTACAAAACATGAAATAAGTTTATTGAAACATATTCACAGTTAACGTATTGGACTGGTATCATTACAAGTTTATATTATGTGGGAGAATCTATTGGACTGGTTTCTTGAATAATGCATTTAAATGTATTGACTTTTGCAACCCTGCTTTGACGAGTCCAAGTATGGGTCTGATGAAATAATATGTACAAATACGCCCACATGAATGATTAGCACAAATAGACTTGTCTGTCTCAAATAATATCCTTCCAAATGGCAAATGCCATTTACCCTTCTATTTCAAGTTTGTTTTTCATCGGGGTTTTTGGAATGTGTTGTTGTTTTTCAAACGTTAGTCGTCGACTTAACACAGTCAAAATGATGGCAATCTACTCTCTTTATATATTCTTCATTTCACTTCAATTCCTCGGTGTCATTAGTCTCAAACGTGTAACCGAAAACATATAATATACATTTCAATTAAAGTATCTTCATGTGAAATTAAAGAACCTGACAAATAGTTATGCTATGCCTATTCTTCATTAACTTTAAGATAAAAACAAGCGACATTACTGGATTTCTAAGGCTGCTAAATTGTGTTTTATAGAGTTGAGATCACATCCTATCCAGTAGCATTATATTTTAGGCGCCCTTGAATTGTCTCATTTATCGTCCTCATGTGTGTTTCTTTAATTTCTAGAATGCATAAAATGTAATTAATTACAAAGTACCGGTACTTCATGAGAATTAAATTGTGTTTTTTTCTGAATCGTTTAAAGCATCATCGTACCATCGCTAAATAACGGATTTTTCATTACAATTATTATTTAGCCTGATATATTTTATAACAAGAGGGCCATGGTGGCCCTGTATCACTCACCCGACTCCATTCATGTTAACAACTTTGAAATAGCTTTATACATCGATCATTCATACCAAAAGGCTGCCAAAATCCGACGGGTGGTTTGTGAGATGTGTGTTAGTTTTAGACGCGACAACCTTCAATTTAACAAATCTGAAAAGGCTTCTCCCATGGACAATAACAGTAAAATGTGGCTACCATTGGCCAAGCGGTTTGGGTGAAGAAGAATTTTTGAAATCTATAAAAAAAGAACGATCTTTTGATCATTTCGGTCGCCATCTTGGATGACAAAACCATCTTGTTTTGACAACAATTGCATCAGATTGATCGCCTCGTCGATATCTTCGATTTGATATATGACATGACCATATTCGCTCAAAAGTAAAATTGGATCTCCCTGGCCATGCCATTTTATATTCCGGGGTCACCATCTGAACAACTTTGAAAGAGCATTGTACATCGATCAGTTCTACCAAGATTCATCAAAATCTGGTTGGCTGTTCGTGAGAAGATAGTTTTAAGAATGTGTGTTATTGTTAGATAGCGGTCATCTTGGATTACGTAATGACATGATATTAACAATGTTGTAATCCCCAACCTACCTAGTATCATGACCGTAAATGGTTACTGAGGAGAAGAAGTTTGTCCCCGGACGACGACGGACAGACACATTGCGGTTAA
This sequence comes from Archivesica marissinica, assembly GCA_014843695.1. Classification (NCBI taxonomy): domain Eukaryota; kingdom Metazoa; phylum Mollusca; class Bivalvia; order Venerida; family Vesicomyidae; genus Archivesica; species Archivesica marissinica. The sequence continues at coordinate 21,160,624 of CM026395.1, read as the reverse complement.
CAATAGCTTACATGAGCTGTGCTAATGTGAGCTAAAGAGACTACAAACGAAAACAATAAATATCACAGTAGGTGATTAATGTCCCCGCAGCGAATAGCCACATCCGAAGAAGTTACAGCCCTGACTGGATATATTTACTCGGGCGTCCTACGAACAATGCGAAAACTATATGCCTCCTTCGGGGCATGAAAAGAAACTTGAAAATTAACCGTGGTTTGAAAAGTCATGAATAAAATTTTGACAAGGAAAGAAATATATACATGCATAGGAAAACCACACAGAAAAAAAACAGGCGATTTTTTGGTCGCATTTACCCCTATTCACTGCATCTCATGTGTGAACATATTTTGTCTAAGAAATGAGTAGCATGTAGGAAGTCGTTAACTGTTTCAATTTGGCCACAGGAAAACAGTAGGGAATTGATTAATGATCAACAATGCAAATCAGAGTTGAGTGAACTGACTGCAAGAGAATTTTAGACTTGGATGAATAATCTGTGTTTTTCTTGGCCTCAAATGGTGAATTTGGGATAAGAATAATTCTAGGACTATTATGAACGATTGAATACTATTCTAGTATGAAATTGTTGAAAGAAGCTGGCTCCACTCGAGAATTACCGAAGGAAGAATCGAAGATTTATAGAAATAATATTGACCCTATGACCAACATGGGTAGTAGTAATATGGTTGGGTAGATATGAGGGGATAATATTTTTCATGTTGCACAATAGAGTTACCGTGTGCTTCCTGCATCTACTTGTAATGTGTTCAATGTTTGCTTCAAGGTACAATTTATCCAGAATATACTACTTTTTGGTACCAGCTATGAGTCTTAATGTTTCCTTTTAGGCGGAATGCAGTTCTGTTTTCAGACTGTTAGAACAATTAATAGAGATAAACAGATGATGGATACATCGTCTAGAAGGGAACATTTAAGGAAACGTAGAAGTTCCATTTACAGTCGTCATACATAAAATGGCTGGGTGTTGTGGCTGCTTGCCAGTTGCAACAGAACATGATTAAAGAGAATGTTAGGCTGTACCTTCCGAGAAAATGTTCAGTTTTGCAGCAAGTGATGCCGGAATTTCTATAGTAATATAGATTAAGAGTGGTCAGAATATGTCGTCAGAAACTAGACTCTGCCGAAAGTCAGCCGACATATTCTGCTCACGAAGGTGGACTATCCTTGCCCCACTCCTACTGGCTAGGACCATATGACATATGCCATTTATAAACAACTATGTTGTCATGTATCAAAGAAATTTAAAAGTTATTCATTCAATTCAATCTCTGTTCTGTCTCCTGACACCAACTATCTATTATTGCATGAAATACACGTCATGCTTCGACTTGATCAATATGTTGGAATAACATCACGTGCAGGCCAGATAAGCAGATACATCTAACATTATTAATGATGTCTGAAGCTAAGGTGAACGTATCTAAGAAAAAATTAAGTGCGACCATTTTATAGAGAATTTGTAAACCAAGGACAAAAAAGGCTGCCAAATAAACAACTCTCAATATGTAATGGTATTTTTGCAACCGGCCTTTGTATGTTTGCCAGGTAATATTTGACAGTTATATTTGTTTGTTTACCCTTGAAAATATAACATAACTGTTGGTACTAAGACCACTTCTGAAACAATGATCATCATTAACCCTTTCAACCCCACAGGCCTCTAAATAGGCTTATGAAAAGTGTAGATCCAGATGAGCCGGCTCGTAACGATTTTTTTGCCAGTAATAATTATTACTATTTTTAGATAACATTACCCATTTTGATAAATGAACTGGTCCAAATGTAATTTTCTTATTAATGTATTGGTCTAAAAATAGCATGCACCAGTCCATGTCAGTTACTTGGGGTTGAAAGGGTTAATATAAATGTGCGCGCGATGTAACCAAGTTTTTCCACACACAAAAAACACCAATAATCTATAGACTTTTCTACAACAGGTTATACTACATCAATTTGAATTTAACATCGTTTGCATCATGCACAATTCGAATCATATGGATAGAAAGGTAATAGTATGATACATATTGTCTGGAATGGACAGAATGTCAGATCACCCACTCAAATAAATTACATCTTACATTAGAATACACAATTTATTTTTATTTTATGTTATGTTTTCCAATAATTTTGTTAGATAATTATTTTTCACAGGATATTACTAGAGTGGTGGAACTTATGCTTGGCGTAAATCTTACATATCATGGCCTAAAAAAAAGTTAAATGCACTTGCACTATATTATTATTTTCTTAAGTCGTGAACACAACTTTCAAAAAAATTGTTGTTGAAAAGTTTCATTACGCGACCATGCGCCAATACAGCTATCGCAACGACACCTGTTTCCATGGGGAACTAGATAATTTAGGGCACCTATGCACGGCGTACATAAATTCTTTTTATTTATGCACGGGTAAATGTTGAATATATTATTTTGACTTAGTAACATCAATAACTATAAAAGAAGCAAATTTACAACTTCAGATTGACAATATGGTATTTATGTTTGTTCTTGTTTCACGCCTGCATCAACACCATTTTGGGCTATATCGCCGACGGGCAGTTTACCTAACAACACCTTTCCTGGGCAGGCTCCAGCGGTTAACCAGTACTTGATGTACCAACCTCAGTAAGAAACTGCCAATTTTTCATATAAATGAGACACGGCATGGTCATCGGTGATGATATGTTACAGTGGTATGCAAGTCAGCGACCGTAACCACTCGACCACGGAGGTATGTAAGTCAGCGACCGTAACCACTCGACCACGGAGGCGGACTATTGTATTAAATATGTGCTTAACTGCATGTGTATGACAGCCACACGTGTGCTGTACGCAAATGAAATGGGTGTTACGATGATAAACTTACTCGTTACTAGTGCAAGATATACCAAATGCATCTTTAAATTATGCAGGTCACACATTCAATTACACGTATGTGGTAGGTCCATGTTGGAAATACGATAAGAGATTAAACTATGCTGAGCTGGTTTTAATGTCGCACCAATACATATCAGGTAATGCGGTGTCACTAAGCAGATGTAGCAAATCCAGATGTTGATACACCATTAACCCTTTCAACACCACAGACCTCTAAATAGGCTTACAAAAAGTGTAGACCCAGATGAGCCGGCTCGTAACGAGCCGTCTCATCAGGATCTGCACTTTTTGCCAGTGATATGACTATTTTTAGACATAATTACCCATTTTGATAAATGAACTTGTCCAAATGTGATTTTCTGATTCATTTATTGGTTTATGAATATCATGGACCAGTCCATGTGAGTTACTTGGTGTTGAATGGGTTAACTGCCAATGCTGATCATGCACAATTCGAATCATATGGATAGAAAGGTAATAGTATGATACATATTGTCTGGAATGGACAGAATGTCAGATCACCCACTCAAATAAATTACATCTTACATTAGAATACACAATTTATTTTAATTTTATGTTATGTTTTCCAATAATTTTGTTAGATAATTATTTTTCACAGGATATTACTAGAGTGGTGGAACTTATGCTTGGCGTAAATCTTACATATCATGGCCTAAAAAAAAGTTAAATGCACTTGCACTATATTATTATTTTCTTAAGTCGTGAACACAACTTTCAAAAAAATTGTTGTTGAAAAGTTTCATTACGCGACCATGCGCCAATACAGCTATCGCAACGACACCTGTTTCCATGGGGAACTAGATAATTTAGGGCACCTATGCACGGCGTACATAAATTCTTTTTATTTATGCACGGGTAAATGTTGAATATATTATTTTGACTTAGTAACATCAATAACTAACAATATTACAACTAATAAGAAACTTTTTTCTGGTTATTTGTACAATTTTTTTCCAATTAGGATAGTTACCTGAAATGCTCATAAACCGCATCATTTCGGTGGAAACAATTTTCCCAACAAGTTGTCTGTTTATATTCGGCTACTGAACCAGTCAGGTGACAGACAGTTGCATTAGGCTACCGATACGCACAACGGAATGCTATTGAACCATGATTCACCCCTGTCAGCGAAAATAGGCTAAAACTATTTAAATATTTTAAATACGAGTGTAAATGGGAAAAATACACCGAGCATAGGAATACGCCGAGCATAGGTTCCACCACTCTAAATGTTATAATACGTGCAGAGAGCATCATCACTGCCGAAAGCCTCATCCCTGCCGACTTATAATATAGTTCTGTTTAGTTTTACCCTAGTCTCAGACCAGTTTTATAGTCGTATCTAATTTATTACCTGACGAGAAATTTACTTCATTTGCTACGGATTTAATATATACACGAATATTCAACGTTATCTATAATAGTACATTTGGTGGCAAGTATCCAGAATTAATGTCATATATCGCAAGCTGTATCGTGCTCGTGTCTATTTAGGCATGCCACTAGACAAATTGATTATGAATTTATGATGCAGTCTTGTCAAACAGTGTGTCAGGATAAAATAGGTAGACAATGGTTTATTCGTGATAGATTTATATATCCATAAGTACAGTTTCCATGATGTCTACGAATGCAATCTTAATGAGAACTTCGTAGTTAGATAGGTAGACTGTGAAAGATGTTCAGCCAGAATGACGTATTTCCAACTGCATATTTAACGACAACATGGTAGTATAGATCATAATAAGACAGCAGGGTCTAACAGATACAGGATACTACATAGCAATTCCTTATTACTTCCTTTAAATATATTTTATTTTTCTCTATCATGACACAGAATCTAAATGCATATAAAAAGTAAGCAAAGGCAGATCGAACTACAAATTCTTGAACAAATAACAGTAGTAAAGAAGTTCATATGTAGGGCAAAAATAAAAGATGAATGTTTTGAGTGCAACCCATAAAGAAGAATTCATTATTAAGACTTAAACTTGATAGTTTATCGTCTGTGGCATTTAAACATATTTACAATAGATATATAGTACACTATTTTGATATGCAATCATGAGGAGGATGGACAAAAGATGTAATGATTATGAACATACAAGGCAAAAATAATGACAATGTTGTGATGAAGAATAGACCATGTAAAACATGACTGTATTAATAAAGGTGGAAGTATCCAACTGGCAATCCATGCATTCTAAACAAGTGAAATACACGGGGATACAGCTTCCTGTATGTATATGCCAAGGTTAACCAGCTCTATGGAATTGTCACATTGAAATAATTGCAATAATATCAACATACCTTGTCTATTAGAATAAAAACGTTTGATATACTTTTTTTCTTAATGAAGAAGAATCGTTTATTTAGACACAAACTTATACAGTTATGGTCTACAAAGAAATGAATATAATAATAATAATTACTAATCGACTAATCTTGTATTACATTTACACTTCTCTGACATACATTCCTCCTATTGGTATTATTAACGTGTGCTCACTAATTGAAGCTGTTACGTTAAGTATGTTTACTATATTAAAGTAAACTACATCAGTGAAAACGCAAATTACTCCAGAATGTAATTTTTTATTAAATGGTTTTCCAAATATTTGCCTAAAAAACTCGAGTATTTCAACTAATAAAGAAACGTCGTATACGCGGTTTGTTGGCATAACAAAATAATGTAAATAGTGTCAACATCCATGCGCAATACAACGCGTGTATTTTGGATAACTCGAGTTATGGTATAGATTTACCGATATATCTGACATGTGTGCCTATGCATATTAATGTATAGACTAATCTTAGTTGAATTATCTCTAGACGACAGTATCACGCGATATGACTCCAATGACAAACAGACGTCAACTCAGGAGCATGGATGACAGTTATATGAAATCCTGCTAGACCACAAAAGCACTGTTTATTGATTCAATGTTAGTGTTCGGAAGAATGTGTAATAGCAATGCATTTATACGTGAACAAATGCATTTTTCTTGGCGTTTTGCAATGTAATGCACACTATTTCTTTAAATTATGTTATAGTTCTAATCATGTGCTTCTAAAACGGGTAATCAATGTATACATACTCGATTTTTGATAATAATACTTTTTAATAAGTGTTAGTCAGAGGTTTGCGTATATTAAACATATAAGGATAAATGATATTCATCTTCCACCTCGCTATTATGGCACAACATACAAGTTCGTTCATTGCGCACTATTCTCTGTCTAGAGTATCTGCCAGTTTCATTCACAAATTATGAGCTGAGGTACTGAGCCTAGCAAGAGGAATCCTGATACCTCTACTTACTATAGTAATAAAGTTCGATTCCATGTCAACATCATGCTTTATGTAATTAGATTTATTTGATCACTTATCTGCATGCCATTTCTGTGAATTCATCAATTAATCTTTGCTTCAAAATTGCAACGAAATAATTTTCGTTGACAATACTAGTATTATGCAAAACCATACGTAATGTACTATACACCTCACATTTAAACATGAAGTGAAACTCATCTTCCACGTTGTTTGTATTACCGGTACATACTAGTAATAAACATATTGTTCGTTTTGATCAATACGATTTCTACCATTTTAAGATTAAATATTAAGTATTGCAATTTAACTATGACACATGGTAAAGACGTCATGATAACATTCTTAGATAATTTCAAAGTATCGTCAAGAGATAATGAATGAAGGGAAACGAAATAGCGGTTAATAGAGAAATGTGAGAGGAAAAGAGAGGGTGTGAGTTCGTTGCTCGATGTTCGTGTTATGGCAACATTTATATAAAAGAACAAAACAACAGAAAAACGTATGGTTCTAAATAAGAGGTAATGAATACATGGTATGCATAGTTTGACAATGCTCATGAGGGGGAGATTCCCTGACAGACAACAAGATAACACAATTTACAGGCTAATGTACTGCAATAATATTTAAGTGGTTTAGATAGAGATTGCTTTGATATAACTACATGGAATATAAAGAACTGAAGATCCTGGGACAAACATTCCATCAATGAAAATATGCATCACTTTTGTTAATTGATCTTATATTAATCACTCTCGAGACCTCATTCCTGATGGAATCCATCGCCACGAAGGGAGAGAGAAGAGGCAACGTGGAAATTAAATGCCTTGCCTAAGGGCACAATCATAACGGCTCCAGCGGGGCTCGAACTCGGCACCTGAAGCGAACGCACATCCACTGCGCTATCACGACTTCAATTGATGTCATGTACCATTGTCAATACTGGAATAGATTGCTTAACGTCGTAATGTGAAGACAATTTAAATGTGAAAAGCAGCACTAATAAAGAAGTCAAATAAATCATGAAAACTCACGTATTCACAAACTGCATCAGTGTCCAATTAATGTTGATCTTTACTTTAAATTTCCAAATGACAATTGTAGTCAAACCCAAATTTGTCAGTGGCAGATGTGCACAGATGAAACAGGTTATTATAATACAACAGTTATGGGCTGGATAAATGTTAAGCGTTCACCTTGTGATTAGCTCTTTGTACGCTAGTGATGAAAATATCAGCCTCAAATATGTCATGCAATTTCAATAGAATTTTAACAACACATTTCTCATTAAATTCCACGACATAGTTCCAGAGTTTTCAAATACAAATAAGACAAAAACATTTCAATGAATTGTCGTCTGATACAATTATTTGAACTATTTATAGCCTTTGTTTTAGCCAGCATGCAACGAGTTAATTGATTAATAGTCAACATACATTCAAGTATGCACACATGTTATCCATTCATTCCAGACCCGTATGTGCTGTTAACCGTTAATTTCCCCTTAGAGTGAAACCGGATTCTACTGTGCATCCGCGATCTTGTTAAAGATCTTGTCTTTAACGGAATACTTGATTACATGAATGTTCTAAATGATTTGTAACAGGTTTGAATAAATCAAAGCACGTGAATCAAACTCTATTAACCCATTTCATTCTGGATACATTTAAAGGCTTTTGCAAACAACATAGATCCAGATCAGCCACAGCGTGACGCTGCATGGTGATCAGGATCTATGTTGTTTGCTATATAGCCAAGTGTCTTAGCAAGATCATCTGAATAGCAAACAGCATAGAGCCTGATTAGATGGAACGTTCTGTGGCGGTTGATCTGGCTCTATGTTCTTTGCAAATACTGTTTGAACGGTATCCAGAATGAAATGGGTTAAGAAATTATGGAATGCCTTTAGTTTAAACAACATTTTATTCCATAATAATACAACCACAATGAAACAACTTACAGACGGATCTGTAGTCCAGTGGTAACTCCAACAAATAACAGTGATCAACCTGCAACTAATGTTGCAATCACGTAGTGAATTTGTCTTCATTTCTTATTTGAATAAATTATCTACAACATAAGGTTACTAGTGGCAATCAGCAGTAATAAACCTGAACAATGTATCGAACTTGATGTCAAAACCTGCAGTAATAAACCTGAACAATGTATCAAACTTGATGTCAGAACCGGCAGTAATAAACTTGAACAATGTATCGAACTTGCTGTCAGAACCGGCAGAAATAAACCTGAACAATGTATCGAACTTGCTGTCAGAACCGGCAGAAATAAACCTGAACAATATATCGAACTTGATGTCAGAACCGGCAGTAATAAACCTGAACAATGTATCGAACTTGCTGTCAGAATCGGCAGTAATAAACCTGAACAATGTATCAAACTTGCTGTCAGAACCGGCAGTAATAAACCTGAACAATGTGTCAAACTTGCTGTCAGAACAGACAGTAATAAACCTGAACAATGTATCGAACTTGATGTCAGAACCGGCAGTAATAAACATGAACAATGTGTCAAACTTGCTGTCAGAACCGACAGTAATAAACATGAAAAATGTGTCAAACTTGCTGTCAGTTTGCGGAAACAAGAGTAAATCATTTTCTGATATTAACTAGAAAATCAGTCTGTCTTGGTGGCGAGAATACCACTGGTGTTTCCAGGAAAGAACTAACCAGTATTCAATTCTCAAACCTCCACAAGTGACTAATAACTTTCTATCATATGATCATTTATCACTTGTCCTGACTGCAAGAACAAGTTCATGACCCTGGTGATAGCTTACTACAGTATGCACTTAATGAATTAATGTAACTTTGCTATTGAACTCGCCAAAATGCTGGATTCATAGCAAAATTCCAAAACTCGTTTCATAAAATATGGTATGAAATCACAACGAGTTTAAGATCCAATATTTATTACACTATGTAATTCCCACTCATGAGTCATGGGCGAGTTTTTTTGTGTTGCGTTGAATTATCATTTCACAGTAGGTACAATTTCTTTCAAGACACAAATATTTTGTTTTTGCCATATGGTCATATAGTAAGTTGTTGTGGCACACCTGATTGTTACATCCAGTCCAAAACATAACTGTTCCAAAAGTTAATCAAGTAAACACAGTTATCTCCCTATGTGCTGGGTCACTAGTATTGTAATAATATAACAAAGTACTGTTTACTGTAAACAGACCATAGGGCAAAATAAGTAGACAAGAGTAGATACAAGGACAGCCATGATGCTACACTCTAGTTATCTATACTTCTACACAAGTCCATCAAAGCGATCTATACTCTCTGATACAGTATTCTATTATTTTGTATTTTGATGAGCATTGATTCGGTATGGCTCCAAAGAGCTGTGGCAACATTCATCATCTTCTCAAATACAAATACATTGTATACGACAAATTGAGGGAAAATATGGTTTCTATCATAATATCTATGGGACTCTCTACTCCATAATCTATGAGATCTTTCAAACTGCACTATTACTGATGAAAGATCTAAGTTTGACCGCTGTTACAGACAAGAACTTCACTGTGATGCAGATTGTATGCCATAAAATGCAATATTAAGCATTAAGATATTGCATTGCTCTATACAGCCCCAATCATTATTTGACATGACATGAAGCAGCCTGGTGGCGCTTGCCTGCAGTGTACGTTCCATACAATATAACAATGGATCAGGACATATATATATTGTATTATATTATCTCTGCAGATTATCTGCCAGATAGTACCGGTAAGTACACAATGCAATATTACTCAGGGTTCATTCTAGGTCAGAATTTTTGGGAGAAGTGAGGAAGCGTGTGATCGCTTCCTTAAATGCTGTTCTTTAATATACTTCTGCAAAATAGGGTTAAAATGCACAGTACAACCATTAAATACAACATTTGAATAGAAGGAGTGTTTTATAATGGGCCAGTGTATCTTACAAAATATTGTTTGAAAATCGTAAAAACCCAAAAAAAAAATTAAAAATGTGTTTTTAGGGAGAAGTCAGGGTCCCTAGGGCGACTATTTCGCCCACATCGCCCTCTAGAATGATCCCTGTTTAATACTAATTACAGATTTTATCTTTATGACTTTTAGATGAGGTACTGATTTAACATGAAGCTTTAAAGCAGAATAAAATCGCTCAATACAAAAGATATATTCTTCATGGCTATAAATAGCATTTTCTACTGCATATTCTTCCGAAATAATTTTGTTCAATCAATAATATTTACATTGCTATTGCATTTCCTTCTATGAACATATATGTTAGGTTTATATCCATTTTGGTATGAATTTCCTCATATGCAGCTGACATGCGTATTCAAGGTTACTGTCATGCCCATTCGCAGTGCTCCTCGCAAGAAAAGGCGTGTCTTACAGTTTACGCTGTTCCGATGATGATTTACCGGACACACGACAAGTCGCAAATCTGGACTAAAATACATTCAGGATTCTTTTTTGACTGATACATTTTAAATGCGAAATGTGCTTCATGTGTGAAAGGCCTGGAGTTCGAGCCCCACTGGAGCCGTTACGATTGTGCCCTTAGGCAAGGCATTTAAATTCCACATGCCTCTTCTCTCTCACTCGTGGCGATGGATTCCATCAGGAATGAGGTCTCGAGAGTGATTAATATAAGTTGTAAGAACTTGTTTCGCAATTGAGCTAAAATTAATTTGTATAAACTAAATGCGAAGTTTGCTATCGTTTTTGTTTTGTCATTGAAAAGCATAACTAATGTAAATATAATCGCAGGTTAATAGTTTCCCTCGGGGTATAAACTACATGGCATGCTTAATAATGACGTGCCTTCGGTCTCCACACACTTTAACCATGATCAACGTAGTTCATACCCTGATTGACACTATTATCCCGCAATTCATTCCTTAAAAAGTGTTTTTACGATCAACAAACTATCATAAGTAAAAGTAGGAATTCTCGAACACAGTTAGCCTTGCTCCAGAATGGGCTCAATTCTTCAGTGGACAAAAAACATGATACTGTCGTCGTAGTGATAACACAACACAGATTAGATAATAAATAATGATGTGAATCTTAGCAAATGCAGCATTATACACGTTGCATTAGTCATGGCTTTTCATCTTGTTCACAATTTTTTTAAAAAGTTTATTTAACGTCGCTACCAGTTGCCCATATGAGCGATGGGTAGTTTACCAAACAACACATTTCCTGGGCAGTTTTCGGCAGTTAACCTGTACTTGGTGCACCAACCTCCGTAAGAAACTGCCAACTTTTTCACATAAAGAGACACAGTCGGAGTGGGGCTCAAACACGTGACCATCAGTAATGATAGGCTACAGTGGTATACAAGTCCGAGACCGTAACCACTCGACCACGGAGGCGGACTACAAATATTTATTATGTCAACAAATGACATATATAACGTTGGTTTGTTAGTTCAACTATTTTGTGGAAAAAATTATACACAATAATAGAATGTTATATTATATGCACATTATACCATTGGCGTACCGGAAATCGGCCATCTAAGGCTTTTCGGGGAATGGCTTCTTGTCAGTCTGTTTTACAGCAAGTGGAATAATATTACGAAGTAAAATGACCATTTCTGCATTTAATGCAATTGTCTAAACTGAGATTGCATAACAAATGTTCAAAATAAAATACACATTCACTCGCTTGTGATTTCAATATGGCGTCGAATAAAGTACCTATTATCGGCCGACCTTGAACATTCATGTAACAGAAATGTTGATTACAGTTAAGTTCCAAAAATCTAATTAACATTGGGCATAGCAATAATTGTTACTCGAAACTGAGGAATTCAACACCCAACAAATTATGCTTACTCTTCAATATGAGGTAAGTAATTTAGAGAGAAATGTCATTTAATATGGAGAGTGGCACACCATAGGCTACTGTCTTGCTGTCGATTTTATTGGCAAACCCATGTCTCTAACAACCTGATATGAATTGTGTCAGTGCACTTGGTGAATATAGACGCCAGGTTGGATTTGAAAAAAAATGGATGAAACCGAATTACCATAAATAGTAAATATCTTGGGCAATAGTATTTTTGAAGAAAAATGTTAAAAAGCTGCAAGAGGAACACTATATTTGATTTTTGTATCAATCGATCGTTATCATAATTGTAATTTATATATCAAAAAAAAGGAATACTGTAAATTAAATTGTGCGGAAATGTATTCCCAGACGCCTCATTCCTCGTTTTAGGACCTTGGTATAACAACAGGGCTCAAGCTAGACCCGGGTTAAAATACAAAATATGACCATTAACCCATTTCATTCTGGATACATTTAAAGGTTTTTGCAAACAACATAGATCCAGATCAGCAGCAGCGTGACGCTGCATGGTGATCAGGATCTATGTTGTTTGCTACATAGCCAAGTGTCTTGGAAAGATCATCTGAATAGCAAACAGCATAGAGCCTGATCAGAAGGTAATTTCCATGGCGGCTGATCTGGCTCTATGTTCTTTGCAAATACTGTTTGAACGGTATCCAGAATGAAATGGGTTAATAAATACAATATTTGAATAGGCTTTACAATGGCCAGTATATTTTACTGGACAATATTTTGTCTGAAAATTGTAAGATTTAAAATGATTTATTTTTAAGGGAGTCGAAGTCAGAGTCCCAATGGTGACTACCTCATTTTAGGACCTTGGTATAACAGCTGTAATTCTCAGAACTTCAATATTTAATGGTTTCTCAGCAGTGTCTATTTTTAGCTGTGATGTCACAAAAAAGAATGTTGTCACAAAAAGATTGCATCGACATGCAGCTTTCAGTAAATGCACGGATCATTTGTTACTAACAAGTAAAACAGGATTCTTGGAGCTTCCTCTTGCTAAGAAATGTATTTTGTCTTGTCACAGCACAATAGCTAGCTGCAGGTGAACGGTCGATACTAAAGTCTATCGTATGAGCAGTTTATACTAATGCCTATCAGGCGCTGCAGGTGAACGGTCGATACTAAAGTCTATCGTATGAGCAGTTTATACTAATGCCTATCAGGCGCTGCAGGTGAACGGTCGATACTAAAGTCTATCGTATGAGCAGTTTATACTAATGCCTATCAGGCGCTGCAGGTGAACGGTCGATACTAAAGTCTATCGTATGAGCAGTTTATACTAATGCCTATCAGGCGCTGCAGGTGAACGGTCGATACTAAAGTCTATCGTATGAGCAGTTTATACTAATGCCTATCAGGCGCTGCAGGTGAACGGTCGATACTAAAGTCTATCGTATGAGCAGTTTATACTAATGCCTATCAGGCGCTGCAGGTGAACGGTCGATACTAAAGTCTATCGTATGAGCAGTTTATACTAATGCCTATCAGGCGCTGCAGGTGAACGGTCGATACTAAAGTCTATCATATGAGCAGGTTATACTAATGCCTATCAGGCCTAGCTGCTTTCCATGACCTTTGAAGCTGAATTTCCTGCACATTTTTATAAAATTACATGATTATAACGATAAAATGAAAATATTAATATATTAGTATTTACATTGATGTTGCTTAGAAGTAAAAACTTTAATTAGCAATTCTGTTATTTTCCTATCAGACTGGAAGTATAAAAAACATATCGTTTTCATGTTTTTTACTGAAAAGTCAACAATTCACAGCGAACATCAGGACAGTTTGCATTAGAAAGATTTTCTGTGAAAATAACAAAATTACGATTATTTTATCTTAAAAATGAGATTATTAAGATTTTACAAATTTACATAGAATTCAGCTTTAAAATATCAGGTAAAGTGTTCAGGTATAACAGAGTTTAAGTAAATACACAGAGGATATTTGTGATTATTAGTGTAATATAGGATTTTATTTCATCGAGTAATCACCGAAATTTGTATTTCCACGAGTGACGTTAGCATTATTGATCACGAAATAACATTCCAACTGAAACTAAAAAATGTCCAAAATACACTAATAAACACAAATCTTCTTTTTCTTTTATGATTTCCAATGACTTTGGCTAATACAATATTTGTTTTCAAATTTTAATTCATTTTAACTGCCCTGTCTGGAGTCTTGCACTACGTGACACAACCGCACAACCACTTCCGTAATAAGAGGAATACGTAACCAGTGGCAGAGAAAATTCCATCTTTCACTATTTCAAAGCGGTGTAAGCTGGAGTTTTCTTTCACTGAGAAAACTCTATCATTCATTGGAAAGCATAAAAGAAAGGCCTGGAATAATACTATAAGAGTACATACATTCATCTCTGAATTTCTGTTCAGCATTGGGACCAACTCGTGCGAATGTAGACACAAGCTCAAGATGCAACGCATGTTCCTCTCTGTAAACCGGCTCATCAAGAAACATCTGTAGCTGCATGTAGACCTTCTCCAAAATCTGAAAATGTTTACAATGCAATATTATAATGGATATTGGCCCTATCTCTAAGACATACCCATATACTATTACACAAGTATCTATAGCATTTTACATTTCAATTCTTAACCTTTATTCTTTTATTGACTTTTCTTAAAAAAAGTTTTTTATTCCTACCAAATTGTTGTAAATTAATGATAAGCACTTTTGAACGTATAATTTCTGCATGAAAAGAGTGCTATACAAATCTGGTATTATAATAATAATAATAATAATAATTTTACATCATCAATTTTTATAGAGTTCTCAGTTAATGTATATATTCAGCTAACATCTATTAACCCTTTCTTTCATAGAGATTTAGGTTAATATACTATTATATCTCCATACAAACGACAACCATTTAACCCTTTCCTTCATAGAGATTTAGGTTAATATACTATAATATCTCCATACAAACGACAGCCATTTAGCTATCATGCAGTGGATAAGTAGTCGCCATATCTATCCCACCTCCATAGATATTACTGGGACTACATAGAGAATTAGGTTAATATACTATTATATCTCCATACAAACAACAGCCATTTAGCTATCACGCAGTGGATAAGTAGTCGCCATATCTATCCCACCTCCATAGATATTACTGGGACTACATAGAGAATTAGGTTAATATACTATTATATCTCCATACAAACGACAGCCATTTAGCTATCATGCAATGGATAAGTAGTCGCCATATCTATTCCACCTCCATAGATATTACTGGGACTACATAGAGAATTAGGTTAATATACTATTATATCTCCATACAAACGACAGCCATTTAGCTATCATGCAATGGATAAGTAGTCGCCATATCTATCCCACCTCCATAGATATTACTGGGACTACATAGAGATTTAGGTTAATATACTATTATATCTCCATACAAACGACAGCCATTTAGCTATCATGCAAGGATAAGTAGTCGCCATATCTATCCCACCTCCATAGATATTACTGGGACTACATAGAGATTTAGGTTAATATACTATTATATCTCCATACAAACGACAGCCATTTAGCTATCATGCAGTGGATAAGTAGTCGCCATATCTATCCCACCTCCATAGATATTACTGGGACTACATAGAGATTTAGGTTAATATACTATTATATCTCCATACAAACGACAGCCATTTAGCTATCATGCAATGGATAAGTAGTCGCCATATCTATCCCACCTCCATAGATATTACTGGGACTACATAGAGATTTAGGTTAATATACTATTATATCTCCATACAAACGACAGCCATTTAGCTATCATGCAATGGATAAGTAGTCGCCATATCTATCCCACCTCCATAGATATTACTGGGACTACATAGAGATTTAGGTTAATATACTATTATATCTCCATACAAACGACAGCCATTTAGCTATCATGCAGTGGATAAGTAGTCGCCATATCTATCCCACCTCCATAGATATTACTGGGACTACATAGAGATTTAGGTTAATATACTATTATATCTCCATACAAACGACAGCCATTTAGCTATCATGCAATGGATAAGTAGTCGCCATATCTATCCCACCTCCATAGATATTACTGGGACTACATAGAGATTTAGGTTAATATACTATTATATCTCCATACAAACGACAGCCATTTAGCTATCATGCAGTGGATAAGTAGTCGCCATATCTATCCCACCTCCATATATATTACTGGGACTACATAGAGAATTAGGTTAATATACTATTATATCTCCATACAAACGATAGCCATTTAGCTATTATGCAATGGATAAGTAGTCGCCATATCTATTCCACCTCCATAGATATTACTGGGACTACATAGAGAATTAGGTTAATATACTATTATATCTCCATACAAACGACAGCCATTTAGCTATTATGCAATGGATAAGTAGTCGCCATATCTATTCCACCTCCATAGATATTACTGGGACTTCATAGAGATTTAGGTTAATATACTATAATATCTCCATACAAACGACAGCCATTTAGCTATCATGCAGTGGATAAGTAGTGGCCATATCTATCCCACCTCCATATATATTACTGGGACTACATGAGATTCTGGCCTTAACCCTTTCAACACCACAGACCTCTAAATTGGCTTACAAAAAAGTGTAGATCCAGATGAGCCGGCTCGTGACGAGCCGTCTCATCAGGATCTGCACTTTTTTCAAGTAATATAACTATTTTTAGAAATAAATTACCCATTTTGATAAATGAACTGATCCAAATGCAATTTTGTTATTAATTTATTGGTCTAAAAATATCATGGACCAGTCCATGTCAGTTCTATCCCACCTCCATAGATATTACTGGGACTACATAGATATTACTGGGACTACATAGATATTACTGGGACTACATAGATATTACTGGGACTACATGAGATTCTGGCCTTAATATGAACATTGGTCAAGCTACACCCACATTTTTGGGAGAAGTGAAAAATTGATATAATAAACAACCATTTTACTTTTATTTTTACTTGCATTTTATTCAATTGTAACATTTTAATAATCAATATTTTATCTATTTATGGGATGTTAATTCTTTAACTATGTTGTAAGATCAAAAGGAGAGCTGTCCGATTAGCGCAGTGGTTGGTGCGCTGGCTTAACACCAATGCAACCCGGGTTCGATCCTCGGACCGGGAAGTATGTGATATGGTACAGTGGTCGCCAGTACGGACAGGTGGGTTTTCTCCGGGTACTCCGTTTTCCTCCCACACGAATGACCACATTTACGCTTTCATCCGCGACACCGAGAGTGATTAATATAAGTTCTTAAAACTTGCTTTGCAATCATGGTAAAATAAATAAAGTTTTTAAAAAAAAAAAAGAAGAAAAAAGGAGAGCCAGTTTCGTTTCTTATTGTATTATTGTAATTAGGTAAATATGACCAAAACACTGTATATTATTATATTATTAGTTATATTATCAAATCCATGACGACATATTCCCCTCAACTACTCTTTATATTTATTCAGCAGGATATCGGTAATGATAAAATAGCCAGATAAAATATACATTAACATCAGCCATAACCATTGGCAGTACAGGTGTTCCGGATGAAAAGCTAAGGGTAGAAAGTTTCTCCGTCTGGTATTCAAATCCATTGATTTCTAACTGATTACAAATAGACTCCATTCGCACCAATACACCATAGATTTTATTGGCTAAAATTAAACATACCTCTCCAGCTGTGACTGTTTCGATGATGGTACCCAGTGCAGGTATAGTAGCAACCCGGACAGTGCTGAAATACAAATCATACAGTAAGGTACCTCCTGGAATTTTTCATGATAATTTTTTTTTTATAATTACAGAATTAATGACTTTTCAGAAATAAAAAGTTTAAGAATGCGTCATAAATATTGACTATACTATATAAGCTATACTCTTGTCTTGTTGAAACTGATTGTCACAATTTATAAAAAATAATTGCTATCATACAAATGTATTCGTTACAAAATCAGCATTACCGTAATCATCTATGTATAAGACCCATTTTTTTTCTCCAAAATAGTATTCAAAAGTCTGGTGCGTCTTATACTCCAGTTTAGAACTAAATTCCATTGTTTCAAAGACTGATTGTCACAATTTATAAAATAATTGCTATCATACAATTGTATACGTATTACAGTATTACCAGAGTTTTGCAGTAAAGAAATCCATCCTTTTTAACATTTTTAATGTACTTGAACATTGTTGAAAAATCAATATTGTTGAAAAATCAATATTGTTGAAAAATATATAATCTTCTTTGACTAGGTTAGTCTTATTTCCATAGTTCCAATTCTCAACAAATCGTGACAGCAATGAAATTAATGTGCGTACATCACTATTAGCATGTTTTAATAATATTGCTGGTATAAAAAAACCGAGACACTCGCATACAATTACGTTTTTTTTTTAAAGGAATATATCCTTAAAGTATTTGAATACCGAAATATGAGTTGAATATCGGGTCAGGGATTGGTTCCCATCCCTAGTTAAAACATGAATACACATAATTATATACACATTATTTATAGCATACAGAATACACTAAATAATATTGCTGGCATAACAATCGGGACACACACTCACATACATCTTCATCTTTCTCAACAGGAATATATATTTAAAAGAAATAAAAACTTTCATATTAAATTTTGTTCGTCTAGCATGAAATGTGCAGATATGTCAGTCATTATCACAATGTGTTTCGCCTGAACATTCAATAATACTCACATTGTAATCTAACATGTAGTAAGGACAATACCACAGCAGAGTAAACAGATTACGAAATCAATAATGTAATGTTTATTTGTTTTTGGGGTTTAAAGTCGCACCAACAGCTTAGATCATAATTATGGCGACTCTCCAGCTATTATTAGTGGAGGAAGACCCTGGGTGTCCCTTTGAGCAGTATTTCAGGCACAGATGGGCACACAGGTAGAATCACCGAACTTCCTCAAGCGAGCTGGATAGCTTCCTCATATGAAATAATTCAACACCCAAAGTGGGATTCGAACCTACAGCAGTCAGGTGCATGTGATTTCAAGTCAATGACCGTAACCACGTGGCCATGGAGACTCCCCAATAATGTAATAGAAGAACTGTAGAGCTTACATATCCGGGTCACTTCCTAGTGTGATAAGTGCAGGAACACATCTGGTGGAGGCTAGAGTTTGATTCACACTACGCAAAACAATCTGAAGTATAAAACATAGACTATAAAAATACCAAGACACAGAAAACACTACATAAGGACCACGATGAAACAATCTTAAAGCAAGAAATACACTAGAAACATCCAATACAGAGAAAGCACTACACAAGAACCACGATGAAACAATCTTAAAGCAAGAAATACACTAGAAACATCCAATACAGAGAAAGCACTACACAAGAACAATGCTGGAACAATCTTAATGCAAGAAATAGACTAGAAACATCCAATACAGAGAAAGCACTACACAAGAACCACGCTGGAACAATCTTAATGCAATAAATAGACTAGAAACATCCAATACAGAGAAAGCACTACACAAGAACAATGCTGGAACAATCTTAATGCAAGAAATAGACTAGAAACATCCACTACAGAGAAAGCACTACACAAGAACCACGCTGGAACAATCTTAATGCAATAAATAGACTAGAAACATCCAAGACAGAGAAAACACTCTACACAAGAACAATGCTGGAACAATCTTAATGCAAGAAATAGCCTATGAAAATACCAAGACAGAGAAAGCACTACATAAGAACAATGCTGGAACAATCTTAATGCAAGAAATAGACTAGATACATCCAAAACAGAGAAAGAACTACACAAGAACAATGCTGGAACAATCTTAATGCAAGAAATAGACTAGAAACATCCAAGACACAGAAAGCACTACACAAGAACCACGCTGGAACAATCTTAATGAAATAAATAGACTAGAAACATCCAATACAGAGAAAGCACTACACAAGAACAATGCTGGAACAATCTTAATGCAAGAAATAGACTAGAAACATCCAATACAGAGAAAGCACTACACAAGAACCACGCTGGAACAATCTTAATGCAATAAATAGACTAGAAACATCCAAAACAGAGAAAGCACTACACAAGAACAACGCTGGAACAATCTTAATGCAAGAAATAGACTAGAAACATCCAAGACACAGAAAGCACTACACAAGAACAATGATGAAACATTCTTAATGCAAGAAATAGACTAGAAACATCCAAGACACAGAAAGCACTACACAAGAACAATGCTGGAACAATCTTAATGCAAGAAATAGACTAGAAACATCCAAGACACAGAAAGCACTACACAAGAACAATGCTGGAACAATCTTAATGCAAGAAATAGACTAGAAACATCCAAGACAGAGAAAGCACTACACAAGAACAATGCTGGAACAATCTTAATGCAAGAAATAGACTAGAAACATCCAAGACACAGAAAACACTACATACGGACCATGATGAAACAATCTTAATGCAATAAATAGGCTAGAAACATCCAAGACATTGAAAGAACTACACAAGAACAATGATGAAACAATCTTAATGCAAGAAATAGAATAGAAACATCCAAGACACAGAAAACACTCTACACAAGAACAATGCTGGAACAATCTTAATACAAGAAATAGCCTATGAAAATACCAAGACAGAGAAAGCACTACATAAGAACAATGCTGGAACAATCTTAATGCAAGAAATAGACCAGAAACATCCAAAACAGAGAAAGAACTACACAAGAACAATGCTGGAACAATCTTAATGCAAGAAATAGACTAGAAACATCCAAGACACAGAAAGCACTACACAAGAACCACGCTGGAACAATCTTAATGCAATAAATAGACTAGAAACATCCAATACAGAGAAAGCACTACACAAGAACAATGCTGGAACAATCTTAATGCAAGAAATAGACTAGAAACATCCAATACATTGAAAGAATTATACAAGAACAACACTGGAACAATCTTAATGCAAGAAATAGACTAGAAACATCCAAAACAGAGAAAGAAGTACACAAGAACAATGCTGGAACAATCTTAATGCAAGAAATAGACTAGAAACATCCAAAACAGAGAAAGAACTACACAAGAACCACGCTGGAACAATCTTATGCAATAAATAGACTAGAAACATCCAAAACAGAGAAAGCACTACACAAGAACAATGCTGGAACAATCTTAATGCAAGAAATAGACTAGAAACATCCAAGACACAGAAAGCACTACACAAGAACAATGCTGGAACAATCTTAATGCAAGAAATAGACTAGAAACATCCAAAACAGAGAAAGCACTACACAAGAACAATGCTGGAACAATCTTAATGCAAGAAATAGACTAGAAACATCCAAGACACAGAAAGCACTACACAAGAACAATGCTGGAACAATCTTAATGCAATAAATAGACTAGAAACATCCAATACAGAGAAAGCACTACACAAGAACAACGCTGGAACAATCTTAATGCAAGAAATAGACTAGAAACATCCAAGACATTGAAAGAACTACACAAGAACAACACTGGAACAATATTAATACAAGAAATAGACTATAAAAGTACCAAGACATTGAATGCACTACACAAGAACAACACTGGAACAATCTTAATGCAAGAAATAGACTATAAAACTACCAAGACATTGAATGCACTACACAAGAACAACACTGGAACAATCTTAATGCAAGAAATAGACTATAAAAATACCAAGACATTGAATGCACTACACAAGAACAACACTGGAACAATCTTAATGCAAGAAATAGACTATAAAAGTACCAAGACATTGAATGCACTACACAAGAACAACGCTGGAACAATGAAATGAGATGAGAATAGTTTTAAAAGTTTTAAAATAAAATTTAGATTGCCAGTTGCTCTATAAATAAAGAATTTACTTACTTAAACTTACTATTTATCAAATGTTTTTATATAGTACACAAGTTTCAGATTAGAAAGATTTTTAACTGAACAGTTAAATATGTGCTGTATGCTCTCCACGGATAGAACTGTTGTTGTTTGTTCGGGTTTTACGCTTTCATCAGCACCATTTTGGGCTATATCGACGATGGGCAGTTTACCTAACAACTCCTTTCCTGGGCAGGCTCCAGCGGTTAACCAGTACTTGTGCACCAACCTCCATAAGAAACTGCCAACTTTTTCATATAAATAGACACAGCCTGAGCGGGGCTCGAACCCGTGACCATCAGTGATGGTAGGTTAAAGTGGTATACAAGCCAGCGACCGTAACCACTCGACCATGGAGGCGGACTGGATTGAACTGTACAAATGTAACTATACCTCAAATAATCTAGCTGATGTAGCGCGGACTTGTGGGGAGGAATGTACCACCCCCTCCCATAACACATTCAGCAGTAATACATGGTTACTCGAGGACAAACTGAAACAACAACACGTTATATTAACATTTTATAGGTCATGTTAGAAAAAGTAACAACAAAGCATTTATTTTATTGCAAAGCCATAATATGGATTCGCATATTTGAGGTATCCTTAGTCCAGGTCAGCACAATATCACACAACATGCATCCTCTTGCGTTTAAAATAAGTCCATGCTGTGGAAGGTGATGGTGACATTTTTACTTTTAATGTCTGTTCCAATATTAAAATATAGAATGAATGACAATGTGTATGACTGACTGTACAGAATGTTTATCCTGTTGCATTCACATGTATTACAATTGTGATTCAAATATGTTGAGTAAACATTTAATTGGAGATGGTCAAATGGTAAATAGAGTGGTCAAATGGTAGAGTGGTCAAATGGTAGAGTGGTCAAATGGTAGAGTGGTCAAATGGTAGAGTGGTCAAATGGTAGATAGAGTGGTCAAATGGTAAATAGAGTGGTCAAATGATAGAGTGTCAAATGGTAGAGTGGTCAAATGGTAGAGTGGTCAAATGGTAAATAGAGTGGTCAAATGATAGAGTGTCAAATGGTAGAGTGGTCAAATGGTAGAGTGGTCAAATGGTAAATAGAGTGGTCAAATGGTAGAGTGGTCAAATGATAGAGTGTCAAATGCTAGAGTGGTCAAATGGTAGAGTGGTTAAATGGTAATAGAGTGGTCAAATGGTAATAGAGTGGTCAAATGGTAGAGTGGTCAAATGATAGTGTCAAATGGTAGAGTGGTCAAATGGTAGAGTGGTCAAATGGTAATAGAGTGGTCAAATGGTAGAGTGTCAAATGGTAGAGTGGTCAAATGGTAGAGTGCAAATGGTAGAGTGTCAAATGGTAGAGTGGTCAAATGGTAGAGTGGTCAAATGGTAATAGAGTGTCAAATGGTAGTGGTCAATGGTAGAGTGTCAAATGGTAGATGGTCTGGTAGAGTGGTCAAATGGTAGAGTGTCAAATGGTAGAGTGGTCAAATGGTAGAGTGGTCAAATGGTAAATAGAGTGGTCAAATGGTAGAGTGGTCAAATGGTAGAGTGTCAAATGGTAGAGTGGTCAAATGGTAGAGTGGTCAAATGGTAGAGTGGTCAAATGGTAGAGTGTCAAATGGTAAATAGAGTGTCAAATGGTAGAGTGGTCAAATGGTAGAGTGGTCAAATGGTAGATGTAAATGTAGAGTGTCAAATGGTAGAGTGGTCAAATGGTAGAGTGGTCAAATGGTAGAGTGGTCAAATGGTAGAGTGGTCAAATGGTAAGTGGTCAAATGGTAGAGTGGTCAAATGGTAAGTGTCAAATGGTAGAGTGGTCAAATGGTAGAGTGGTCAAATGGTAGAGTGGTCAAGTGGTCAAATAGAGTGTCAAATGGTAGAGTGGTCAAATGGTAAGTGGTCAAATGGTAAAATGGTCAAATGGTAGAGTGGTCAAATGGTAGAGTGGTCAAATGGTAGATTAGAGTGGTCAAATGGTAGAGTGGTCAAATGGTAGAGTGGTCAAATGGTAGAGTGGTCAAATGGTAGAGTGGTCAAATGGTAGAGTGAAATGGTAGAGTGTCAAATGGTAGAGTGGTCAAATGTAAATAGAGTGGTCAAATGGTAGAGTGGTCAAATGGTAGAGTGCAAAGTCAAATGGTAGAGTGGTCAAATGGTAATAGAGTGGTCAAATGGTAGAGTGGTCAAATGGAGTGGTCAAATGGTAGAGTGGTCAAATGGTAGAGTGGTCAAATGGTAGAGTGGTCAAATGGTAAATAGAGTGGTCAAATGGTAGAGTGGTCAAATGGTAGAGTGGTCAAATGGTAGAGTGTCAAATGGTAGAGTGGTGGTCAAATGGTAAATAGAGTGGTCAAATGGTAGAGTGGTCAAATGGTAGAGTGGTCAAATGGTAGAGTGGTCAAATGGTAGAGTGGTCAAATGGTAGAGTGTCAAATGGTAGAGTGGTCAAATGGAAATAGAGTGGTCAAATGGTAGAGTGGTCAAATGGTAGAGTGGTCAAATGGTAGAGTGGTCAAATGGTAGAGTGGTCAAATGGTAAATAGAGTGGTCAAATGGTAGAGTGGTCAAATGGTAGAGTGTCAAATGGTAGATGGTAGAGTGGTCAAATGGTAGAGTGGTCAAATGGTAGAGTGGTCAAATGGTAGAGTGGTCAAATGGTAGAGTGGTCAAATGGTAGAGTGGTCAAATGGTAGAGTGGTCAAATGGTAGAGTGGTCAAATGGTAGAGTGGTCAAATGGTAGAGTGGTCAAATGGTAGAGTGGTCAAATGGTAGAGTGGTCAAATGGTAGAGTGGTCAAATGGTAGAGTGGTCAAATGGTAGAGTGGTCAAATGGTAGAGTGGTCAAATGGTAGAGTGGTCAAATGGTAGAGTGGTCAAATGGTAGAGTGGTCAAATGGTAGAGTGGTCAAATGGTAGAGTGGTCAAATGGTAGAGTGGTCAAATGGTAGAGTGGTCAAATGGTAAATGGTAGAGTGGTCAAATGGTAGAGTGGTCAAATGGTAGAGTGGTCAAATGGTAGAGTGGTCAAATGGTAGAGTGGTCAAATGGTAGAGTGGTCAAATGGTAGAGTGGTCAAATGGTAAATAGAGTGGTCAAATGGTAATAGAGTGGTCAAATGGTAGAGTGGTCAAATGGTAGAGTGGTCAAATGGTAGAGTGGTCAAATGGTAGAGTGGTCAAATGGTGGTCAAATGGTAGAGTGGTCAAATGGTAGAGTAGTCAAATGGTAGAGGTCAAATGGTAAATAGAGTGGTCAAATGGTAGAGTGGTCAAATGGTAGAGTGGTCAAATGGTAGAGTGGTCAAATGGTAGAGTAGTCAAATGGTAGAGTGGTCAAATGGTAGAGTAGTCAAATGGTAGAGTGGTCAAATGGTAGAGTAGTCAAATGGTAGAGTGGTCAAATGGTAGAGTGGTCAAATGGTAGAGTGGTCAAATGGTAGAGTGGTCAAATGGTAGAGTAGTCAAATGGTAGAGTGGTCAAATGGTTAGTCAAATGGTATGACAAATGGTAGAGTGGTCAAATGGTAGAGTGGTCAAATGGTAGAGTGGTCAAATGGTAGAGTGGTCAAATACAGTAAATGTAGTTTTCAATGCCTGACTTATGTTAATAATTATTAGTGTATAAAATCTTTACCACAACTCTGTGATAGCAATTCTGAGGCTGTCTTTGGGGGCCTGGTATATAGACAAGCAGAACAACCCTTCACGTAAAAACTGTGACAGCTGCATCTTGTCTTCTTCCTATAAAATAAGAATAAAATTATATGACAGGAAATAAATTATATGTCACGCAGCAATTATTCCCCGGTAACCAATCATCGGTTAATTGGAAATATTGTACCATAATCGCATAGCATTTATTAACAGTTTAACTCCACTTTAAACATAAGTATTTTATTAACATCAAACTATCATATTAGTGTTGTACTCGGGGTGCGCTATGTGCATATGCACTCCGTACAGTACCCTGTCTATGTGTACTCGGGTGCGCTATGTGCATATGCACTCCGTACAGTACCCTGTCTATGTGTACTCGGGTGCGCTATGTGCATATGCACTCCGTACAGTACCCTGTCTATGTGTACTCGGGTGCGCTATGTGCATACGCACTCCGTACAGTACCCTGTCTATGTGTACTCGGGTGCGCTATGTGCATATGCACTCCGTACAGTACCCCGCCTGTGTCCTAATCAAATCCCATCTTAATCACATCTCTGTTTTAGTATATACAAATTTATATTAACTCGATTGCGAAACAAGTTCTTTCAACTAATATTAATCACTCTCGAGACCTCATTCCTGATGGAATCCATCGCCATAAAGGAGAGAGAAGAGGCAATGTGGAATTTAAATGCCTTGCCTAAGGGCACAATCGTAAATCTCTGTTTTATAGAGAAGCAAGCTGGGATATGGATTTCATGAAATGTCAAGCTACAGATGTTCCAGTAAACATGTTTGGTATAACTCTAACTGTCAAACATCTGAGTATACGTGAATAAACAAGTTAACCTTCCAAGACTCCAATTTTAACATTAAACATTGGAGTACATTTCTGATGTAATTTCACACATGTGTGGGAAAACCTTTAAGATGCTGGCCAAGCATACTGGCCAAGCATACTGGCCAAGCATACTGGCCATACTGGCCAAGCATACTGGCCAAGCATGCATATAAGGAATCTCCACTTGCCAAATATACTTCCTTCTCTGCCAATTGTATTTGCTTCTCTGCCAACAAAAACAATTCACATGTATAATTGTCTTTTATAAAGACCGTATACAGCATTATTAGCAAAAGACCAATAATCATGAATTGAATTAATTAACATAATCAACACAATTAACCACATTATGTTACAATATATGACCTTTTAAGTTCAAATTGGAAAATAAATTTATTCTCTTCTTAAAAACAAAATATATGTCATACAGAAGGTGTTCATCGACTACATGGAAATATATGCCATGCAGCAAGTGTTCACATGTAACCAATCATCGGTTATATGGAAATATATGCCATGCAGCAAGTGTACATGTAACCAATCATCGGTTATATGGAAATGCATGCCATGCAGCAAGTGTTCACATGTAACCAATCATCAGTTATATGGAAATATATGTCATGCAGCAAATGTTCACAGGTAACCAATCATCAGTTATATGGAAATATATGTCATGCAGCAAGTGTTCACATGTAACCAATCATCGGTTATATGGAAATATATGTCATGCAGCAAGTGTACATGTAACCAATCATCGGTTATATGGAAATGCATGCCATGCAGCAAATGTTCACAGGTAACCAATCATCAGTTATATGGAAATATATGCCATGCAGCAAATGTTCACAGGTAACCAATCATCAGTTATATGGAAATATATGCCATGCAGCAAATGTTCACATGTAACCAATCATCGACTACATGGAAATATATGCCATGCAGCAAGTGTTCACATGTAACCAATCATCGACTACATGGAAATGAATGCCATGCAGCAAGTGTTCACATGTAACCAATCATCGACTACATGGAAATAAATGCCATGCAGCAAGTGTTCACATGTAACCAATCATCGACTACATGGAAATGAATGCCATGCAGCAAGTGTTCACATGTAACCAATCATCGGTTATATGGAAATGAATGCCATGTGAATGTATAAACTTACTGTATTAAAGGCACTGAGGACACCGCATGCATAGACAGGAACGATACATGTAGTGAATGGAGTTGTATTGGATGTAAAACTGTTAGACGGATCTGAAAATACAACCATATAGATGCTTTTCTGAAATACATATCTTCACATCTCTCAAACCTTCATCTGGGGCATCTTTAAAACAATGGTGGAAGGTATAATATGAACATAGAAAGTGGCATTTTCAGGTGAGATCATAGAATTATATTCATTTATACATATTTCAAGCATAGCCTAATAATGCACATATTACACACATCCTCGCAAAAATAGCCTCGCATGCACACATCCCTACAAGCCTAGCCTCATGTACACACATCCTCGCAAGCATCACATACACACATCCTCACAAGCCTAGCCTCGCATACACACATCCTCACAAGCCTAGCCTCGCATACACAAATCCTCGCAAGCCTAGCATCACATACACACATCCTCGCAAGCCTAGCATCACATACACAAATCCTCGCAAGCCTAGCCTCGCATACACACATCCTCACAAGCCTAGCATCGCATACACAAATCCTCGCAAGCCTAGCATCACATACACACATCCTCGCAAGCCTAGCCTCACATACACACATCCTCGCAAGCCTAGCCTCACATACACACATCCTCACAAGCCTAGCCTCACATACACACATCCCTACAAGCCTAGCCTTGCATACACACATCCCTACAAGCCTAGCCTCATGTACACACATCCTGGCAAGCATCGCATACACACATCCTCGCAAGCCTAGCCTTGCATACACACATCCCTACAAGCCTAGCCTTGCATACACACATCCCTACAAGCCTAGCCTCATGTACACACATCCTGGCAAGCATCGCATACACACATCCTCGCAAGCCTAGCCTCGCATACACACATCCTCGCAAGCCTAGCATCACATGCACACATCCCTACAAGCCTAGCCTTGCATACACACATCCTCGCAAGCCTAGCATCGCATACACACATCCTCACAAGCCTAGCATCGCATACACACATCCTTGCAAGCCTAGCATCGCATACACACATCCTCACAAGCCTAGCATCGCATACACACATCCTCGCAAGCCTAGCATCGCATACACACATCCTCGTAAGCCTAGCCTCGCATACACACATCCTCGCAAGCCTAGCATCACATGCACACATCCCTACAAGCCTAGCCTTGCATACACACATCCTCGCAAGCCTAGCATCGCATACACACATCCTCGCAAGCCTAGCCTCGCATACACACATCCTCGCAAGCCTAGCCTCGCATACACACATCCTCGCAAGCCTAGCCTCGCATACACACATCCTCGCAAGCCTAGCCTTACATACACACATCCTCGCAAGCCTAGCCTCGCATACACACACATCCTCACAAGCCTAGCCTCACATACACACATCCCTACAAGCCTAGCCTCGCATACACACATCCTCGCAAGCCTAGCCTTGCATACACACATCCCTACAAGCCTAGCCTTGCATACACACATCCCTACAAGCCTAGCCTCGCATACACACATCCTCACAAACCTAGCCTCACATACACACATCCTTGCAAGCCTAGCCTCGCATACACACATCCTCACAAACCTAACTTCACATACACACATCCTTGTGTTTATCAAAGAATAAATGCCAGTCAGGTGATTTGCTTTGCTTGGAAGATCGTATTTTCTTTACTTGTCCAATGAAACAAATTGCTACAAAATAGGGTAAAATGATTGGTTAATCGACACCGAATAGACTGTGTGGTAACATATTTTATTTAACTTTTTGCATGCTGGGTAAAATAAAGGCTATGAATACATGTAGTTCAAATAATTGTAGTAGACGACAATTAATTAAAGTGTTTTTCCTTTTTTGTAACTGAAAACTCAGGAAATATGTCATGGAATTTCACTAGAATTTTGTAATGTGTTGTAATGTTATTTTTACTGCTAGTATGCAGAGCTAATACTCATACAGGCATCCAGTGCATATCCTGGACCCCACTCTATGGGTTACTACACCCCAACACCACGCTATAACCCCAAATAGCACCAATCAAATATCATTTCTTGTCAAAAACACACATTTCCCACAAAAAACTATTTTTTTGACAATATCTACTAAAGGTTAGTCCAGGGTATACGCTGTATGCATGTACTGCTAACAAAGTAGACATGAAGATAATTCCTATTTGTAAGAAACATGTTATGTTATATTTCGGGTTTTACGCCTGCAACAGCACCATTTTGGGCTATATCGCCGGCGGGCAGTTTACCTAACAACATCTTTCCTGAGCAGGCTTCAGCGGTTAACCAGTACTTGGGTGCACCAACCTCCGTAAGAAACTGCCAACTTTTTCATATAAATGAGACACGGTCTGAGCGGGGCTCGAACCCGTGACCATCAGTGATGATAGGTTACAGTGTATACAAGTCAGCGACCTTAACCACTCGACCACGGAGGCGGACTTGTAAGAAACAATTAGTAGTGAAGCAACATACCTATATGATCCTCACCCATCATCAACACATCTATAAACCTGGGCTTCACCTGCAAACAACATTATCTAATTATGTTCATCTGAGATAGCAAGCAGAATTACACAATAATAAACAAATAGCGGTACAAACATCAGGTTATTTAACGCAGTGAACATCCAGCAGCCTACCGATGTCCGTCCATCCGTCCGTCCATCCAACCGTTTATGAAAACAATATCAATAACAACCTATGACGCTTTGCCTATAAAATGGCTCTTCGGGGTGGGTAGCAGAACAAAGCTTGTGGAAGTCGTGATAGCGCAGTGGATGCGCGTTCGCTTCAGATGTGAAAGGTCCTGAGTTCGAGCCCCCACTGGAGCTGTTACGATTGTGCCCTTAGGCAAGGCATTTAAATTCCAGGTTGCCTCTTCTCTCTCCCCTCGTAGTGATGGATTCCATCAGGAATGAGGTCTCGAGGGTGATTAATATAAGTTGTAAGAACTTGTTTCGCAATCGAGCTAAAATTAATTTGTATAAACTAGAACAAAGCTTTGTTTTGCATTGATTTAGAGTGGCATGAACAGCTGTTAATGGTGGAGGAAGACCAATGCCACTTCCAGTAGTCCGTGGTCCAATGGTAGAGCGTCGGATTTGGAATCGAACGGTCCGGGTTCGATACTCAGTCAGGCCACGTATGTAGTGTCATTGAACAAGGCACCTCACACACATTGCTTAGTACTGGTTAACCACTATGGTCGGCTAAGCATGCCCAGGAAAACATGTCTAGGTCTCCGCAAGGGGTTTGACATTAATGGTACACACACACACACCACACCACACACACACACACCACACACACAACACCACACCACACCACACCACACACACACACATTCCAGGCACAGCACCATGTTAGAACAACCAATGTTGAATCGGAACAGTTTTACTACTTTGTTATCTACTAGCTGCCAAAAATGCTTCTCACCAAGTTTCATTGATTTATGGGTCAATGGCTCCGAGGTTATAACAATTTTCCCCAATTTCAAACTCAGTCTCAAGCCTCTGATTAGTTCTGCTGAGTGTAAAACTCAAATTACTTGAGCCTGAGTTTCAGATCTGAGAATAGTTTTACAACCTCGGGCAATGGTGATTTTCATGAGATGTCTGAGGACATTGTGGATGTAGAGATACGTGTGTCCGTGTGTACCGCCGGATAACTGGCCAATAGAGAGCCAAGAGGATTGCCTACTATTAGTTTCATATACAATATTCTAATGCTGTATAACGGTTATTCGTTATTTTGACCTAATGAAATAGTTCTTTGTCAGATTGACCTAGCTTGATGAAAGTTGGTACGGATCATTTTCAGGTGGCTTCAAAATAAGTTTGATCAAATTTGACAGGATAGTTTTCACAGGAGGAATAATGTGAATCAATTGTCACTGCACGGACACTGTATGATGTAACAACATATACTGATCACTCTTGCTGGTGAGGATGAAAGCGTATACATGTATTGGTCACTCTTGCTGGTGAGGATGAAAGCGTATACATGTATTGGTCACTCTTGCTGGTGAGGATGAAAGCGTATACATGTATTGGTCACTCTTGCTGGTGAGGATGAAAGTGTATACATGTATTGGTCACTCTTGCTGGTGAGGATGAAAGCGTATACATGTATTGGTCACTCTTGCTGGTGAGGATGAAAGCGTATACATGTATTGGTCACTCTTGCTGGTGAGGATGAAAGCGTATACATGTATTGGTCACTCTTGCTGGTGAGGATGAAAGCGTATACATGTATTGGTCACTCTTGCTGGTGAGGATGAAAGTGTATACATGTATTGGTCACTCTTGCTGGTGAGGATGAAAGCGTATACATGTATTGGTCACTCTTGCTGGTGAGGATGAAAGCGTATACATGTATTGGTCACTCTTGCTGGTGAGGATGAAAGCGTATACATGTATTGGTCACTCTTGCTGGTGAGGATGAAAGCGTATACATGTATTGGTCACTCTTGCTGGTGAGGATGAAAGCGTATACATGTATTGGTCACTCTTGCTGGTGAGGATGAAAGCGTATACATGTATTGGTCACTCTTGCTGGTGAGGATGAAAGCGTATACATGTATTGGTCACTCTTGCTGGTGAGGATGAAAGCGTATACATGTATTGTAGTTCTTCGAGTATTTTTGAAGCATAGTAAATAACATGTTGCTATCATACAGACATTTTTTTGTTAAATATAACTAATAATATAATAATATACAGTGTTTTGGTCATATTTACCTAATTAGAATAATACAATAAGAAACGAAACTGGCTCTCCTTTTTTTTCCTTTTTTATAAAAACTTTATTTATTTTACAACGAAGCAAGTTTTAACAACTTATATTAATCACTCTCGTTGGCACGGATGAAAGCATATATGTGGTCTTTAGTGCAGGAGGAAACCGGAGTATCCGGAGAAAACCCACCTGTCCGATTTGGCGACCACCGTACCATCTCACCTACTTCTCGGTCTGAGGATCGAACACGGGTTGCATTGGTGGGAAGCGAACATGCTAACCACTGCACCATAGATAGAGGGTGGTTTCTAACAAAAGCACATTTCTACTGATTGAATCGTACATGGAAATAGTCCTGTAAACGTACCTTCTTATCTACAAATGTCTTCCCAAAAGTGGTGGATATTTTATAGAAGCATTTTGCGAGACAAGACACAATTCTTGGAAAAGAGACAGCAGATCCCATAACAACCTCTAGCAACCGCGGAATGCTGAAAATAATTGGAGTTCATATAATTAGTACACTGTACTGTTTCTTTATACGACAATGGATCTGATCACAACTGCATACAATTGTTTTTATATTAAGTTATATTGATTCTTGCCATTATGGACGACGTCTCTGAGGGACTGCCATAACCACGATGGCGGTGTCTATTAAAAGGGCAGATTAAATTAACATTGCCTCTTCAGTCTCACTCGTTGTGATGGACTCTACCAGGAATGAGGCATTGAGAACAAATAACAATTAGTTGTAAGAACTTGCTAAAGTTGTTTAACAGTCGAGCTAACATAATTTGAAATGAAAAACAACAACAAAAAATCTCCCTAGGCCTTTAGTTTTATGAGTTTTCCTTCTCTAATATCCAATATCAAAATGTTGTCTCTCCCTAACATTCATTAGATCCCCTCCCTAACCCTGTTATAGAAATGAACATATTCCATTTTTTTTTTTCATTCTTGGGGCCCCTATCGGGTGGCACGATTTACCCAATTCTACCCAATTCCACCCAAATCTACATGTGTTTGGGCTTTATACAGGTAAATAAAGTTATATATCCCATACTTATAGGACTAAAAACTTCATTGTGTCATTTTAAGTCGTGTTTTGTACAAATAATGCACTAAATCGATCTTTTTATGTACACACGGTAAGTGCATAATTATATTCATGAAAAAATCATATTGTAAAACTGTTGATACACGGTTATGTCCCTTATATGTTGCATAGCAGTAGCCTCCCTTGACTGAATGTAAAAAGATCGATTCAGTGCATTATTTGTACAAAACACGACTTAAAATGACACAATGAAGTTTTTAGTCCTGTAAGTATGGGATATATAACTTTATTTACCTGTATAAAGCCCAAACACATGTGTGGAATTGGGTAGAATTGGGTGGAATTGGGTGGAATTGGGTAAATCGTGCTGCCGCCCCTATCGGGTATATTCCATTTTTACATAGCTTGACATTTTAAATACTGATACAGTAGAAGTGACGTCCATACTCGTCTATAAGACAAGTTTTTACCATCAGATTATGGCATCAAAGCGAGTCCCCATCTTTATAAGCAAGTGCTAAATAAATAAATTTTATGTCTCATAAAATGTGTTATGTGCCACACTACCAGGGTTCCTTGCCCCGCATACTGCGGTTTTTCACTACATATATCGTAGATCCGCATACTGCAAGTGCTCTGCCGTATGGTAAACACTGCATATTAATTAGCGTGGATGATAAAACGCAAAAGGTTTTTTCGAATATTTTTCTACATTTATGTGCGTTATTAATCGTTCATTTTTCTTCACGTATATATCAATCGTTGAAGAAAGTTATTACCTTTCGGATTATACTGTTTATACTGGAAGGACTTCTTGCTGGGCTACACGAACGTAAATATAATTTCGGAATAAAGGCCCAAATGCAAGGACACGTGTGACTCACCAAGTGGGCCGCCATTAATAATTTAATTTCGTTGAATTCACGTTGTAAATACGATCATGACTTTGAAGATCTTACTATATGGTCATTCGTTCGTGAGAAACCTCAGAACGTTCATAAAGAATGACTTGGAACAGTTGTACGCTTTTAATTTAGACCCTGCACAGTTTATGGTACAATTTTCCTGTTTCCCAGGGGGTCAAGCATACAGAATTATCTAAATCTGCTGAAAATATTCACACATAGCATACGCCTTACAACCTTTATTATTTATCAATGCAAAGTTAAACTCAAACATTCAAATTGCAGCTCGAATTTTAAACTCTCCTGAGAAATGAAAGACAAGTCTGTGTCTAGAGTGTTTGCTATACAAGACAGTGGCATATATCGCTTTGTGCTTAAGTAGACAAATTGATGTAAAAGAGGCATGTAAAAACTACTTTCTGTACAACAGAGAGCATTAAACACAGACAATATGGCAGCTTGAAGGCATGTAGCATGCATACAATACAACAGTGTCAGCCATCTTGTATTGCATCCCATCATTTTTGAAGTTCTCCCTCCTGCTCAGATAGGTGGGGAATTTTATGTAATTATGGGACAAGTATTGATCAATGCTAATGTTTATGATTTTATGTCATATGGTATGTCATAAAGACATACCAAAACCATCATTTTCGGGTAAAATCACAAAACAAATCGTAAACAAAACTGGAAATTTATGGAATCTGCTTATAACATCGCAACTAATGGAATGGTATATATTATGAACTTAATGAATATACCATCATCCATACCTTAAAATGACATTTTAGATTTTTTCCCTAAATGTCAAGGTCAAAATTCCAAAATTAGCCTAAAACACCCCACCCACCCAATGAATAAACTTATACCGACAACAATTAATAGAATATTAAAAACAATTAAGTTTATGAATGTATCAGCATCCATACATCAAAATCACATTACAACTTTGTTCCCAAGAGTCAAGGTCAATGTTATTTAATGGTCAAAATTCCCGAATTAGCCGAAAATCATCCTACTACCATTTTTCTAGTTTTTACTTTCTAATATGACTTTCTAATTAGTGAGTGAGTGAGTGAATTGAGTGAGTGAGTATTAGTGGAGTGAGTGAGTATTTGGTTTAACGGCGCTTCATGACAGTTCATGCTATATCGCACCGGGTTAAGTATATTGTATAAAAGATAGTTTAAAATATATGTAGATAAAATACATGTATGTAGTAAAATTGTAATGACGAAAGGTCAATTGCAACAAAATTGATCAAGATGTAAAAATGTAATGACAAAAAAATCGTCAGTTGTAAAACTGTTGTAACCAGTAAAACGTTACAATTTATAGAAAAGATGTGATTCTTTTAAAAATGCAACGATGTATTTAAAATCGACTGTGTCGAAAAGCTTCTTCATTGTCATAACAGTATAATATTTTTGACGAACGAGTGCTAAATCTACACAGTGAATTAATGTGTTCAACATTTATAGAGGAATAGCATGATATACACCATGGGACTTTCTAATAGAGATTATTTTCTACACACTTCAAACTCTCAGCTACCCTGTTTTTATAGATCATTCAAATGTTTGATAGGAGTAGAAGAAACTGGAATCGATCATCATAAAGAGGACTACGTAAGTAGGAGAAGAAAAATAAACTAAATTATGTTTTTTGTTGTAAACTTACAGATTATTGACAACCCAGCTGAGGTTATCCCAGGGTTCAAACCATTCTTGGTCTACGTGTTCTTCAAATAATGTCACCATGGCAACCAATCGTTTCTTGTTTCCTATGATCGTGGTCATGTCTGTCAGTGGAGAGCTGGACTTTGGAAATCTGTTGGCTGAATAACAGATAAATGCACAGATTCATAGTTGTGGTTTAAAACAGTTATGAGAAGATTTACCAGTGTGGATCAGGGCTCGGTCTAGGTCATAATGTTTGGGAGAAGTGAGAAAGTGCATGATTGCACCCTTAAATTGTTATTTAATAAATCTCAACAAAATAGGTTTAAAAGTCACAATTTGACAATATTGAATACGAGTATGTTACAATGGACCAGTGTTTACAATATTTTGTATGAAAATTGAAAAAATCTTTTTTTCTTTCTTAGGTTTCTTAGGGAGAAGTGGGGTCCCCATGGGGAGAAGTGGGGTCCCCATGGGGCAGTCAGGGTCCCTAGGGCGACAATCTAGACCCAGTCGCCCTCTAGAATGAGCCGAGGTGCATTCTAGAAAAATAATCTAGAACAAGATTTTATCCACTTGTTGATTAACACTGACTACATGTATATGGGTATGTTTGTTCACTTCCAAACAACTGTTTCAGAAATATGAATTCATAAGCCGAAGCTGCAATGTCTGCCAATAATACTGACACAACCAACGACTAATTCGACCCACACCTGAGCGAGACACGCATCTATATTTAGGATTTTGAATATTTGTCCTAATTAACGACTGTAAATTACGCAAGTCCAAGATAGAAATTGGAGACCGTGTGCTGGTTAAGAAAGTCGGTATCAAGGGGACACATAAGCTAGCAGACAGATGGGATCACGACCCTTATGTTGTGCTAGCTGTGCCGAACCCCGACATACCAGTACAAACTAGAGAATGGCAAAGGACCAATCCAGACTTTGCATAGGAATATGCTCCTGCCATTCAATAGTGTACCCAGAGATACACCGACGGTTGACTTGCCTATAGTATCTGAGATGGGGCCTATCCGCAAAGATTTCGCCAGAACAAATCTCAAGATAAACAGACAGATACCACCAGCAACACACGTGCCAATTCAATCGGACAGTTCTGATTACAATAGTGAGCACGAGAGTGCCAAGCTCTATAGGGCGCCTGCTTTGCACCGGCACAAGAGTGCAAAGCTCTATAGGCCGCCTGCTTTGAGCCGGCACGAGAGGGCAAAGCTCTATAGACTGCCTGCTTTGCGGCAGCACGAGAGTGCAAAGCTCTATAGACTGCCTGCTTTGCACCAGCACGAGAGTGCAAAGCTCTATAGGTCACCTGCTTTGCGCCAGCACGAGACTGCAAAGCTCTATAGGCCGCCTGCTTTGCGCCAGCACGAGAGTGCAAAGCTCAATAGACTGCCTGCTTTGCTCCAGCACGAGAGTGCAAAGCTCTATAGGCCGCCTGCTTTGCGCCAGCACGAGAGTGCAAAGCTCTATAGACCACCTACTTTGCACCGGCACAAGAGTGCAAAGCTCTATAGACCGCCTGCTTTGCGCCAGCACGAGAGTGCAAAGCTCTATAGGCCACCTGCTTTGCGCCAGCACGAGAGTGCAAAGCTCTATAGACCACCTACTTTGCGCCGGCACGAGAGTGCAAAGCTCTATAGACCGCCTGCTTTGCGCCAGCACGAGAGTGTAAAGCTCTATAGACTGCCTGCTTTGCGGCGGCATGAGAGTGCAAAGCTCTATAGACCACCTGATTTGCACCGGCACAAGAGTGCAAAGCTCTATAGATCGCCAGCTTTGCGCTGGCACGAGAGTGCAAAGCTCTATAGATCGCCAGCTGTGTGCCAGCAGGAGAGTACAAAGCTCTATAGACTGCCTGCTTTGCGCCGGCACAAGAGTGCAAAGCTCTATAGAACGCCTGCTTTGCATGGCACGAGAGTGCAAAGCTCTATAGACCACCTACTTTGCGCCGGCACGAGAGTGCAAAGCTCTATAAACTGCCTGATTTGCGCCAGCACGAGAGTGCAAAGCTCTATAGGCCACCTGCTTTGTGCCAGCACGCGAGTGCAAAGCTCTATAGACCACCTACTTTGCGCCGGCACGAGAGTGCAAAGCACTATAGACCGCCAGCTTTGCGCCAGCACGATAGTGCAAAGCTCTATAGACCGCCTGCTTTGCGCCAGCACGAGAGTGCAAAGCTCTATAGACCACCTACTTTGCGCCGGCACGAGAGTGCAAAGCTCTATAGACCGCCTGCTTTGCGCCGGCACGAGAGTGTAAAGCTCTATAGACTGCCTGCTTTGCAGCGGCATGAGAGTGCAAAGCTCTATAGACCACCTGCTTTGCACCGGCACGAGAGTGCAAAGCTCTATAGACCGCCAGCTTTGCGCTGGCACGAGAGTGCAAAGCTCTATAGATCGCCAGATTTGCGCCAGCACGAGAGTACAAAGCTCTATAGACTGCCTGCTTTGCATGGCACGAGAGTGCAAAGCTCTATATACCGCCTGCTTTGTGCCGGCATAAGAGTGCAAAGCTCTATAGACCACCTGCTTTGCGCCGGCACGAGAGTGTAAAGCTCTATAGACCACCTGCTTTGCACCGGCACGAGAGTGTAAAGCTCTATAGACCGCCTGCTTTGCACCGCACGAGTGTAAAGCTCTATAGAGCACCTGCTGCTTGCGCCGGCATAACCAACCTGGATTGGTACCTCAATACCTAGGATGGTTCCAGTGACTGAAAGTCCAACCATTACTCCTAGGCGTGCCATCATGGAGAACAATTCAGGATATATACTCTGCATAAAATATTTCATCTTTACAGCAACATAAACACACAAGTCCTTACATTCACCATCAGCCATGTTTGTCATGACTTCTTGCAGCTTGTTGATGTAGGGGCCAGTCTCTAGGACGGATAAATACAGGAAAGGAACCAGCTCTTCCAGCGTTGTCACAAACAGTAGGAACCGGCCTTCGTTTAGAGGAATCATGCCACCAGCCGACTTCTGAGCTGTAATTGCAGCCTTTGAAAACATAAATGATTAACTGTTAGACCAGGCAAAATTAAATGGTTAACTGTTAGACTCGGCAATACTAAACGGTTAACTGTTAGACCAGGCAATACTAAACGATTAACTGTTAGACCAGGCAATACTAAACGGTTAACTGTTAGACC
This sequence comes from Archivesica marissinica, assembly GCA_014843695.1. Taxonomy (NCBI): domain Eukaryota; kingdom Metazoa; phylum Mollusca; class Bivalvia; order Venerida; family Vesicomyidae; genus Archivesica; species Archivesica marissinica. The sequence goes on along the minus strand of CM026395.1, from coordinate 21,121,309 downwards.
AGGCAATACTAAACGGTTAACTGTTAGACCAGGCAATACTAAACAGTTAACTGTTAGACCAGGCAAAATTAAATGGCATAACATTATACACAAAAATATACTAAAATCAGTGCTCAAGTTGGACCCAAATTTTTGGGAGAAGTGATGAAGCGCGCGATTGTGTTATCTAATGGTATTACAGTCAAACCTGTCTATAGCAGCCAGCCAAGGGAATCACAGATACTGGCTGCTTAGCACAGGTGGCTGCTTAATAGAGGTCAAATGTATAATAAAACTACGTATTGGGAATCTGGAAACTGGCTGCTTAATACAGGTTGGCTGCTTAATGGAGGTGACCACTAACACAGGTTTGACTGTATTTAAGGAATTTCAACATAATAGGGTTAAAATACACAAGATGACCATTAAATACAATATTTGAATAGAAGGAGTGCTTTACAATGGCCAGTGCATCTTTCTGGACCAAATTTTGTCTGGAAATTGTAAAAAATGTCGCCCTCTAGAAACCCTCTATTTTATACACACAAAATGAGTATGGTATCATCCCTTGTTTACTATGCAGGTTCGATCCCCCGTCTGACCCTAATAAAATTAACAGTCTTTCAGATGGGACGTTAAACCGAGGTCTCGTGTCGGTGCTTTACACCGTGCACGTAAAAGAACCAGAGGAGACTCTGGAATGGGTCTCTGTCTGTATCATTGCACTATCCTCCAAAATCTAAAATGACTAATATCTTCAGGAGGCGTCGCTCATATGGGCAACCGGTAGCGACGATAAATAAACGTAAAAAACAAACAATTAAAGGATGAATACCTTCAGTTAGAGGGAGAATGGTTTCAGTTAGAGGGTGAATACCTTCAGTTAGAGGGAGAATGGTTTCAGTTAGAGGGTGAATACCTTCAGTTAGAGGGAGAATGGTTTCAGTTAGAGGGTGAATACCTTCAGTTAGAGGGTGAATGGTTTCAGTTAGAGGGTGAATACCTTCAGTTAGAGGGAGAATGGTTTCAGTTAGAGGGTGAATACCTTCAGTTAGAGGGAGAATGGTTTCAGTTAGAGGGTGAATACCTTCAGTTAGAGGGAGAATGGCTTCAGTTAGAGGGTGAATACCTTCAGTTAGAGGGAGAATGCTTTCAGTTAAAGGGTGAATACCTTCAGCTAGAAGGTGAAGACCTTCAGTTAGAGGGTGAAGACCTACATTTAGAGGGTGAAGGGCTTCAGTTAAAGGGTGAAGGGCTTCAGTTAAAGGGTGAAGGGCTTCAGTTAGAGGATGAAGACCTTTAGTTAGAGGGTGAAGACCTTTAGTTAGAGGGTGAAGGGCTTCAGTTAAATGGTGAAGGGCTTCAGTTAGAGGGTGAAGACCTCAGTTAAATGGTGAAGGGCTTCAGTTAGAGGGTGAAGACCTTTAGTTAGAGGGTGAAGGGCTTCAGTTAAAGGGTGAAGGGCTTCAGTTAGAGGGGTGAAGACCTTTAGTTATAGGGTGAAGACCGTTATGTTATGTTTCGGGTTTTACGCCTGCATCAGCACCATTTCGGGCTATATCGCCGGCGGGCAGTTTACCTAACAACACCTTTCCTGGGCAGGCTCCAGCGGTTAACCAGTACTTGGGTGCACCAACCTCCGTAAGAAACTGCCAACTTTTTCATATAAATGAGACATGGCCTGAGCGGAGCTCGAACCCGTGACCATCAGTGATGATAGGTTACAGTGGTATACAAGTCAGCGACCTTAACCACTCGACCATGGAGGCGGACGGTGAAGACCTTTAGTTAGAGGGTGAAGACCCGTCACCTTTAGTTAGAGGGTGAAGCACTTTAGTTAGAGGGTGAAGCACTTTAGTTAGAGGGTGAAGACCTTTAGTTAGAGGGTGAATACCTATAGTTAGAGGGTGAAGGGCTTCAGTTAGAGGGTGAAGGGCTTCAGTTAGAGGGTGAAGACCTTTAGTTAGAGGGTGAAGACCTATAGTTAGAGGGTGAAGGGTTTCAGTTAGAGGGTGAAGACCGTTAGTTAGAGGGTGAAGACCTTTAGTTAGAGGGTGAAGGGCTTCAGTTAGAGGGTGAAAGGTTTCAGTTAGAGGGTGAAGACCTTTAGTTAGAGGGTGAAGACCTTTAGTTATAGGGTGAAGGGCTTCAGTTAGAGGGTGAAGACCTTTAGTTAGAGGGTGAAGGGGTTCAGTTAGAGGGTGAAGGGGTTCAGTTAGAGGGTGAAGACCTTTAGTTAGAGGGTGAAGGGCTTCAAGTAAGAGAGTGAAGAAATAGACAAGTTTGTTTATTTGTTCGGTTTTACGCCTTCATCAGCACCATTTTGGGCTATATCGATGGCGGGCAGTTTACCCAACAACACCTTTCCTGGGCAGGCTCCAGCGGTTAACCAGTACTTAGTGCACCAATCTCTGTAAGAAACTGCCAACTTTTTCATCATATAAAAGAGACACGGTCTGAGTGGGGCTCGAATCCATGACAATCAGTGATGACAGATTACAGTGGTATATAAGTCAGCGACCTTAACCACTCGATCACAGAGGTGGACATTATTTGAGTAAGACAAGATTATATTGTATAGGACGGTCACAAAAATTTGTATTTCCATAAATTATTTGAGTTAGGAATGATTCATTCTTGAAGATAGAAAACTATTATTATTACTCGTGATTGGCGACACTTGTGATAATATTTCTTTCAATGTTCATTCGGTTAAATATTATTGGATTTTACGCTGGAACAAAGAAATATCCACTATTTGATTGATAAATTGCTATATTTCATTGGACATAAAAAAAAAGTTATTAGGTCTGAAATAACATTTTACCACAACCATAGGTAATAAAGGAAAGGGAAATTGTCTAATTATAACTCTAATCCTCTTTAGAAAGTCTACAAAGCATTTCAACCAAGCTTCACAAACTACAGGTTGCCAAATAGGAACACGCTATGTAAACTGATACGACAAAGTGTGTTTGCAGTGAGTAGTTGATAGTGTGTTTGCAGTGAGTAGTTGATAGATGAAACTCAACTAAAATATCTGTAACACACCTTCATTTGAAACACCTGTAACTCGCCTTCAACTAAAATATCTGTAACAGACCTTCAACTGAAACACCTGTAACCCACCTTCAACTGAAACACCTGTAACTTGCCTTCAACTGAAACACCTGTAACCCACCTTCAACTGAAACACCTGTAACTCGCCTTCAACTAAAACACCTGTAACCCTTCAACTGAAACACCTGTAACCCACCTTCAACTGAAACAACTGTAACTCGCCTTCAACTGAAACACCTGTAACTAACCGTCAACTAAAATATCTGTAACACACCTTCAACTGAAACACCTGTAACCCACCTTCAACCGAAACACCTGTAACACACCTTCAACCGAAACACCTGTAACTCGCCTTCAACTGAAACACCTGTAACCCACCTTCAACTGAAACAACCATAACTCGCCTTCAACTGAAACAACTGTAACCCACCTTCAACTGAAACACCTGTAACTCACCTTCAACTGAAACACCTGTAACCCACCTTCAACTGAAACACATGTAACCCACCTTCAACTGAAACAACTGTAACTCGCCTTCAACTGAAACACCTGTAACCCACCTTCAACTGAAACACCTGTAACCCACCTTCAACTGAAACACATGTAACCCACCTTCAACTGAAACACCTGTAACCCACCTTCAACTCAAACACCTGTAACTAACCTTCAACTCAAACACCTGTAACTAACCTTCAACTCAAACACCTGCAACACACCTTCAACTACTTAAGTATATTTCCATATTATGCTATATCAACTATTCACAATACACAGAATTTGTTGTATCAGGTTAAACAGTGTGAATAAACTTTCTTAAAATCTACCGTCACCATTCTCGGGGATGAAAAGCAACTTGCCAAATACGATCAAAAACCTCCAAATTGTGCACAATGCCGGATTGCAGGATCCTAAATACGGTCACATTGACCTACATTAACATCCAAATCATATTAATAAATCCCATATATCTCTATGGATGCTCAGAACTGATGTTATTTCTGACAGCATGATTACTGAATAGGGTATCCTGTGAAATTATAAATAGCAAAACGGCGCCATATATATATATCGATGTGCTTCACATTGCATGCATGCGGTTTTGTTTTAATCTTATTTTATTTACTATTTTACATTTACTGATAATCATGAAAGAGAAAAAAAAGAGAAGAAAGAAAAAAAGAAGAAAAAAAAAAGAAGGGAAAAAATCCTTTGAAATTATTATGCAAATAGAGATAGCTTATTTGACGTAGCTGGTGATAGTCATGACAATTAACCCTTTCAACACCACAGACCTCTATTTATAGGCTTACAAAAAGTGTAGATCCAGATGAGCCGGCTCGTGATGAGCCGTCTCATCAGGATCTGCACTTTTTGCAAGTAGTATTACTAATTTTAGACAAAATTGATAAATGATCTGGTCCGAATGTAATTTTTTTATTCATTTATTGGTCTAAGAATATCATGGACCAGTCCATGTCAGTAATTTGGTGTTGAAAGAGTTAAGAGCTAGGTGGTCCTTCCACCAAACGGAGAGATTCATAGTAGGTCAAGTGGAGCAGCCAATTGTTTTTAATATAAAACTGACTAATACTTTCAAACAAACCATTTCAAGCTATTGTTTGGCGAAATATTTTCTATATTTAAAATTCTAGCATGGCCCGGCATTATATCTGCATGAAAGAAGGAATTTGCCGTGTTTAAATCTACAATAAAACATTTTTAGCGTGTGCCGTCAAACGTCATTTTATGAGTATTTTTCTAGTTTTATGACAACATTTACGCACTCTAAAAAATCTAAAACTATTTTTGCACTTTTGAGATATTTTCGTCATGTTAGAATGGAAATAATATTTGTATTTGCGTTATTTATAGTAGAATAAAACATCGTTTGTCGTTCCAAGTGGTGGAATTAAGCACTTAGGCCTATGGCCTGTGTGGTTAATTTCAATCAATTCCGAACAACAAACGCATGTTCTTTTCGCCAATAAATTACTGTACGATTAGCGCAGTGGTTAGCACGCTCGCTTCTCACCAATGCAATCCGGGTTCGATCCTCTGACCGGGAAGTATGCGAGATGGTACGGTGGTCGCCAGATCGGACAGGTGTGTTTTCTCCAGGTACTCCGGTTTCCTCCCACACGAATGACCATATTTGCACTTTCATCCGCGTCAACGAGAGTGATTAATATAAGTTGTTAAAACTTGCTTCGCAATCGTTGTAAAATAAATAAAGTTTAAAAAATAACTGAATGACAAATATTTTTTCATAATTAATTAGTTATTTTCTATCTGCCAAGATATAAAACAGGTGTCTCATGGCAGAACTGAACAGTTTATTTAGGAAACATATCTAGGAAAACCCCTCTAAATCACATCCAAACAGAACATTTCTCTGTTCTCAAACAAAGGAAACACAATACAGTCTACATCCACTATGTCAAAGTCGGTTATGTCGAATTCTCCGGTTATCTCGAAGTCGGATCAAAGTCCCGTTCCAGACATCATCTTTTTACATATAACTGGCTCTGTTTATATCAAATTTCGTTATGTCAAAGCATCTCTTCAGTCCGACGGAATTTGACATAACGGATGTAGACTGTAATTGAAATAATTGTCTTGGAGCTGAATGTTTTCCCTCCTTATTCATTGAACAAACATCTCTGTAAACAGGAACCCCTTTTCTACATACCGAACACATTTTTAGAACAAAAAGTTCTCAACCAATCAACTCAAGAAGCAGAATTTCTAGTTCTTTTGGCTATTTGAATGAATAAAATTCCTTTATCCTATTCTTTGTACTTTATGTGTGTGACTAAGCAAGGACTGACGAATGCACGGACAGACGGAAATAAACAATCCATAAGTATTGATTTTGCAGTCCTTCTATATAAAGAGCAATTCCTGGGAAAGAAATATATTGCCACCATTGTAAAACCATATAAAAATACACTTACTGGCAGATATGGAGCATCCTTTGTAAGCAAGAGAGAGAGAGAATATAATAGCTTCAGTGTTCATATATATATATATATATATATATATACATACATTTGTCATCAATAAATCAATCAAATAAGTGTACTCAGATACTGTAAGCACATCGGGACATACTGTTTCTGCTACTTTAACTCTTTACTCCACATAAACACCATACAACACCCTGTACCTTACTCCATATAAATACCATACAACACCCTGTACCTTACTCCACATAAACACTGTACAACACCATGTACCTTACACCAAATAAACACCCTGTACCTTACTCCACATAAACATCCTGTACCTTACTCCATATAAACACTGTACAACACCCTGTACCTTACTCCATATAAACATCCTGTACCTTACTCCATATAAACATCCTGTACCTTACTCCATATAAACATCCTGTACCATACTCCACATAAACATCCTGTACCATACTCCATATAAACACCCTGTACCTTACTCCATATAAACATCCTGTACCATACTCCATATAAACACCCTGTACCTTACTCCATATAAACATCCTGTACCATACTCCATATAAACATCCTGTACCATACTCCATATAAACATCCTGTACCATACTCCACATAAACATCCTGTACCTTACTCCATATAAACATCCTGTACCATACTCCATATAAACATCCTGTACCTTACTCCATATAAACATCCTGTACCTTACTCCATATAAACATCCTGTACCTTACTCCACATAAACATCCTGTACCTTACTCCATATAAACATCCTGTACCATACTCCATATAAACATCCTGTACCTTACTCCATATAAACATCCTGTACCTTACTCCATATAAACACCCTGTACCTTACTCCATATAAACATCCTGTACCTTACTCCACATAAACATCCTGTACCTTACTCCATATAACATCCTGTACCTTACTCCATATAAACACCCTGTACCTTACTCCACATAAACATCCTGTACCTTACTCCATATAAACATCCTGTACCTTACTCCATATAAACACCCTGTACCTTACTCCATATAAACATCCTGTACCTTACTCCATATAAACATCCTGTACCTTACTCCATATAAACATCCTGTACCTTACTCCACATAACAATGTACAACACCCTGTACCTTACTCCATATAAACATCTTACTCCATATAAACATCCTGTACCTTACTCCACATAAACATCCTGTATCTTACTCCACATAAACACTGTACAACACCCTGTACCTTACTCCATATAAACATCTTACTCCATATAAACATCCTGTACCTTACTCCACATAAACATCCTGTACCTTACTCCACATAAACACTGTACAACACCCTGTACCTTACTCCATATAAACATCTTACTCCATATAAACATCCTGTACCTTACTCCACATAAACATCCTGTACCTTACTCCATATAAACATCCTGTACCTTACTCCACATAAACACCCTGTACCATACTCCACATAAACATCCTGTACCTTACTCCACATAAACATCCTGTACCATACTCCATATAAACATCCTGTACCATACTCCATATAAACATCCTGTACCATACTCCATATAAACACCCTGTACCTTACTCCACATAAGCACCGTACAACACCCTGTACCTTACTCCATATAAACATCCTGTACCTTACTCCATATAAACACCCTGTACCATACTCCACATAAACATCCTGTACCATACTCCACATAAACACCCTGTACCATACTCCACATAAACACCCTGTACCTTACTCCACATAAGCACCATACAACACCCTGTACCTTACTCCATATAAACATCCTGTACCTTACTCCATATAAACATCCTGTACCATACTCCACATAAACATCCTGTACCATACTCCACATAAACACCCTGTACCATACTCCATATAAACATCCTGTACCTTACTCCACATAAACATCCTGTACCTTACTCCATATAAACATCCTGTACCTTACTCCATATAAACATCCTGTACCTTAATCCATATAAACATCCTGTACCTTACTCCATATAAATCCTGTACCATACTCCATATAAACATCCTGTACCTTACTCCATATAAACATCCTGTACCTTACTCCATATAAACACCTGTACCTTACTCCATATAACACCCTGTACCTTACTCCATATAAACATCCTGTACCATACTCCATATAAACACCCTGTACCTTACTCCATATAAACATCCTGTACCTTACTCCATATAAACATCCTGTACCTTACTCCACATAAACATCCTGTACCTTACTCCACATAAGCACCATACACACCCTGTACCTTACTCCATATAAACATCCTGTACCTTACTCCACATAAACATCCTGTACCTTACTCCACATAAGCACCGTACAACACCCTGTACCTTACTCCATATAAACATCCTGTACCTTACTCCATATAAACACCCTGTACCATACTCCATATAAACATCCTGTACCATACTCCATATAAACACCCTGTACCTTACTCCACATAAACATCCTGTACCATACTCCATATAAACACCCTGTACCATACTCCACATAAACATCCTGTACCATACTCCATATAAACACCCTGTACCATACTCCACATAAACATCCTGTACCATACTCCATATAAACACCCTGTACCTTACTCCACATAAACATCCTGTACCTTACTCCATATAAACACCCTGTACCTTACTCCATATAAACATCCTGTACCTTACTCCATATAAACACCCTGTACCTTACTCCATATAAACATCCTGTACCTTACTCCATATAAACACCGTACAACACCCTGTACCTTACTCCATATAAACACCATGTACCTTACTCCACATAAACATCCTGTACCATACTCCATATAAACATCCTGTACCTTACTCCACATAAGCACCGTACAACACCCTGTACCTTACTCCATATAAACACCCTGTACCTTACTCCACATAAACATCCTGTACCATACTCCATATAAACATCCTGTACCTTACTCCATATAAACATCCTGTACCATACTCCACATAAACATCCTGTACCATACTCCATATAAACATCCTGTACCTTACTCCATATAAACATCCTGTACCATACTCCACATAAACATCCTGTACCATACTCCATATAAACATCCTGTACCTTACTCCATATAAACACCCTGTACCTTACTCCATATAAACATCCTGTACCATACTCCATATAAACACCCTGTACCTTACTCCATATAAACACCCTGTACCTTTGCTCCATATAAACACCATACAACACCCTGTACCTTACTCCACATAAACACCATACAACAGCCTGTACCTTACTCCACATAAACACCATACAACACCCTGTACCTTACTCCACATAAACACCATACAACACCTTGTACCTTACTCCACATAAACACCGTACAACACCCAGTACCTTACTCCACATAAACCCATACAACACCCTGTACCTTACTCCACATAAACACCATACAACACCCTGTACCTTACTCCACATAAATACCATACAACACCCTGTACCTTACTCCACATAAACACCGTACAACACCCTGTACCTTACTCCACATAAACACCGTACAACACCCTGTATCTTACTCCATATAAACACGCAGTACCTTACACAACATAAACACCCTGTACCTTTGCTCCATATAAACACCGTACAACACCCTGTACCTTACTCCACATAAACACCATACAACACCCTGTACCCTACTCCACATAAACACCATACAACACCCTGTACCTTACTCCACATAAACACCATACAACACTCGGTATCGCTCCAACACATAGCCGCAGTTCCATGCGCTTATCTATTCACATAGATTGCCTATGGAAAACATGTCTAGGTCCCCGCAAGGGGTTTGACATTACATTCATACATACATAATATTATACGGTTTCATCCGCACCAATGAGAGTGATTATATAATTTGCTAAAGCTTGTTTCGCAATCATTGTAAAGTAAATAAAGTGTACACCTTAATAGAAATGTATAATTAGTATAATACTGTGATCATAGTTATGAAATACCATTCAGGTTAAAACAACAGAACCGTCGGAACAAGTTAATTATGAATGTTATGTTTGCATGTGTTGTGCGCACAATTCTAGAAATGCAAAGCTGCCGCCATTACAGTTCAAATGTCCCTCAAAGATTCGAGCCTTGACAAGAATTTATTCTGATATTGCCGGATGGAGATCTGTCACAGGATGAGAAGCATGCGCAGCCAACCCGGGGCTCGAAACCAGGACCCTTCGCTTACAGGGTGGCAAACATTCTACGGACTGAGCTACCCGTGACATTTACATGAAAACATGATCTCCCCAATGGTGGGTTGTTCCAGGGATCCCTCTGTCTGAAATTTTGTCTGCACCACTTCTGTCGCCATTTGAACAAACTGGAGCCAATTTGAAAAACTTGGAGCCAACTAAGAACCATATAGTTCACAGATAAATATTTCAAGCCATGTATTTGATAAAATATGTTGAGCAAAAAAAAAATCAATTTTAAAAAAAGTAGCCCTACATATTTATTGGGAACAGAGAGCAGGAATCTTGAAAGTGTTCCATACCGCGACATATACTGATTGCCTATCAGTCTGGTACAGTGCACACAGGATAGGATACTAGGAACAAACAGACAGAGGTCTCTCATCACCCAGAAATGGCTAGCTGCTTTTGCTTTGGCCTGAACAATGGTTTCTCATACATAATACATATCATGCACATCTAATACAGTGTTAATGAGAGACAGTCAGTTACTTCCCGTGAATACTACCTTAAAGTAGATAGGTCCTATTAAGTGTTTTCCTCTGTTTTTATCGTTGTTTCCTTTGCACAACATGCAAGCAATTTTAATACTATCGCTTCTTATGAGTATTAAATTACTATATCTCAACAGATCTCCTAAAGTATATGCAATGTGTACTTATTTACTGCATCAGTTAATTAACACGATTTTGATAAAATCACATTTATCATACCGCAACATCTGGTTAGGGAACAACAGTAAAAACAAAAGATTCTAACTAAAATGACCTATTCACATTTTGGAATAAATCGGACTTTATCTGCCAAGGGAGGTAATAGAGCCATATAGCAACATCTGGTTAGGGAACAACAGTAAAAACAAAAGATTCTAACTAAAAGGACCTATTCACATTTTGGAATAAATCGGACTTTATCTGCCAAGGGAGGTAATAGAGCCATATAGCAACATCTGGTTAGGGAACAACAGTAAAAACAAAAGATTCTAACTAAAAGGACCTATTCACATTTTGGAATAAATCGGACTTTATCTGCCAAGGGAGGTAATAGAAAATTAGAGATGTCTCTCATTCAGTGCATGACTGCATGTACAACACATTTAGAACAATACATGTATGTGGGTCAGATTGTGTTATATATATTGTGCATATATTATATAGTGTTATAATCATAGTCCTGTACCTGTCACATAATTAGAATTGGTGTATAAATCACTGTCACATACGGGGCACACTCACATACGGGGCACACTCACATACGGGGCACACTCATATACGGAGGACACTCATATACGGGGCACTCACATACGGGGGACACTCACATACGGGGCACACTCGTATACGGGGCACACTCACATATGGGGGACACTCACATACGGGGGACACTCACATACGGGGGACACTCACATACGGGGGACACTCACATACGGGGAACACTCACATACGGGGCACACTCATATACGGGGGACACTCATATACGGGGGACACTCACATACGGGGGACACTCATATACGGGGCACTCACATACGGGGCACACTCGTATACGGGGCACACTCACATATGGGGACACTCTACGGGGGACACTCACATACGGGGAACACTCACATATGGGGGCCTCACTTACAGGGGGACACTCACATACGGGGCACACTCACTTACAGGGGGACACTCACATACGGGGACACTCACATACTGGGCACACTCACATACGAGGGACACTCACATACGGGGGACACTCACATACGTGGGACACTCACATACGTGGGACACTCACATACAGGGGACACTCACATACGGGGGACACTCACATATGGGGTGCACTCACATATGGGGCACACTCACATACGGGGCACACTCACATATGGGCACACTCACATATGGGGCACACTCACATACAGGGCACATTCACATACGGGGGACACTCACATATGGGGTGCACTCACATATGGGGCACACTCACATACGGGGCACACTCACATACGGGGCACACTCACATACGGGGCACACTCACATACGGGGCACACTCACATACGGGGCACACTCACATACGGGGCACACTCACATACGTGGCACACTCACATACGTGGGACACTCACATACAGGGGACACTCACATACGGGGACACTCACATATGGGGTGCACTCACATATGGGGCACACTCACATACGGGGCACACTCACATATGGGGCACACTCACATATGGGGCACACTCACATACAGGGCACATTCACATACGGGGGACACTCACATATGGGGTGCACTCACATATGGGGCACACTCACATACGGGGCACTCTCACATACGGGGGACACTCTCACATACGGGGGACACTCACATACGGGGGACACTCACAAATGGGGCCACACTCACATACAGTGCAATTTGTGAACAGGACTATGAATTATAAGATTACATCAAACTAAATGATAAATAGATAACTAAATAACTAGATAACTAGAGAACACGAGATTAGGAAAATAATATAAATGTAGCCAATTAATATAGAAAACTAACTTACGGTACACTGCAACAGGCAGGGAGAACTCGCTGTCTGATATCAAATATCTAAATTAACTATAATCAGACCTCGACGTACGTGAAACAGTTTATGTTATAAACAGCTGTTATTACTAGTATTCGCGGGTTTTGAAAGCAAATTAAATAATGTCTAATCCAGATACCCAATAATTATATTTAGTTTATAATTGTGATATGTTGAGGACTACGGACAATGGCTCCCAAATATCGGCAACGTACCTGAGGATATTTGTCCTTGTCTGTTATAATTGTGATATGTTGAGGACTACGGACAATGGCTCCCAAATATCGGCAACGTACCTGAGGATATTTGTCCTTGTCTGTTATAATTGTGATATGTTGAGGACTACGGACAATGGCTCCCAAATATCGGCAACGTACCCGAGGATATTTGTCCTTGTCTGTTATAATTGTGATATGTTGAGGACTACGGACAATGGCTCCCAAATATCGGCAACGTACCAGAGGATATTTGTCCTTGTCTGTTATAATTGTGATATGTTGAGGACTACGGACAATGGCTCCCAAATATCGGCAACGTACCCGAGGATATTTGTCCTTGTCTGTTATAATTGTGATATGTTGAGGACTACGGACAATGGCTCCCAATATCGGCAACGTACCCGAGGATATTTGTCCTTGTCTGTTATAATTGTGATATGTTGAGACTACGGACAATGGCTCCCAAATATCGGCAACGTACCCGAGGATATTTGTCTTGTCTGTTATAATTGTGATATGTTGAGGACTACGGACAATGGCTCCCAATATCGGCAACGTACCCGAGGATATTTGTCCTTGTCTGTTATAATTGTGATATGTTGAGGACTACGGACAATGGCTCCCAAATATCGGCAACGTACCCGAGGATATTTGTCCTTGTCTGTTATAATTGTGATATGTTGAGGACTACGGACAATGGCTCCCAAATATCGGCAACGTACCCGAGGATATTTGTCCTTGTCTGTTATAATTGTGATATGTTGAGGACTACGGACAATGGCTCCCAAATATC
>CM026395.1:21076256-21106502 GCA_014843695.1 Archivesica marissinica | reverse complement strand
CAATCTTAATGCAAGAAATAGACTAGAAACATCCAAGACACAGAAAGCACTACACAAGAACCACGCTGGAACAATCTTAATGCAATAAATAGACTAGAAACATCCAATACAGAGAAAGCACTACACAAGAACAACGCTGGAACAATCTTAATGCAAGAAATAGACTAGAAACATCCAAGACATTGAAAGAACTACACAAGAACAACACTGGAACAATATTAATACAAGAAATAGACTATAAAAGTACCAAGACATTGAATGCACTACACAAGAACAACACTGGGACAATCTTAATGCAAGAAACAGACTATAAAACTACCAAGACATTGAATGCACTACACAAGAACAACACTGGAACAATATTAATACAAGAAATAGACCATAAAAATACCAAGACATTGAATGCACTACACAAGAACAACACTGGAACAATCTTAATGCAAGAAATAGGCTATAAAAATACCAAGACATTGAATGCACTACACAAGAACAACGCTGGAACAATGAAATGAGATGAGAATAGTTTTAAAAGTTTTAAAATAAAATTTAGATTGCCAGTTGCTCTATAAATAAAGAATTTACTTACTTAAACTTACTATTTATCAAATGTTTTTATATAGTACACAAGTTTCAGATTAGAAAGATTTTTAACTGAACAGTTAAATATGTGCTGTATGCTCTCCACGGATAGAACTGTTGTTGTTTGTTCGGGTTTTACGCTTTCATCAGCACCATTTTGGGCTATATCGACGATGGGCAGTTTACCTAACAACTCCTTTCCTGGGCAGGCTCCAGCGGTTAACCAGTACTTGTGCACCAACCTCCATAAGAAACTGCCAACTTTTTCATATAAATAGACACAGCCTGAGCGGGGCTCGAACCCGTGACCATCAGTGATGGTAGGTTAAAGTGGTATACAAGCCAGCGACCGTAACCACTCGACCATGGAGGCGGACTGGATTGAACTGTACAAATGTAACTATACCTCAAATAATCTAGCTGATGTAGCGCGGACTTGTGGGGAGGAATGTACCACCCCCTCCCATAACACATTCAGCAGTAATACATGGTTACTCGAGGACAAACTGAAACAACAACACGTTATATTAACATTTTATAGGTCATGTTAGAAAAAGTAACAACAAAGCATTTATTTTATTGCAAAGCCATAATATGGATTCGCATATTTGAGGTATCCTTAGTCCAGGTCAGCACAATATCACACAACATGCATCCTCTTGCGTTTAAAATAAGTCCATGCTGTGGAAGGTGATGGTGACATTTTTACTTTTAATGTCTGTTCCAATATTAAAATATAGAATGAATGACAATGTGTATGACTGACTGTACAGAATGTTTATCCTGTTGCATTCACATGTATTACAATTGTGATTCAAATATGTTGAGTAAACATTTAATTGGAGATGGTCAAATGGTAAATAGAGTGGTCAAATGGTAGAGTGGTCAAATGGTAGAGTGGTCAAATGGTAGAGTGGTCAAATGGTAGAGTGGTCAAATGGTAGATAGAGTGGTCAAATGGTAAATAGAGTGGTCAAATGATAGAGTGTCAAATGGTAGAGTGGTCAAATGGTAGAGTGGTCAAATGGTAAATAGAGTGGTCAAATGATAGAGTGTCAAATGGTAGAGTGGTCAAATGGTAGAGTGGTCAAATGGTAAATAGAGTGGTCAAATGGTAGAGTGGTCAAATGATAGAGTGTCAAATGCTAGAGTGGTCAAATGGTAGAGTGGTTAAATGGTAAATAGAGTGGTCAAATGGTAATAGAGTGGTCAAATGGTAGAGTGGTCAAATGATAGTGGTAGAGTGGTCAAATGGTAGAGTGGTCAAATGGTAATAGAGTGGTCAAATGATAGAGTGTCAAATGGTAGAGTGGTCAAATGGTAGAGTGGTCAGGTAGTGGTCAAATGGTAAATGGTAAATAGAGTGGTCAAATGGTAGAGTGTCAAATGGTAGAGTGGTCAAATGGTAGAGTGGTCAAATGGTAGAGTGGTCAAATGGTAGAGTGGTCAAATGGTAGAGTGGTCAAATGGTAGAGTGGTCAAATGAGTGGTCAGAGTGGTCAAATGGTAGAGTGGTCAAATGGTAGAGTGGTCAAATGGTAAATAGAAATGGTGAGTCAAATGGTAGGTAGAGTGGTCAAATGGTAGAGTGGTCAAATGGTAAATAGAGTGGTCAAATGGTAGAGTGGTCAAATGGAGTGGTCAAATGGTAGTGGTCAAATGGTAGATAAATGGTAGAGTGGTCAAATGGTAGAGTGGTCAAATGGTAGAGTGAGTCAAATGGTAGAGTGGTCAAATGGTAAATAGAGTGGTCAAATGGTAGAGTGGTCAAATGGTAGAGTGGTCAAATGGTAAATAGAGTGGTCAAATGATAGAGTGTCAAATGGTAGAGTGGTCAAATGGTAGAGTGGTCAAATGGTAAAAATAGAGTGGTCAAATGGTAGAGTGGTCAAATGGTAGAGTGGTCAAATGGTAGATTGTCAAATGGTAGAGTGGTCAAATGGTAGAGTGGTCAAATGGTAGAGTGGTCAAATGGTAGAGTGGTCAAATGGTAGAGTGGTCAAATGGTAGAGTGGTCAAATGGTAGAGTGGTCAAATGGTAGAGTGGTCAAATGGTAGAGTGGTCAAATGGTAGAGTGGTCAAATGGTAGAGTAGAGTGTCAAATGGTAGAGTGGTCAAATGGTAGAGTGGTCAAATGGTAAATGGTCAAATGGTAAATATGTCAAATGGTAGAGTGTCAAATGGTAGAGTGGTCAAATGTAGAGTGGTCAAATGGTAGAGTGGTCAAATGGTAGAGTGGTCAAATGGTAGAGTGGTCAAATGGTAGAGTGGTCAAATGGTAGAGTGGTCCAAATGGTAGAGTGTCAAATGGTAGAGTGGTCAAATGAAATAGAGTGGTCAAATGGTAGAGTGGTCAAATGGTAGAGTGGTCAAAGTCAAATGGTAGAGTGGTCAAATGGTAATAGAGTGGTCAAATGGTAACAAATGGAGTGGTCAAATGGTAGAGTGGTCAAATGGTAGAGTGGTCAAATGGTAGAGTGGTCAAATGGTAAATAGAGTGGTCAAATGGTAGAGTGGTCAAATGGTAGAGTGGTCAAATGGTAGAGTGTCAAATGGTAGAGTGGTCAAATGAAGTAAGTGGTCAAATGGTAGAGTGGTCAAATGGTAGAGTGTCAAATGGTAGAGTGGTCAAATGGTAGAGTGGTCAAATGGTAGAGTGTCAAATGATAGAGTGTCAAATGGAAATAGAGTGGTCAAATGGTAGAGTGGTCAAATGGTAGAGTGGTCAAATGGTAGAGTGGTCAAATGGTAGAGTGGTCAAATGGTAATAGAGTGGTCAAATGGTAGAGTGGTCAAATGGTAGAGTGGTCAAATGGTAATGGTAGAGTGGTCAAATGGTAGAGTGGTCAAATGGTAGAGTGGTCAAATGGTAGAGTGGTCAAATGGTAGAGTGGTCAAATGGTAGAGTGGTCAAATGGTAGAGTGGTCAAATGGTAGAGTGGTCAAATGGTAGAGTGGTCAAATGGTAGAGTGGTCAAATGGTAGAGTGGTCAAATGGTAGAGTGGTCAAATGGTAGAGTGGTCAAATGGTAGAGTGGTCAAATGGTAGAGTGGTCAAATGGTAGAGTGGTCAAATGGTAGAGTGGTCAAATGGTAGAGTGGTCAAATGGTAGAGTGGTCAAATGGTAGAGTGGTCAAATGGTAGAGTGGTCAAATGGTAGAGTGGTCAAATGGTAGAGTGGTCAAATGGTAAATAGAGTGGTCAAATGGTAGAGTGGTCAAATGGTAGAGTGGTCAAATGGTAGAGTGGTCAAATGGTAGAGTGGTCAAATGGTAGAGTGGTCAAATGGTAGAGTGGTCAAATGGTAAATAGAGTGGTCAAATGGTAGAGTGGTCAAATGGTAGAGTGGTCAAATGGTAGAGTGGTCAAATGGTAGAGTGGTCAAATGGTAGAGTGGTCAAATGGTGGTCAAATGGTAGAGTGGTCAAATGGTAGAGTGGTCAAATGGTAGAGGTCAAATGGTAGAGTGGTCAAATGGTAGAGTGGTCAAATGGTAGAGTGGTCAAATGGTAGAGTGGTCAAATGGTAGAGTAGTCAAATGGTAGAGTGGTCAAATGGTAGAGTAGTCAAATGGTAGAGTGGTCAAATGGTAGAGTAGTCAAATGGTAGAGTGGTCAAATGGTAGAGTGGTCAAATGGTAGAGTAGTCAAATGGTAGAGTGGTCAAATGGTAGAGTAGTCAAATGGTAGAGTGGTCAAATGGTTAGTCAAATGGTATGCAAATGGTAGAGTGGTCAAATGGTAGAGTGGTCAAATGGTAGAGTGGTCAAATGGTAGAGTGGTCAAATACAGTAAATGTAGTTTTCAATGCCTGACTTATGTTAATAATTATTAGTGTATAAAATCTTTACCACAACTCTGTGATAGCAATTCTGAGGCTGTCTTTGGGGGCCTGGTATATAGACAAGCAGAACAACCCTTCACGTAAAAACTGTGACAGCTGCATCTTGTCTTCTTCCTATAAAATAAGAATAAAATTATATGACAGAAATAAATTATATGTCACGCAGCAATTATTCCCCGGTAACCAATCATCGGTTAATTGGAAATATTGTACCATAATCGCATAGCATTTATTAACAGTTTAACTCCACTTTAAACATAAGTATTTTATTAACATCAAACTATCATATTAGTGTTGTACTCGGGTGCGCTATGTGCATATGCACTCCGTACAGTACCCTGTCTATGTGTACTCGGGTGCGCTATGTGCATATGCACTCCGTACAGTACCCTGTCTATGTGTACTCGGGTGCGCTATGTGCATATGCACTCCGTACAGTACCCTGTCTATGTGTACTCGGGTGCGCTATGTGCATACGCACTCCGTACAGTACCCTGTCTATGTGTACTCGGGTGCGCTATGTGCATATGCACTCCGTACAGTACCCCGCCTGTGTCCTAATCAAATCCCATCTTAATCACATCTCTGTTTTAGTATATACAAATTTATATTAACTCGATTGCGAAACAAGTTCTTTCAACTAATATTAATCACTCTCGAGACCTCATTCCTGATGGAATCCATCGCCATAAAGGAGAGAGAAGAGGCAATGTGGAATTTAAATGCCTTGCCTAAGGGCACAATCGTAAATCTCTGTTTTATAGAGAAGCAAGCTGGGATATGGATTTCATGAAATGTCAAGCTACAGATGTTCCAGTAAACATGTTTGGTATAACTCTAACTGTCAAACATCTGAGTATACGTGAATAAACAAGTTAACCTTCCAAGACTCCAATTTTAACATTAAACATTGGAGTACATTTCTGATGTAATTTCACACATGTGTGGGAAAACCTTTAAGATGCTGGCCAAGCATACTGGCCAAGCATACTGGCCAAGCATACTGGCCATACTGGCCAAGCATACTGGCCAAGCATGCATATAAGGAATCTCCACTTGCCAAATATACTTCCTTCTCTGCCAATTGTATTTGCTTCTCTGCCAACAAAAACAATTCACATGTATAATTGTCTTTTATAAAGACCGTATACAGCATTATTAGCAAAAGACCAATAATCATGAATTGAATTAATTAACATAATCAACACAATTAACCACATTATGTTACAATATATGACCTTTTAAGTTCAAATTGGAAAATAAATTTATTCTCTTCTTAAAAACAAAATATATGTCATACAGAAGGTGTTCATCGACTACATGGAAATATATGCCATGCAGCAAGTGTTCACATGTAACCAATCATCGGTTATATGGAAATATATGTCATGCAGCAAGTGTTCACATGTAACCAATCATCGGTTATATGGAAATATATGTCATGCAGCAAGTGTTCACATGTAACCAATCATCGGTTATATGGAAATATATGTCATGCAGCAAGTGTTCACATGTAACCAATCATCGGTTATATGGAAATATATGTCATGCAGCAAGTGTTCACATGTAACCAATCATCGGTTATATGGAAATATATGTCATGCAGCAAGTGTACATGTAACCAATCATCGGTTATATGGAAATGCATGCCATGCAGCAAATGTTCACAGGTAACCAATCATCGGTTATATGGAAATATATGCCATGCAGCAAATGTTCACAGGTAACCAATCATCGGTTATATGGAAATATATGCCATGCAGCAAATGTTCACATGTAACCAATCATCGACTACATGGAAATATATGCCATGCAGCAAGTGTTCACATGTAACCAATCATCGACTATATGGAAATGAATGCCATGCAGCAAGTGTTCACATGTAACCAATCATCGACTATATGGAAATATATGCCATGCAGCAAGTGTTCACATGTAACCAATCATCGACTACATGGAAATGAATGCCATGCAGCAAGTGTTCACATGTAACCAATCATCGGTTATATGGAAATGAATGCCATGTGAATGTATAAACTTACTGTATTAAAGGCACTGAGGACACCGCATGCATAGACAGGAACGATACATGTAGTGAATGGAGTTGTATTGGATGTAAAACTGTTAGACGGATCTGAAAATACAACCATATAGATGCTTTTCTGAAATACATATCTTCACATCTCTCAAACCTTCATCTGGGGCATCTTTAAAACAATGGTGGAAGGTATAATATGAACATAGAAAGTGGCATTTTCAGGTGAGATCATAGAATTATATTCATTTATACATATTTCAAGCATAGCCTAATAATGCACATATTACACACATCCTCGCAAAAATAGCCTCGCATGCACACATCCCTACAAGCCTAGCCTCATGTACACACATCCTCGCAAGCATCACATACACACATCCTCACAAGCCTAGCCTCGCATACACACATCCTCACAAGCCTAGCCTCGCATACACAAATCCTCGCAAGCCTAGCATCACATACACACATCCTCGCAAGCCTAGCATCACATACACAAATCCTCGCAAGCCTAGCCTCGCATACACACATCCTCACAAGCCTAGCATCGCATACACAAATCCTCGCAAGCCTAGCATCACATACACACATCCTCGCAAGCCTAGCCTCACATACACACTCCTCGCAAGCCTAGCCTCACATAAAACATCCTCACAAGCCTAGCCTCACATACACACATCCTACAAGCCTAGCCTTGCATACAAACATCCTACAAGCCTAGCCTCATGTACACACATCCTGGCAAGCATCGCATACACACATCCTCGCAAGCCTAGCCTTGCATACACACATCCCTACAAGCCTAGCCTTGCATACACACATCCCTACAAGCCTAGCCTCATGTACACACATCCTGGCAAGCATCGCATACACACATCCTCGCAAGCCTAGCCTCGCATACACACATCCTCGCAAGCCTAGCATCACATGCACACATCCCTACAAGCCTAGCCTTGCATAACACATACTCGCAAGCCTAGCTGATACAAACATCCTCACAGCAGCATCAGCGACACACCTCCTTGCAAGCACTAGCACGCATACACCCCACACATCCTACAAGCCTAGCATAGATACACAAATCCTCGCAAGCCTAGCATCGCATACACAATCCTCGTAAGCCTAGCCTCGCATAACACATCCCGCAAGCCTAGTATCACATGCACACATCCCTACAAGCCTAGCCTTCATACACAATCATCGGCAAGCCTAGCATCGCATACAAACATCCTCGCAAGCCTAGCCGCACATACACACATCCTCGCAGCCTAGCTTCGAATACAAATCATCGCAAGCCGATAGCCTCGCATACAACATCTCGCCAAGCTAGCCTTACATACACACATCCTCGCAAAGCTAGATAGCATACACACACATCATCACAAGCCATAGCCTACAGACACACATCCCTACAAGCCTAGCTCGGCATACACACATCTCGCAACGCCTCGCCTGCATACATACCTCCTACAAGCTAGCCTGCATACAACATCCTACAACCTAGCCTGCATACACCATCTCACAAAACCTAGCCTCACATCCACCATTACGTGGGCAATGCCTAGCCGGAGCCATATTCACATCATCCCCTCACATGCCGAGCTCGCTTTATCCAGACTTCACATACACACATCCTTGTGTTTATCAAAGAATAAATGCCAGTCAGGTGATTTGCTTTGCTTGGAAGATCGTATTTTCTTTACTTGTCCAATGAAACAAATTGCTACAAAATAGGGTAAAATGATTGGTTAATCGACACCGAATAGACTGTGTGGTAACATATTTTATTTAACTTTTTGCATGCTGGGTAAAATAAAGGCTATGAATACATGTAGTTCAAATAATTGTAGTAGACGACAATTAATTAAAGTGTTTTTCCTTTTTTGTAACTGAAAACTCAGGAAATATGTCATGGAATTTCACTAGAATTTTGTAATGTGTTGTAATGTTATTTTTACTGCTAGTATGCAGAGCTAATACTCATACAGGCATCCAGTGCATATCCTGGACCCCACTCTATGGGTTACTACACCCCAACACCACGCTATAACCCCAAATAGCACCAATCAAATATCATTTCTTGTCAAAAACACACATTTCCCACAAAAAACTATTTTTTTGACAATATCTACTAAAGGTTAGTCCAGGGTATACGCTGTATGCATGTACTGCTAACAAAGTAGATATGAAGATAATTCCTATTTGTAAGAAACATGTTATGTTATATTTCGGGTTTTACGCCTGCAACAGCACCATTTTGGGCTATATCGCGGCGGGCCAGTTTCACGCCTAACAACATCTTTCATTGTATCCGGGTCGTCCGCAGCAAGGCCACCCCAGTCACTGGGCATGGCCCACCCTCCGTAAAGAAACCCTGCAAATTTCTATAACACTGCGAGACACGGTCTGAGCGGGCAGCATTAGCCACTTGCGTGAATCAGACCTCCCCGTGCCTTCTTAGGTTCAGTGTATGACATCGTCAGCGTACCTTGACACCACTCGACCACGGAGGCGGACTTGTAAGAAACAATTAGTAGTGAAGCAACATACCTATATGATCCTCACCCATCATCAACACATCTATAAACCTGGGCTTCACCTGCAAACAACATTATCTAATTATGTTCATCTGAGATAGCAAGCAGAATTACACAATAATAAACAAATAGCGGTACAAACATCAGGTTATTTAACGCAGTGAACATCCAGCAGCCTACCGATGTCCGTCCATCCGTCCGTCCATCCAACCGTTTATGAAAACAATATCAATAACAACCTATGACGCTTTGCCTATAAAATGGCTCTTCGGGGTGGGTAGCAGAACAAAGCTTGTGGAAGTCGTGATAGCGCAGTGGATGCGCGTTCGCTTCAGATGTGAAAGGTCCTGAGTTCGAGCCCCCACTGGAGCTGTTACAATTGTGCCCTTAGGCAACAAAATTCCATTGCCTCTTCTCTCTCCCCTCATAGCGATGGATTCCACCAGGAATGAGGTCTCGAGGGTGATTAATATAAGTAGAAAGAACTTTTTTCGCAATCGAGCTAAAATTAATTTGTAAAAACTAAAAAAAAGCTTTGTTTTGCATTGATTTAGAGCGGCATGAACAGCTGTTAATGGTGGAGGAAGACCAATGCCACTTCCAGTAGTCCGTGGTCCAATGGTAGACGTCGGATTTGGAACGAACGGTACGGTTCGATACTCAGTCAGGCCACGTATGTAGTGTCATTGAACAAGGCACCTCACACACATGCTTAGTACTGTTAACCACTATGTCGGCTAAGCATGCCCAGGAAAACATGTCTAGGTCTCCGCAAGGGGTTTGACATTAATGGTACACACACACACACCACACCACACACACACACACCACACACACAACACCACACCACACCACACCACACACACACACATTCCAGGCACAGCACCATGTTAGAACAACCAATGTTGAATCGGAACAGTTTTACTACTTTGTTATCTACTAGCTGCCAAAAATGCTTCTCACCAAGTTTCATTGATTTATGGGTCAATGGCTCCGAGGTTATAACAATTTTCCCCAATTTCAAACTCAGTCTCAAGCCTCTGATTAGTTCTGCTGAGTGTAAAACTCAAATTACTTGAGCCTGAGTTTCAGATCTGAGAATAGTTTTACAACCTCGGGCAATGGTGATTTTCATGAGATGTCTGAGGACATTGTGGATGTAGAGATACGTGTGTCCGTGTGTACCGCCGGATAACTGGCCAATAGAGAGCCAAGAGGATTGCCTACTATTAGTTTCATATACAATATTCTAATGCTGTATAACGGTTATTCGTTATTTTGACCTAATGAAATAGTTCTTTGTCAGATTGACCTAGCTTGATGAAAGTTGGTACGGATCATTTTCAGGTGGCTTCAAAATAAGTTTGATCAAATTTGACAGGATAGTTTTCACAGGAGGAATAATGTGAATCAATTGTCACTGCACGGACACTGTATGATGTAACAACATATACTGATCACTCTTGCTGGTGAGGATGAAAGCGTATACATGTATTGGTCACTCTTGCTGGTGAGGATGAAAGCGTATACATGTATTGGTCACTCTTGCCGGTGAGGATGAAAGTGTATACATGTATTGGTCACTCTTGCTGGTGAGGATGAAAGCGTATACATGTATTGGTCACTCTTGCTGATGAGGATGAAAGCGTATACATGTATTGGTCACTCTTGCTGGTGAGGATGAAAGCGTATACATGTATTGGTCACTCTTGCTGGTGAGGATGAAAGCGTATACATGTATTGGTCACTCTTGCTGGTGAGGATGAAAGCGTATACATGTATTGTAGTTCTTCGAGTATTTTTGAAGCATAGTAAATAACATGTTGCTATCATACAGACATTTTTTTGTTAAATATAACTAATAATATAATAATATACAGTGTTTTGGTCATATTTACCTAATTAGAATAATACAATAAGAAACGAAACTGGCTCTCCTTTTTTTTCCTTTTTTATAAAAACTTTATTTATTTTACAACGAAGCAAGTTTTAACAACTTATATTAATCACTCTCGTTGGCACGGATGAAAGCATATATGTGGTCTTTAGTGCAGGAGGAAACCGGAGTATCCGGAGAAAACCCACCTGTCCGATTTGGCGACCACCGTACCATCTCACCTACTTCTCGGTCTGAGGATCGAACACGGGTTGCATTGGTGGGAAGCGAACATGCTAACCACTGCACCATAGATAGAGGGTGGTTTCTAACAAAAGCACATTTCTACTGATTGAATCGTACATGGAAATAGTCCTGTAAACGTACCTTCTTATCTACAAATGTCTTCCCAAAAGTGGTGGATATTTTATAGAAGCATTTTGCGAGACAAGACACAATTCTTGGAAAAGAGACAGCAGATCCCATAACAACCTCTAGCAACCGCGGAATGCTGAAAATAATTGGAGTTCATATAATTAGTACACTGTACTGTTTCTTTATACGACAATGGATCTGATCACAACTGCATACAATTGTTTTTATATTAAGTTATATTGATTCTTGCCATTATGGACGACGTCTCTGAGGGACTGCCATAACCACGATGGCGGTGTCTATTAAAAGGGCAGATTAAATTAACATTGCCTCTTCAGTCTCACTCGTTGTGATGGACTCTACCAGGAATGAGGCATTGAGAACAAATAACAATTAGTTGTAAGAACTTGCTAAAGTTGTTTAACAGTCGAGCTAACATAATTTGAAATGAAAAACAACAACAAAAAATCTCCCTAGGCCTTTAGTTTTATGAGTTTTCCTTCTCTAATATCCAATATCAAAATGTTGTCTCTCCCTAACATTCATTAGATCCCCTCCCTAACCCTGTTATAGAAATGAACATATTCCATTTTTTTTTTTCATTCTTGGGGCCCCTATCGGGTGGCACGATTTACCCAATTCTACCCAATTCCACCCAAATCTACATGTGTTTGGGCTTTATACAGGTAAATAAAGTTATATATCCCATACTTATAGGACTAAAAACTTCATTGTGTCATTTTAAGTCGTGTTTTGTACAAATAATGCACTAAATCGATCTTTTTATGTACACACGGTAAGTGCATAATTATATTCATGAAAAAATCATATTGTAAAACTGTTGATACACGGTTATGTCCCTTATATGTTGCATAGCAGTAGCCTCCCTTGACTGAATGTAAAAAGATCGATTCAGTGCATTATTTGTACAAAACACGACTTAAAATGACACAATGAAGTTTTTAGTCCTGTAAGTATGGGATATATAACTTTATTTACCTGTATAAAGCCCAAACACATGTGTGGAATTGGGTAGAATTGGGTGGAATTGGGTGGAATTGGGTAAATCGTGCTGCCGCCCCTATCGGGTATATTCCATTTTTACATAGCTTGACATTTTAAATACTGATACAGTAGAAGTGACGTCCATACTCGTCTATAAGACAAGTTTTTACCATCAGATTATGGCATCAAAGCGAGTCCCCATCTTTATAAGCAAGTGCTAAATAAATAAATTTTATGTCTCATAAAATGTGTTATGTGCCACACTACCAGGGTTCCTTGCCCCGCATACTGCGGTTTTTCACTACATATATTGTAGATCTGCATACTGCAAGTGCTCTGCCGTATGGTAAACACTGCATATTAATTAGCGTGGATGATAAAACGCAAAAGGTTTTTTCGAATATTTTTCTACGTTTATGTGCGTTATTAATCGTTCATTTTTCTTCACGTATATATCAATCGTTGAAGAAAGTTATTACCTTTCAGATTATACTGTTTATACTGGAAGGACCTCTTGCTGGGCTACACGAACGTAAATATAATTTCGGAATAAAGGCCCAAATGCAAGGACACGTGTGACTCACCAAGTGGGCCGCCATTAATAATTTAATTTCGTTGAATTCACGTTGTAAATACGATCATGACTTTGAAGATCTTACTATATGGTCATTCGTTCGTGAGAAACCTCAGAACGTTCATAAAGAATGACTTGGAACAGTTGTACGCTTTTAATTTAGACCCTGCACAGTTTATGGTACAATTTTCCTGTTTCCCAGGGGGTCAAGCATACAGAATTATCTAAATCTGCTGAAAATATTCACACATAGCATACGCCTTACAACCTTTATTATTTATCAATGCAAAGTTAAACTCAAACATTCAAATTGCAGCTCGAATTTTAAACTCTCCTGAGAAATGAAAGACAAGTCTGTGTCTAGAGTGTTTGCTATACAAGACAGTGGCATATATCGCTTTGTGCTTAAGTAGACAAATTGATGTAAAAGAGGCATGTAAAAACTACTTTCTGTACAACAGAGAGCATTAAACACAGACAATATGGCAGCTTGAAGGCATGTAGCATGCATACAATACAACAGTGTCAGCCATCTTGTATTGCATCCCATCATTTTTGAAGTTCTCCCTCCTGCTCAGATAGGTGGGGAATTTTATGTAATTATGGGACAAGTATTGATCAATGCTAATGTTTATGATTTTATGTCATATGGTATGTCATAAAGACATACCAAAACCATCATTTTCGGGTAAAATCACAAAACAAATCGTAAACAAAACTGGAAATTTATGGAATCTGCTTATAACATCGCAACTAATGGAATGGTATATATTATGAACTTAATGAATATACCATCATCCATACCTTAAAATGACATTTTAGATTTTTTCCCTAAATGTCAAGGTCAAAATTCCAAAATTAGCCTAAAACACCCCACCCACCCAATGAATAAACTTATACCGACAACAATTAATAGAATATTAAAAACAATTAAGTTTATGAATGTATCAGCATCCATACATCAAAATCACATTACAACTTTGTTCCCAAGAGTCAAGGTCAATGTTATTTAATGGTCAAAATTCCCGAATTAGCCGAAAATCATCCTACTACCATTTTTCTAGTTTTTACTTTCTAATATGACTTTCTAATTAGTGAGTGAGTGAGTGAATTGAGTGAGTGAGTATTAGTGGAGTGAGTGAGTATTTGGTTTAACGGCGCTTCATGACAGTTCATGCTATATCGCACCGGGTTAAGTATATTGTATAAAAGATAGTTTAAAATATATGTAGATAAAATACATGTATGTAGTAAAATTGTAATGACGAAAGGTCAATTGCAACAAAATTGATCAAGATGTAAAAATGTAATGACAAAAAAATCGTCAGTTGTAAAACTGTTGTAACCAGTAAAACGTTACAATTTATAGAAAAGATGTGATTCTTTTAAAAATGCAACGATGTATTTAAAATCGACTGTGTCGAAAAGCTTCTTCATTGTCATAACAGTATAATATTTTTGACGAACGAGTGCTAAATCTACACAGTGAATTAATGTGTTCAACATTTATAGAGGAATAGCATGATATACACCATGGGACTTTCTAATAGAGATTATTTTCTACACACTTCAAACTCTCAGCTACCCTGTTTTTATAGATCATTCAAATGTTTGATAGGAGTAGAAGAAACTGGAATCGATCATCATAAAGAGGACTACGTAAGTAGGAGAAGAAAAATAAACTAAATTATGTTTTTTGTTGTAAACTTACAGATTATTGACAACCCAGCTGAGGTTATCCCAGGGTTCAAACCATTCTTGGTCTACGTGTTCTTCAAATAATGTCACCATGGCAACCAATCGTTTCTTGTTTCCTATGATCGTGGTCATGTCTGTCAGTGGAGAGCTGGACTTTGGAAATCTGTTGGCTGAATAACAGATAAATGCACAGATTCATAGTTGTGGTTTAAAACAGTTATGAGAAGATTTACCAGTGTGGATCAGGGCTCGGTCTAGGTCATAATGTTTGGGAGAAGTGAGAAAGTGCATGATTGCACCCTTAAATTGTTATTTAATAAATCTCAACAAAATAGGTTTAAAAGTCACAATTTGACAATATTGAATACGAGTATGTTACAATGGACCAGTGTTTACAATATTTTGTATGAAAATTGAAAAAATCTTTTTTTCTTTCTTAGGTTTCTTAGGGAGAAGTGGGGTCCCCATGGGGAGAAGTGGGGTCCCCATGGGGCAGTCAGGGTCCCTAGGGCGACAATCTAGACCCAGTCGCCCTCTAGAATGAGCCGAGGTGCATTCTAGAAAAATAATCTAGAACAAGATTTTATCCACTTGTTGATTAACACTGACTACATGTATATGGGTATGTTTGTTCACTTCCAAACAACTGTTTCAGAAATATGAATTTATAAGCCGAAGCTGCAATGTCTGCCAATAATACTGACACAACCAACGACTAATTCGACCCACACTTGAGCGAGACACGCATCTATATTTAGGATTTTGAATATTTGTCCTAATTAACGACTGTAAATTACGCAAGTCCAAGATAGAAATTGGAGACCGTGTGCTGGTTAAGAAAGTCGGTATCAAGGGGACACATAAGCTAGCAGACAGATGGGATCACGACCCTTATGTTGTGCTAGCTGTGCCGAACCCCGACATACCAGTACAAACTAGAGAATGGCAAAGGACCAATCCAGACTTTGCATAGGAATATGCTCCTGCCATTCAATAGTGTACCCAGAGATACACCGACGGTTGACTTGCCTATAGTATCTGAGATGGGGCCTATCCGCAAAGATTTCGCCAGAACAAATCTCAAGATAAACAGACAGATACCACCAGCAACACACGTGCCAATTCAATCGGACAGTTCTGATTACAATAGTGAGCACGAGAGTGCCAAGCTCTATAGGGCGCCTGCTTTGCACCGGCACAAGAGTGCAAAGCTCTATAGGCCGCCTGCTTTGAGCCGGCACGAGAGGGCAAAGCTCTATAGACTGCCTGCTTTGCGGCAGCACGAGAGTGCAAAGCTCTATAGACTGCCTGCTTTGCACCAGCACGAGAGTGCAAAGCTCTATAGGTCACCTGCTTTGCGCCAGCACGAGACTGCAAAGCTCTATAGGCCGCCTGCTTTGCGCCAGCACGAGAGTGCAAAGCTCAATAGACTGCCTGCTTTGCTCCAGCACGAGAGTGCAAAGCTCTATAGGCCGCCTGCTTTGCGCCAGCACGAGAGTGCAAAGCTCTATAGACCACCTACTTTGCACCGGCACAAGAGTGCAAAGCTCTATAGACCGCCTGCTTTGCGCCAGCACGAGAGTGCAAAGCTCTATAGGCCACCTGCTTTGCGCCAGCACGAGAGTGCAAAGCTCTATAGACCACCTACTTTGCGCCGGCACGAGAGTGCAAAGCTCTATAGACCGCCTGCTTTGCGCCAGCACGAGAGTGTAAAGCTCTATAGACTGCCTGCTTTGCGGCGGCATGAGAGTGCAAAGCTCTATAGACCACCTGATTTGCACCGGCACAAGAGTGCAAAGCTCTATAGATCGCCAGCTTTGCGCTGGCACGAGAGTGCAAAGCTCTATAGATCGCCAGCTGTGTGCCAGCAGGAGAGTACAAAGCTCTATAGACTGCCTGCTTTGCGCCGGCACAAGAGTGCAAAGCTCTATAGAACGCCTGCTTTGCATGGCACGAGAGTGCAAAGCTCTATAGACCACCTACTTTGCGCCGGCACGAGAGTGCAAAGCTCTATAAACTGCCTGATTTGCGCCAGCACGAGAGTGCAAAGCTCTATAGGCCACCTGCTTTGTGCCAGCACGCGAGTGCAAAGCTCTATAGACCACCTACTTTGCGCCGGCACGAGAGTGCAAAGCACTATAGACCGCCAGCTTTGCGCCAGCACGATAGTGCAAAGCTCTATAGACCGCCTGCTTTGCGCCAGCACGAGAGTGCAAAGCTCTATAGACCACCTACTTTGCGCCGGCACGAGAGTGCAAAGCTCTATAGACCGCCTGCTTTGCGCCGGCACGAGAGTGTAAAGCTCTATAGACTGCCTGCTTTGCAGCGGCATGAGAGTGCAAAGCTCTATAGACCACCTGCTTTGCACCGGCACGAGAGTGCAAAGCTCTATAGACCGCCAGCTTTGCGCTGGCACGAGAGTGCAAAGCTCTATAGATCGCCAGATTTGCGCCAGCACGAGAGTACAAAGCTCTATAGACTGCCTGCTTTGCATGGCACGAGAGTGCAAAGCTCTATATACCGCCTGCTTTGTGCCGGCATAAGAGTGCAAAGCTCTATAGACCACCTGCTTTGCGCCGGCACGAGAGTGTAAAGCTCTATAGACCACCTGCTTTGCACCGGCACGAGAGTGTAAAGCTCTATAGACCGCCTGCTTTGCACCGCACGAGTGTAAAGCTCTATAGAGCACCTGCTGCTTGCGCCGGCATAACCAACCTGGATTGGTACCTCAATACCTAGGATGGTTCCAGTGACTGAAAGTCCAACCATTACTCCTAGGCGTGCCATCATGGAGAACAATTCAGGATATATACTCTGCATAAAATATTTCATCTTTACAGCAACATAAACACACAAGTCCTTACATTCACCATCAGCCATGTTTGTCATGACTTCTTGCAGCTTGTTGATGTAGGGGCCAGTCTCTAGGACGGATAAATACAGGAAAGGAACCAGCTCTTCCAGCGTTGTCACAAACAGTAGGAACCGGCCTTCGTTTAGAGGAATCATGCCACCAGCCGACTTCTGAGCTGTAATTGCAGCCTTTGAAAACATAAATGATTAACTGTTAGACCAGGCAAAATTAAATGGTTAACTGTTAGACTCGGCAATACTAAACGGTTAACTGTTAGACCAGGCAATACTAAACGATTAACTGTTAGACCAGGCAATACTAAACGGTTAACTGTTAGACCAGGCAATACTAAACGGTTAACTGTTAGACCAGGCAATACTAAACAGTTAACTGTTAGACCAGGCAAAATTAAATGGCATAACATTATACACAAAAATATACTAAAATCAGTGCTCAAGTTGGACCCAAATTTTTGGGAGAAGTGATGAAGCGCGCGATTGTGTTATCTAATGGTATTACAGTCAAACCTGTCTATAGCAGCCAGCCAAGGGAATCACAGATACTGGCTGCTTAGCACAGGTGGCTGCTTAATAGAGGTCAAATGTATAATAAAACTACGTATTGGGAATCTGGAAACTGGCTGCTTAATACAGGTTGGCTGCTTAATGGAGGTGACCACTAACACAGGTTTGACTGTATTTAAGGAATTTCAACATAATAGGGTTAAAATACACAAGATGACCATTAAATACAATATTTGAATAGAAGGAGTGCTTTACAATGGCCAGTGCATCTTTCTGGACCAAATTTTGTCTGGAAATTGTAAAAAATGTCGCCCTCTAGAAACCCTCTATTTTATACACACAAAATGAGTATGGTATCATCCCTTGTTTACTATGCAGGTTCGATCCCCCGTCTGACCCTAATAAAATTAACAGTCTTTCAGATGGGACGTTAAACCGAGGTCTCGTGTCGGTGCTTTACACCGTGCACGTAAAAGAACCAGAGGAGACTCTGGAATGGGTCTCTGTCTGTATCATTGCACTATCCTCCAAAATCTAAAATGACTAATATCTTCAGGAGGCGTCGCTCATATGGGCAACCGGTAGCGACGATAAATAAACGTAAAAAACAAACAATTAAAGGATGAATACCTTCAGTTAGAGGGAGAATGGTTTCAGTTAGAGGGTGAATACCTTCAGTTAGAGGGAGAATGGTTTCAGTTAGAGGGTGAATACCTTCAGTTAGAGGGAGAATGGTTTCAGTTAGAGGGTGAATACCTTCAGTTAGAGGGTGAATGGTTTCAGTTAGAGGGTGAATACCTTCAGTTAGAGGGAGAATGGTTTCAGTTAGAGGGTGAATACCTTCAGTTAGAGGGAGAATGGTTTCAGTTAGAGGGTGAATACCTTCAGTTAGAGGGAGAATGGCTTCAGTTAGAGGGTGAATACCTTCAGTTAGAGGGAGAATGCTTTCAGTTAAAGGGTGAATACCTTCAGCTAGAAGGTGAAGACCTTCAGTTAGAGGGTGAAGACCTACATTTAGAGGGTGAAGGGCTTCAGTTAAAGGGTGAAGGGCTTCAGTTAAAGGGTGAAGGGCTTCAGTTAGAGGATGAAGACCTTTAGTTAGAGGGTGAAGACCTTTAGTTAGAGGGTGAAGGGCTTCAGTTAAATGGTGAAGGGCTTCAGTTAGAGGGTGAAGACCTCAGTTAAATGGTGAAGGGCTTCAGTTAGAGGGTGAAGACCTTTAGTTAGAGGGTGAAGGGCTTCAGTTAAAGGGTGAAGGGCTTCAGTTAGAGGGGTGAAGACCTTTAGTTATAGGGTGAAGACCGTTATGTTATGTTTCGGGTTTTACGCCTGCATCAGCACCATTTCGGGCTATATCGCCGGCGGGCAGTTTACCTAACAACACCTTTCCTGGGCAGGCTCCAGCGGTTAACCAGTACTTGGGTGCACCAACCTCCGTAAGAAACTGCCAACTTTTTCATATAAATGAGACATGGCCTGAGCGGAGCTCGAACCCGTGACCATCAGTGATGATAGGTTACAGTGGTATACAAGTCAGCGACCTTAACCACTCGACCATGGAGGCGGACGGTGAAGACCTTTAGTTAGAGGGTGAAGACCCGTCACCTTTAGTTAGAGGGTGAAGCACTTTAGTTAGAGGGTGAAGCACTTTAGTTAGAGGGTGAAGCACTTTAGTTAGAGGGTGAATACCTATAGTTAGAGGGTGAAGGGCTTCAGTTAGAGGGTGAAGGGCTTCAGTTAGAGGGTGAAGACCTTTAGTTAGAGGGTGAAGACCTATAGTTAGAGGGTGAAGGGTTTCAGTTAGAGGGTGAAGACCGTTAGTTAGAGGGTGAAGACCTTTAGTTAGAGGGTGAAGGGCTTCAGTTAGAGGGTGAAAGGTTTCAGTTAGAGGGTGAAGACCTTTAGTTAGAGGGTGAAGACCTTTAGTTATAGGGTGAAGGGCTTCAGTTAGAGGGTGAAGACCTTTAGTTAGAGGGTGAAGGGGTTCAGTTAGAGGGTGAAGGGGTTCAGTTAGAGGGTGAAGACCTTTAGTTAGAGGGTGAAGGGCTTCAAGTAAGAGAGTGAAGAAATAGACAAGTTTGTTTATTTGTTCGGTTTTACGCCTTCATCAGCACCATTTTGGGCTATATCGATGGCGGGCAGTTTACCCAACAACACCTTTCCTGGGCAGGCTCCAGCGGTTAACCAGTACTTAGTGCACCAATCTCTGTAAGAAACTGCCAACTTTTTCATCATATAAAAGAGACACGGTCTGAGTGGGGCTCGAATCCATGACAATCAGTGATGACAGATTACAGTGGTATATAAGTCAGCGACCTTAACCACTCGATCACAGAGGTGGACATTATTTGAGTAAGACAAGATTATATTGTATAGGACGGTCACAAAAATTTGTATTTCCATAAATTATTTGAGTTAGGAATGATTCATTCTTGAAGATAGAAAACTATTATTATTACTCGTGATTGGCGACACTTGTGATAATATTTCTTTCAATGTTCATTCGGTTAAATATTATTGGATTTTACGCTGGAACAAAGAAATATCCACTATTTGATTGATAAATTGCTATATTTCATTGGACATAAAAAAAAAGTTATTAGGTCTGAAATAACATTTTACCACAACCATAGGTAATAAAGGAAAGGGAAATTGTCTAATTATAACTCTAATCCTCTTTAGAAAGTCTACAAAGCATTTCAACCAAGCTTCACAAACTACAGGTTGCCAAATAGGAACACGCTATGTAAACTGATACGACAAAGTGTGTTTGCAGTGAGTAGTTGATAGTGTGTTTGCAGTGAGTAGTTGATAGATGAAACTCAACTAAAATATCTGTAACACACCTTCATTTGAAACACCTGTAACTCGCCTTCAACTAAAATATCTGTAACAGACCTTCAACTGAAACACCTGTAACCCACCTTCAACTGAAACACCTGTAACTTGCCTTCAACTGAAACACCTGTAACCCACCTTCAACTGAAACACCTGTAACTCGCCTTCAACTAAAACACCTGTAACCCTTCAACTGAAACACCTGTAACCCACCTTCAACTGAAACAACTGTAACTCGCCTTCAACTGAAACACCTGTAACTAACCGTCAACTAAAATATCTGTAACACACCTTCAACTGAAACACCTGTAACCCACCTTCAACCGAAACACCTGTAACACACCTTCAACCGAAACACCTGTAACTCGCCTTCAACTGAAACACCTGTAACCCACCTTCAACTGAAACAACCATAACTCGCCTTCAACTGAAACAACTGTAACCCACCTTCAACTGAAACACCTGTAACTCACCTTCAACTGAAACACCTGTAACCCACCTTCAACTGAAACACATGTAACCCACCTTCAACTGAAACAACTGTAACTCGCCTTCAACTGAAACACCTGTAACCCACCTTCAACTGAAACACCTGTAACCCACCTTCAACTGAAACACATGTAACCCACCTTCAACTGAAACACCTGTAACCCACCTTCAACTCAAACACCTGTAACTAACCTTCAACTCAAACACCTGTAACCCACCTTCAACTCAAACACCTGTAACTAACCTTCAACTCAAACACCTGTAACCCACCTTCAACTCAAACACCTGTAACTAACCTTCAACTCAAACACCTGTAACTAACCTTCAACTCAAACACCTGCAACACACCTTCAACTACTTAAGTATATTTCCATATTATGCTATATCAACTATTCACAATACACAGAATTTGTTGTATCAGGTTAAACAGTGTGAATAAACTTTCTTAAAATCTACCGTCACCATTCTCGGGGATGAAAAGCAACTTGCCAAATACGATCAAAAACCTCCAAATTGTGCACAATGCCGGATTGCAGGATCCTAAATACGGTCACATTGACCTACATTAACATCCAAATCATATTAATAAATCCCATATATCTCTATGGATGCTCAGAACTGATGTTATTTCTGACAGCATGATTACTGAATAGGGTATCCTGTGAAATTATAAATAGCAAAACGGCGCCATATATATATATCGATGTGCTTCACATTGCATGCATGCGGTTTTGTTTTAATCTTATTTTATTTACTATTTTACATTTACTGATAATCATGAAAGAGAAAAAAAAGAGAAGAAAGAAAAAAAGAAGAAAAAAAAAAGAAGGGAAAAAATCCTTTGAAATTATTATGCAAATAGAGATAGCTTATTTGACGTAGCTGGTGATAGTCATGACAATTAACCCTTTCAACACCACAGACCTCTATTTATAGGCTTACAAAAAGTGTAGATCCAGATGAGCCGGCTCGTGATGAGCCGTCTCATCAGGATCTGCACTTTTTGCAAGTAGTATTACTAATTTTAGACAAAATTGATAAATGATCTGGTCCGAATGTAATTTTTTTATTCATTTATTGGTCTAAGAATATCATGGACCAGTCCATGTCAGTAATTTGGTGTTGAAAGAGTTAAGAGCTAGGTGGTCCTTCCACCAAACGGAGAGATTCATAGTAGGTCAAGTGGAGCAGCCAATTGTTTTTAATATAAAACTGACTAATACTTTCAAACAAACCATTTCAAGCTATTGTTTGGCGAAATATTTTCTATATTTAAAATTCTAGCATGGCCCGGCATTATATCTGCATGAAAGAAGGAATTTGCCGTGTTTAAATCTACAATAAAACATTTTTAGCGTGTGCCGTCAAACGTCATTTTATGAGTATTTTTCTAGTTTTATGACAACATTTACGCACTCTAAAAAATAAAACCAACTATTTTTGCACTTTTGAGATATTTTCGTCATGTTAGAATGGAAATAATATTTGTATTTGCGTTATTTATAGTAGAATAAAACATCGTTTGTCGTTCCAAGTGGTGGAATTAAGCACTTAGGCCTATGGCCTGTGTGGTTAATTTCAATCAATTCCGAACAACAAACGCATGTTCTTTTCGCCAATAAATTACTGTACGATTAGCGCAGTGGTTAGCACGCTCGCTTCTCACCAATGCAATCCGGGTTCGATCCTCTGACCGGGAAGTATGCGAGATGGTACGGTGGTCGCCAGATCGGACAGGTGTGTTTTCTCCAGGTACTCCGGTTTCCTCCCACACGAATGACCATATTTGCACTTTCATCCGCGTCAACGAGAGTGATTAATATAAGTTGTTAAAACTTGCTTCGCAATCGTTGTAAAATAAATAAAGTTTAAAAAATAACTGAATGACAAATATTTTTTCATAATTAATTAGTTATTTTCTATCTGCCAAGATATAAAACAGGTGTCTCATGGCAGAACTGAACAGTTTATTTAGGAAACATTTCTAGGAAAACCCCTCTAAATCACATCCAAACAGAACATTTCTCTGTTCTCAAACAAAGGAAACACAATACAGTCTACATCCACTATGTCAAAGTCGGTTATGTCGAATTCTCCGGTTATCTCGAAGTCGGATCAAAGTCCCGTTCCAGACATCATCTTCTTACATATAACTGGCTCTGTTTATATCAAATTTCGTTATGTCAAAGCATCTCTTCAGTCCGACGGAATTTGACATAACGGATGTAGACTGTAATTGAAATAATTGTCTTGGAGCTGAATGTTTTCCCTCCTTATTCATTGAACAAACATCTCTGTAAACAGGAACCCCTTTTCTACATACCGAACACATTTTTAGAACAAAATGTTCTCAAGAAGCAGAATTTCTAGTTCTTTTGGCTATTTGAATGAATAAAATTCCTTTATCCTATTCTTTGTACTTTATGTGTGTGACTAAGCAAGGACTGACGAATGCACGGACAGACGGAAATAAACAATCCATAAGTATTGATTTTGCAGTCCTTCTATATAAAGAGCAATTCCTGGGAAAGAAATATATTGCCACCATTGTAAAACCATATAAAAATACACTTACTGGCAGATATGGAGCGTCCTTTGTAAGCAAGAGAGAGAGAGAGAATATAATAGCTTCAGTGTTCATATATATATATATATATATATACATTTGTCATCAATAAATCAATCAAATAAGTGTACTCAGATACTGTAAGCACATCGGGACATACTGTTTCTGCTACTTTAACTCTTTACTCCACATAAACACCATACAACACCCTGTACCTTACTCCACATAAATACCATACAACACCCTGTACCTTACTCCACATAAACACCGTACAACACCCTGTACCTTACTCCACATAAACACCGTACAACACCCTGTATCTTACTCCATATAAACACGCAGTACCTTACACAACATAAACACCCTGTACCTTTGCTCCATATAAACACCGTACAACACCCTGTACCTTACTCCACATAAACACCATACAACACCCTGTACCCTACTCCACATAAACACCATACAACACCCTGTACCTTACTCCACATAAACACCATACAACACTCGGTATCGCTCCAACACATAGCCGCAGTTCCATGCGCTTATCTATTCACATAGATTGCCTATGGAAAACATGTCTAGGTCCCCGCAAGGGGTTTGACATTACATTCATACATACATAATATTATACGGTTTCATCCGCACCAATGAGAGTGATTATATAATTTGCTAAAGCTTGTTTCGCAATCATTGTAAAGTAAATAAAGTGTACACCTTAATAGAAATGTATAATTAGTATAATACTGTGATCATAGTTATGAAATACCATTCAGGTTAAAACAACAGAACCGTCGGAACAAGTTAATTATGAATGTTATGTTTGCATGTGTTGTGCGCACAATTCTAGAAATGCAAAGCTGCCGCCATTACAGTTCAAATGTCCCTCAAAGATTCGAGCCTTGACAAGAATTTATTCTGATATTGCCGGATGGAGATCTGTCACAGGATGAGAAGCATGCGCAGCCAACCCGGGGCTCGAAACCAGGACCCTTCGCTTACAGGGTGGCAAACATTCTACGGACTGAGCTACCCGTGACATTTACATGAAAACATGATCTCCCCAATGGTTGGTTGTTCCAGGGATCCCTCTGTCTGAAATTTTGTCTGCACCACTTCTGTCGCCATTTGAACAAACTGGAGCCAATTTGAAAAACTTGGAGCCAACTAAGAACCATATAGTTCACAGATAAATATTTCAAGCCATGTATTTGATAAAATATGTTGAGCAAAAAAAAAATCAATTTTAAAAAAAGTAGCCCTACATATTTATTGGGGACAGAGAGCAGGAATCTTGAAAGTGTTCCATACCGCGACATATACTGATTGCCTATCAGTCTGGTACAGTGCACACAGGATAGGATACTAGGAACAAACAGACAGAGGTCTCTCATCACCCAGAAATGGCTAGCTGCTTTTGCTTTGGCCTGAACAATGGTTTCTCATACATAATACATATCATGCACATCTAATACAGTGTTAATGAGAGACAGTCAGTTACTTCCCGTGAATACTACCTTAAAGTAGATAGGTCCTATTAAGTGTTTTCCTCTGTTTTTATCGTTGTTTCCTTTGCACAACATGCAAGCAATTTTAATACTATCGCTTCTTATGAGTATTAAATTACTATATCTCAACAGATCTCCTAAAGTATATGCAATGTGTACTTATTTACTGCATCAGTTAATTAACACGATTTTGATAAAATCACATTTATCATACCGCAACATCTGGTTAGGGAACAACAGTAAAAACAAAAGATTCTAACTAAAAGGACCTATTCACATTTTGGAATAAATCGGACTTTATCTGCCAAGGGAGGTAATAGAGCCATATAGCAACATCTGGTTAGGGAACAACAGTAAAAACAAAAGATTCTAACTAAAAGGACCTATTCACATTTTGGAATAAATCGGACTTTATCTGCCAAGGGAGGTAATAGAAAATTAGAGATGTCTCTCATTCAGTGCATGTACAACACATTTAGAACAATACATGTATGTGGGTCAGATTGTGTTATATATATTGTGCATATATTATATAGTGTTATAATCATAGTCCTGTACCTGTCACATAATTAGAATTGGTGTATAAATCACTGTCACATACGGGGCACACTCACATACGGGGCACACTCACATACGGGGCACACTCATATACGGAGGACACTCATATACGGGGGACACTCACATACGGGGGACACTCACATACGGGGCACACTCGTATACGGGGCACACTCACATATGGGGGACACTCACATACGGGGGACACTCACATACGGGGGACACTCACATACGGGGGACACTCACATACGGGGAACACTCACATACGGGGCACACTCATATACGGGGGACACTCATATACGGGGGACACTCACATACGGGGGACACTCATACGGGGCACTCACATACGGGGCACACTCGTATACGGGGCACACTCACATATGGGGGACACTCACATACGGGGGACACTCACATACGGGGGACACTCACATACGGGGGACACTCACATACGGGGAACACTCACATATGGGGGACACTCACTTACAGGGGGACACTCACATACGGGGCACACTCACATACGGGGCACACTCACTTACAGGGGGACACTCACATACGTGGGGACACTCACATACGGGGCACACTCACATACGAGGGACACTCACATACGGGGGACACTCACATATGGTGGACACTCACATACGTGGGACACTCACATACGTGGGACACTCACATACAGGGGACACTCACATACGGGGGACACTCACATATGGGGTGCACTCACATATGGGGCACACTCACATACGGGGCACACTCACAGATGGGGCACACTCACATATGGGGCACACTCACATACAGGGCACATTCACATACGGGGGACACTCACATATGGGGTGCACTCACATATGGGGCACACTCACATACGGGGCACTCTCACATACGGGGGACACTCTCACATACGGGGGACACTCACATACGGGGGACACTCACAAATGGGGCCACACTCACATACAGTGCAATTTGTGAACAGGACTATGAATTATAAAATTACATCAAACTAAATGATAAATAGATAACTAAATAACTAGAGAACACGAGATTAGGAAAATAATATAAATGTAGCCAATTAATATAGAAAACTAACTTACGGTACACTGCAACAGGCAGGGAGAACTCGCTGTCTGATATCAAATATCTAAATTAACTATAATCAGACCTCGACGTACGTGAAACAGTTTATGTTATAAACAGCTGTTATTACTAGTATTCGCGGGTTTTGAAAGCAAATTAAATAATGTCTAATCCAGATACCCAATAATTATATTTAGTTTATAATTGTGATATGTTGAGGACTACGGACAATGGCTCCCAAATATCGGCAACGTACCTGAGGATATTTGTCCTTGTCTGTTATAATTGTGATATGTTGAGGACTACGGACAATGGCTCCCAAATATCGGCAACGTACCTGAGGATATTTGTCCTTGTCTGTTATAATTGTGATATGTTGAGGACTACGGACAATGGCTCCCAAATATCGGCAACGTACCTGAGGATATTTGTCCTTGTCTGTTATAATTGTGATATGTTGAGGACTACGGACAATGGCTCCCAAATATCGGCAACGTACCTGAGGATATTTGTCCTTGTCTGTTATAATTGTGATATGTTGAGGACTACGGACAATGGCTCCCAAATATCGGCAACGTACCCGAGGATATTTGTCCTTGTCTGTTATAATTGTGATATGTTGAGGACTACGGACAATGGCTCCCAAATATCGGCAACGTACCTGAGGATATTTGTCCTTGTCTGTTATAATTGTGATATGTTGAGGACTACGGACAATGGCTCCCAAATATCGGCAACGTACCTGAGGATATTTGTCCTTGTCTGTTATAATTGTGATATGTTGAGGACTACGGACAATGGCTCCCAAATATCGGCAACGTACCTGAGGATATTTGTCCTTGTCTGTTATAATTGTGATATGTTGAGGACTACGGACAATGGCTCCCAATATCGGCAACGTACCTGAGGATATTTGTCCTTGTCTGTTATAATTGTGATATGTTGAGGACTACGGACAATGGCTCCCAAATATCGGCAACGTACCTGAGGATATTTGTCCTTGTCTGTTATAATTGTGATATGTTGAGGACTACGGACAATGGCTCCCAAATATCGGCAACGTACCTGAGGATATTTGTCCTTGTCTGTTATAATTGTGATATGTTGAGGACTACGGACAATGGCTCCCAAATATCGGCAACGTACCTGAGGATATTTGTCCTTGTCGGTTATAAAGCCGATGATAATTTTTGAAGTAGTTAGTTACGTAAATGTCTACCTACATACCCATGGGTCTATGCCTCATTTTGACTTTGAGATAACCGGAGAATTCAACATAACTGACTTTGACATAACTGTCGGATTAGCGCAGTGGTTTCTTACCAATGCAACCCGGGTTCGATCCTCGGACCGGGAAGTACTTTGAAATAACTAGGGGATGTAGATTGTATATTGAGCACTTGTTTCTTTATTTTTGAAGTTTAAGCTCACACAGATTAGATAACATGCAGACTCTCGAGAGGAGGGGACCCCAGTTGGACAGGTACCTGGGTAGAACCACAGACCTACCACAAGCCAGCTGGACAGCTTCCGCACATAAAATAATTTGATAGTCTGAACAACTCGGTCGGAGATTCCCCCTCCCGCACCAAACCTCCCAATGACCAAGCATGTTGCTAATTTAATGGTTATATATACAGCAAGTTCTCCCTGTCCTGTGTGTTAGCTGTAGTGAAGATTAGCAGGGATAATGGAATTGCCTTAACTAGTTCTTCCAGATCTCGCAGTAACCCATGTAACAAACTGTGCTCCAGCTTGCCCAGCTCGTACGCCCACATCGCGAAGGATGGCAAGAATATGTGCTTCGCTGAAGTAACAACCTTCTCTGCAGGATCCTTCAAGGCAGTTTTTAACAACTCTGAACCCTGAAACAAGTAATGAACTCTATACAGTCAAACCCGATATAGCGGTCGGCATACATTAACCCTTTCCCTGCTGAGTAAATAAAATCACATTTGCAAACAACATAGATCCAGATCAGCCACGGCGTAATGCCGAGTCAGATCTGGATCTATGTTGTTTGCAATTCGGACAAGTGTTTTAGCTCAACTATCCGAATAGCACACAGCATAGAGCCTGATCAGACAGCATAGCGCACTCGCTTCTCACTAATGCAACCCGAGTTAGATCCTCGGACAGGGAAGTATGTGAGATGGTACGGTGGTCGCCAGATCGGACAGGTGGGTTTTCTCCGGGTACTCCGATTTCCTCCAACACGAATGACCACATTTAAGCTTTCATCCGCGCCAACGAGAATGATTAATACAAGTTGTTAAAACTTGCTTCGCAATCGTTGTGAAATAAATAACGTTTGAAGTACCCAACGATAAATGTCCTTGTCACTATGGTAAGTCCTTGATCATGAATAACAGCTTATTGGAGGTAACGACGTACATGAGGATATTTAAACTTGTCCGGTATTAAATAACACGATATGTTGAAGAATGGCTCCAAAATATCATTATGTCCACTTAGTGCAGTGGTTAGCACGCTCGCTTCTCACCAATGTAACCCGGGTTCGATACTCGGACCAGGAAGAATGTGAGATGGTATAGTCGGACAGGTGGGTTTTCTCAGGGTATTCCGGTTTTCTTCCAAGCAAAAGATCCGGGTATAATTATGTTTTCATCCGAGCCAACGAGAGAGATTAATAAAAGTTGTTACAACTTTGTTTCGCAATTATTGCAAGAAGTTATTTTCTGGTTTTTGTTTCTAAATATCAGTAACATACCAGAAAATATCTGTCCTTGTATCCTAATTGTGATATGTTGAGGACAATGGCTCTCAAATATCGGCAACGTACCTGAGGATATTTGTCCTTGTCGGTTATAAAGCCGATGATAAGTCCTAGACTACGGACGACGGCTTCTCGAACATCAGCCTCCTTATCATCCTGTAGCATCTGCTGTAGCATGGACAACACCAGGGAACTACGTAGCTCACTCTGTAATATACACATGTAACATCAACACCAGGAAACTACGTAGCTCACTCTGTAATATACACGTGTAACATCAACACAAGGAAACTACATAACATCAACACCAGGGAACTACGTAGCTCACTCTGTAATATACATGTATAACATTAACACCAGGGAACTACGTAACTCATTCTGTAATATACACATGTAACATCAACACAAGGAAACTACATAACATCAACACCAGGGAACTACGTAGCTCACTCTGTAATATACACGTATAACATCAACACCAGGAAACTACGTAACATCAACACCAGGGAACTATGTAGCTCACTCTGTAATATACACAT
The DNA here is from genome assembly GCA_014843695.1 of Archivesica marissinica. Lineage (NCBI taxonomy): Eukaryota > Metazoa > Mollusca > Bivalvia > Venerida > Vesicomyidae > Archivesica > Archivesica marissinica. The sequence goes on along the minus strand of CM026395.1, from coordinate 21,076,303 downwards.
GTAACATCAACCCCAGGGAACTACGTAGCTCACTCTGTAATATACAC
>CM026395.1:21015201-21075256 GCA_014843695.1 Archivesica marissinica | reverse complement strand
ATTATATCTCCATACAAACGACTGCTATTTAACCCTTTCCTTCATAGAGATTTAGGTTATATACTATTATATCTCCATACAAACGACAGCCATTTAACCCTTTCCTTCATAGAGATTTAGGTTAATATACTATTATATCTCCATACAAATGACAGCCATTTAACACTTTCCTTCATAGATATTTAGGTTAATATACTATTATATCTCCATACAAACGACAGCCATTTAACACTTTCCTTCATAGAGATTTAGGTTAATATACTTTATATCTCCATTACAAAAGACAACCATTTAACACTTTCCTCATAGGATTTTAGGTTAATATACTATTATATCTCCATACAAACGACAACCATTTAACACTCCTTTCATAGAGATTTAGGTTAATATACTATTATATCTCCATACAAATGACAGCCATTAACCATTTCCTTCATAGAGATTTAGGTTAATATACTATTATATCTTCATACAAATGACAGCCATTTAACCCTTTCCTTCATAGAGATTTAGGTTAATATACTATTATATCTCCATGCAAACGTCAGCCATTTAACACTTTCCTTCATAGAGATTTAGGTTAATATACTATTATATCTCCATACAAACGACAACCATTTAACACTTTCCTTCATAGAGATTTATGTTAATATACTATTATATCTCCATACAAACGACAAACATTTAACCCTTTCCTTCATAGAGATTTAAGTTAATATATTATTATATCTCCATACAAACGACAACCATTTAACACTTTCCTTCATAGAGATTTAGGTTAATATACTATTATATCTCCATACAAACGACAACCATTTAACACTTTCCTTCATAGAGATTTAGGTTAATATACTATTATATCTCCATACAAACGACATCCATTTAACCCTTTCCTTCATAGAGATTTAGGTTAATATACTATTATATCTCCATACAAACGACAGCCATTTAACCTTTCCTTCATAGAGATTTAGGTTAATATACTATTATATCTCCATACAAACGTCAGCCATTTAACCCTTTCCTTCATAGAGATTTAGGTTAATATACTATTATATCTCCATACAAACGACAGCCATTTAACACTTTCCTTCATAGAGATTTAGGTTAATATACTATTATATCTCCATACAAACGACAACCATTTAACCCTTTCCTTCATAGAGATTTAGGTTAATATACTATTATATCTCCATACAAAGGACAACCATTTAACACTTTCCTTCATAGAGATTTAGGTTAATATACTATTATATCTCCATACAAACGACAACCATTTAACACTTTCCTTCATAGAGATTTAGGTTAATATACTATTATATCTCCATACAAACGACAGCCATTTAACCCTTTCCTTCATAGAGATTTAGGTTAATATACTATTATATCTCCATACAAACGACAGCCATTTAACCCTTTCCTTCATAGAGATTTAGGTTAATATACTATTATATCTCCATACAAACGACAGCCATTTAACCTTTCCTTCATAGAGATTTAGGTTAATATACTATTATATCTCCATACAAACGACAGCCATTTAACCCTTTCCTTCATAGAGATTTAGGTTAATATACTATTATATCTCCATACAAACGACAGCCATTTAACCCTTTCCTTCATAGAGATTTAGGTTAATATACTATTATATCTCCATACAAACGACAGCCATTTAACCCTTTCCTTCATAGAGATTTAGGTTAATATACTATTATATCTCCATACAAACGACAGCCATTTAACCTTTCCTTCATAGAGATTTAGGTTAATATACTATTATATCTCCATACAAACGACAGCCATTTAACCCTTTCCTTCATAGAGATTTAGGTTAATATACTATTATATCTCCATACAAACGACAGCCATTTAACCCTTTCCTTTATAGAGATTTAGGTTAATATACTATTATATCTCCATACAAACGACAACCATTTAACACTTTCCTTCATAGAGATTTAGGTTAATATACTATTATATCTCCATACAAATGACAGCCATTAACCATTTCCTTCATAGAGATTTAGGTTAATATACTATTATATCTTCATACAAATGACAGCCATTTAACCCTTTCCTTCATAGAGATTTAGGTTAATATACTATTATATCTCCATACAAACGACATCCATTTAGCTATCATGTAGTGGATAAGTAGTCGCCATATCTATCCCACCTCCATAGATATTACTGGGACTACATAGAGATTTAAGTTAATATACTATTATATCTCCATACAAACGACAACCATTTAGCTATCATGTAGTGGATAAATAGTCGCCATATCTATCCCACCTCCATAGATATTACTGGGACTACATGGGATTTAAGTTAATATACTATTATATATCCATACAAACGACAACCATTTAGCTATCATGCAGTGGATAAGTACATACCATATCTATCCCACCTCCATAGATATTACTGGGACTACATGAGATTTAAGTTAATATACTATTATATCTCCATACAAACGACAGCCATTTAGTTATCATGCAGTGGATAAGTAGTGGCCATATCTATCCCACCTTCATAGATATTACTGGGACTATATGAGATTCTGGCCTTTATTATGAACATTGGTTTGGCTACTACATTGTCAATGTATGTCGTAGTGGTAATGGCGTCAAGAGGTGCTTCTATGAGGAAAAGGGTTAATGTATGACAATGGCGTCAAGATGTGCTTCTATGAGGGAAAGGGTTAATGTATGACAATGGCGTCAAGATGTGCTTCTATGAGGGAAAGGGTTAAGATGAGGACAACAATCCATGACTGGAATGTAAATCAATTGTGGAAAGAATTATGTTAAGCTTTTAGCTTTCAGTTCAATCCACATAGCACGATATAAATGTATGGTTCTGTCTATTTCTCGTCTACATATATCTCTGTAAATAAGTATGTTTAAACCAAATCTATTTTAGTATGTATTATCAACATTGCCGACATAAATAACGTGTCACTACAGTGCGATCTCAAGTTTTGGAACAATACACATTAATAGTTGATAACATCAAACATAGATGTAGAACTAACTACAGTATAGTACCCGTTGCTAACATCAAACATATATGTAGAAATAACTACAGTATAATACACGTTGCTAACATCAAACATCAATGTAGAATTAACTACAGTATAGTACCCGTTGCTAACATCAATGTAGAAATAACTATAGTATAGTAAATGTTGCTAACATCAAACATATATGTAGAACTAACTACAGTATAGTACCCGTTGCTAACATCAAACATCAATGTAGAACTAATTACAGTATAGTACACGTTGCTAACATCAAACATATATGTAGAACTAACTACAGTATAATACACGTTGCTAACATCAAACATATATGTAGAACTAACTACAGTATAATACCCGTTGCTAACATCAAACATATATGTAGAACTAACTACAGATAATAACGTTGCTAACATCAAACATATTGTAGAACTAACTACAGTATAATACCCGTTGCTAACATCAAACATATATGTAGAACTAACTACAGTATAATACACGTTGCTAACATCAAACATATATGTAGAACTAACAACAGTATAATACCCGTTGATAACATCAAACATCAATGTAGAACTAACTACAGTATAATACACGTTGCTAACATCAAACATATATGTAGAACTAACGATAGTATAATACACGTTGCTAACATCAAACATATATGTAGAACTAGCTACAGTATAATACACGTTGCTAACATCAAACATATATGTAGTAATAACTATAGTATAATACCCGTTGCTAACATCAAACATCAATGTAGAACTAACTACAGTATAGTACACGTTGCTAACATCAAACATATATGTAGAACTAACTATAGTATAATACACGTTGCTAACATCAAACATATATGTACAACTAACTATAGCATAATACACGTTGCTAACATCAAACATCAATGTAGAACTAACTACAGTATAGTACACTTTGCTAACATCAAACATATATGTAGAACTAACTACAGTATAGTACACGTTGCTAACATCAAACATATATGTAGAACTAACTACAGTATAATACCCGTTGCTAACATCAAACATCAATGTAGAAATAACTACAGTATAGTACACGTTGCTAACATCAAACATATATGTAGAACTAACTACAGTATAATACACGTTGCTAACATCAAACATCAATGTAGAACTAACTACAGTATAATACACGTTGCTAACATCAAACATATATGTAGAAATAACTATAGTATAATACACGTTGCTAACATCAAACATATATGTAGAACTAACTACAGTATAGTACCCGTTGCTAACATCAAACATCAATGTAGAACTAATTACAGTATAGTACACGTTGCTAACATCAAACATATATGTAGAACTAACTACAGTATAATACACGTTGCTAACATCAAACATATATGTAGAACTAACTACAGTATAATACCCGTTGCTAACATCAAACATATATGTAGAACTAACTACAGTATAATACACGTTGCTAACATCAAACATATATGTAGAACTAACTACAGTATAATACCCGTTGCTAACATCAAACATATATGTAGAACTAACTACAGTATAATACACGTTGCTAACATCAAACATATATGTAGAACTAACTACAGTATAATACCCGTTGCTAACATCAAACATATATGTAGAACTAACTACAGTATAATACACGTTGCTAACATCAAACATATATGTAGAACTAACTACAGTATAATACCCGTTGCTAACATCAAACATATATGTAGAACTAACTACAGTATAATACACGTTGCTAACATCAAACATATATGTAGAACTAACTACAGTATAATACCCGTTGCTAACATAAACAAACAATAACACAGATGTAGTAACATCAACATACAGTATAGTACCCGTTGCTAACATCAAACATATATGTAGAATACCTACAGTATAATACACGTTGCTAACATCAAACATATATGTAGAACTAACTACAGTATAATACCCGTGGTAGACACAGTATAGTACCCGTTGCTAACATCAACATAATGTAGAACAACTAAGTATAATACACGTTGCTAACATCAAACATATATGTAGAAACTAACTACAGTATATACACGTTGCTAACATCAAACACATACAACATAACATAAATATACACGTTGCTAACATCAAACATTTATGTAAATAATATAGTATATACACGTTGCTAACATCAAACATACAGAATGTACAGTATAGTACTAACATCAAAGTATAATCCCGTTGCTAACATCACAACATGTAGAAATAATACAGTATAGTATAACACGTTGCACGTAACATCAAACATATATGTAGAAAAACTAGTATAATACACGTGCTAACATCAAACATATATGTAGAACTATACACGTTGCTAACATCAAACATATATGTAGAACTAACTACAGTATAATACACGTTGCTAACATCAAACATATATGTAGAACTAACTACAGTATAATACCCGTTGTAACATCAACATTATGTAGAACTAACTATAGTATAATACACGTTGCTAACATCAAACATATATGTAGAACTAACTATAGTATAATACACGTTGCTAACATCAAACATAATGTAGAAATAACTACAGTATAATACACGTTGCTAACATCAAACATATATGTAGAACTAACTACAGTATAGTACACGTTGCTAACATCAAACATATATGTAGAACTAACTACAGTATAATACACGTTGCTAACATCAATTGTGTAACTAAGTATAATACCCGTTGCTAACATCAAACATCAATGTAGAACTAACTACAGTATAGTACACTTTGCTAACATCAAACATATATGTAGAACTAACTACAGTATAGTACACGTTGCTAACATCAAACATATATGTAGAACTAACTACAGTATAATACCCGTTGCTAACATCAAACATCAATGTAGAAATAACTACAGTATAGTACACGTTGCTAACATCAAACATATATGTAGAACTAACTACAGTATAATACACGTTGCTAACATCAATGTAGAACTAACTACAGTATAATACACGTTGCTAACATCAAACATATATGTAGAAATAACTACAGTATAGTACCCGTTGCTAACATCAAACATATATGTAGAAATAACTACAGTATAATACACGTTGCTAACATCAAACATCGATGTAGAAATAACTACAGTATAATACACGTTGCTAACATCAAACATATATGTAGAAATAACTACAGTATAATACACGTTGCTAACATCAAACATATATGTAGAAATAACTACAGTATAATACACGTTGCTAACATCAATGTAAAAATAACTACAGTATAGTACCCGTTGCTAACATCAATGTAAAACTAACTATAGTATAGTACCCGTCGCTAACATCAATGTAGAAATAACTACAGTATAGTACCCGTTGCTAACATCAATGTAGAAATAACTACAGTATAGTACCCGTTGCTAACATCAATGTAGAAATAACTACAGTATAATACACGTTGCTAACATCAAACATATATGTAGAAATAACTACAGTATAATACACGTTGCTAACATCAATGTAGAACTAACTACAGTATAATACACGTTGCTAACATCAATGTAGAACTAACTACAGTATAATACCCGTTGCTAACATCAAACATATATGTAGAACTAACTACAGTATAATACACGTTGCTAACATCAAACATATATGTAGAACTAACTACGGTATAGTACCCGTTGCTAACATCAAACATATATGTAGAAATAATTACAGTATAATACACGTTGCTAACATTAAACATATATGTAGAACTAACTACAGTATAATACCCGTTGCTAACATCAAACATATATGTAGAAATAATTACAGTATAATACACGTTGCTAACAGTAAACATATATGTAGAACTAACTACAGTATAATACCCGTTGCTAACATCAAACACATATGTAGAACTAACTACAGTATAGTACACGTTGCTAACATCAACATCAATGTAGAACTAACTACAGTATAATACACGTTGCTAACATCAAACATCAATGTAGAACTAACTACAGTATAATACCCGTTGCTAACATCAAACATCAATGTAGAACTAACTACAGTATAGTACCCGTTGCTAACATCAAACATCAATGTAGAACTAACTACAGTATAATACCCGTTGCTAACATCAATGTAGAACTAACTACAGTATTGTACACGTTGCTAACATCAAACATCAATGTAGAACTAACTACAGTATAATACACGTTGCTAACATCAATGTAGAACTATCTACAGTATAATACACGTTGCTAACATCAATGTAGAACTAACTACAGTATAATACACGTTGCTAACATCAATAACATAATGTAGAACTAACTACAGTATAATACACGTTGCTAACATCAATGTAGAACTAACTACAGTATAATACACGTTGCTAACATCAATGTAGAACTAACTACAGTATAGTACACGTTGCTAACATCAATGTAGAACTAACTACAGTATAATACACGTTGCTAACATCAATGTAGAACTAACTACAGTATAGTACACGTTGCTAACATCAAACATCAATGTAGAACTAACTACAGTATAGTACCCGTTGCTAACATCAAACATCAATGTAGAACTAACTACAGTATAATACACGTTGATAACATCAAACATCAATGTAGAACTAACTACAGTATAATACACGTTGATAACATCAAACATCAATGTAGAACTAACTATAGTATAATACACGTTGCTAACATCAATGTAGAACTAACTACAGTATAATACACGTTGCTAACATCAATGTAGAACTAACTACAGTATAGTACACGTTGCTAACATCAATGTAGAACTAACTACAGTATAATACACGTTGCTAACATCAATGTAGAACTAACTACAGTATAGTACACGTTGCTAACATCAAACCTCAATGTAGAACTAACTACAGTATAGTACCCGTTGCTAACATCAAACATCAATGTAGAACTAACTACAGTATAATACACGTTGATAACATCAAACATCAATGTAGAACTAACTACAGTATAATACACGTTGATAACATCAAACATCAATGTAGAACTAACTATAGTATAGTACACGTTGCTAACATCAAACATCAATGTAGAAATAACTACAGTATAGTACCCATTGCTAACAACAATGTAGAACTAACTACAGTATAATACACGTTGCTAACATCAAACATCAATGTAGAACTAACTATAGTATAGTACACGTTGCTAACATCAAACATCAATGTAGAACTAACTATAGTATAGTACACGTTGCTAACATCAATGTAGAAATAACTACAGTATAGTACACGTTGCTAACATCAAACATCAATGTAGAACTAACTATAGTATAGTACACGTTGCTAACATCAAACATCAATGTAGAAATAACTACAGTATAGTACCCGTTGCTAACATCAATGTAGAACTAACTACAGTATAGTACACTTTGCTAACATCAAACATCAATGTAGAAATAACTACAGTATAGTACACGTTGCTAACATCAAACATAGGCATTGGGAATCTGGAAACTGACTGATTTAAAACAGGTGGCTGATTAATGGAGGTGACATTAATCAGGAAAATTGTGTTTCGTTTTCTAGATTACTTGAAGAACACAGATTACAGAACCGGAAGTGGAGCAGTGATTCACACGATTCACAGTTGGTACATAATCATCTACTTAGTAAACACAACAGTTTGGATGTTATACACTTAAAACAATATCAATGCAGAAAGTGTGGGCACTACAACTCTAGTTCCGATCAAATAGAGCAACAATTCCGGTGGATGTTTAGTGTGTTGTTTATGATTATTTTCCATTACCGCATGGTTACCCGGGGCGACGCTTTCAGAAGTATATCAGTCGTTTTATTGTTTGGAGGATAGTGCAAGATACAGAAGACGCTCCAATTCTAGAAGCATCCATGCTTCTGTTACATGCCCGGTGCTTAGCCGATACACGAGACCGGTTCATAGTCAAACCTGAAAAGACTGTTGATAGTAAAATAAAATAAGAGTCAAAATATACACAAAACAATACAAGAAAATGCAAGCACATGTTTAACTATATCTCGCACATCTACCAATAGTATCCAAACATTTCGATTTGGTCTATTTAGCTTGATCTTGAGAAGTCATTCCATATGGAATCCACTGCCACGAGGGAGAGAAGAGGCCATGTGAATTAGTTTATACACATTTTTTTTAGCTCCATTGCGAAACAAGTTCTTACAACTTATATTAATCACTCTCGAGACCTCATTCATGATGGAATCCATCGCCATGATGGAGAGAGAAGAGGCAACTTGGAATTTAAATGCCTTGCCTAAGGGCACAATCGTATCAATGGCTATAGCGGGGCTCGAACTCCGGGCATTTCGCTTTCTGAAGCGAACGCGCATTCGCATCCACTGCGCTATCACGACTTCCCTAAGGATACTAGCACCGTAGTTCTGGTGGGGTTCGAACTCGTTTCTATAACATTAGAGACCTCATTCCTTATGGAATCCACCGCCATGAGGGGAGAGAAGAAGCAATGTGAATGGAAGAAGCTTGGATACTACAACCATGGTTCTGGTGGGGTTCGAACTCGCAGCCTCTCGGCTACAAGTCGGAAACAGCATGCATTACATCAATGACGCTTTACGCACGTGTTGTTCTGTATATAAACTAGATGTAGACATGTTTAGCAATATTGATGAAGGTTCAAACTACTGTGGACTCCTTCACACGACGAGTGCAAGTCCATGCGAATAGTGTTCGTTATACGGACTCTGTTCTATGCATGACAATATATATTCCCGAGATTATTATGTCTATTCATATAATTACCTCATCATTCGAGGGTTTTTGTCTATTTGTTTAAGTGTGCGTCTGTCCGTGTGTGAGTGCGTGTACATGTGTTGTTGTCTCCGCATGTGTGTGTGTGTGTGTGTGCGTGCGTGCGTGTGTGCGTGTGTGTGTGCGTGCGCGTATCTGTGTGTGCGTATCTGTGTGCGTGCGTGCGTGCGCATTACCTCCGCCAAGGAGGTTTTTTGTCTACGTGTGTGTGTGTCTGAGCGTGCGTGCATGCATGTGTGTTACCTCCACTAAGGAGGTTATGTCTTCATTTATTTGTGTGTTAGCACGATTACTATACAAATTACAGACGCATTTCCATGAAATTTGGTGGAAGGTTGGTTCTCAGGTCAATGACGAACCAATTGGATGTTGGAGGCAACCGGATCTGGTTTTATACGTACGTTACCCGTTAACTGGGTAAAGTGGAAAGATAAATGGCGATCATAACATTACAAAATAAAAAGGGGGATGATGAAATAAACATAGAGCATCTGAAGGCTATTATTAGTGCTATACGGGGGGGGTCCTGCACTCCCAGGGGATTCATGCACTCCCTGGATGCACAGTCCCAGGGGATCCCTGCACTCCCTGGATGCACAGTCCCAGGGGATCCCTGCACTCCCTGGATGCACAGTCCAAGGGGATCCTGCACTCCCTGGATTCACAGTCCAAGGGGATCCTGCACTCCCTGGATGCACAGTCCAAGGGGATCCCCTGCACTCTCTGGATGCACAGTCCCAGGGGATCCTGCACTCTCTGGATGCACAGTCCCAGGGGATCCTGCACTCTCTGGATGCACAGTCCCAGGGGATCCTGCACTCTCTGGATGCACAGTCCCAGGGGATCCTGCAATTCCTGGATGCACAGTCCCAGGGGATCCTGCACTCCCTGGATGCACAGTCCAAGGGGATCCAGCACTCCCTGGATGCACAGTCCAAGGGATCGATCCTGCACTCCCTGGATTCACAGTCCAAGGGGATCCCTGCACTCCCTGGATTCACAGTTCAAGGGGATCCCTGCACTCCCTGGATTCACAGTCCAACTTGTCCCCTCGCATATTTTCACATTGGATGTTATACAAGTATATACAAATATGATTTAGCGCAGATCAGATAATCAATATACAGTTAAACCTGTGTTAGTGGTCACCTCTATTAAGCAGCTAACCTGTATTAAGCAGCCAGTTTACATACTCCCAATGTATTGTTTTATTATACATTTGCCCTCTATTAAGCAGCTAACCTGCATTAAGCAGCCAGTTTACATACTCCCAATGTATTGTTTTATTATACATTTGACCTCTATTAAGCAGCCAACCTGCATTAAGCAGCCAGTTTACATACTCCCAATGTATTGTTTTATTATACATTTGACCTCTATTAAGCAGCCAACCTGCATTAAGCAGCCAGTTTACATACTCCCAACGTATTGTTTTATTATACATTTGACCTCTATTAAGCAGCCAACCTGCATTAAGCAGCCAGTTTACATACTCCCAATGTATTGTTTTATTATACATTTGCCCTCTATTAAGCAGCCAACCTGCATTAAGCAGCCAGTTTACATACTCCCAACGTATTGTTTTATTATACATTTGACCTCTATTAAGCAGTCGCATGTGCTAAGCAGCCACTTTCTGTGATTCCCTTGGCTGGCTGTTTAAAGACAGGTTTGACTGTATATACAATTTCATGTAATACCCACCACAAAAAAAGCAATAAAAGGTATTTTAATGCATTTTAAATCTATGGTACACATATTATAACATCTCCAAAATCTACTCAAATCTTATGAAGTGGACTATGCGAAATCCAAGATGGCTGCCATTAAATGTGCAGTTTTACATATTATGCAAATTGGGTCAAAATGGCCGACAATTCATAATACATTATAGTAACATTGTTTATAAGCATTAGAACTACCTTACATATGGAAGTTATTCAGAGAGAATAATTCAACACCTACCCTGGTGGGATTTGAACCTACAGTTGTGATGGGCAAGGAGAGTTGACCACTCAACCTTTAATGTTACAATACTGTATATTATGTAATAATTTCTTGTCTATGAAAACCATGTATGTATATCATTATGTATATGTGTTCACGTCCAAACCAGACAGGTCCAGTGGTCAATCGGGTTTGAGGAGTTTCACTGTATGTGAAGTCTCTCTTTCCCAGAGTGCTGCATATTCCAGATGTCCTGTTATGAACATGGTTTCCATTAGTGTATTACGCATTTGGCAGCCATTGCTGACAAATGAAATTTTTATTAATAAAATGAAAAGCTTGTATTCATTGTTATATTTTTGGGTCATGGCAACAAACATCCTAGCACACGAGTAGCACATTCTTCATCGCTTGTTTCAACGCTGGAAGTTCGAGCTCGGACTTACATACTTCATGATCAATGGGAAAATGGGAGATCCATCACTGGAAGTTCGAGCTCGGACTGATCAATGGGAGATCCAACAACGGAAGTTCGAGCTCGGACTTACATCCTTCATGATAAATAGGAGATCAAACACGGGAAGTTCATTTGCATATGTCTTATATATTTCAGATTTACATTTGGTATATCGAGCGCTATATTTCAGATTTACATTTGGTACATCGAGCGCTATATTTCAGATTTACATTTGGTATATCGAGCGCTATATTTCAGATTTACATTTGCTATATCGAGCGCTATATTTCAGATTTACATTTGGTACATTGAGCGCTATATTTCAGATTTACATTTGCTATATCGAGCGCTATATTTCAGATTTACATTTGCTATATCGAGCGCTATATTTCAGATTTACATTTGGTATATCGAGCGCTATATTTCAGATTTACATTTGCTATATCGAGCGCTATATTTCAGATTTACATTTGGTACATCGAGCGCTATATTTCAGATTTACATTTGCTATATCGAGCGCTATATTTCAGATTTACATTTGCTATATCGAGCGCTATATTTCAGATTTACATTTGGTACATCGAGCGCTATATTTCAGATTTACATTTGCTTTATCGAGCGCTATATTTCAGATTTACATTTGCTATATCGAGCGCTATATTTCAGATTTACATTTGGTATATCGAGCGCTATATTTCAGATTTACATTTGCTATATCGAGCGCTATATTTCAGATTTACATTTGGTATATCGAGCGCTATATTTCAGATTTACATTTGCTATATCGAGCGCTATATTTCAGATTTACATTTGGTATATCGAGCGCTATATTTCAGATTTACATTCGGTATATCGAGTGCTAGAAGATTGGATAAAATAACATTGTGGTCTTCACTCTAAAACAAATGATGTAATACCATGGTTGAATTCAATAATTTATTGCACATATTAATACAAGTACTTCTATGGTAGCCTTATTCAAGAGACAGGGTTCCTGCTGTCGGTTGCCAATGGCGCCAATTGCGACAAAAAATAAATATTGTGAATTGGCGAAAAAATATTTGTGGCAACCTTTTTTTTTTGGCACATGTTTTGTCAAATACTGGCTTCAAATATTTATTTGCGAGTTGGCGCCAAGTTTATTAAATTGGCTCCAGTGTTTTACAATTGCCGACAGACAAACATTCAGACAGAGGGAACCCCGAGAGAGACAATGAATTTGTTGCAGTGATGTTTTACAGAGATAAATATTAGTTTGTTTGTTTTTGGGGGTTTAAAGTCGCACAAACAACTTAGGTCATATGACGACTTTCCAGCTATTGGTGGAGGAAGACCCCAGGGTGCCCCTCCCTGTAGTATTGCAGGCACGGACGGACACCCGGGTAGACCCACCGACCTACCAGACATTCCAGCTATTGGTGGAGCAAGACCCAGGGTGCCCCTCCCTGTAGTATTGCAGGCACGGACGGACAGACACCCGGGTAGAACCACCGACCTACCGCAAGCCAGCTTGGAAAGAATTCGATACCACAGTGGGATACGAACCTGAACCTGCAGCAGTGAGTGGCAAGTGAGTGGCTAGTCAACCACCGTAATCACTCAGTCACGGAGGCACTCTGCAATAGACAACAGCAGCATGGACAGGTGGCTATATGCGGGTAGCAATGAAGGCGTTACTGAGAAATAATGTGTTAACAGAAGCCGACCGCAGCCAGGCTCAAACCACTAAATACATGAACATAAGCTACAGTAATATTACACAATAAATAGCACTGTCATTTGTACACAACACCCAAGTAAATAGTTATAAATATATGTTCAGTCCATTGGTTTCTTTGGATTTCTGGTTTGTTCCACTTTTGTTACGATCTCATCCCACTGCACAAATTGCTTGGATAGAAGAGTTATCTGAAAGCATGTGTCAAGGAAACTGACATACATTCTTCTAGCACAAAACTATATACTTGTATAGCCCTGGCTTTATTCATCTACAGGGGATTATATATCCCTATACTGCAAGCATTGCTCACTTATCTGTATATGTATACTTGTATAGCCCTGGCTTTATTCATCTATAGGGGATTAAATATTCCTATACTGCAAGCAATGCTCACTTATCTGTATATGTATACTTGTATAGCCCTGGCTTTATTCATCTATAGTGGGATTATATATTCCTATACTGTAAGCATTTCTCACTTATCTGTATATGTATACTTGTATAGCCCTGGCTTTATTCATCTACAGGGGATTATATATCCCTATACTGCAAGCAATGCTCACTTATCTGTATATGTATACTTGTATAGCCCTGGCTTTATTCATCTATAGGGGATTATATATCCCTATACTGCAAGCAATGCTCACTTATCTGTATATGTATACTTGCATAGCCCTGGTTTTATTCATCTACGTGGGAATTATATATCTCATACTGCAAGCAATGCTCACTTATCTGTATATGTATACTTGTATAGACCTGGTTTTATTCATCTACAGGGGATTATTTATCCCTATACTGCAAGCAATGCTCACTTATCTGTATATGTATACTTGTATAGCCCTGGCTTTATTCATCTATAGGGGATTATATATCCCTATACTGCAAGCAATGCTCACTTATCTGTATATGTATACTTGTATAGCCCTGGCTTTATTCAACTACATGGTCGCCCCACTACTGAATTGGGAGCAGCATGGTCCCAGTGGCTTTATTAATCTATAGGGGATTAAATAGCCCTATACTGCAAGCAATGCTCACTTATCTGTATATGTATACTTGTATAGCCCTGGCTTTATTCATCTATAGGGGATTATATATCACTATACTGCAAGCAATGCTCACTTATCTGTATATGTATACTTGTATAGCCCTGGCTTTATTCATCTACGGGGGGATTAAATATCCCTATACTGCAAGCAATGCTCACTTATCTGTATATGTATACTAGTATAGCCCTGGCTATATTCATCTATAGGGGATTATATATCCCTATACTGCAAGCAATGCTCACTTATCTGTATATGTATACTTGTATAGCCCTGGCTTTATTCATCTACAGGGGATTATATATCCCTATGCTGCAAGCAATGCTCACTTATATGTATACTTGTATAGCCCTGGCTTTATTCATCTATAGGGGATTATATATCCCTATACTGCAAGCAATGCTCACTTATCTATATATGTATACTTGTATAGCCCTGGCTTTATTCATCTACGGGGGATTAAATATCCCTAAACTGCAAGCAATGCTCACTTATCTGTATATGTATACTTGTATAGCCCTGGCTTTTTTGGGGTTTTATTCATCTATAGGGGATTAAATATTCCTATACTGCAAGCAATGCTCACTTATCTGTATATGTATACTTGCATAGCCCTGGCTTTATTCATCTATAGGGGATTATATATCCTATACTGCAAGCAATGCTCACTTATCTGTATATGTATACTTGTATAGCCCTGGCTTTTTTGGGTTTTTGTTTGTATAGCCCTGGCTTTATTCATCTACGGGGGATTAAATATCCCTATACTGCAAGCAATGCTCACTTATCTGTATATGTATACTTGTATAGCCCTGGCTTTATTCATCTATAGGGGATTATATATTCCTATACTGCAAGCAATGCTCACTTATCTGTATATGTATACTTGCATAGCCCTGGCTATATTCATCTATAGGGGATTATATATCCTATACTGCAAGCAATGCTCACTTATCTGTATATGTATACTTGTATAGCCCTGGCTTTATTCATCTACATGGGGATTATATATCCCATACTGCAAGCAATGCTCACTTATCTGTATATGTATACTTGCATAGCCCTGGTTCTATTCATCTACGTGGGGATTATATATCCCATACTGCAAGCAATGCTCACTTATCTGTATATGTATACTTGTATAGCCCTGGTTTTATTCATCTATAGGGGATTATATATTCCTATACTGCAAGCAATGCTCACTTATCTGTATATGTATACTTGTATAGCCCTGGCTTTATTCAACTACATGGTCGCCCCACTACTGAATTGGGAGCAGCATGGTCCCAGTGGCTTTATTCATCTATAGGGGATTAAATATCCCTATACTGCAAGCAATGCTCACTTATCTGTATATGTATACTTGTATAACCCTGGTTTTATTCATCTATAGGGGATTATATATCCCTATACTGCAAGCAATGCTCACTTATATGTATATGTATACTTGTATAGCCCTGGCTCACTTATCGGTATATGTATGGTAGATGGCCCTTCCTATTCAATGCCTATTATCAGGCTCGAACTTATGCAAATGTTGCAACAAAATTTGCCCAATGATATGAGGTATACAAAATATTGTAGTGGACGTATATATGGAGAGACAAGAGTTATTGTGTGTTTTACGTTTATTTATCGTCGCTACCGGTTGCCCATAAGAGTGAAGCCTACTGAAGAGATTAGTCATTTTAGATTTTTGGAGGATAGTGCAATGATACAGATAGAGACCCATTCCAGAGTCTCCTCTTGTTCTTTTACGTGCACGGTGTACAGCACCGACAAGACCTCGGTTTAAAGTCACATCTGAAAGACTATTCATTTTATTAGGGTCAGCCGGGGAATCGAACCTGCGATCCCTGGATTACCAGTCCAGCGTGTTACCACTGGACTACAGATCCGTCTGCCAAGAGTTACTGATGACATTACTGACTATTTACTGGCAGGTATAAATAATATACTTGCCTATAAGACGACATTTTTACCACCAGATTATGGCCTCAAAGTGGCTTCCCCGTCTTATAAGAGAGTGATAAAAACCGCAAGGAAATAAACTTTTTTAATTAATTTTTTTTAATCTTCAATGGTATCCATAATTACGTTTTAGAAAAGAAAGCAAGCACCCTGACATTGAAAATTCTTTCAACTTACACTGGGCTAAACATGCAATTTATAATTTTATCTGGTGTCCATTTGATCAACTCGTCTTATATGCAAGTGCATACCAAAACCTGCAAGTTTCAGGACCAAAGTATGGGGTTTATTATAGGTGAGATTGCCGTATAGGCGAGTGTGGATGGTTATGTTATATTTCGGGTTTTACGCCTGCATCAGCACCATTTTGGGCTATATCGCCGGCGGGCAGTTTACCTAACAACACCTTTACTGGGCAGGCTCCAGCGGTTAACCAGTACTTGGGTGCACCAACCTCCGTAAGAAACTGCCAACTTTTTCATATAAATGAGACAAGGCCTGAGCGGGGCTCGAACCCGTGACCATCAGTGATGATAGGTTACAGTGGTATACAAGTCAGCGACAGTAACCATTCGACCACGGAGGCGAGAGTATGTTGTTGATAAAACTATATATTTTATCAAATACTCTACGACACATGTACAGATCATTTGGTGGGATAAACACACCTTTCTCAAGGTTTAACCAATTTTGTTCAGCAATTATGAAAAACAGAAGTCATTGTATTTAAGAATCCAAACAAAATACCCCACCAGTGGGATTCGAACTTAGTTTATACAAATTTAGTTTAGCTCGATTGCGAAACAAGTTCTATCAACTTATATTAATCACTCTCGAGACCTCATTCCTGATGGAATCCATCGCCATGAAGGAGAGAAGAGGCAATGTGGAACTTAAATGCCTTGCCTAAGGGCACAATAGTAACGGCTCCAGCAGGGCTCGAACTCCGGACCTTTCCCACCTGAAGCGAACGCGCATCCACTGAGCTATCACGACTTCCACTTACGAATCTTTCGTTATTTTTACAATAACTTCCGTTTTTCATATTGCTGAAAAATACTTGATTAAACCTTGAGTTTATCCCACCGCGAGAAGTCAGTACACCTGAGTTTATCCCACCGAGAAGTCGGTACACCTGTGTTTATACCACCGAGAAGTCGGTACACCTGAGTTTATCCCACCGAGAAGTCGGTACACCTGTGTTTATCCCGCCGAGAAGTTGGTACATCTGAGTTTATCCCATCGAGAAGTCGGTACACCTGAGTTTATCCCACCGAGAAATCGGTACACCTGTGTTTATCCCACCGAGAAGTCGGTACACCTGTGTTTATCCCACCGAGAAGTCGGTACACCTGAGTTTATCCCATCGAGAAGTCGGTACACCTGAGTTTATCCCATCGAGAAGTCGGTACACCTGAGTTTATCCCACCGAGAAGTCGGTAAACCTGTGTTTATCCCACCAAGAAGTCGATACACCTGTGTTTTATAGAATATACCTGTGTAACCGAATATTTTATATAATATATCTCAGAAGGTAGGAAGGACGTATTCGGAGCCGTACACGACGTAATAAAAACCAAACCATACACTTGGAGCCGATAACAAAGAAGACTATTTGTTCGCTCAAGTGAATGATCAAATTATTCTTCGCTCATGAACATAGAAAGCTATCATCATTGCTTGTGAAAATAATGCTTTCAATGTTCATTCGTTCGATGAAATATAATTTGATCAAGCAAATAAATATCGTTTATATATTAACCGTTCAACACCAAGTAACTATCATGGACTGGTGCATTCAACACCAAGTAACTGGAATGGACTGGTGCATTCAACACCAAGTAACTGGCATGGACTGGTGCATTCAACACCAAGTAACTGACATGGACTGGTGCATTCCACACCAAGTAACTGACATGGACTGGTGCATTCAACACCAAGTAACTGTAACTGACATGGACTGGTGCATTCAACACCAAGTAACTGTAACTGACATGAACTGGTGCATTCAACACCAAGTAACTATCATGGACTGGTGCATTCAACACCAAGTAACTGACATGGACTGGTGCATTCAACACCAAGTAACTGACATGGACTGGTGCATTCAACACCAAGTAACTGACATGGACTGGTGCATTCAACACCAAGTAACTGTAACTGACATGGACTGGTGCATTCAACACCAAGTAACTGTAACTGACATGAACTGGTGCATTCAACACCAAGTAACTATCATGGACTGGTGCATTCAACACCAAGTAACTGACATGGACTGGTGCATTCAACACCAAGTAACTGACATGGACTGGTGCATTCAACACCAAGTAACTGACATGGACTGGTGCATTCAACACCAAGTAACTGACATGGATTGGTGCATTCAACACCAAGTAACTGACATGGACTGGTGCATTCAACACCAAGTAACTGACATGGACTGGTGCATTCAACACCAAGTAACTGACATGGTATGGTGCATTCAACACCAAGTAACTGACATGGACTGGTGCATTCAACACCAAGTAACTGACATGGACTGGTGCATTCAACACCAAGTAACTGACATGGACTGGTGCATTCAACACCAAGTAACTGACATGGACTGGTGCATTCAACACCAAGTAACTGACATGGACTGGTGCATTCAACACCAAGTAACTGACATGGACTGGTGCATTCAACACCAAGTAACTGACATGGACTGGTGCATTCAACACCAAGTAACTGACATGGACTGGTGCATTCAACACCAAGTAATTGACATGGACTGGTGCATTCAACACCAAGTAACTGACATGGACTGGTGCGTTCAACACCAAGTAACTGACATGGACTGGTGCATTCAACACCAAGTAACTGACATGGAATGGTGCATTCAACACCAAGTAACTGACATGGACTGGTGCATTCAACACCAAGTAACTGACATGGACTGGTGCATTCAACACCAAGTAACTGACATGGACTGGTGCATTCAACACCAAGTAACTGACATGGACTGGTGCGTTCAACACCAAGTAACTGACATGGACTGGTGCACGATATAGTTAGACCAATAAATTAATAAGAACATTCCATTTGGACCAGTTCATTTATCAAAATGGGTAATTTTGTCTAAAATTAGTAATATTACTGGCAAAAAGTGCAGATCCTGATGAGACGGCTCGTCACGAGCCGGCTCATCTGGATCTACACTTTTTGTAAGCCTATTGAGAGGTATGTGGTGTTGACAGGGTTAACTACTGCATGTGTAGGTAATAGCTTGAGAAAGGATACAATAGCATTATAAGCCGTGAGTAGATCCTGTATCTCCCCGGACACATTGCCAGCCGCGTCTTGCTGTTTAATTTGTAATTCGCTCAGGTCCTGAAGTTTTCCGCTTAAACTTGGAACAGCTGAAAATAAACACATTGGGAATATCTCAAATACTTTAACCCTTTGCACATGGAGATTTAGGCTACTATACCACTATATCTCTATACATACGACAGCCTCTATCTATCAGTGGATAAACAGTCAACATGTCTACCCCACCTCCAGAGATTTAGGCTACTATACCACTATATCTCTATACATACGACAGCCTCTATCTATCAGTGGATAAACAGTCAACATGTCTACCCCACCTCCAGAGATTTAGGCTACTATACCACTATATCTCTATACATACGACAGCCTCTATCTATCAGTGGATAAACAGTCAACATGTCTACCCCACCTCCAGAGATTTAGGCTAATATACCACTATATCTCTATACATACGACAGCCTCTATCTATCAGTGGATAAACAGTCAACATGTCTACCCCACCTCCAGAGATTTAGGCTACTATACCACTATATCTCTATACATACGACAGCCTCTATCTATCAGTGGATAAACAGTCAACATGTCTACCCCACCTCCAGAGATTTAGGCTAATATACCACTATATCTCTATACATACGACAGCCTCTATCTATCAGTGGATAAACAGTCAACATGTCTACCCCACCTCCAGAGATTTAGGCTACTATACCACTATATCTCTATACATACGACAGCCTCTATCTATCAGTGGATAAACAGTCAACATGTCTACCCCACCTCCAGAGATTTAGGCTAATATACTACTATATCTCTATACATACGACAGCCTCTATCTATCAGTGGATAAACAGTCAACATATCTACCCCACCTCCAGAGATTTAGGCTAATATACCACTATATCTCTATACATACGACAGCCTCTATCTATCAGTGGATAAACAGTCAACATGTCTACCCCACCTCCAGAGATTTAGGCTACTATACCACTATATCTCTATACATACAACAGCCTCTATCTATCAGTGGATAAACAGTCAATATGTCTACCCACCTCCAGAGATTTAGGCTAATATACCACTATATCTCTATACATACGACAGCCTCTATCTATCAGTGGATAAACAGTCAACATGTCTACACCACCTCCAGAGATTTAGGCTACTATACCACTATATCTCTATACATACGACAGCCTCTATCTATCAGTGGATAAACAGTCAACATGTCTACACCACCTCCAGAGATTTAGGCTAATATACACTATATCTCCATACATACAACAGCCATCTAGCTATCAATCAACGGATAAGCAGTCAACATATCTACCCCACCCACATAGATATTACTGGGACTATACGAGATTCTACCCTGTATTATTGTTCTTGGACTGGTTACTATATTGTAAATGTATGTGGTATTGGTCAAGATGGGCTTCTGAAATGATGTGGAAAGCCCTGCGGAAAATGGGCAAGCCATGTGCCTCTCTGTTAAAAATATGTTCCACGGGCACTGTAATAATTCAATGCTTCATGATTATGAACTATTTGACATCACTGTTTTCAATTAATGTTTATTATAAGGTGATGGAGTTGCTTAAGATTCATTGTACATGTATGTTCAGCTTACATTAAATTCCTTCACAAACCTAAAACAGTAAAGTAAGAAGTGGAGATCTTGCATAATATTTACTTACATACCATTATACTAATACTATTGAGTCAATGGTGAACATATGGTAACAACTGTAATAGAACAGTTATATGTTATATTTCGGGTTTAACGCCTGCATCAGCACCATTTTGGGCTATATCGCCGGCGGGCAGTTTACCTAACAACACCTTTTCCTGGGCAGGCTACAGCGGTTAACCAGTACTTGGGTGCACCAACCTCCGTAAGAAACTGCTAACTTTTTCATATAAATGAGACACGGCCTGAGCGGGCCTTGAACCCGTGACCATCAGTGATGATAGGTTACAGTGGTATACAAGTCAGCGACAGTAACCACTCGACCACGGAGGCGGACCATCAGTGATGATAAGTTACAGTGGTATACAAGTCAGCGACCGTAACCACTCGACCACGGAGGCTCGAACCTGTGACCATCAGTGATGATAGTAATAGAACAGAGAATGTCACAAAATAATAAATGGAAAAAGAAAAAAACTTTGGGGGAGGGGGGCGGGGGCTAAACAAAAAGTGGCAAACATTTGATTTTCTCCAGTGCAAACCCCGCATTTCTCATAGTTTTCAAGATAAATTGGAACAGCATAAGATACAACACACTAGGATATCTCAATACACTTTAATGACGTATTCAGTTTTCATCATTTATATTTGTTATCAAGTGTTGTCAACCTACATATAGTATTTAGTCTACTAGTATCCTGTGTTGCATAAATACCTTTAATATCTTCAATATACAGTGTTGTAAATCTACCTTTAATATGGTCACCATCCAGTGTTGTGTACATCTACCTTTAACATCTTCAATATACAGTGTTGTAAATCTACCTTTAATATGGTCACCATCCAGTGTTGTGTACATCTACCTTTAACATCTTCAATATACAGTGTTGTAAATCTACCTTTAATATGGTCACCATCCAGTGTTGTGTACATCTACCTTTAACATCTTCAATATACAGTGTTGTAAATCTACCTTTAATATGGTCACCATCCAGTGTTGTGTACATCTACCTTTAACATCTTCAATATACAGTGTTGTAAATCTACCTTTAATATGGTCACCATCCAGTGTTGTGTACATCTACCTTTAACATCTTCAATATACAGTGTTGTAAATCTACCTTTAATATGGTCACCATCCAGTGTTGTGTACATCTACCTTTAACATCTTCAATATACAGTGTTGTAAATCTACCTTTAATATGGTCACCATCCAGTGTTGTGTACATCTACCTTTAACATCTTCAATATACAGTGTTGTAAATATACCTTTAATATGGTCACCATCCAGTGTTGTGTACATCTTACCTATAACATCTTCAATATACAGTGTTATAAATCTACCTTTAATATGGTCACCATCCAGTGTTGTGTACATCTACCTTTAACATCTTCAATATACAGTGTTGTACATCTACCGTTAATAATTATATGTTCACCATCCAATGTTGTAAATCTACCTTTAATATGTTCACCATCCAATATTGTAAATCTACCTTTAATATGTTCACCATCCAATGTTGTAAATCTACCTTTAATATGTTCACCATCCAATGTTGTAAATCTACCTTTAATATATTCACCATCCAATGTTGTAAATCTACCTTTAATATATTCACCATCCAGTGTTGTAAATCTACCTTTAATATATTCACCATCCAATGTTGTAAATCTACCGTTAATATGTTCACCATCCAATGTTGTAAATCTACCTTTAATATGTTCACCATCCAATGTTGTAAATCTACCTTTAATATGTTCACCATCCAATGTTGTAAATCTACCTTTAATATATTCACCATCCAATGTTGTAAATCTACCTTTAATATATTCACCATCCAATGTTGTAAATCTACCTTTAATATTTTCAGTATACATGTACAGTGTGTTGCAAAAATATGTTACCTTTAATGTGATCACTATCCAATGTATCTTGTAACTGATGCAGGGTCTCTAACCGTGCGGACTGTTGAAGCAGGAAGTCCTCCTCTGATATGAAACATCATAAATATAGTCTAACAAATAAAATACTTTTTAAACAGATCAATATTTACTGTAACTTCTCCCGCGACCATTTATCCAAATGTATAGTTCAGCATACCAGACAATCAATGTCATTCTCACAGGAGCCGGACGCTAGCTTTCTAAAGAACTTCATTATATAGTTCAGCATACTAGACAATCAATGTCATTCTCACAGGAACCGGACGCTAGCTTTCTAAAGAACTACATTATATAGTTCAGCATACCAAACAATCAATATCATTCTCACAGGAGCCAGACGCTAGCTTTCTAAAGAACTACATTATATAGTTCAGCATACCAAACAATCAATGTCATTCTGACAGGAGCCGGACGGTAGCTTTCTAAACAACTACATTATATAGTTCAGCATACCAGACAATCAATGTCATTCTCACAGGAGCCAGACGCTAGCTTTCTAATGAACTACATTATATAGTTCAGCATACCAGACAATCAATGTCATTCTCACAGGAGCCGGACACTAGCTTTCTAAACAACTACATTATATAGTTCAGCATCCCAAACAATCAATGTCATTCTCACAGGAGCCGGACGCTAACTTTCTAAAGAACTTCACTATATAGTTCAGCATACCAGACAATCAATGTAATTCTCACAGGAGCCGGACGCTAGCTTTCTAAAGAACTACATTATATAGTTCAGCATACCATACAATCAATGTCATTCTCACAGGAGCCGGACGCTAGCTTTCTAAAGAACTACATTATATAGTTCAGCATACCAAACAATCAATGTCATTCTCACAGGAGCCGGACGCTAGCTTTCTAAAGAACTACATTATATAGTTTAGCATACCAGACAATCAATGTCATTCTCACAGGAGCCGGACGCTAGCTTTCTAAAGAACTACATTATATAGTTCAGCATACCAAACAATCAATGTCATTCTCACAGGAGCCGGACGCTAGCTTTCTAAAGAACTACATTATATAGTTCAGCATACCAAACAATCAATGTCATTCTGACAGGAGCCGGACGCTAGCTTTCTAAAGAACTACATTATATAGTTCAGCATACCAGACAATCAATGTCATTCTCACAGGAGCCAGACGCTAGCTTTCTAAAGAACTACATTATATAGTTCAGCATACCAGACAATCAATGTCATTCTCACAGGAGCCGGACGCTAGCTTTCTAAAGAACTACATTATATAGTTCAGCATACCAAACAATCAATGTCATTCTCACAGGAGCCGGACGCTAGCTTTCTAAAGAACTACATTATATAGTTCAGCATACCAGACAATCAATGTCATTCTCACAGGAGCCGGACGCTAGCTTTCTAATGAACTACATTATATAGTTCAGCATACCAGACAATCAATGTCATTCTCACAGGAGCCGGACACTAGCTTTCTAAAGAACTTCATTATATAGTTCAGCATACCAGACAATCAATGTCATTCTCACAGGAGCCGGACGCTAGCTTTCTAAACAACTACATTATAATATAATGTTCTGTATGTATCATAGTGGCGTTGTTGTCGGTGGTCGTGTCCTAAAGCAAGACATTTAACCCATTCAACACCAAGTAACTGACATGGATTGGTCCATGATATTCTTAGACCAATAAATTAATAAGAAAATTACATTTGGACCAGTTCATTTATCAAAATGGGTAATTGTGTCTAAAAATAGTAATATTACTGGTAAAAAGTGCAGATCCTGTTGAGACGGCTCGTCACGAGCCGGCTCATCTGGATCTACACTTTTTGTAAGCCTATTTAGAGGTCCGTGGTGTTGAAAGGGTTAAATCTGCATTGCTTCTTATTTTTCTCATGGTGATGGATTCCAGGAGGAACAGGGTTTTATAATCTAATGGAAAATCCAGGTTTCTCTTTCAATTTAAAATTATAGAAACCAGCTATTGTAATGCACTAACCTCAAAGTTTGTTTAAGTGGAAGTCGTAATAGCGCAGTGGTAGCGCGTTCGCTTCAGGTGCGAAAGGCCCAGAGTTCGAGCCCCACTGGAGCCGTGTGAGTGTGCCCTTAGGCAAGGCATATAAGTTCCACATTGCCTCTTCTCTCTCCCTCGTGGCGATGTATTCCATCAGGAATGAGGTCTCGAGAGTGATTAATATAAGTTGTAAGAACTTGTTTTCGCAATCGAGCTAAAATAAATTTGTATAAACTAAAGTTTATTTATTTGTTCTGGTTCTGGGCAGGCTCCAGCGGTTAACAAGTACTTGGTGCACCAACCTCCGTAAGAAACTACGAACTTTTTCATATAAATGAGATACAGCCTGACCATGGCTCGAACCAGTGACCATTAGCGACCATAACCACTCGACCATGGAGGCGGACCAACCTCAACAGAATAACATGACTAATATACTTTTGGCGCCATCACCCTGATTAATCAGTGGGTGACGCTAAAAACAAACATATAAAAAACCGCCACCCAATATGCCCCGACCAGGATTCAATCCCACACTGAGAGCAGTCACCATAGGCAACAGGAAGAAAGATTCAGCTGTTACCTGCAAATATGATTTCAGCTTTAGCAGCGTCGGACAGGGTGAGCTCGTCCGCTCTAGCAGGATTTAAACATTCATGTACCTCCGCCACTGAAACATTATACACAATCGTAAGTTCTACATTGTCTGTTATGGATAACTAATTCAGTAAATACTAATTACAATTAACCTTTAGCCATGCTTTATATATACATATATATAAAATTCTTTTTTATAATTTTATTTTTCAATTTTTTAACTATTTTTAGCACAATCGGGACGATTTGAATGAAATGTCAAGCCCTACTTTCTAGGAAAAATAAGAAATATATTATATATATATTACGGGTTTTACGCCTGCATCAGCACCATTTTGGGCTATATCGCCGACGGGCAGTTTACCTAACAACACCTTTCCTGGGCAGGCTCCAGCGGTTAACCAGTACTTGGGTGCACCAACCTCCATAAGAAACTGCCAACTTTTTCATATAAATGAGACACGGCCTGAGCGGGGCTCAAACAGTGGTTACAGTGGTATACAAGTCAGCGACCTTAACCACTCGACCACGGAGGCAGACTGAAAGAAATATATTACACACTTGTTATCTGCTCATTTAGCATACAGAGTACTAAATGTTAATATTGTGTTAAGGAGCACCTCTGAATACAAACAACTTGTCTCTACAGACCACAAGTTTCATCTCCCATCAAGACATAATGATAATCAATGAATATTAACCTCTGAATAAAGACTACATGTCAACAAAGTCAACGGTTTACTTGCCATTCGACAGTACATTCGAAAAAATCACGTTGTACTCTATTAAGAGATGACTTGTATTAACCCATTCAACACCAAGTAACTGACATGGACTGGTCCATGATATTTTTAGACCAATAAATTAATAAAAAAATTACATTTGGATCAGTTCATATATCAAAATGGGTAATTTTTTCCCTAAAAATAGTTATATTACTTGAAAAAAGTGCAGATCCTGATGAGACGGCTCGTCACGATTTGTGTAAGCCAATTTAGAGGTCTGTGGTGTTGAAAGGGTTAAGAGTCCATTTTTTCAGTTCCTGTTGCTAAGGAAGAAATTAGTTTGTACAAGAGACCATTCCTGCATAGAGACCGCTTTTTGTTTCTTTTAATTCTCTAAGTCTATTGTCTCTTAACCCTTTCCCTCATAGAAACACCTCTTGATGCTATTACCAATACAACATACACTGACCATGTAGTAGCCAAACCAATGTTCATAAACCCTTTCCCTCATAGAAACACCTCTTGACGCCATTACCAATACAACATACACTGACCATGTAGTAGCCAAACCAATGTTCATAAACCCTTTCCCTCATAGAAACACCTCTTGATGCCATTACCAATACAACATACATTGACCATGTAGTAGCCAAACCAATGTTCATAAACCCTTTCCCTCATAGAAACACCTTTTGACGCCATTACCAATACAACATACACTGATCATGTAGTAGCCAAACCAATGTTCATAAACCCTTTCCCTCATAGAAACACCTCTTGACGCCACCATTACCAATACAACATACACTGACCATGTAGTAGCCAAACCAATGTTCATAAACCCTTTCCCTCATAGAAGCACCTCTTGACGCCATTACCAATATGACATACATTAACCATTTCCCTCATAGAAGCACCTCTTGACACCATTACCAATACGACATACATTAACCATTTCCCTCATAGAAGCACCTCTTGACGCCATTACCAATACGACATACATTAACCATTTCCCTCACAGAAGCAACTCTTGACGCCATTACCAATATGACATACATTAACCATTTCCCGCATAGAAGCACCTCTTGACGCCATTACCAATATGACATACATTAACCATTTCCCTCATAGAAACAACTCTTGACGCCATTACCAATACAACATACATTAACCATTTCCCTCATAGAAGCACCTCTTGACGCCATTACCAATACAACATACATTAACCATTTCCCTCATAGAAACAACTCTTGACGCCATTACCAATATGACATACATTAACCCTTTCCCTCATAGAAACAACTCTTGACGCCATTACCAACATGACATACATTAACCCTTTCCCTCATAGAAGCAACTCTTGACGCCATTACCAATATGACATACATTAACCATTTCCCTCATAGAAGCCACTCTTGACGCCATTACCAATATGACATACATTAACCATTTCCCTCATAGAAGCACCTCTTGACGCCATTACCAATATGACATACATTAACCATTTCCCTCATAGAAGCAACTCTTGACGCCATTACCAATATGACATACATTAACCATTTCCCTCATAGAAGCACCTCTTGATGCCATTACCAATACGACATACATTAACCATTTCCCTCATAGAAGCACCTCTTGACGCCATTACCAATATGACATACATTAACCATTTCCCTCAGAGAAGCAACTCTTGACGCCATTACCAATATGACATACATTAACCATTTCCCTCATAGAAGCAACTCTTGACGCCATTACCAATACGACATACATTAACCCTCTCCCTCATAGAAGCACCTCTTGACGCCATTACCAATATGACATACATTAACCATTTCCCTCATAGAAACAACTCTTGACGCCATTACCAATATGACATACATTAACCATTTCCCTCATAGAAGCACCTCTTGACGCCATTACCAATATGACATACATTAACCATTTCCCTCATAGAAGCAACTCTTGACGCCATTACCAATACGACATACATTAACCCTTTCCCTCATAGAAGCACCTCTTGACGCCATTACCAATATGACATACATTAACCATTTCCCTCATAGAAGCACCTCTTGACGCCATTACCAATATGACATACAATGACAATGTAGTAGCCAAACCAATTTTCATAATAAAGGCCAGAATTTCATGTAATCCCACAAAATATCTATGGAGGTGGGATAGATATGGCGACTACTTAACAACTGCATGATAGCTGAATGGCTGTCGTTTGTATGGAGATATAATAGTATATTAACCTAAATCTCTATGAAGTCCCAGTAATATCTATGGAGGTAGGATAGATATGGTGACTACTTATCCACTGCATGATAGCTAAATGGCTGTCGTTTGTATGGAGATATAATAGTATATTAACCTAAATCTCTATGTAGTCCCAGTAATATCTATGGAGGTAGGATAGATATGGTGACTACTTATCCACTGCGTGATAGCTAAATGGCTGTCGTTTGTATGGAGATATAATAGTATATTAACCTAAATCTCTATGAAGTCCCAGTAATATCTATGGAGGTAGGATAGATATGGTGACTACTTATCCACTGCATGATAGCTAAATGGCTGTCGTTTGTATGGAGATATAATAGTATATTAACCTAAATCTCTATGAAGTCCCAGTAATATTTATGGAGGTAGGATAGATATGGTGACTACTTATCCACTGCATGATAGCTAAATGGCTGTCGTTTGTATGGCGATATAATAGTATATTAACCTAATACTCTATGTAGTCCCAGTAATATCTATGGATGTGGGATAGATATGGTGACTACTTATCCACTGCATGATAGCTAAATGGCTGTCGTTTGTATTGAGATATAATAGTATATTAACCTAAATCTCTATGAAGTCCCAGTAATATCTATGGAGGTAGGATAGATATGGTGACTACGTATCAACTGCATGAGCTTCCGATTTAATCCATTTTCGTTTTGTATACAATGTATATGTAATGTACATTATTATCGAATAAATATGTTTAAACCAACTGCATGATAGCTAAATGGTTGTCGTTTGTATGGAGATATAATAGTATATTAACCTAAATCTCTATGTAGGAATGGACTAAGTCTGACAGGTTTGTAAAGTAAAAATATTTAATATAATTTTTACTATATTTTCAATACATCATAGATATTCATTAATCGATCAAGCGATATTTTGAATTTGACGAATAAGAACATTTGAGATGTATTACGTATAACATTCATCTTTTCTTACCCATTTACATGCTGGGTAACATAAATGTTATAAATAGTTCAAATAATTGTAGCAGACGATAAATTCATTAGTGTGTTTTTCTTATTTGTAACTGAAAGCTCTCTAAGACATGTTGTGGAATTTCATTAGAATTGTTTCGTTGCGACTTTCCAGTTATTATTGATGGAATCCCGCAGGTGCCCCTCCAAGACATATTTCAGACACAAGGCCTTCCTTCCACAAGCCAATGAGTGACATTACTGGTTTTTCTATTACCTCCCTTGATGGATAAAGTCAGATTTATCCCTAAATGTATATTTGGTCCTTTTAATTGGAATCCTTTGTTTTTACTGTTGTTGTTTAAACAGATGTTGCGTTAGGATAAATGTAATTTTTATCAAAATCGTGTTAATTAATTGAACCAATTTTTACCAGTCCATGTGAGTTACTTGGTGTTGAATGGGTTAAGAGTATTCAGGGGCAGTAACTTACAGTACTAATGTTTCTCGTTACGACAGCTTCCTCAATAATTCGACATCCACAGTTGACTTCGAACGTACACAGGCATGGGGCAAGTGATTTGAAGTCAACGACTGCAAGCACTCGGCAACAAAGCCCCTCGGAGACTAACGTTAACTCTTTCAACACCAAGTAACTGACATGGACTGGTCCATGATATTCTTAGACCAATAAATGAATAAGAAAATTACATTCGGACCATTTCATTTATCAAAATGGGTAATTTTGTCTAAATATAGTAATATTACTGGCAAAAAGTGTAGATCCTGATGAGACGGCTCGTTACGAGCCGGCTCATCTGGATCTACACTTTTTGTAAAGCCTATTTAGAAGTCTGTGGTTGGTATTGAAAGGGTTAAGTAACATTTAATGTGTGGCGACAGTATATATTTTTAAGAAAGATAAATCAACAACTTACACCTGTCAAATATTCTGTTTATCTTCTTCTTTCCCATAACAGCCTTGGTGAGATTGGCATGTACAGTAGCTAGAGTGTCTGAACACTGCAACGGAAAACTCACATAATACGCACCATTATTACACCATTATAAACCAATTGCTACGTCCTCGTCCAGTACAGGTAGCTTGGCAACAGCCGGCTGTATATTTTGCTATGATCACCAGGAAATCTACCATTAACCCTTTCAGCACTACAGACCTCTAAATAGGCTTACAAGAAGTGTAGATACAGCAACAAGCATCAGGATCTGCACTTTATGCCAGTAATATTACTATTTTTAGACAAAATGACCCATTTAGAGGAGTATCCGAAACATTGGACGAGCAGGCAGTTAGTTAATTTACAATGGCATAAACAATACCATGAAACCATTTAACCCATTTGATTCTGGATACCGTTCAAACAGTATTTGCAAAGAACATAGAGCCAGATCAGCTGCCACGGAATGTTCCGTCTGATCAGCTCTATGCTGTTTGCTATTCAGATGATCTTGCTAAGACACTTGGTAATGTAGCAAACAATATAGATCCTGATCAGTATGTAGCGTCAAGCTGCAGCTGATCTGGATCTATGTTGTTTGCAAAAGCCTTTAAATGTATCCAGAATGAAATGGGTTAATACTCAGCTACACACTTATCAACTTGATACAACGAGACATGCACATGTATTTGCTATATGAAAACATAGACATGAATTTAATGTCATTTTGAGAATAAAGCACATTTCATAGACCCAATCAGGGCTGTGAATGAGAAATTGTGAAAATAGAGGAAATCTCCCAAATACTGAAAAGAGAATCGTCCTGTTAGAAATGTAAAGAAACAGCTTAGACCGAAATATAATCTGACAATATTTATTTCTTTCTCAAGATTTGGACCAAAAAAGAGGAAATTCTCTAAATAGAGGGAGATTTCACTGCCCTGCACAATCGGTTATTTGGCTCACTCTCTCTGTTCTGCTACATCAACGATCCCACAGTACAGACACTATGTTGTATCACATTACACAGGGTAAAATCAATCGAGTTCCGTTCAATCAATTATTCGCGTGTACAGATAATTTGTTGTATCAAATTGGACAGAGTTATAAAAGTTAGTGCTCTTTTAATTAAATCTGTTTTGGTTTTTTGTCTCTTATATTCAGTATCCATACGAGACGAGTCACACATCAAAAATAACTCGCAAAATACGGTATATAAACTTGGATTGTCTGCCACTTGTACCGTATAATCATAAATCTGGGCCTCACTCGGGTTTTGAAAAATTGTTCGCCAATCTTTGGTTCTTGGGTCAATTTATTAAATATTTTACTTACATGTATGACAATAGAAAGTCATCATTACCACTCCGACACTCACGGCTAGTACCACTCAGGATAATAATGCTTTCAATGTTCATTCAGTGAAATATATAGAGGATATTTGTTTGTTTTGAGTGAATATGGAATATATCTCACTGAGAAGTGAGAAAATATGAAAATGTTCTCACTTCGAGGTGAGATATATTCCATGTTCACCCAAAACAAACAAATTTTCTTTTTATTTTATGCTAATTGGTGAAAAACAAACATAAAATGAAGAAATTAAAATAGCTGGCCGTCGTGTTTTTGCGCGGATGAATACAATGACGACTATACGTCGTGAGTCGATACACAAATATGCCGCCATCTTGAATTTAAAGTTGAATCGAGGAAAAATACATGAAAACATTTATTGGATTTATTGTTACAATTTGCAGTGACAAAATTCGAGACATTGTCAGTTGTATTTCGCTTTTGATTTGTTTCATAACAAAAACAATAATACAGGTAAATAGTGGCATTGAAGTCAGGTAAAATGTGAAAATTAAATGACACGTGTGCAAGTTGGTGTATTGGGAAGGGAGATAATCAAAAAAGTAGTCCGGCAAAATACAGTGAGTGATATGCAGTGATTGATATGGATTATATCTCACTGATAGAACACTGTATTTCATCAATTAGCATAAAGTAAAATACGATCATACACTGAAAAATAATAACAACTATCCTCAATATTAATTAAAGTTTAAATTATTTATTTTACGATTGCAAAGCAAGTTTTAAAAACTTATATTAATCACTCTCGTTAGCGCGGATGAAAGCGTATATGTGGTCATTTGTGTGGGAGGAAACCGGAGTACACTGAGAAAAATCACCTGTCCGATCTAGCGACCACCGTACCATCTCACATACTTCCCGGTCCGCGGATCGAACACGGGTTGAATTGGTGAGAAGCGAGCGCGCTAACCACTGCGCTAATTATAACATGACGCAGCATTGTGTCTGTATACGCAAAAGAAGGAATTTACCGTGTTTAAATCTGCAATAAAAAAAATGGTTTTGCATGTGATGACAAACATGACATGTCATTTTTCTAGCAGGTTTGTAGTTTTGTGCCATCATTTACGCTTTCTAAAAATTAACACCAACTATTTTTGTACTTTTTAGATATTTTGGTCCTGTTACAAAATTGGAATAATATTTGTAATTGCATTAGACTATAGTCTAATAAAACATGGTTTGTCGTTCTGAGCACAACAATTAATCACTTAATTAATTCCTGCGCAGCAGAACTCCAAAACCATGTGTTTTTCGCCATCAAAGAACTGAAAGAAAATTGGTTTTTCTTAATTGAATTCTGCGTTTATAAATAATCACGCCGAGAATGGATACATATTAGCACAAGCTTTCTGTAGACGAGAGAGAATAAATGACATGTATATAAATATGCTTGCTATTTAACCCCCACCCCCCATCCAAGTATGGGGCACATACATGTAGGCCACATCTCAAGGCCAACACATTCAAACTACAGTCAAACCTGTGTTGAGCAGCCAGCCGAGGGAATTACAGAACATGGCTGCTTAGCACAGGTGGCTGCTTAATAGAGGTCAGATGTATAATAAAACAATATATTGGGAATCTGAAAACTGGCTGCTTAATACAGGTTGGCTGCTTAGTGGAGGTGACCACTAACACAGGTTTGACTGTATAGTGTATACACAATTATTTGTTATAAGAACTAACAAACTTGTACAGCTGATTCGAGGAGTATTATAATATATATATATAACTCTATATACACATTTGTTTCATACATTGGAAAGTGGGATACATGTATGAGTAAAGACAGAAAGCGCAATCAAATATAAGCGATATGTGCTTCATACGTGAACATGAATTGCCCGTGCAGCTGAGAACTAGTACATGTGTGTGCACTGCCACATACTACACTACAGCGTCCGTGTTGTCCAACATACAACGTGCAGTAGTGATGTTCCAAGTGCAAAGTATAATTAAACATTATTCATATATACTGGAGGACATAGAAAACGCCCACATACATTATATGATTACTATTACATGAAAACGAAATACGAAGGATTCCATCAAACATATATCACATCTTTATTACAAAACACAAACTGAACAACTAAAAATATTCCAAAATGTTTAAAACTATGTATTTATATAGTTATTGTTTTTCATGTAAAAACACACTTATCTGAAGTGTGCGTTTTCTATGTCCTCTAGTATATATTTTGAGGAATATGTGCGTTTTCTATGTATTCTAGTATATATTTTGAGGAATATGTGCGTTTTCTATGTCCTCTAGTATATATGTTGGGGAATATGTGCGTTTTCTATGTCCTCTAGTATATATGTCGGGGAATATGTGCGTTTTCTATGTCCTCTAGTATATATTTTGAGGAATATGTGCGTTTTCTATGTCCTCTAGTATATATTTCGGGGAATATGTGCATTTTCTATGTCCTCTAGTATATATTTTGAGGAATATGTGCGTTTTCTATGTCCTCTAGTATATATTTCGGGGAATATGTGCGTTTTCTATGTCTTCTAGTATATATTTTGAGGAATATGTGCGTTTTCTATGTCCTCTAGTATATATTTTGGGGAATATGTGCGTTTTCTATGTCTTCTAGTATATATTTTGGGGAATATGTGCGTTTTCTATGTCCTCTAGTATATATTTTGGGGAATATGTGCGTTTTCTATGTCCTCTAGTATATATTTTGGGGAATATGTGCGTTTTCTATGTCCTCTAGTATATATGTTGGGGATATCATCATATTCTTATGCAAACAAATATAGGGAGGGGCGGCAACCCTCGTCACAATTTTCTTCTTTTTAAACCCCACAGAAGCAATAGTGTAATTTCCAAACTAACTTTACATCATAATACATGCATATAATATGCATTATGAAGAATCTCGAGACAATTCTGACGCTGTGCCATGTTGCATAATGGTATATTGGCAAAACAACATTTTAATAACAGCAAATTTGACTTCCAAATAGGATCAATAGGGTTTTTTTTTACTCGCATGAATGAATTCATTACCCCCAGTGGGATTTGAACCTGGAGGGGTGAGGGGTGAAGTGATTTAGATAAGCAATCGCTAGATACATGTACACATAACTACAGATGTTTGTGAAAGCATTACCAAATGTAATAGTCCAAACATTACCGTAAAATGTTCACAGCACTGAGCCCGAATAACTATTGCATTACCAAATGTAATAGTCCAAACGTTCAATCATTTCTACTAGCCCAAAATCAAAGACTAGCCCTGGGCTTTGGGCTATATCCCCGGTGTCCATATTTGGGTAACATTTGAAAAATGTTTTTCAACGGAAAGCAGTTCAAATGACAATGGTTTCATTTGTGCATTACAGGAAGATGATGTTTACACAATTTTTATAAAAGAGTTTGAGTGATTTTGAGTTTTACAGTGAAGACTATATACCAGTATAACATATCAGCAGAATAGGGTGACATGCCGAGTGTATAGTTGGTGCAATTGCTAAATATTTATTCTTGAAGTCCCAACATGTGTTGTTGGTGCAATTGCTAAATATTTATTCTTAAAGTCCCAACCATGTGTTGTTTGTCTCTTCAATTAGAAAATATAAAACTATAATCATATCTGCCAATTTATCCAACTGATACCTTTAGTAAACAACCATTTACAACGTGATTTTGTAAACAAATATCAGTATTTAAAAATGTCTTTATTTTTGTGATAAATCTTTAAATATTTTATTGAAAATCTGAATATATTATTATTACGAAATGGAAATAGAAATACAAGTATTTAAAGTAGGATTTGTAAAAGAAGATGTTCCTTACATGTACACCCATTTCTATACAATATGTCAAACATGTACACCCATTTCTATACAATATGTCAAACATGTACACCCATTTCTATACAATATGTCATACATGTACACCCATTTCTATACAATATGTCATGCATGTACACCCATTTCTATCCAATGTGTCATGCATGTACACCCATTTCTATACAATATGTCAAACATGTACACCCATTTCTATACAATATGTCATACATGTACACCCATTTCTAAATTTTCTATACAATGTGTCATACATGTACACCAATTTCTATACAATATGTCATACATGTACACCCATTTCTATACAATATGTCATGCATGTACACCCATTTCTATCCAATGTGTCATGCATGTACACCCATTTCTATACAATATGTCATGCATGTACACCCATTTCTATCCAATGTGTCATGCATGTACACCCATTTCTATACAATATGTCATGCATGTACACCCATTTCTATCCAATGTGTCATGCATGTACACCCATTTCTATCCAATATGTCATACATGTACACCCATTTCTATACAATGTGTCATACATGTACACCCATTTCTATCCAATATGTCATACATGTACACCCATTTCTATCCAATGTGTCATGCATGTACACTCGACTGATGGATGTTAGTGTGGTGTATATCACAAATTCGCATACAAGTAGAATTATGCTTGATTACATGTGTGGCAAGGAACTATATAATATATATATATATATACTAACTACCATATATAATAACACAATGCTCTGGGTTATGGATAAGCTACAAGACAATTCCAAACAAAGCTTCTGTATTCCCAAATCAAAATGCCTTATATTGACAGTAAAGGACAGTTAACCCTCTCCCCAATGACATTGACAGTAAAGAACCATTAACCCTCTCCCCAATGACATTGACAGTAAAGAACCGTTAACCCTCTCCCCAATGAATATTGACAGTAAAGGACAGTTAACCCTCTCTCCAATGACATTGACAGTAAAGGACAGTTACCCTCTCCCCAATGACATTGACAGTAAAGGACAGTTACCCTCTCCCCAATGACATTGACAGTAAAGACCTGTTAACCCTCTCCCCAATGACATTGACAGTAAAGGACAGTTCGCTCCAAGTTTGTAAAATTTGCTCCAGTTTTTTCCAAACATTCAGACAAAGGAAACCCTGATAATTCGACAATGGGCAAATTCAACATAATGTCACATTTCGTACGCATTTATAAAGGGTTGTGCAAGTATATGTAGGTGGAGACTAATTTAAATCAGAGATGACAAGATGACCATACAATGCAATTTGACATGGGAATACAAAATAAATAATTAAAAAACCTAAATTATTTTTAAAATAATTTCACAGTTTGTAGTTATTAGGTTCAGGCAGCCAACACGCCTGTGTTCAACATTAAATTGAATAGAAAAGCAATCTGAACATTTCAAGAATCTCTACAATATCTTAAACAAGGCTTGTTTTCTGAGAATCTAATCACAAATTATAACTGCAGGCAATGAAAGCC
Organism: Archivesica marissinica; assembly: GCA_014843695.1. NCBI lineage: Eukaryota > Metazoa > Mollusca > Bivalvia > Venerida > Vesicomyidae > Archivesica > Archivesica marissinica. Next base: position 21,037,147 of record CM026395.1, on the reverse strand, counting down.
GATTATTTCTGCTGTCCAAATTATGTCTAGATTACCCAAGCAGGGGGTGTAGCTCCTATAACGCACTGAAGGCCCTGGCTGGGCCAGCAGATTGTCACAGAAGCTGAACAATCCAAATGGGCAAAAAGTGCACTAAAATTTGGAGACTCCACGTACGGGTGATCATTGTCACTGATTGGATAGATTATCTCATTATCAATTGATGGATAGGTGAGTGATATCATCATCAGTGACTCGGAATGGGTATTATCATGTCTGTAGGGTATAGAATCTAGACCAGCGGTCACACATCTCACCACGCAATAATATATTTGTGCAGTCAGTGTGACATTTCGTCTCTTGTGTATAGCAAATTGAGACCAAATTTGGTATACCGGGTAATTTTGAGAAAAAATATACATCGCATTTGAACGTATAAAACATACATTAAAATGCGCCAAAATGCACAATGTTCTAGGATTCAAAATTTTCCCGGGGCACCATGACCCCAGACCCCTCCAGCACCCTGCAAATTCAAAATGGCTAGCTAAGCTCCTGCTAAGTGAGCATGTTTATTTCGGATCGGTTTTCTGCCTTCAGATGTTAAAGAATTCTCCTGCCTGCTCGCCATGGCCAGTAATGTTGGGCAAGTTAAGATTCTACACTTCCTGTCTGCTCGCCATGGCCAGTAATGTTGGGCAAGTTAAGATTCTACACTTCCTGTCTGCTCGCCATGGCCAGTAATGTTGGGCAAGTTAAGATTCCACGCTTCCTGTCTGCTCGCCATGGCCAGTAATGTTGGGCAAGTTAAGATTCCACGATTCCTGTCTGCTCGCCATGGCCAGTAATGTTGGGCAAGTTAAGATTCTACACTTCCTGTCTGCTCGCCATGGCCAGTAATGTTGGGCAAGTTAAGATTCCACGCTTCCATGATTGTGTCAAATGTTATGCATTTGCTTTGCATAGCTAGGGAATGGGTGTGGGGTGATTAATGAAAGTGTGTCAAAAGGATATGGTAGGTGGGGGCCAATTTTGGACCAGGTTTATTCTGGTTTTGAAAAATTTATTTTTGAAGGACTGATAAATAGTGCACATGACAATGTCAGAGCATGCATCTGCAATCCATGGAGACATTGTATATTCGTTGTTTTTATCAACATAGAGTCACACCTGTTTTAAGCAGAAAGTGGCTGCAAGCACTTGATAGTGTATAATAGAGGTGAAATATGTAATAAAATATCAGCTAGGGCATCTGAAAGCAAGCTGTTTAATACAGGTTGGATGTTTAATACAGAGTGGATGTTTAATACAGGTTGGATGCTTAATACAGATTGGATGCTTAATACAGATTGGATGCTTAATACAGAGTGGATGCTTAATACAGAGTGGATGCTTAATACAGATTGGATGCTTAATACAGATTGGATGCTTAATACAGGTTGGATGCTTAATACAGATTGGATGCTTAATACAGATTGGATGCTAAATACAGATTGACTGCTTAATACAGGTTGGTTGCTAAATACAGATTGGTTGCTTAATACAGATTGGATGCTTAATACAGGTTGGTTGCTAAATACAGATTGGATGTTTAATACAAGTTGGATGCTTAATACAGATTGGATGTTTAATACAGGTTGGATGCTTAATACAGGTTGACTGCTTAATACAGATTGGATGTTTAATACAGGTTGGATCCTTAATACAGTTACAGCTACTTAGTGGTGGCAGCAGACAGACAGACAGACGTAGTTTATTTCGCAGAAACATTATCACATGGGCATTTGAAAGATTTCTACAGGCAAATGGATTTTGAAGGTCACCAGTACTTGAGGTTGAGCAGCTGTGAAAACATGATTAAACCCCTAAAAGTACATTAACATTATAGAATAAATGCTGCATACTGGTACTGTATGGTACATACAGAATTATCCCCCTTGTGGTAATCTAAACATTCGGACTGCAAACAAACAATTCCTATACCGTGTTAAACTGTACAGTTGTGCACACTTACCTTCAGTGGTTTGGAATCCTATACACAAACATCACAAAGGGTAAACATAATAATTCTGCATGCATTTTCAAACAAATAATAATTATACAATTTGCAAGCACAATGCAAAAACATGTAACAAATTCTACAAGGCCATCATTAAACAATTGTTTGTTTGGCATATCCTGACCTACCGGTACCCAGCTAAATTCCTACTACCGGTACCCCAGTTTTTTATGAGCACAACAGATGGGACAGGCTTTAGTTATACTTTGTCTGGAGTTCATTTTATGAACATCTCAAATGTTCTGGTTTGTCTTATACCAAACAAACAATTGTTTAAGGATGGTCCCAATGTACTGTACATACAACAACAACACCTCTATTTATACAAATATATTAGGGATGGCAACGAATGGTGATTGTGATATTCGAATATTCGGATGATCTTCCGAACGAATATTCGAATATTCGCAAATTTCTCCAACTTTCGATTTCCACTACAGTTAGTACCTGTAAAACAAATGCTTCTCAGTTTGTGTCCCATCAAATAGACTGCATTAATCAATTAGTTACCCCTGTAAGGTGTGAACAACATGTCATCACCCTCCTTTGTTATTTGGAGCCAAATCGCGATGACATTTCGCACCTTCGGGCACGCATTGGGTCATTCTTTGTTTTCGAAACTTAATTGATTGAAATTTAAACAAACATATATATCCTTTTAAGTTATGATTTAACTGCAATTAATTAAAATTTGATTTGAATATTTTTTTAATATTCGAATATGGTTTTAATATTCGAATATTCGGACGTTCGAACGAATATTCGAATATTCGTTGCCATCCCTAACATATATGTATGTACGGTATCAAACAGTATTTAACTTAAAGGCATATTCCTGTATATGAGTGTCCCAGTCTTAACCCATTCAACCCCAAGTAACCGACATGGACTGGTGCATGATATTTTTAGACCAATAAATTAATAAGAAAATTACCTTTGGACCAGTTCATTTATCAAAATGGGTAATTTTATCTAAAAATAGTAATAATATTACTGGCAAAAAGTGCACATCCTGGTGAGACAGCTCCGCATGAGCCGGCTCATCTGGATCTACACTTATTGTAAGTCTATTTAGAGGCCTGTAGTGTTGAAAGGGTTAATGCCAGTCATTTTAATAAAACATGGTAACAGTGTGTGTTTATGATTTGGGGGATTAAAGCAGCAACAACAGTTAAGGGGTATGAGTGACTCTCCCGACTATTAATGGTTGAGGAAGGCCCCGGGTGCCAGCTATTAATGGTTGAGGAAGGCCCAGGGTGCCAGCTATTAATGGTTGAGGAAGGCACCGGGTGCCATTCAGCTATTAATGGTTGAGGAAGGCCCCGGGTGCCAGCTATTAATGGTTGAGGAAGGCCCCGGGTGCCATTCAGTTATTAATGGTTGAGGAAGGCCCCGGGTGCCATTCAGCTATTAATGGTTGAGGAAGGCCCCCGGGTGCCATTCAGCTATTAATGGTTGAGGAAGGCTCCGGGTGCCATTCAGCTATTAATGGTTGAGGAAGGCCCTGGGTGCCAGCTATTAATGGTTGTGGAAGGCCCCGGGTGCCAGCTATTAATGGTTGAGGAAGGCCCCGGATGCCATTCAGCTATTAATGGTTGAGGAAGGCCCCGGGTGCCATTCAGCTATTAATGGTTGAGGAAAACCCCGGATGCCATTCAGCTATTAATGGTTGAGGAAGGCCCCGGGTGCCATTCAGAGAAGTAGTAATTGAGACAGTCATCTTCAATAGGAATATGACTGTATAATAAGTAAGTCAATACAAAAAACAGGGATCATTCTAGAGGGCGATGTGGGCAAAATAGTCGCCCAAGGGACCCTGACTAATTTTTTTAATTTTAATTTGTTTCTAAAATTATTTTACTGTTTTCATACAATTTTGTCCAGTAAGATTCACTGGCCCATTATAAAGCACTCATTCTATTCAAATGTTGTATTTAATGGTCATACTGTGCATTTCAACCATATTTTGTTGACATTTATTAAATAACACCATTTAAGGACGTGATCGCGCGCTTTCTCACTTCTCCCAAAAATTCTGACCTTGAATGAATCCCGAATAACAAGACGGTTCAAAGCACACAACAATATGCCATAAATGCAGTGTGTACATGATTTACTAGCAATGTTTACAAATAAATAAATGAACCCGTTTACATTGTATATGCCAAAAAACTATTCTAAAACAATTAAATAAATTTTTATTGAAAATGGTTTTAAAAATAGCATAAAATACCAGCATGATACAAACAAGTACTGTGCTTTCAAAGTAATGTAATAACGGTTGTAAACAAACATTCGATACACTATTGCATAATAGGTAAGTCAGGTATAACCTATTAAACAATAAATCACAGTACCTGTAAGCCATCGTATATTGCCTTACCTATACAGTAGTGTAATATTCCAACGGTATTATTACTTTACTTTGAAAGCACAGTACATGTACACTGTGTATATATCACAGTATGCATACAACAAAACATTCTGTATGTTACGCTAGAATGGATAAAATTAGATGAAGATTTCAAACAACATGCATATATGACAATGATCTTTTGAGGGTTTAAAGTCGCACCAACAGCTTAGGTCCTACGGCGACTCTCCAGCTATTATTGGTGGAGGAAAACCCGGATTGCCCCCGTTCAGTCTTGCAGGTAGACGGGCACCAGGGTAGAACCACAGGGATTCGGCACGTTTGGGGGTACTAGTATATATATTTAAGTACAGGGATTCTACTCTGTGGGATGTCAGATTTCGCATCGATCAGTAAAATGGCCCTATCTGAAACAATGTTGTACAAATCTGTCCAAATACAACGCCTATCCCGAGTCTTTATATTGTTCTTCAAATAAAACACAACTTTAAGCTGCATGCATGTATACTTTGCAAACAATTGCCACATACATTGGCTATAGCAGGTCACATTTCCATACTAGGACATGGGTTCTGTCAGCAACAAAAAAAAATCTTCGACAGGAGAGTTTTAACTGTGAATAACATTATCAATAAAATGTGTTTACACTAACGTGTAGGTTTATTCGGCAATAATGTACGTCAAAAAGAGATTTCGTAGCATTTTCAATTTGTTTTGAAAATTTCTATAGCAGCGCAATTCGCGTTGAAACGAGCGTTCTGATTGGATTATTAGAACGTAACAAGATGTTTTTTTTATATAGGAAGAATAATCATAATCCAATCAGAACGCTCGTTTCAATGCTCATTTCAACGCGAATTGCGCCGCTTTAGAAATTTTCAAAACAAATTGAAAATGCTACGAAATCTCTTTTTGACGTACATTTTTGCCGAATAAACCTACACGTTAGTGTAAACACATTTTATTGATAATGTTATTCACAGTTAAAACTCTCCATTCGAACATTTTTTTTTGTTGCTGACAGAACCCGTGTCCTAGTATGGAAATGTGACCTGCAGCTGCTATGGCCAATGTCTGTGGCAATTGTTTGCAAAGTATACATGCACGCAGCTTAAAGTTGTGTTTTATTTGAAGAACAATATAAAGACTCGGGATAGGCGTTATATTTGGATAGATGTGTACAAAATTGTTTCAGATAGGGCCATTTTACTGATCGATGCGAAATCTGACATCCAACAGAGTAGAATCCCTGTACTTAAATATATATACTAGTACCCCCAAACGTGCCGAATCCCTGTGGGTAGAACCACCGACGTACTGCAAGCCAGCTGGATAGCATGTATGTATGTATGTATACATGTATGTACCATTAATGTCAAACCCCTTGCGGGGACCTAGACATGTTTTCCTGGGCATGCTTAGCCGACCATAGCGGTTAACCAGTACTAAGCAATGTGTGTGAGGTGCCTTGCTCAATGACCGGGTTCGATACTCGGTCAGGCCACGTATGTAGTGCCATTGAGCAAGGCACCTTGCACACATTGCTTAGTACTGGTTAATCGCTTAGGTCGGCTAAGCCTGCCCAGGAAAACATGTCTAAATCCCCGCAAGGGGGTTGACATTAATGGAACATACATACTCAATGAAGAGGAATGCAGGAGGTTTCGTCAACTGGAGGTTTCATCAACAAGGCAATATAGAGGGAAATTGTTAAGAGGTTTCGATTATGTGAGAGGTTTCGTCAATTAGGCGATTAAGCAACAATAATTGAAGCTTGCAAGCGTACAATGTAAGCCCTTTTTTTTGAGATGCATGTCACATGCCAAAGCCAAGTAAAGATATATATTCCACTGGCATCAGCGGATCTACCGGAAGATTTCTACACTGGGACTGTCAGCCATCTATAACAAATATACATAAAAATCACATAAAAATGAAAATAACACATAGATCTAGTTAAATCAATTAACAATTAATGTCCATAACTAAGTCCTTGCCAATTAATAACTTGCAAACATTTCACATCGTTGACGAAACCTCCAGGGTTGACGAAACCTCCAGGGTTGACGAAACCTCCGACACCCATGAAGAGTATGACTGGGACGCGCTTGTCGGGGACTGGTGTCAGTATTGAACTGTCATTGTTAAATTCATACTTGTATCTCATGAAAGTCGCTAAAACATTGATTATAAGTGAAATGCGTGGTGTTTTGTCTTGGCCGCGTGCATGTTCAATAGCCAAAGAAAAGAAACAAATTGGAACATCCGAAAATAATATCTATCCGAATGACTGAAATATGTAAAATCGAAAATATAAAATTATGCTAGTTGACATTCTTATCTAACCTAAAATATTGCATTGAGCTGACTGACATACCCTTGGATAGTGGGAATCTTTGTTTGACCCACCAAACACTCTTGTTTCTAACAATTCTACCCTTTTCTCGAACACATCCAAGTCAGTCATTTTCGTGTTTGTTTTATCATCAATTTCTCAAAATTGTCAATAAGTTAATCGAATTTTCCAAGATAACGGCTGAAGATACCACTGGATCTTAACATAACACAATATCGTGTGTAAGCTAACATGTTGAAAGATCACATAATATAGTGCAATAACGGGACATGTGGCTTCTAAACTTTAGAACATAGATCTAATAGTCAAAAGATGTCAGATTGCGTATAATGCCTTTTACATTATGTAGTGTTCAAATCGTTTAGGCTAATCACTAATGTTGTCAGAACTTGTGGCCCAACCCATTTGCTAATTATGTATCGGCTATGCGATTGTTATTGCTATATACATGTATATAGAGCAATAAAATATTATCAAATCAAAAGATGTCAGTGGGGACTGTGCAATTCATACAGAAGCTATCTAACTCGTTACGGAGAAGATGTTACATTTACTCATTTCACTAAGCCAAAATGGAGTCTTGAAAAATGCCAACCACGAGGCCGTCCTCACAAGCAGTTAATTGAACAACGTATAATCAAAGAAAGGCTAAAATCTAAATGTATATATGTATGTCCCATTAATGTCAAACTAATTGCGGGGATCTAGACATGTTTTCATGGGCAGGCTTAGACGACCTAAGCGGTTAACATGTACTAAGCAATGTGTGTGAGATGCCTTGCTTTACGACACTACACACGTGGTCTGACCGAGTATCGAACCCGCCGGGACCGTTCGATTTCAAATCCGACAGTCTATCACTGGACCACGGACGCCACGGACGTTCCATTAATGTCAAATCCTTTCGGTGACATAGATACATGTTCACCTTGGCAGGCTTAGCCAACCTAAGTTGCTGGCCAGTACTAAGCAGTGTGCTACGTCCACTGCTCAATGACACTACACAAGTGACATGACCGAGTATCGAACTAGGGACCGTTCTATTCAAAATCCTACGTTCTACCACCTGACCACGGACGCCACACTATACAATGTACATAACTACGGTTGAACAACAATCTAAATGGCTCTACATTCAAAGACATATTGTATGGTTATGGGCATACACTTCCATGGGCCTAGATCTATCTTCGATAACATACTTTGACCCCATAATCACAAACATACCCAATAAAGCAACAAATAGGTAACAGAAATAGACGTGTTGAAATCAAAAATAGTTTGATCTCAGATATACATAGGTCTACATAAATAAGAGGGGGCATGCAAACGGTGATACGGTGCAGAGGGGCGGGAAACGGTGTACACGGGTGCGGTAAACTGTATACTGGGGTGGTAAACGTTGATTGCGGTATGTATACACGTATGGGTGTAACTAGCTATCTTGAATTTGTATGTGAGATTAATAAATTGAGCACCGAAGGGGCGATGTGCTAAATATGTCTGGGGGCATGCTTTCGGGTCATAGAACGTCATTGGTGCACTCTGGTTTATTTTAATGAACATATTAGATGTTTAAAGTTAGATAATTTCAGAGATATATTTTTCAAAATGGTACCAAATTGAGTCTAAAGTTGCTATACAGAAATGAAATGCCACATTGACAGCAAAACATATATACTTAATTGTATAACCCTGAACGTAGTCATGGCTTTTATACAAGAATGTAAGAATCTACATATACAGACTTGCTTTTCCGAAAGTGGTAGCAGCGGCAGAAACTGCAGGTTAATGCTTGCCAACCCCCTAAGTTTTCACATTTGATATTGTCATCGACGCGCGCTAACTTTTGTGATTTCAAAATTCTAGGCATTAGCACAATTCAATTATGGTTCAAATACACAAAACATCGTGATGTAATTTGACGGGCAAGCCATTTATATTAGTGGTAGTCTAGGTACTAGCTTAGATAATCTCAGCTCAACAGAGTTTTTGTGTTTTACGCTACTGGTTGCCCATATGAGCGACGCCTCCTGAAGAGATTAGTCATTTTAGATTTTTGGAGGATAGTGCAATAATACAGATAGAGACTCATTCCAGATGCTCCTCTGGTTCTTTTACATGCACGGTGTAAAGCACCGACACAGGACATCGGTTTAAAGTCCCATTTGAAAGACTGTTAATTTTATTAGAGTCAGAGTTTTATTTCGGTAGGTGTACGTATAGCTGGGTTATGTCAATTGTGCATTAAAGACACAAGACAATAACACTAATTTTCAAGACAATGTGACAAACTAACGAATTGATGCTTCTCAGTTATCTGTTACTCCACGAAATGATAGAATAATAGGTAGGCACATATGCATAGACGCACTGTTTGTCAAATTGTTTATATATATATATACATACATGTAATAAGATCGTAGAACAGATCCAGAAAGCTCATAGAGAATACATTGACAATATTTTAAACATCAGTGTCACTGAAAATCCTAAGAAATTCTATTCCTACATAAAAGATAAGAAAATAGGACAGAGTAACATCCCCGTCCTGACGTCAAACAATACCATCAGTAGTGAACCAAAGGAAAAGGCAGAGGCACTCAACACCCAGTATACTTCTGTATTTACCAGAGAGACGGATGATCAACTTCCTGAGATAGAAGGTCCCCCGGTCTCCGCAATGACAGATATCGAGTTCACCAGCCTAGGTATTGAGAAACTCCTCGATAACCTGAACCCATCCAAAGCATCAGGTCCTGATCTCTTACCAACCAGAATACTTAAGATGGTATCCAGCCAGATTGCCCCTATCCTGAGCATCATATTCCAACAGTCATACAACACTGGCCAAGTACCATTAGACTGGCAAAATGCAAATGTAACTGCTGTATTTAAGAGGGGTGATAAAACCAACCCAGCCAATTACAGACCAGTCTCTCTAACATGTATCATGTGTAAATCCATGGAACACATTGTTTTTAGTCAAATCATGAACCATTTGGACCGGCATAAGATTCTCGTAAATTTTCAACATGGATTTAGAGCAAACCACTCCTGCGAAACCCAATTACTGAACACCGTAGAAGACTTATCACGCAGACTTGATAAGAGAAAGACCACTGACATACTGATCCTGGATTTCAGTAAAGCCTTCGACACAGTAGCTCATCGAAGACTTCTCCACAAACTTACACACTATGGTATAACCGGCTATACAAACAACTGGATAGAGTCATGGCTATGCCATCGCCAGCAGAAAGTAGTCCTTGATGGATCTTCATCCTCAGACTCTCCAGTCTTGTCTGGTGTACCACAAGGCACAGTGTTAGGGCCGCTAATGTTCCTTCTTTACGTGAACGATATTGGCGACAAGATATCTCCTCTTACTACTATCAAGCTCTTCGCTGATGACTGTCTGCTATATAGAAACATCAACAGTACTCAAGACGAGATACAACTGCAACTAGATCTAAACACGATGGTTGAATGGTCCAACACCTGGCTAATGCGCTTCAATGCAGCTAAATGTCACCTACTCAAGACCACCAGACAACGCAAACATCTTCAGACCCAATCTAACATCGAAGGGAACAACCTCCAGGAAGTACAACACCATCCGTACCTTGGAGTGGAATTGACCTCAGATTTAACATGGAAAACTCACATCAGCAACATAACTGGCAAAGCCAACAAGATTCTAAGCCTACTGAGAAGACATCTTTATGGATGTAGCCAAGAAGTGAAATCAAGGGCATTCACATCATTTGGAGTACTCATCTTCAGTTTGGGATCCTTACTTTAAACAAGATATCCAAGCCTTAGAAAAAGTTCAGCGCAAGGGCGCCCGTTTTGTCACTGGTGTCTACTCCTACAGAGAAAGTGTAACATCCATGTTTGATCAACTACAATGGCCGCCTCTACAACAACGCAGAACCAACAGACGACTAGTAACATTTTACAAAGCTACCAACAATCTGTCTCCAGTCACCATCCCAGAGTATGTCACAACCTCCACCGGCCGCACAAGAACACACGACTTAGCCTACATCCAATTGCACACCAGTTATGAACAGTACAAGAACAGCTTCCTTCCTCGTACCATCAGGGACTGGAATGCACTTCCTCCTGACCTGGTGCAGACCACATCTGTAGACGAGTTTGGCCTTCGTCTGCAAAAACTAACAGCCTAGACATTTGACACGTTTTTATCAGTTTTTAACTGTACATACGCCTTAGAGCTCTTAACCATTTTGATGATGTCACTTGCCCGTGATGTACTGAAGTAGAAGTAGAACATGGTTCTATATAATAACAATCAAACATCTCAAATTTAAGTTTCCGGTTTCTGACAGTTTCACAATTTTGTGAAATATCTGACTTATTTGTGTATCTAGAGGTTTGTTGTAACATTTTTTAGACCCATAGAATACATTAAAACATGGTTTTTCTGTTGCAGTAGTTTACCAATGCGTCTGATTGAACATCTATTAGTAACAAAGTGCGATCTGGGTAAAAACTGGTAAACAAAATATACGTCCGGCATTTTACTGATCACTGCAACTTTCTGTCTATTTTGTGTCTGCTTCTTTATGTTGCCGAACAATCAATTTATGATAGTTTCCAGTTTAGCGATCACGACTGACTATTGTTTTTAGGAATGTTATGGAACAATGGAACAAATGTTTTCAACAGGACCAAGTATCCCCAATGACCGTAATATCGGTGAATACTAATAAGCGGTGATATTAGAATAAATCCAAATGAAGCGCACATGTTCATTTTGTGCATACTATTGACAATTTCCGTCAGCTTTCTGCAACTGTCCATAGCAAAAACTAGCTGAAATGTCATTTCTACGGGTAAATTTACCGTAATTTATTCAAAACTTGTTTTTTCCTCTTACACTCGTAAGTTTGTGTTCATGTTGTCAATATTTAGGTGAATTTCAATGGATTTGTTATCTACCGGCTGCATTTGACATTTGTAAGGTGCCCGCTACTCATGTGACATCACGTGATTGCCTTATATGGCATTTATTGCTACTGGTATAAACTTGTGAGGTGAAATTTACATCGTCACCGGTTATTGGTATCACCGCGTAAATAAAAGATGGAGGCATGTGCTGTTGCTTTCACTTTGTTTTTGATTTAATTATGATTTATTTCCTACTAACTAATATTGCATACAATAAAATAAATATGATTATGCTTAATTGAGAGTGAACATTATTTGCACAGCCTCGTTTTGGAACAAAAATACACAGGCTATTGCTTATGTCACCGGTTACCGGTATACCCAGGATATCTAAATATTTCAAACAGCTCTGTCCCGAGCCTCGACTCCTTCGAAACTTCAAATCCCTTCGCCAACCTTGACAGCTCAAACATGAGAAATGTATCCTTCGCCATGGCCCAAACGTCCACTCCCAAGCGCAACCCCCCTAAGTCCAAAACAGGTCAAAAGAATAACATAAAGAGGTCACTAATAGTCCAAATCATCAACTGCAGGTCAATAGTAGACAAAAAACTCAAATTCAACAATCTTATCAGTTCATCAAAACCGGATATTGTAATAGGTACTGAGTCCTGGCTTAAACCTAAGCATTATATCAGTGAAGTGTTTGACCTAGACCTAGGTTACTCCATTTTCCGTTGTGACCGTATCAATCAGGCAAGCGGAGGTATATTTATTGCTATAAGGGGCTGCTTAACAGCCCAGGAAATGCCCGACCTACAGTCTGTATGGGTAAAATTAGACCTTGTAGGAAATAAGTCTCTTGTGATTGGAGCTTATTACAAACCTCATGAGCTTGATATAGACAGTTTCAATACATTCTGTAAGTCTATTGAAAAGGTTAATAAACGTTTCTCCAACATCTGGGTGGCTGGGGACCTAAACCTACCAAAGATGGACTGGGACACTACCAGCCCATCAACGCCTGCAAACACCCATCCTTCTATAGGCAGGTCATTGAAACGTTTAATGATACAAACCTCACCCAAATCGTTAACCTCCCCACCCGTGAAAACAACATCCTGGATTTATTCCTTTCAACTAACCCCACTTTAGTAAATCAGGTCAATATTCTACCTGGCATCAGTGATCATAATGTAGTTGAAATAAAAGTCAACACATCCGCAAGGATATGTTATCAAAAGCCTCGCAGGATTCCACTCTATAAGAAAGCAAACTGGCAGGCCATTAAACAGTCATTATGTGACTATCACCAGGTTATGACCAACGAATGTAAATATACCGCACTAAACACTGAAGAGCTATGGGAACATTTCTCTCGTGCTCTAAACACCCTTACAGATAAATGGATTCCATCCAAACAGTCATCGTTAAGAGATCACCTACCTTGGGTCAATCAGAGTGTTAAGCGAATGATTAGAAGGCGAAATAGGGCCTTTAAAAATACTAGGAAGTCAAGTACGCCTTCAAATCGCAAGAAATTCCTGGATCTAAAATATTTAGTGCGGAAAAAGAGGCGTATCATCAATACCTAGAAAACATCCTAAATCTAAACAGTGCTGATGCCTCCCATCCTTACAGACCAAACACCAAGAAACTTTATTCCATCCTTAACCCTTTCAACACCACAGACCTCTAAATAGGCTAACAACAAGTGTAGATCCAGATGAGCCGTCTCATCTGGATCTGCACTTTTTGCCAGTAATATTACTATTTTTAGAGAAAAATTACCCATTTTGATAAATGAACTGGTCCAAATGTAATTTTCTTATTAATTTATTGGTCTAAAAATATGATGCACCAGTCCATGTCAGTTACTTGGTGTTGAATGGGTTAAGCATTCCAAGCAAGATTCCAAATCAATACCACCCCTAAAGCATGAAAACAAATTTCATCATGAAGAAGCTGCTAAAGCCACAGCACTGAACAAACAGTTTCAGTCTGTCTTCAGCTCCAAATCCCCACTAAGACTTACCTCCATTTGTAAAATGAAAATTCAGGACACAATTGGAAACCTGAATGGTCAATCCACGCCAAACATGAATGAGATCACAGTAAGCTCAAATGGCATAGAGAAACTTCTCAATAACCTGAACCCCCACAAGGCTAGTGGTCCTGAGGTATAGAGAATAGCGTGTCCAGCGCACCCCCCCCCCTCCCCCCCCCCGACACGCTATTCTCTATACTACTACGACCTCTTTTTATGTAAAAAACACACACCCTGAGGAGGGGTCCTAAAAATAAAAAAAATAAAGTATAAAAATAATTTTACCCTTAAACTTTATGTCGGGGTCTGAGCCGACCTCCTTTATTTTACTTTTATTTTTGTTATTCTATGTAGTCTTTTTTTATTTTATTGTACCATAAACTTTATGTCGGGGTCTGAGCCGACCTCCTTTATTTTACTTTTATTTTTGTTATTCTATGTAGTCTTTTTTTATTTTATTTGTACCGTAAACTTTATGTCGGGGTCTGAGCCGACCTCCTTTATTTCACTTTTATTTTATATAATATTATGTAGTATATTTTTATTTTATTGTACCCTAAACTTTATGTAGGGGTCTGGGAGAACGGAAGAAAGATATAAAAGATCTAAAACTCAGTAATCTGTAATTCTTGTTCATAAAAACTACCTTTAATTTCTTCATCTTTTAAATCATTTATTTTATAAGTAACAGGATTTGTATTTAAAACTTCTCCAATTACAAATATTTCTCTAGTCCAACGAGTAGTATAACCCTTTTCAAATTTACCTTTCATTTTTGCTATTCTTACTCTATCTCCAACTTTAAATTTAGCCTTTTTTAATTTTTTCACTTTCTTCTGGATATAAATTTTTATACACTGTTAATTCATTTTCTAATTTACTTGCTTCAATAGGTGTCATTTTAATAGAAGAATGAACTGTATTGTTATAATCTATAACTAAATCATCTAATATATTATAATATTTAGTAGTTTCATGAGCAGTAAAATATTTATACATTTTCTGTTTCATAGTTCCTATCCACCTTTCTACAACACTAGATTTCTCTTCATTTTCTGTATGGTATAATTCTATTTCATTTTCTTTTAATAATTCTTTAACATATTTATTTCTAAACTCACTTCCCTTATCACTCCATATAAAAGCAGGCTTTCTCCCCAATGAAAATAGTTTTTTAAATGCCTCTTGTACTACTATTCCTGTTTTATTTTTCAAAGGAATTAACCAACCATATTTACTAAATATATCTATAACAGCTAGTAAATATTTATAGTGTTTATTTTGTTTAGAATACGGCTGCATATCAACTAAATCAACAGCCCAAGTTTGATCTATAGAGTTTACATACACTCGTCTCTTAGGAAATGATTTTATAACTCTATGATGTAATTCCTCAGCAAGAAGTTTTTGTTTTGGTAATGTTTGTGTTTTAATTTCTTTACCTAAGGATTTTTCAATTTCATTATTTTGTACTATTCTTTGTCTGCCACCCGTTATAAATCTATTTTTGTTAGATCCGCACTCAGAACATTTACCTTTTAACATTTGTCTATTATTAGTTGTTGTTACTTGTTTGACTGAATCATTTTCAGTATGCTTTTTACAACGTAAACAATATATTTTTGGATGCTCCATTTTTAAATAAATAAAATTGTTTTCTTTAAAAAATGATTGAAGGAAAAATTTGTACAAAATGTATGGAATACAAGTTACTAAGCGAATATTACAAAGCATACAACAGACCAATGGGAGTTAAAAGTGCGTGTAAACAATGTAATAAGCCTTATCAACAAATCCATTATCTAAATAACAAAGAAAAATATAAACAATCTTTTCAGGAATTTATACTTAGAAATCCTAATTATCAACAAGAATATTACTTAGAAAATAAACAATAAAAATATTACTTAATTAAAAATATACCCCTTAAAAATGAGATCAAAAAAGTCCGAACGCATAAAATCGTTTAAGAATATTATTACTGAAACTGTTATTGATGATACAGATGAAACTGATATAACTAAATATATTAACTTATTAAAAGATAAGATAGTTATTAATCAATTTCCACTTAAAATAAAATTAACATTAACATGTGAATTTAGTACACCTATTGCATTTAATATTATTGAAACTCACTACTCTCATCCTGCTCAAGTTATTCAAACAGAAAATAATTTAACTGTATTCTATGATGATCTAATAGATAAGTTTAATGCTTGGATAGATGCTTATCAAGTAAATGGTAGTGGACATAATTTTCTTAGAATAATAAGTACAATAGTAAAACAATATAAATATAAATACCAAAAGGCTTCATCTTATATTCCTTTACTATTTAAATCAAATAATATTATTAATGTTCAAAATACAAAAGATAATAAATGTTTTCTTTGGGCTATATTATCAAAGTTATATCCTGCTTCCAAAGATAAACAAAGAGTAACAAAATATATCCCTTATGAAGATCAAATTAATATGAAAGGAATTGAATATCCTGTAAGAATAAAAGACATTTCAAAAGTAGAAAAACAAAATAATCTATGTATAAATGTATTTGCTTTAAAAGATCAAATAAATAAACATTCTTTATATCCTGTTTATATTTCAAATATTAAAAGTGAAAATATTATTGACTTATTATACATAGAAAATAATGAAGATAGTCATTATTGTTTAATTAAAGATTTAGATAGTTTTAGGTACAACAGTAAACATAAACAATATACTTGTAGAAACTGTTTGCAAGGATTTCAAAAGAAAGAAACATTAGAAAAACATAAAGAAATTTGTTTAAATCATAAACATTGTAATATTATAATGCCAAAGGAAGGAAAAAATATTCTTAAATTTGAAAATTATCATTATTCTTCTAAACTACCTTTTAGTATATATTGTGATTTTGAAGCAAATAATATTCCAATAAAAACATCTCAACCTAATCCAGATAATTCTTATACAAATAAAATATTTAAACAAGAAATAAATAGTTATGGAATTTATATTAAATCACATTATCCTAATATCTATAAATCAGAATATATTTCATATGTCGGAAATGATGCAAAAGAAAAATATGTTAAAGAGATAGTTAAAATTTATAACAAGATTAATTATAAGATGTATTTAAATGAAAAGAAAAAACCAATATTAACTAAGGAACAGGAAAATGAATTTCAAGAAGCAACAATATGTTATATATGTGAAAATGAATTTGAAGAATTAATATCTTGTCCTGATTGTAAAGAAGAATTTACAGATGAAGATTTATACTGTTTTAATTGTCAAAAACAATACAAAGAAAAACATAAAATAAGAGAACATAATCATCTAAATGGTCAATATAGAGGTGCAGCTTGTATTTCTTGCAATTCAAAAGAAGGAAAGTCTTCTAAACTAATACCTGTATTTTTTCATAATGGATCTAATTATGATTTCCACTTTATTATAGAGGAACTTATGAAATATGAAGATGAATATAATAAAGTTTCAGTATTAGCCAAGAATTCAGAAGAATATATTTCAATAGAATACGGATCATCATTTAAAAAATTAAGATTCTTAGATTCTTATAGATTCTTTCAAAAAGGTTTATATGATGTAGCAAAATCATTAAAAGCATTTCCTATTTTAGAAAGTGAATTTAAAGATCCTAGTTTATTAAAACAAAAAGGTATTTATCCTTATGAATATGTAGATTCTATAGAAAAATTAAATGATGAGAAATTACCTAGTAAAGATAAATGGTTTTCAAGTTTAAAACAAGAAGGTATAACAAATAAAGAATATCAACATGCCCAAACTGTTTGGGATTATTATAAATGTAAAACTTTAAAAGATTATCACAGTTTATATTTAAAAACAGATGTTCTTTTATTAGCAGATGCTTTTGAACAGTTTAGAGATTTCTTTTTAAAAAATCATCAAATAGATCCTTGTTATTGTTTCTCAGCTCCTGGATTAACATGGCAATGTGGTTTAAAATATACTAATATTAAATTAGATTTATTAACAGATTATGATATGTTATTAATGTTTGAAAAAGGAATAAGAGGAGGATTTTCTGGAGTTTTAGGCCCTAGACATGTAAAAGCTTTTAATAAACATACAAATAACTATCATGGCGGTGGAAATAGAATATTAGACAAAAATGAATTTCAACAATGTTTAAAAATATTAAAAAACGGAGGAAACTTAAATGAGTTTCTAAAAGAAAAATATTTATTATATCTTGATGCTAACAATCTTTACGGATGGGCAATGTCACAAAAATTACCAACTGGAGATTTTAAATGGGAAGAAAATCCTGAATATTATAAGAATATCCCTAAAGGAAGAGGATGTTTAGTTGAATGTGATTTAGAATATCCAAATAATTGTAAATTAAAAACTAGAAATTAATCCATTAGCTCCTGAACATTTAGCAGCTAAAGAAGAAATGTTATCAGATTATCAATTGAATCTTTTAGAAAACCAAAATACAAAATTAGGAAAAGAAAAAAAATTATTTCTAACATTATATGATAAAAAGAAATATATTGTACATGATTCAATATTAAAAGAATATATAAAGTTAGGATTGAAAGTTACTAAAGTTTATAGAACAATATCTTTTGAAGAAATTGATTGGTTAAAAAAATATATTGAGTTCAATACTGAACAAAGAAAGAAAGCTAAAACAGATTTTGAAAAAGACTTATGGAAGTTAATGAATAATTCTTTCTATGGTAAAACTATGGAAAATATTAGAGATAGATGTGGAATAAAATTATCTAATGATGAAAAAGTAATAAAAAAATTTATTAGTAAACCAAATTTTAAAGATTCAATTATATTCAATGAGAATCTTGTTGCAATTTTAAATAATATTACATCTATCAAATTTGTTAAACCAATATATCTTGGACAAGTTATTTTAGATTATTCGAAAGAGTTAATGTATAAATTTTACTACGAAATTGTAAATGAATTATGGACAAATAATGAACTAGTTGCTTCAGATACTGACAGTATATTCTTATCAATTCAAACAAAAGATATTTACGAACATATGAAACAAATATTAAGTGAACTGGACACATCTGATTATCCTGAAGATCATAGTTTGCATTCTAAAGAAAATAAAAAAGTAATCGGTAAATTCAAAGATGAATTAAAAGGAGAAATTATGAATGAAATAGTATTTATAAGAAGTAAAGCATATGCTTACACTCTTTCAGATTTACAAGAATTCAAGAAATTAAAAGGAATTAGTAAGCCAACAGTCAAAAAAGATATTACATTTAATGATTTTAAAAATTGTTTATATGATAATAAAATACAATTGAATAAGATGTACAGATTAAACTCTAGTAAACATAATATGTATATTAATGAAGTAAATAAAATTGCATTAAATTCTTTTGATGATAAAAGATATATATGCGACAATGGAATTGACACACAACCTTTCGGAATAGAAGAATTATATCAACTTCCATGCAACAAATCCAGTTAATGCCATACCACCAACAACAAATACAATCTCTCTATTCTTCTGGTCTTCTGATGGAGTGTAAAAATCACTTAATGTAGGTCTAGGTGGTAAATCAGGTAATTGTTTACCAGTAATATAATAATAATTCTTCATTGCTGTATCAGCATTATCAAATTCATCCATAGCATGATGTTCCTTTTTCATTTGCTCATTAATAAAATCTAATCTTTGTGTTCTTTTTTTATTCCATGTAGTTGTTGCTGCTTCTAATTGTTCCATTGCTTTGTTGTGTCTTTTTCTCTCTTCATCCGAATTACTCCCCATATGTGAAAATAAATAATTACTACCTGAAAATGCTAATGCATTTGTTAATGCTCCGCCAACCATCATTGCTATTGCACTTGCCATTTTTTTATACATAAAATTACTTTATAATATCAGCGGGTATAATACCTTGTTTAATCAACATATCTTTAGTTGCCATTGCAAGTAATATATCAATAGATAACATACCAATATCTGTCATATTAAAATCTACTTTTGGTGGTGGTCTTTTCAATAGTTTTCTAACTAGTTCTGAATACCCAACTGTTAATAAAGTTTCCACTCCAGCATGATATAACATGTTTGCTATTTGTTTTCCGTCTATTTGTGTTACCATTTTTTTATATTAAATTTAATTAAATACAAATGGGTCAATTTCTTTCTTTTGTATCATAGGCTGCTGTTGTATCATAGGTGCAACTTGTTTAGACTTATACATATATAATCCTAATCCAACAACTCCAATTATACATAATGGTATATATATATTTACACGTTGAACTTCTTTAACTTCATCATCATCTTTTGTTATAGATTTTAATTGTATGTTTTCTTTCTTTATTGTTTCCATTTCTTTTCTTTTTAATTCAGATTTCATTTTTTTTTGCTTCTGCACCTTTTTTACCTGCAGATACTCTTTTTGGGTTTTTCGTTGCTTCAGCTTTTATTTCACTCATCTTTTTCTAATGTAATATTTTCATTTTTTTTTTTATCATTAAAATTAATATGTTTTGTTGTTGTTAGCATAGCAGTAAAAGGAGCAAGATACATACCATATCTATAAAACAATTCACAACATGTGCTAGTCAAAGCATGATTGATAAATGGATCTTCTTCTAAATCTTGTATTAGTTTTGGTGGATTAACAACATTAAAATATTTTGAAACACCCATAACATATAAGTTAATAAAAGAATTACCTAATGTCTTAGTCATACTTGCTCCTAGTCTTGCTTCATATCTGCAGTATAGTTTGTTTATTTGTTCTGGTTTCATTTTATCAATGTCTGACATTTGTATGTCATTACCAAGATATTGTTTACTTCCTCCACCAGCAACAAGGGCTGATAATCTTTCACGTTTTGTTTCATTATCTTGATTTGGTGTATTTTTATCACTTGTAATGTTTTCATCAAGTAGTTCTTTTGCATCCATTTTAAAATATTTATTTTTTATTTTAAAATAATTAAATATCAAATATCCAACTATTGATAAGACTGCAGTGTTTGATATAATTGTTAGTATTTCAAGAAGCATTGTTTTTTATTGGTATATTTTTAAGCATTACTAAAGCATTACTAAAGCATTACTGAAGCATTACTAAAGCATTACTAAAGCATTACTTAAGCATTACTTAATCTACAACACGATAATCCGATGGTTGTTCGGTTATTAAAATTAATTTACGATGCTTCTTTTTTTTAGTTCTTCCTTTATTCTTTGTCGTTCTTCCAATGTAGGAATAACATCATTCTCTCTCAAACAATTTTCAAAACTATCTCTGTCCTTAGTGTAGAATATACATAACCATTTTGTTTGTTCTCTTAAATCTTTCAAAACTGAATTGTATCTTTGTGATATAACCCATACTGATTGTTCTGCGTGTCTCCCAGAGAAAGCCAACTCTGACAGCATATCTTTTTTCTTTGTTAATTCTTTTATTGCAGAACAATCATCAATGATGTATAGAGTTGGAGAACCAGCATATTTTTTGAAGAACATTCTTAATAGTTCTTGTAGCTTCTCTTCACCATTGATTAGTGGATTTACGATTATAACATTCTTTGTTTTCGGTTCTCTGACGTCACCAATCAACTCACGATTTTTGTATGCCTTGTTCCATTGAATGGTTGGGCAAAGTATAACAATATGTTTAAATACACCTCTATATTCATCTTCAAGTATGTCTAAAACAAATTCAGTCTTTCCACAGCCAGTTTGACCACATATAATAGCACAATGAGGATATTTTGGTAATTCCATTTTTTTATGAATTTAATAACTAATTTCTTTAAATCTACCATCTTCAAAATTAATTTGCGCATCTTGTATAACAAACAGATAAATATTTATTGGCTCATCTGCTCCTGTTTCTTTCGCTATTTGTATTGTGATACCTTCTGATGCATTTTCAATTCTTCTTCCCGAACCGTGTAGTGAGTTATCATCCGTTGAACGTAAATCCAACCATAATGCATAACTGGTTGTGAGATATTTTTCTAATGTTGTATCAGTGAAGCACAACTCTTTTACAAACATATTTATTTCTTTATTTCGTTTCGAATTAAAAGCAAAGAACTTATTTATCTCATCCCACTGTTGATATGCTTTCATTCCTTGACTGTACAACTGATTTGGGACTCCTTCTATTGTCATTTCTACTTTTGTTATTTTAGGATTGTAATAAGTTTCAG